>CM059017.1:20686411-21886411 GCA_030272315.1 Paspalum vaginatum
TAGCATCACACTCAAGCTCAAAAGTCTTACCAAAATCAGGAAATTGCAACAAAGTAGCATGAGTAAGTTTGTCCTTCAAAAGATTAAAGGCATCCTCCTGCGGCTTACCCCAACGGAACGCTACTCCCTTCTTCGTGAACTCATTCAATGGGGGCAGCAATAGTGCTGAAATTTGGCACAAAGCGACTGTAAAATCCAGCAAGCCCATGGAAACTCCGCACTTGCGAGACGGTCGTGGGCCTGGGCCACTTCGAATAGCTTGCACCTTGGCTTCGTCTACCTCAATTCCCTGCGGTGTCACAACATAACCAAGAAAATAGACTCGATCGGTGCAAAAAATGCACTTCTCGATGTTACCAAATAAGCCGCAGGGCGCAAAGCTTCAGCACGCAAAACAGCACGTAGATGATCATATGTTCATGTAAAGATTTGATGTAAATTAATATATCATCAAAGTATACCACCACAAATTTTCCAATAAAAGCTCATAAAACCTCATTCATTAATCGCATAAAGGTGCTAGGTGCATTAGTTAACCCAAAAGGCATAACTAACCACTCATATAACCCGAATTTGGTTTTAAAAGCTATTTTCCATTCATCCCCCAGTTTCATTCTTATTTGATGGTATCCACTACGTAAGTCAACCTTAGAAAAAATTATAGAACCACTTAACTCATCAAGCATGTCATCCAACCTAGTAATAGGATGACGGTACCTTATTTTAATGTTGTTGATGGCTCTACAATCTACGCACATGCGTCAACTACCATCTTTCTTAAGAACTAAAATAACAGGAATGGCAGAAGGACTAAGGCTCTCATGTACATACCCGCGGTCCAAAAGATCTGGACTTGGCGCTGAATTTCCTTAGTCTCCTCGGGTTAGTCCTATAAGCGGCTCGGTTTGGCAAACTCGCTCCAGGGATCAAATCAATTTGGTGCTCAATCCCTCGAATAGGTGGCTGCCCTGGAGGTATCTCAGTGGGAAAAACATCCGCATACTCCTGCAAAAGGTTAGTGACAGCAGGAGGCAAACTGTGGTGCATATCTTCTACAGAAAACAGGACATCTTTGCATATGAAAGCATAGCACATATTAGCATCATTAATTGCAGCAAGGTCACATTTTGTAGCAAGCAAAACATGATTCTTCAATTTTATTTGGTTTGTGACATGCTGAATTTCAGATTTAACTTCAACAGTTTTGTTGTCATTAGCAAGCCTCTCTATCAAATTTAATAATTTCAACAGGGGTCAAAGGTAGAAGCGTAATTTTCTTTCCCTTATGCATGAAGGTATAATTATTACTTCTACCATGGTGAAGTGCATCAGTGTCATATTCCCATAGACGACCCAATAAAAGAGAGCAAGCTTGCATATGTACCACATCACAATCGGCAAAATCAGCATATTAACCAATAGAAAAGTGAACCCAAACTGTTTGTGTTACCTTAGCTTTGCCAGAATCATTCAACCACCGAATATGATATGGATGTGGATGCAGCCGTGTGGTCAAGCCAAGCTTCTTGACCAAATCAGTACTCACCAAATTTTTGCAGCTGCTAGAATCAATAATCACACACGCTCGTCGGTTGTTGATGACGAAGAAAATCTGGAACAAATTGTGGCGCTGCTGGAGCTCGGCCTGCTCCATCTGTGCACTAAGAACGCGCTGTACAATGATGGACCTATATGTAGCAGTATCCTCAGAACCAAAGGTGGTGCCGTCATTGCCTTCATCATCATTGGCCTCTTCAGTGTCATCAATGTCTTCCTCCACTTCAAAGGCACTGATGTAGCCACCGTCTTCAGTTGCAATGTATGTCCATTTGCTGGGGCACTCCCTCTGTATGGCCAATACCTTGGCACTTGTGGCAGCGAATCTCCGTCGATATACGGCCGGTAGAAGCGACGGAAGAGGAGCTCTTGGCAGGCACCGGTGGCAGCACTTTGCTGCTGCTCAGGGCATGTGCGGAAGGTGCCGTCGCCGCTGGTCGTGAGGTCATCGAAGGAAGGGGTGCAGCCGGCCGAAAGGTGGAAGAAAGTGCTGTCCTTGCTTGTCCTGTCGAGTCCCAAGGTGTGAAGGTGCTACCGGATTGCTCCTGCTCCTGGAATGGTGTCCCTATGACTCCTTTTCTGCTAACATAGCAAGATGAAACAAACGATTGACAATAGAAAATTCCTTATAGTCAACAATGTCCTGAATTTCTTGCCGTAGCCCACCATAAAAACAGCAAATTTTATCCTCAGTTTCCTCTTTAACCCCACAGTGAATCATACCCTTTTGCAATTCACATAATACTCCTGAACGGTCATGTCTCCCTGTTCTAAACGTTGTAGTTTCTTACGCAAGTCACGTTTATATGAGGAAGGAACAAACCGTTGACGCATAGCCTCTTTTAACCTATCCCATGTATTAGGTTGCAAGCGAAGGGTGCCTAATTCAGTCCACCAAATAATAGCAAAATCTTTAAATTCACTAGTGGCTTGCCTAACCCGATGTTGTTTAGGAACTAGATGGGAATGAAATTTTTGCTCAACAGTCATTTCCCAATCTAAATAAGTCTCGGCATCATAAGCTCTAGAAAAGGGTGGGATGGTGAATTTTACCTTAGCGAAGGCATCATCGTCGCGGTTGTTACCTCCTTTCTTACCTCCCATACCTTTCCTATTGCGACGAAGACGGTTACATAGCCGAAGGTGCAGGTCTTCATCTTCCTCGGCATCGTCTTCTTCCTCAAAATCCTTGTCTTCATTATCCCCATCATTGGCGTATTTCTCATTGTCGTTGTCTTGGTTGTTGTCATTGACGGAGGTTTCTCCCTTGCCTGCTGCTTCAAGGCGACTCTTTTCGATGGCGTCCACCCTCTCGTGAGGGAGGATACGGTTCATGCCAGGGAGTCAAGGGTCTTGTTGGTCGCCTTATTGCCTTCTATAATTGATGCGTTAATCTTGGCTAGATGGTCTGCCAATTCAGATTGTAGGACACAATCTTGAAAAGAAATCTCCTCATCGTCCTTGTTGCCTTTCTTGCCACCTGCCACAGTTAACACAAAAAAAACAACAAAAGACAAACAGAAACACAAGTGTGACGAGCCCTAAAAGCTACTAGGTGGGATCTCACGCTCTCAAGCAAACTTACCAAGTTCTTACCCGGTTCTTACCAACACAGCAAAGGACAGTGCAACCAGTGGCTAGTTCGTGACACCGTGAGGGCGTGATGAAGCGATTGCAAGTGCCCAAACCTGTACTGATCAAGAGAGTATCTGTGGAGCTGTAGGAAGGCTATATGTATATGTTAGTGGTACACAATTCAGTAACATAGTAATGCTGAATAAATGTTCAAAGATCTTGCCCTAGTTGCTGGTCAAAAAGTGTCCTTATTCTCGTTGCAAAGCACACAAGAAAGGAAGGCTAGAGACAGACAACCAAGGTGAAAAGAAGGAACAGATATCAGCACAGCACCACGTCACACAAACTCCTTTGCTTCCTGTTTTGCACTTTTTTTCTTTTTTTTGCACACACTTTTTTTCACACTTTTTTGTCACTATATTTTTTTAATGCAACACACACACACCAGGAAGTGTCACACAAAATTTCAAGACAAATAGATCAAGATGTTGCCTGTGGATCAAAAACGGTGAAGGTGGGAACCTTTATCAACACGATGCAGAAACTTCGGGGCCCGATATCTCGGACTTCTGGGCCGATTTTCGCAAAAATACGGATGCTGAACCCGGTAAAGCTAGGGACAACAAGATCCAAAATTTTCTGCAGATTGACAAAAGGTATATTTTTGCCCTGTTTCGAGTTCCAAGCGAAAAGTTACAGCCGTTTTACTGCAAGGGTCCGAAATTAGGGTTTTCTAGGTGACACCTCTTTGGAAACAAGGATGTATGGCGTGGATACGGATGGTAAAGGCTGATGGTGGGTATTTGTGTGATGGTGGGTAATAGTATGGATGGTAGAGAGTGGCGAAATAGGCTTTTGATGAGGGAAACCCTAACACACAGCGACAAAGACGAAACCTAACTCTACTAGGACTTAAACGACAATCTGGATCGGTGTAGGATGTGGGATGCAGCTGAGATGGAACACAACTCAACAAAAACACAATCTAAACCAGCAACACGACTCAACCTTGGGCACAAACTCAGAACTACGGACTCCGAAACCGAAATTGTGCAAGGGCTAACGTCGTGGTTGTAGGTATGGAATTTTTTTTTGCTTTTCGTGGACTGTGGGACGAAAAAACTAATCTACTATGGGTGAAGGCAAACCTGACGATAAACCATGCTCTGAATACCACTCGATGGGGATGGGGTTCCTGATCTTCCGTCAGGTTATGATAACTATCGATTTGGCAGAGACATGACACACAAGATCTGGCTTCCAATCAACACGATTCGAACCCTGCAATCGCAGCACCATGTCTCCTCTGGTTATCAATAGTGCACACACGATCGGCCTCACCACGAAGGCTTATCCTTGCCTGCGAATCGAAAAACACAAGCAAGAACACGGTAGATGCAACTGAAATTGCGAAAATGAAGGATTAATCTCACAAGCTGGGTTTCACAAATCGGAGTATTCTCAAACGGCGAAATTGTTGTTCGTTACAGAATAATCTAAGCAAAACCCAAAACCCTAACTTGGCAGCGGCTAAGGTTTAAAAAACTTACGGTCGAACAAGGACTCCTAGACACAGACTCAAAGACTCTCACACGATACATGGCCCAATGGTCCAAAAAGGGGCGCGCAGCACCCTGGACAGATTCTGTCCGCCGACTTCGAACACAATTTCCCGTCGACTCCGAACTCCAATAGACCTGAAATGGTGGCATTGGAAAGCTTATATTTTTATCTTTCCAAGCGTATGTGGATCGCTGAAAACGGAGCCTGTTTGTGGCCTGGACGAGGATTTTGGTGAACGCTGTTCCTGGAGGCTGAAGTGGCCGACCGAGATGAATTGGGCCTCCAACTCGACTTGGACGCCCCCCTTGCCTTCTGCCTCACCCCTACTGGTTCCCAAGGCCTTCATGGTCCTCTCCAAAGTTTCTAAGTACAATATAATCACTGGAAACATTAGGTAGCATACTATCCTCATGAGTATATAAACTAGAACTTAGGAACGAGCTCACCTGTTGATTTATTTGTCGTGCTCGCTCTTGTGAGAGAGCCTTGCATCACAACTGAAGGAGCGATGTCCTCATCATCCTTGTTGAGTTCTTTCTTGGTACACTCCCTGCAGGCATATTTTCAGTGAGAATTACTTCAGGGGAGTACTGTCTCTTGAGTGCTTGATGTGTGCATTATCAACAAGGGGGAGAAATTGTAAAGAGGGAGAGATTAATTCTAGGGGAGAATTGCATTCATATTGCATTTAGGGTGAGCGTCTGGGTAAACCCGAAATTTTGGGTTGGGATTTCAAAATTTTGGATATTAAGTAACAGGACCCGAACACCACCCGAATAGACCTTGTACCCGAAATTTCAGGTAAAACTTTACTACCCGGTGCACATGAACATACCCCTACAGATTGCAGTGGCCACTAGATTTGTAAGAGAACAAATGAGCTTGCGCAGCACAAATAGTTCAGAAATACAAGATAACAAATGAACATGCACAGCACATATTCCTCCGTTCTTGGGTCCATTCTTCAGTTTCACCACGTCGCAGTGAGCTTGCCTCCTTCTGCAGCTCTCCAAGCAGCCACCAACGAATTGGAGAATGGAGACAGACGTTGTGGCAGAACTGCCAATTTAACCCAAGCTAAGCACGCTTGCCACCTCTTGCTCGCAGCGCACTTATACCGAACTAAATCCGGTAGTCCGTCAAGAGTCCTTCGGCTCTCGATAAAACCATCCCAGAGGAATCGACATCATACACATCCATCCCTCGAAGAAGCCACATCAGTTACATTATCACAGACAGTTGAAATAGAGAATAAGTAGACTTAGTTTACAAACCGGTTTCGAGATAAAATATAAGTTCCAACATAGTGACATACGAAAGGTAGGTTCCAAACAAACAGGAAGCGATTTCAAAAACATCTCGCAGTGAAAACAAAATACTTTAGTAGTCTTCATGCAATGATGAATGAGGCAAGCAGCACCGAGCCCACCGGTACTACCCTCTCCGAGCAATTGTCCAAATGTCATCGGTACCTGAGCTCAAAATGTGGGGGACAAACCCTGAGTACTAATTACTTAGTAGGACTTAATGGAATGGCTTACGGCTGAGCAAAGCTTGCTTACTAACAAGTGGGTCCTTAGCCATTGATTTTTAAATAGTGGTATATCAACATAAAGTAACAAGTTTCATATCTGCAAATAACATCATAATAATAACTTGCAGAAATGTAAGCAATACAATAATCATGTAGTATTTGAAAACATGATTAATAGATATAATATATTCAAGTAGATACTACGTTGCGTGTGCAGTATCAGCATTCCTACACCTGGTGGCATCAGCGATTCTAATCGATTTAAATTCCTAGGAATAACTAAACGTGCCAGGGGTATATGCTTACTAGCTTCGCGTTCCCACATATACTCCCCATCTCCACATGTCCCATCCTAAGATTCAAAGCGCCCCCACCTAACCCCCAGGTTGTGCGCCTTAGGAGCGATACCACGTGTGCTGGGTCAGCCCTCCCTCGACTACAAGCGCCCTGCAAGTGGATGGGCGGCACCTTGAAAGCTTCGGATGGCACAAGTAAGCTTTCATCGGTCCCACGGCCCGAATAAGCACTCTAGCAATGTTAGCCGACTGTTGGCGGTCGTTATTTCTTGATTTCGACCGCCAATTCCTCGATGAATAAATAGGGTGTAACCAAAGTTCTATGCATTATTTACATTGAACTAACGAATTCCACGAGTTTTGGTGGTTTTCGGTGTTTCATAGGGAGATGCTCAAATTTCATGCAAAAGAATATCATTTGGAGCAAACACAAAGTGGGCACAAAAGGGCTTGAGAATGGATTACAAATAACATCATTATGAAGTATCTCAAATGCCCTCAAGAAAAACCATTGCAAAGATCCATCGAAATAATCGAAATGGAGTTTTGGTTCACTCAATTTGGAGTCCGGATATGAAAGTTATGGCCCTTGCAAGTTCATCAACATCAGCTGCGAGGATCGTGGCCGGCGGCCTAAGGGGAGGCCGGCCCACCAAGCAACCCCTCCAAAAGCCTCAATCTTCATTGGAATCAACCAAGTAACTTACTAAGGACCCATATACACCTAAGGGATCAAGCCCAAGTGAAGATAAAGGTCGGAAGGCCAATGTATGAAGCAAGAAATGACTAAGTGCTAAAGGGATGGCCGCAGCCTGGTACTCAGGCTGTCCGGCCTAGTACTTAGGCTGCCTGGCCTAATACTTTGGCTGCCTGGCCTCCCTCTCAGTTACCCGGCCTTCCTACGACATATGCATGCAAAGAAGCACAACTTGGACACAAATCAACCGTCGATCAAAGGACCAAAGGCATGCATGATGGATGGATCCATGAGACTTACTCTCCAACCAATGAGGAACATCCAAGTGGCAACAGGAGGCTAAGTCCTTGGCCACCCGGCCAAGGAACTAGGCTGCCCGTCCTTGGACTTAGGCCTTCCGGCACGTGCTCTAACCGAAACAACCGCCACCGCCTCAAGGATTGAAGATCCAAGACGTCCAAAGCAACGTCGATGCATCGAAGGGCTAGAAGACCACAAGACCAGGCCGCCCGGCTCCGAGTAGGCTGCCCGGCCTGCCACCAGGCCGCCCGGCCTAGAGACTTAGCCGTTTCACCGACCTGCAGCCTCCTATAAATAGAGGGTCACCCCCCACTCCAAACTTGTACCTTCTAGGTGCCATTGGCACTTCTACACTAGCTCCACTCTCTCCCTAGGGGAGGTGCCCCCTTTTGGGTGGTGCTACCCCTTTAGTTCAAATGTTTAGTAGGAGTTAGAGTCGGGCTCTGCCTATTCCGGAGCGGTCTTCAGAGTCTGGTATGAGTCCCTTGTATCTTTCCTTTCCTATAAGACTTTGAGTTTATTTAATATATTTCTTTACTTTGTCAAGCATTTACATTCTTGCCTCTATGATTATGCATGATCGTAGTGTAGGAATGTCGTTAGACTATAGTTGGCGTTGCTCTATGAGGTTATGGTTAATCTAGTCTATTTACTTGCAGGTTCCTTGTTCACGCTGTTAGTTAAGTCGTAATAGTTGTGATGCATTCACTTGCGCAACAAGTGGATGTGTGAGCAACTAGATTTTACTAGAAGTTCACCTTGGTTTGCAACCAGTCCCACGCAGCTCTGGGTGCCTCGTGTGTGCCGTTTCACGCACAGGCTTTAGGTAGCCCCTTTTGGTGACAGCATTAGGGCGTCTCAGTATTCCACCCCCGTCGTTCGGGCTGACACTTTGTGTTATAGCATGTTGTAGACGCATAGTTAGCTCCCTAGAATCCGCCTTTCTCGGCTGGGTAATCAGCACTCTGGTGCCTGGCAGGGGTTCTATAGCCGCGATGTCCGATGTAGTAAAGATGGCTAGACTAAACTATAACCTCAGTCGTGTCACGACCTTAGTAGAGTGACAGTTGGAGCTAGCTTTGTCTTTTGGCTTGCGCTTAGTAAAGGAAGATCTCATCAGGAACCAGATCCATCTCATTGTCCTCCTAGCTTCTCGTTGAGCTGTGTATCCATGTGGAGTGTGTTAGTGTGCCGTTATCCTTTTTGTTGTCGTTTAGAATGAAAAAGTAAACTAACAAGATGTTTGATAAGTTAATATCTCTATCTCAATGCTTCCCTATGGATAAATACGATACTTGGAATACTCCCAGGTGAAAGCTACAGTGGTCTCTGTACACTTGCGGAGTAAAATCTGTTAGGCTAAGAACCACCAACACCGACCAGCAGGCGAACAGCGAACGGGCCTTACACGACTCGGGCGGAGCCGGATATTACAACAACACACATCCCAAAGTAAATTATTCTCCGCCCGGTCTCCATTTAAATCATTAACATAATCATAACTTTTATAATAATAATATTTCTGAAATTTTTGAATTCACCTACGCGACGAGTGACTCCATTCACTCGTGTCTACTCGTACCTAGCAAATTCTAGACAACTCGTCCTATGAACTCTAAATATAGGTGCTAGGGCCAGGGCGGCCAGGGGATCTAATGCAATTATTTTCAATCAACTCCTAATACGGATGCGTAACCAAACAATCAATTATTATATTAGCTGGGAGAAATCATGTTCCTACCTACCTTTGCTTGTTGTTATCAATCCAAAAACTAAACTATGTTAGTTTGCCGGGTTGTGGGGCTTTGTCCTAGGCAACCCCTTGATCACTTGGACAACTCCTCCTCCAAACACAACTGATGGACCCTCGTGCTTGGGGCTTAGTTGATCTTTTGGACCACCGTTGGTTGAAGTAGCTTCACGCACTTCCTTCTGGATTACGTACGTACCAGCAATAAGTGTCCCTACATGAATACCATGCATGATGTAGTGAATGAGATGCATGAAACATTTGAACAATCAATTCATGGACAGAAAGGTGATTGATAAACTACTTAATCAGAGTACTTTTATGGATAGGGAAGCAAGCATACACTCATACAATCGGATGTTCACAAAGGAACACATGGATCCAGCACATGATCAAATATCAATTTAAATTATCCTTTGCCACACCATATGCAAGCAAAGCATCGGACATGCATATGTTTACTCATGTAATGGACTACTAGTTCATTCGAAACATTACACCTGGCACTAGCAACAATAGCACTTTTGGACCTAGAGCAAGCATGCAATCACACGCCTATACATATACAACGATCAAGTTGCCAATCATATAGCTACCATGTTGCTATGAACTGATAAAATATGCAATAGTTATTTAGTTACTAAGTACTAAGATAGTTGTGGTGGTGTTTATTTCCATTTAGCAAGTCACATATATCATGTAGGGTACATGAGAGAAACACGTGATGAATTTCAAATTTCCAAGTCACTATTATCGTACCAAATGTAAACAAGCATACCTACATTACAACAATGCAATTCTTTTATGGTTAAGGATTTGCAAACTAGGCATATGAGAATGGAACATGCAAGTAGAGTTCATAAAATGTGGCCGATTTACAATCTGTCCTATCGTGTCACATAATGCAAAACATGGATCACGTCTAATATTTAGAAATGTGATGAACTTCTAATTGTGAAAAAACTACACAGCACCATTTACAATAGTGTTGCCTTGGAGAGTAAGGTTTAGTGGACCATAGGTATAAGAAAGATAAATCTTTACTATTCGCTTAGTGTTAGTTGCTTTATGTTTCGACCATGAATACATGCACAAGGTGTGGGGTTTTATCTTCACACAACAAAACAAATAGGGCATGCACGATACATAGGAGAAATCATATGCTTATTTGAACACAACAACACCCTCATGTTTTCTTCCCCTTTAACTCTATTTAACTAATCAGTTTTACATCCCCTATGTATCAGAAACCAAAATGCATAAAAAATTCACACAAGCACTCTTTCACAGTGACATAGCTATAGAAATTTTAGTGGGATTTTTGGAGCCAAATAAGTACCGCTTTTCTATCTAGTTATTTAAATCATTATAGCAATTGTCATTTTCAAATCACCTAATAAACAGCAACTAATGCACAAGAAACTTTATTTCTGGACTGCACAAGACTAATTGAGTACAACATATTTACTAGGGATTTATTTGAGCACAATTCATATAGCATATATTTTATTATTCAATAATTATCTAAAAGTGAACCCTAAGGGTATATCTATCATTTACCACTAATAACTAGGGCTACCAAAAATATATGTGACAATACATGACATAAATAGTACTCAATCCAAGTTTTATAATTTTCGAATTCATTTAATCTACTTTTGCCATTTGTTTTCTTCTAAGATACATGCATCAAACCAGGGGCAAAATAGTCATTTTACACATAACCATCATACCTATTCTGTAGATCTACTCAAGAGGAGTCCAAATAAATTAAGTTTGCATTTTTAGCATTTTTCTGCGATTTTTAGTGGCATTTCAAAGTTTCATCCGAATTAATTAAAAATAAACGGGAAATCCTCAGATATGAGGACCTATACGCAATTAATCGTAGATCTCGGGGGAAAAGCGTGTAAATATTACCAGACTCATTCAACAGTGCATGGGCTGGAAACTGTGAATCAACGAAAACGCAGGGGTTAAAATGGAAAACGCCATCTCCTTTCTTCTACCTTCAGACAGGGTGAACCGCGCAGCGGCGGCCGGCTTTCCCACACGCGAGACACGTGAGGAGGCGAGTGAGGTCCCCTCCGGTGGGTCTGGGAAGGTGTTCCCAGATCCGGAGAACCTTTTCCCCCTAACCTCGCCGCGCGTGGTGGTCAGAGTGACCCAGGAACGGGCGGTGAACCGAAGCAGCGACGGTGCACGCAGTGCATGGCCGCGGGCTCAATCTCCCGGCAGGCGAGGGTACGGGCTGAGGAGGGTCTTTACGGCTGCGCGGGGATGAGGCAAATGCAACTGGGATGAAGTGGAGACGAGGAAAGGGCCTGGTGATGGCATCCCACGGCGATGAACTGGGGTGAGTGGAGTCACGCGGACGGTGCACATGGGGATGCCACTAGGGGCGATGGCGGTAGTTTGGGACTTGGGGAGATGGTGGAGGGAGATGAGGCAAGCGCGGTAAGTGCGTCGAGCGGGGCGGAGGCAGCCCGAGATGGCAGCAACGCGAGCTCGCCGCGGGAGCTCCAATGGCAGCCATGGCGGGCGATGCCCTGGGCTCCGAGGAGAGAGGCAGAGCCGAGTGAGTGGAGTGTGGGGGGCAAGTGCGAACAGGCCAGGATGGTGTCTAGATGAGGAAGCGTGGCGCCGGCACGGGGTAGCGGACGGGCAGCGTGTCGGTGACCGGTGGCCGTGTGGCGTTCACCGCTCGCCATGGGCGAGCTGCCCGGATCGCGGAGTCCACTGTCGGTGAGAGTGGAAAGGGAAAAATTGGAGAAAATTAGAAACACACTTGAGTTGGTTTTCTTCCTGTCTGAAAATCGCCTATTTGACCAATTTAGAGGCTGAATTTGGCAAAATACCAATTAGAAGAATTGTTGTACTCTTTGTGATCTGTAACTTTGTCAAAAGCCTTGATACCACGTTTTGTGTAGAAATATGGTTTAAATTTGAATTTAACTTACTGACTCAGTTTTGACCCACATAGCTTACCAGATTAAACATTCTAAAAGTCTGGTTTCTTGTCACATTCACTCAAAACATTTTATACCAATGTTGATTAGAATTTCATGTCTATAACTTTGTCATATAAGGCTTTTGCATGAAAATGGCTGTAGATTAAAGAAAAATCGAATTTACTAAGCAGGTCAGATTTGTACAGATTTCATATGCTAATAGAAAAAGACCAAAAACTCTATGCAAGCCTTAGTGTATGACAAAGTGCCAATTACCAAAGTTGTTCATCATGAAATTGATTACAAGTTTGGTATATAATGTTTCATCCAATTCACCATAGATTTTGAAATACAAGTTCAAACATATTCAAAGGTTTGGTAAAACAGCAGATTTACTTTATGTAGAGTCTTTCTTATTTTCAAATTTTGGAGTATGATATGAAATCCAATCAAATCAAGGTCTAGTGCATTTGAAAGGTAGTGAGTTTAATTTCATTTCATAGAAAGGAAGATTTTGAAGTGCTATAGTGAATCAAATGTAATTTCAGAATAAAGTTTGGGGAAAAGCCGAAAACTTATACTTGGGAAATTTCTAAGTGTGGATTGATATAGGCTGATTCCAAGAGATATGTGGTGAAATTTTAAAATAGATGAATGACAGTTTTAAACCCTGCTCAATGTAACAAAAGTGTATTTCATGGTATGTACAACAACTTTGATAGTGGAGCCGCACTCAGGTTTTTAAGGAATTTAAAAGTTTTATTAGGGCCCAAAGTTGGTCACGGTCACTTTTATCATATATTTAAAGGAGGTTGGCTGGATTCAATTCAACTTTTGAACTTTCTATCATTTTATTTTGAGGATGGTCACAATAGAAAAGGAGAAGATTATTGTATGAACCAAAACTTTTGTATTTGGTGTTTGCACAAAAACTTGTAGGTGTCAACTTATTCAACCAAGTAACGTGCAGTTTTGTATTTTGAATAGAAAAATTTTGACTTAGTGATCTCCACCTAGTCTTCAATACTCTATAAGCAAGAATAAGTCATAATTCATCACTAGCTTGTTTCTAATGTGTGTGTTAAGGCTTTTGAGATGCCGGGTGCATCACAGACGTCGAATAGTGATTCACTAGCGTAGGGCGCCATGCTAGACTGCCGGTGCCATTGTGTGCAGTGCGTGTGCGCCAACGGCTGCTGGAGTGGTAGGGTGAGTGCGACTATGCGGAGCTAGGGCTTGGGTGGTAGCACCGATGGGAGAGGGTGTGGCCATGCAGAGCTGGGCCTAGGGTTGGCGGTGCCGAAGCCGACGGGCGATGTTGCGACTATGCGGGTGGCGGCACCAATGGCGATGGGAGAACTTGAATTGGGAGTTGGGTTTTGATTGGGCGCTTGGGCTGGGCGGCTAGGGTTTCGCTGCACTTGAGTCTTTTGTTATTGGGCCTTGCTGGATGCGACCTGCGGAGTGGAAGAATTGGCTGGCCAATTTGTTGTTTCGGGTACCTCGGGTATATCGGGTATCGGACAGTGCAACTCGAAATGCCCGATATAATTTCGGGTACTGGGGTCTGCCACCCGAAACAGACATTGGGTTATTTGGGTTTGGGTAAATTGGGTACAGGTTTCGTATCGGGATTTCTGCCCAGCCCTAATTGCATTTTGTGAGCTGCATTTCGGGGGAGCTTTTCTCATGCTATTGCATTGGTATGTTGAGCCTTTGCCTCTTTCCAGAGGACTGATGCTTTGCCTAAGCACCTGTGTTGAGCCTATCTACCTCCTTCTCAAAGGGTCACGCTGTAGTTTGATCGACTGCATTGAGTGGTTTTTCTTTTCTTAGGGGATCGATCTTTGGCTTTGCTTTGTAGCTTCATTGCCCCTCTTTGTTCTATTTGACTTGTGGGCACTTTGAGCAATTATTTCTTTTCTTCTTTCTTTTTAGTTTTCCCGCTTGTTTTCTTTTGTCTTTGATGTGGC
This sequence comes from Paspalum vaginatum, assembly GCA_030272315.1. Taxonomy (NCBI): domain Eukaryota; kingdom Viridiplantae; phylum Streptophyta; class Magnoliopsida; order Poales; family Poaceae; genus Paspalum; species Paspalum vaginatum. The sequence goes on from CM059017.1 coordinate 20,700,608, forward strand.
TCCCATGGGGCCTGGTCAGCCACCTGGGTACCGGATATCTCAGAGTACGCTTGAAATTTTGTGTTGCATCTTAAGAACTTATACTTTGGAACATGCATTTGTACCAAAAGCTGGCTCGGTTTTCATCCTCCAAAAGAATTGCTAGAAGGTGACACTGATTGGCAACAATCTCTCACCTAGGAAGAAGCTGCAGGAAGACCACATCAGCAGCATGCACAATAAGTGATCAGATAGTTTCCAATCTATCGTCAGTTGTTTCTGTGCACAATTGCAATCACTTGTTTTTGTTTAGCTCTAGTATCTGAACTATCACTGGAACCCCAAGGTGGATGGGGCTCTTCCTGTCATTGGAGGAGTGAATTGGCTCCTCTTCCTCTGCGAGGTCATCGTCAGTAAGCACCCAGGGGAAGAGATCATCGTCACTTGATGTGATCGACACCTTGTCCAGGAGGGTGGTGAGGTCAATCGCCATGTCTTCTGTCATGATCTTCGTGCCGCTTCGTGTCTCATCATTGGTGTTGCTCGGAGTAGTCCTGGAGCCCCTCAATCCACCAATCGGGCAAGGAAGGTGGAGGGTTGAAGGGGGAGGCGCATGGATAGCAGAAAGTGGAGGCTAGGGAGGATAATCCGCCATTGGTGAAGGAAGGTGTTTTTTCTCTTTCGGGTTATTCGCTTTCCTTACTGAGGAAGCGTGCTAGAACAAAGAAAACACTGTGACTAATCAGTTAAATAAGACAAGCAGAAGCCGATGGGACATCGTTTCGAATTCGAAGACGTATGGGCATGGAAAATGGTCTTCACCAAAAGAAAGTGGGTTTTAATTCACGATGTGGCGCGTTGGGGTGAAGATCCGCTGCATTGTCACGATTTTAGTTTTGAAATAAATAAGTTATCACCAAAACTAGGGGGGTTTGTGTTGCTGCCTAATCCTAGCCGATCTAGGATCATTGTCGGATCGGTTGATCCCACTCAGAGGCAGTTTTTGTTGTATCATTTGAGCCCGACAAGCTATGTATCTTAGATAGAAAGTAAATTTTAGGGTTGTTTAGTTAAATGGACGTGCCTTCCAAGTTTTCAGACTATAAATATGTAACTGTTTGTTCAGAATAAACACGATGAAATACGTTTCCAGCAGTGCGTGGTCTTGCCATCAACTTCGGCGCATCGCCACCCCTTTTCTAGGGTTTCAAAGTAAGCATCATGTTGCCTTATGTTTTCTCTCGTAGATCATGTTAGGGCTTTACGTTGTCTTACAACTATTGGTCGACCTTGTACCGAAGCATTTTTTATGGCAAGATTTGCTAGTTATCCCGCGTGTTATTAGATCTACCATTATATATATGCTTAACATTATAGGGTTTGGGTGCCATCGCCTGAACGGGGGCGACGCGTGGGCCTACTAGTGTGAAACAAATAATTCTATTGTTTGAGCCATCGAATCTTAGCTAGTGATCTCCACTAGTCCTTAATTATATGCCTTCTCCCATGCTCACCACTACTACCCGCTGAACCCAGCCCAAGAGTTAGGCGCACAACTCCATGGTCAGCCCATTGCCCCTACATGCACCCTCATCTTTTTTTTAATTTTGTGGAAAAATTGTGGCAGCCTTTGCGCATGATCCAATCCCTTCATGCACAATCTACTTGGTCATATAATTATCCCCACATTATTATATCCATAATTATAAAACACAGGAAAGTCTATCAAAGTAATGCACTACCGAGTCACGTACAATTATACAGAGGGTGCGTCTTCTCATCAGGTGACTGATATATGACTTTTCATTAGTCACATTTTACAATCATCCGAAGTCTATCGAACGGTTCCTAGGATGACTAACGAAATTCAATTAATCAGTCCCATTTCACATGACCATATAGGTGAATGACGAAATTTAATCCATCAGTCATATATCAAAATTACTCCAACTTCGTAAAATTATTAATTTGCAACATATTGCAAATAACTTGTCCATATTCATTTACTGATACTAAGGTTGTTAGTAAATTCTATCATCTTGCTCGAAATGCGTGAAAGAGTGGAGGTACCAAACATAACTATTCGACTCCTGAAAGAGTGAGTGGAGGTACCAAATAAAACCATTAAACTCGCAACTCAAACTAAGAGGGGGAGAAGTAAACCACAACTAAGGATACAACTTCTTGCAAGAGCCAAAGGATACTGAGGACAAAAATCCTCCAAATCATTTAATGTAAACCAAACTCAAGTTGGTAGACACAAAATGGATACTCATCCACCAACCAGATCAACAATGCACACTATTTCTGATCCGAGACATCGAAACACCCTGGCTCCATAGTTTTGAGAAATAATGAGGCATCATTTGGGTGCAAGATTTCCACCAATTATATTGATTGTAGTGAATCATATGACTGAAAGACTACAATTGTCAACACTTACTTCTATGCAACAACTGCAAATGGCCTCCTAAATGATCCAAATCCCAAGACCATAGTGGAGTGCTTGGACTAGACTCAATACAAGAAACCAATTCAAGCTAAAATAGCCTCGCTTACTAAAAGAAGGTATTCGGATATGCAATACCTAGACCTCCAAGAGTCTTCACTGCGGGATTCAAATGGGTTTTCATCTGGAAATGAAATGAAAACAATCAGGTGGTGAGATATAAAATGAGACTTGTAGCACAATGGTTCAAGCAGAGACCCGACATTGATTTCAATGAAACATATTCTCCGGATATGAGTGGAATAACATTCCGATACTAGTTATGTTTGGCAATTCAAAATCATTTATCTATGTAGTTGATGGATGTTGTGAATGCATATCTTCATGTGTCACTTGATTCGAACATGTACATGAAGGTTTCCAATAGAATCCCAATTCCGAACCCAAACATAAATCGCAGCATGTATTGTGTAAAGCTTAACAAGTCATTATATGGCTTCAAACAGTCGAGCGGAATATGGTATAACTAACTAAGTGAGTCCTTTCTAAAGAAGGAATACACAAACAATGATGATTGTCCATGTGTCTTCACCAAGAAATCTCAAATAGGATTCTGTATTATATTAGTATATGTCAATGATTTAAATATGATTGGTAACTCTAACGATATAAATAAAGCATGCAATCACCTAAAGATGGAATTTGAGATGAAGGATTTGGGTAAAACCAAATTTTTGTTAGCATTACAACTAGAGCACCTCCCTCGAGAATTTGAGTGCATGAATCAGTCTAAGAAATTGTTGGAGAAATTCAATATGCACAAATCATTTAGACCGCGCTAGATGGAGAAATTCTAAAACATCTATGGTTATTAGATCTATTTATATGTAAAAAGATACATTTGGACCGTGTGATGATGGAGAGGAGACACTAGGACCATAGGTTCCTTTATCTCAGTGTCACTGGAGTGCTTATGTACCTTTCAACTTGCACCAGGCCTAATATTGCATTTGTAGTAAACTTACAAGCTAGACATAGCACTGCTCTGATCAAACATCATTGGATGGGTGCAAAGAATATCATTAGATATCTTAGTGGCACAAGAGATCTTAGAAAGAAATAAAGATCCTACTATGATTGGATACATTAACTTTGGATATTTATCATATTCCCATAATGCTAGATCTCAAACAGGCTTTGTATTTTTACATGGTGGAACAACCATTTCATATAAGTCTTCTAAACATACTCTACTAGCCACTTCCATTAATTATTCTAAAATCATCGCACTATATGAAGCGTCACGTGAATGTGTATGGCTTCGTTGAATGATTAACCACATACAACAATCATGCTGTAATCTGCTTGTGTTACACATATGGGAAAAGGTTACATAAAGAGCAACATCACAAAACATATTGCTCCAAAATTGTTTTATCCACGTGAGTTACAACAACGTGGAGACACAAATTCCTTGCAAACCAAATCATGCAATAACCTCGCTGATCTTTTTACTAAGTCGTTGCCATCCTCCACATTCTGGAAATTTGTCCATAGGATTGGTAAGATACGACTTCAAGATTTGCACGAATCAGAGAGAGATATCCCCAAGCTATTAACATGTCCGAACATCATATTACACTCGTTTCTTTTTATGAGTTTTTTTCTCACAAGGTTTTTTTTTCGGTAAAGAGAGGTGTGTATTGACTAATCAGAAAGGTTCATGCAATCTGTGTTTATGAGGTCATGGACGCACGCAGGCACTTGACCAGTGTGAGTACTCTGTCTAGCTAACATAGCTAAATCATGTGCGACACTATTGTCTCCTCTCTTGACCTTGGAAACCTTCCACTCGTGAAGGTTCCCCAACTCACGCGTCTCAGCAATTAGGAAGCAGAGCTCCGATCTATCCTCTCCATGTGCCTGGAGTGCATCCACGAGCTGTGCACAATCCGACTCTAGGATCACTGCTTCATGGCACAATTGCACTGCCAATCTGAGCCCTTCTACGCAGGCCCGTGCTTCAGCCTCCTTAGCGCTTGCACAATCAAAGAGCACTCTCCAAGAAGTGAAGACAACAGACCCCTCCTGGTCCCTTGCTATAATGCCGACCCCTGCATCTCCTGTTTGTTCCACAAAGGATCCATCAACATTTACTTTGATCCAGCCCTCGCTCGGCTTCTGCCAGCCTTCCCTTGCGGTCTTGTCATACCCCAGCTCCTTGCGACCATGGGTCTCATTCCCGGTGCGACCACCAGTTGGCTACAACGGCTGTTTGCCTTTGCACATAGCGATCACCGCTGTCTCATGTTCCTGCAGAACAAGCAACTGCATATTTAGTAGAAACTGTACCGAAGCATAGATACTTACAGATTTAGCTCCATGTGCTATGTCATTATGCCTCGTCCATGCTTGCCAAAGCAAGAGTTTCACCTGGTCACTTTGTTCCCTGTTGCACTTGTCTAGCAACAGCAGCAGCCAATCCGGCCCAGAGTAGCGCCATTGATCCCGTCCGGCAGCAACCAGTGGAGCCTCATGGCTTCTCGTAGATCCATCGCTGCTCGACAGGAGACGGTCGCATGATAGCTATTCTCTGTAGCCATGCCACAGATTGTGCATCTACTGTCCACTTCCAGGGTTCTCGCGAATTTATTTAGCCTGGTCGGCAGAATATCCTTGCACAGCTTCCAAGTGAACACCTTAACTTTTGGTGGTACGTTGCCCTCCCAAACCTTTGCGCATAGCGTTCTCTCCCCCGATGGGGCAGAACTGGTCGCAGTGTCTGTTTCCAGGTTCTGTAGCTTCATGGCTAGATTGTAAGCGCTTCGTACTGTGAAAATCCCGGATTGCTCTCCCTGCCATGCTACGAAATCATCCATTCTTCTTGCCGGTATTTTTATTTTCAGGATTGCCTCTCTGTCAGCCTGGTTAAAGTATCTCAGCAGCTTATCCCGATCCCAGTCAGCCCTTCCGAATTCAATAAGTCAGAAACCCAATGGAGCCTGCATCTACCTCTCCGGGTTGAGACCTTCATTGTCACCTCGCGTGGGATCCACTGGTCCCTCCAAATTCTCACCTGCGTCCCGTTGCCAATTCTCCATATTATTCCTTTCTTTAGTAGCTCCAGACCGTGAAGCACAGCCTGCCAAGTTACAGATGAATTAGCGCTCTTTACTGGATCAAGAATGGAGCCGCGTGGTAAATATCTGGCCTTTAGAAGTTTAGCACATAGCGAATCCGGTTTCTCTATCAACCTCCAAGCTTGTCTTGCTAGCATAGCCTGGTTGAACAGCCTCATATCCTTGAAACCAAGACCCCCCCTGGCCCTTCTTGAGCATCAACTCCTTCCATGCCACCCAAGCCGTCTTCCTTTTCCCCTTCTCACTACCCCACCAGAAACTACGAATGATACTTGCTTGTGAGGTCATCACAGACTGAAAGAGGCAGTTTAAACACACCCATGGTGTATGTTGGCAGGGCCTGGGCAACACTTTTAATTAAGACTTCCTTGGCTGCTACCGATAGATGCTTTTCTCTATATGCCGTTAACCTTTTCCAGAGCTTTTCTATATATATATATGTGTATATATATATGTTTGTGTGTATGAAAAAGTTTTTAATGAGATAATACTAACACATATATGTGTCATGTTTTCTGTTTTCCCCATTGAGGTTTTAAGAAAACATCGAAGGCATGCATTGTCCTCAAGCTTGTTTTGGATTTTTCTTTACGGAAGGTTGTCTCATACAAGATCACAAGAGACAACCACTAAAACATACTCTACCGATTTCTCCTAGAGAGAATTCCCTCTCTACAACTGGAAATAATGGTCCGCAGCTATGTTCGGTCAAAAAGATTGTCGTGACTCTAGTGCTAGTTTTTGAAATTTTCTTCCCATGTGTGCCACTGCTGTCATATTTCCATCCATGGCCGTTAAGTAGGAGTTCCTGCTAGTGGGACCCACTTGATATAAAAAGGAAGATAGGAAAGTTTGACCAAGATGTTTGACTCGAGTTAAGCACCAAATTTGTACAAAGTTTCTCAAAGTTAAATTTGGGAGAAACTCAAAATGCAAAAGTTTATCAAAATTAAATTCTCTACAACTTTCATATATAAAGTTGTCTTGTTCATTTTGTAAAATAGTTTAAACTTCAAATTTGCATGTTGAAATGGCTGTAGCAGCAAATTTTAATGTGTAAATGATCGTTTTGGGAGAAACTCAAAATATAAAAGTATCTCAAAATTAAATTATCCACAACTTCCGTATATAAAAGTTTTTCTATTTCATTTTGTAAAATGGGTCAGACAAAACTTTATATACAAATAAAAGTTGTATAGAATTTAATTTTGAGTGACTTCTGCATTTTTAGGTTCACCCAAATCGGTCATTTACACATTCAAATTTGGTGCTTAACTCAAGTCAAACTTTCCTCTCTTCGTTTCTATGACAAACGGGCCACTGCCTGAGAGGCCTATTTAACGGTCACAGCACACAGGGGAAGAAAATTCAAAACTTGGTGTTAGAGTCACGACAATCTTTTAAATGGCACATAAAGTAGGACTGGCCATTATTTCCAATGGCACACAGGAATTCTCTATGTTAAATATGTACAGCAGTCAATGCAAATACACATTATTCTGTTCATTACTTTCTACTCTCTGGTTTTACATTCTCTTCAAACAAGCACGACTTAGGGTAGAGAAAGGGCGCTGGAGGTGCCGAGCTCGTAAACAACCGTGTATCAACACAACTATCAGGTTCTCTTGAGAGGGGAAGAAACGAAGGAAGAATATTTTGTGTACTTGAATTGCAATAGCAAGCTTTTAAAATGATGAATAGTAATGGCACTTCTCTAAAGTGTAAAAATCGTAATGGCACATATACTATTAACTCTGAAAATAGCTAGATCATGCTTCACGTAACTAGCTTATTAGCTCCATTCAAAAAAAAATACAATTCTATAGCTAAAATTTATGCCACGGAATGTTAGTGTAGCTGGTGGACTACCTTCTCCAACGGACTGGCTAAAAGGATTGCATATCACTATTCCAACTTCTATCTAATCTACCCTATAAAAAATGAGTTTAAAAAATATTTTGAACTTGTTAAGACTCCATCTACCCAATTATATATCCACCGATCAAGAGTTTTGATCAAAGTATATATGTGATCCCACAAGTCATGTCCAATTAATAACAAATATAATAGATACATTGTTCCACGCAGAGAATCTACCGCTTGATCTTTTTTCACTGGCCCTCCTCCCTACAATGAAGGAAATTCTTACGCGATCCATATGCGTGTTCGGATTCATCTACCCGCCCTTCCTTTCCCTCGCAAGCAAGCAGGATGGACTCTTATTCAATCCCTTGGTGTGGCCCCGTATGCAAATTGCAAAAGACTCAGCCAAACAATCCTAGTTGAAGCGCAGAAGGCCCAAATCAAATATATAGGAACACTACACCAAATCAATTAAAATGTAAGTGTATGTTCGACCTTCCGATATATAACACAAATTAGTGGTGAAGATGTCAACGTTGGTGAAGAAGGCTTCGAGCGAAATACCAAATCCTTGCAATCACTACACCCCTGCTCTAATGAAAATTTGTGGACTACATTATGCTGTTGGGCCTAATTCTGTACAACCATGGTCTCCGCGAGTCTTGTTGAAGATAATGTTATTTTGGACTTTGCCAAGCATGTAACAACTATAGAAATTGTATGCGGAGCAGCGCAATAATGGATACCAAGCATGTTTGTCCTAAGTAAGTTTTCAAACTCAAAGGTGTTGTTCATACCTCCTAAAAGTTTGGCAATGAAAATCAACCGGGTGAGTTTCCAGGTTGCCCGTTAGGAAATTCCGTTAATCCCTTTAGATTAGTTTTGTTTCATACCTACAGTCTAGAAAAAGCACCAAAGAAATATTCCACTGTCCCATAGCTCCTAGTGCCGCAATAGTCGTTTTCAGTTTGCTTTGTTGAGTTTTTATCCATTGTGGTTGAGTTTAGTTGCTGGTTAGGGATTGTTCTTCGTCGTTGTGCTTGTGTTTCCATTGCCATCCTTGTCAATGATATAATGTGGCAAGGACTATGAGAAGAATCACATGGCACAATCATATCGAACCACGGGTCCAAACTTGCTACTAACATGTACACCTTTGCAAAACAAAACTCTTTCAAAAACAAACCATTCATAAAAGCTCATTTTTGTCAAATACACCGAGCTCCACATCGAAGTACATATACGTTGTAGACCTTTTTTTGCTCTATAGGGCGAAGGTGAACAGCCGAGGACATCGGTGGTCACCCTTGCATGTTGTTGATAACTTGTTCCTAGGAAAGAAGTTTTCATTGGTAAGGATTATGTTTACTTCCTAACTATACCGTTGGCAATCAGACCATGTGATAATGCTGCTATGTACATTGGTCCTTCTGCTGCAAGTCTTCATTATATACCTTATGTTGGTCCAAGTCTTGGAGTTCAGCACCATTGTATTTAGGTTTGTATCATTGAGTGGACCTAGAACTATATGATCTTGTATATGTTTGAGTCTCGGGGATGTTTCATTATCATACATATAATAACATATGCATGTAATTTATATGAATGCATATTTTTAATTTATCTTTAGCAATAATATGTGTTTGTGCGCGCGCACGCTATTTTGATTATATATCATAAACAACATACATTGGTAAGTTAGATATAAATATTAGAGATTATTTCAGATTCTCCATCATAATGACAGCCACGAGAAATGTAGATAAAAGCTAGGTGTTATTTCATATTATTTTTATGATGCCAGAGGTGGATAATTTGGACAATAGATATGGGGCTAGTTTTAAAATTGATAGAGGTGAGTAGTTATTCAAAAAATAACATAATATGCTAAGATATTTTTAGTTTTTAGTGTAGTCTTCCAAATTGATGTCCATACATTCTTTGTTATATAAGAATTTCTTAGATTAATTTCTTTTCTAGCACTATGTCTCCTGAGAATTAGGCTCCATTTGGAACGAAGGAAAATTTTCGTGTTCTACGTTTTTTCTGTGTTTTTGAACTGATTTGTATGAAACTCATATGCCAATCCTGTGAAATTCCTACGTTCCAAAGGAGCCCTTAATGTGCAGACCAGAACAGAGAGTTGCCCATTAGTGGTATGGTTTTATTTTTTAAAACACATAAGAAGCCTTAAATACCTAATAAATGAATAAAAACAATATCATGAATACTAAAGTATGTCGCCCTTTATTTGTCCTCGTGGTAGTTGTCCCGTTAAAAATGCCAAATAACTCATGTGTACCGCACCACCACTTGTTATGTTTGTCTTTGCCCCATATCCTCCTTGATCTGGTGGTGCATATATATATATAGGGGTGTATATCACTAGCTAGATGGATCATTGTCAAAAAGTCTTTGTAGTCAAGGCCACAAAACAATTCGATATTAGTATTAAGGGATTATGAGACATCAGTGAATGGGATCCGACAATCTTGAAATACGCAAGCAAGCACAATGCATAGGGGTCCACTTTGCACAGGCACCAAACTCATACCGGCTCATGTAACTCTACTCTTTGGTTCTGATACTCATCGAGAAAAATGGGAGGGAGCTGATCGAGCACATCACAATCGAAGAAGGCGTGCACGCGCTTCTAAGTGTGCGGCAGCCAGGAACACTGGGCAAGGTGGCAGCATGGAACCACACACAAAGTGTCGCTACAATGTCGATTTATACCATAGAGAATCCATTTGAGCACTCCACTAAAGACAGTCTAAGAGACATACATTAATACATATTTAACCGCTCTTTTTTCTTTTAAAGGCACATGGGCATTTTGTAGCATGCTCATGGTTTTTTAAGGTGTCACCTAGGCGACGCCTAGGCGCCCAGGCGCCAAAAAATCGATGGCATCCCCTGTCGCCTTGCAATTATCCACGGCAAAATGGGAGAGGGAGGGAGGGAGTGGAAGAGCATGGGGCAGATTGAGGAGAAGCTTCCAGTCCCATTGGATCTAGCGCCGGCGGAGCATGGGTGGTGTGAGAGAGGACGGAGCTGCGGAGGGGAGCGTCGGTGGAAGGTGTCACCTAGGCGACACCTAGGCGTCCAGGCGCCAAAAAATCGATGGCCTCCCATGTCGCCTTGCCATTATCCACAGCAAAATGGGAGAGGGAGTGAGAGAGTGGAAGAGCATGAGGCAGATCGAGGAGAAGCTTCCAGTCCATTGGATCTAGCGCCGGCAGAGCATGGGCGGTGTGAGAGAGGGGGAAGCCGCGAAGGGGAGCATCGGCGGAGCGAGCGCAGTGCGCGCGAGCGAGGGTCGGAAGGGGAGCGGCGGCGGCGCGAGGACAGGGCAGAAGGGAGCGGCGGCGGCGCGAGCATAGGGCGGAGGGGAGCGGCGGCAGCGCAAGCGCGAGGGCAGTGGCGGCGCCGCGAGCGCGGGGCAAAAGGAGCGACGGCAGCAAGGGGTAAGGGGCAGAGGGGGGATTGTTGACCAGTGTTGGGCTTTGTGGGTTGGGCCATGACGTTTCATTCCCTCTTCTTTTTCCTTTCCTCCCTTCTCTTTTCTGTTTTTCTTTTCCCCCTTCATCCTGCTGTTCGTAAGGCGTCACCTTGCTCGCCTAAGCGTCCACCTAGGTGTCCAGGCGCTGGTGGATCGCCTTACCTCCTTAAGAACTATGAGCATGCTTTTTTCGTTTCCGACGCACATGCAGGCAATTAGAGAGGCACTCAATGTTTCCTATGAGGCTGACTACTGTTTGGAACGGAGAGTACAAGCTGCGAAAACTCAATTTGCAAACGCACAACAGAAATCATGCTTCAATATACTGTACTAACTTGAAAGCTGCATCCCAGGAATAACATGCGAAGATTGGTTTACATAGCAAAGCATTCAGATGCACCTTGCATTTTGGCTATTACTAACTTAACCGGTCATTCAGAATTAAGACAGTAATGTGGAAGCACATCTTACTGGAAACCAAAATATCTGCCGTCCATGCGAACAGGCAGAATCAGAAAGCCAGGCACGATCATGCAAGGTGCATCACAAAATTGTGATTTTAAGCAGGTGTCACGAGTTAAATCTAGCAACAACTTCACTCACAACCCAGTCTTTTAATCCTCATGCAGAGCCTTCATCAGGTATAGCCTGTTGAAATTTTGACCAGCAACCCTGCCATTGTGACGCAAGTCAAATCGACAGTTTATAATCTTTAGGATAAGAAGAAAATATCTCATTTATTAGTTTATAATGTACTATCAAACAACCAAGGAAATAATGGATTGATTTATGCTAGCAGGGATGCAAGGAAATAATGGATTAATTTATAACCATGTGAACAGAATAAACATAGAATGAAACTCCAGTTCAGTGGGGTGTTGGTTTTGGCTTTTCGGTCAACCCATACTCAGCATCCCTCCAAACTATTAAATCAAGCATATAATATGTTCGGCTCATTCCATCGGCTACTCAAGGAATGCTCTTTTCTGATGGTGTGAGTGAACCTGATTTAGAATGCAGATTGCAAATTGTGGGGTAAGTTGGAATAGAAAAGCAGGTGGCATTTGTAAAGTTCGTAAAAAACATACTTCCCTAAGTTAAAAATTGTGTGGGGGTTTTAGCTTTGTACTAAGTCAAACTTCCATGCCTTTGACCAAGTTTATACAAAAGTATGTTAACATTCGCAATGCCAAATAAATACACTATCAAGATATATCTCAGGCTGGATTTAATGAAATTAATTTGATGTTGAGGATGTTGGTGTAGCTTTTTCTATAACTTGGTATAAGTTCAACTGATCAGAAGATTATCCAGTTATAACTAGGCACTGCAAACATGACTGTAGCTGCAAGAAAAATTGGGTCGTGAAAATCATAATCACTAGAAGGTTCCACCATATAATCACTAAATTAGAATCATGCAAGAACTAAACTCAAGAAAGAATTCATAAATTTTATAGAATCGATACCCGTTGATATGGTTGCAGTAACTAGAGATCTGATTAGTTACAAGATAGCCCTCCAATCGTGATGGCTCAGGAATGGGCTTAAAGATAGGGTTTGGATGGATCTTCTTCAGGCAATGGCTCCTCACCAGCAGCTTTTCTCGCCATGTTCTCTTGCCTGTACCAGCACAAATACCAAGGATCCAATGTGAATGAACAATAAACATATCTGTGAATCTATCACAAAAGAGTTTCGTTAAACACCAAGGTCAAAAAAACAAAGGATATGAAAATAATGTATATATTAACTAAAAGAAGGCAATTTCCAACCTTCTCTTTTGAAGCCATGCCTGCTGCTGTGATTGTTGTCTTGAGACGTTGCGGTAATAATATTGGAACTGAACCGCAAGGAATGCACTCAGTCAACAGATAGAATGAAGCCAACCTCAGATAAATCATGGAGAGGTTATTTTGTAAAAAACAAAGCAATACCTTGTTCTGCTCTGATGAAAGATCATCCATGCACCCTATCAGAAATTCCAAGTTCCTTTCCATAAAGGGAGCAGTTGATAATTTAAGTCTGTCAAAGTCACACTGAAACACAACAAAGACGGTAATGTAACTCAAATAAGAACCAAGGACAAAAATTGTCATGCAACAGTTTTTGCAAACAAAAATCTGAACCTGAGTAACAGGTGATTCAGGTTCCAGCTCCTTCATGAAGGCACTGACAAGCGCTGAGTTGGAAACTTTAATCTGTGGCACAAATAAGAAAACACCTGAGGAAACTAAATTCATCCATGTAGCTCACATGAAAAACATAAGAATGCATACAGGTATCTCCTCAAAGATATCAACCCAGGACAATTTCTTCTCTCTTAATCTGCAACAATAAAAATCATCTTTGTAAAACACATTTGTATAAACTAGTCAAATGAGGAGCTACAGGAAAAAGGCTGTACTTCTCTCCAGTTAAACCATTGTTACGGTAAAGATCCATAAATGAGTCTGTAAGTTTCAGGGCTTTGAGAGCTAGCACTCCTTGACTAGACCTAGATGGGTCATAGACGATGCACACGCATCTCCTGATACTCTCCTGCAATAAGTAAATGGTATATTTTGATGAATGCACAATAGGTACAAATACATAAAGACCGTGATTACATTAGAAAGATATCTGATATTCAGACTGAAGAAAACATACTAGGTAAAGAATCAACATTGAAAAGTTAAATTAGAGCTAAAATTGGACTCGATAAGGTGTTCATTCAACATTATTATGCTATATGAGAGAATTGACAATGACTACCGTAAGAAGTAAAGCTATGAGTGTTCAAATATCTGTACTGCTATCTTAATCTACCAGTCAAATGACATCAAGTATTTGTTCTGCATAATAAACAGCTTATTCCCCAGATACCTGATAGTTCATAAATGTTTCGATCAGTTCCACAGTTTGAAAAGATCCAAGCAAGCAAGATTGATACCTGAAAACATCGATGAAGAGAAATATGAGCAAACATGTTTAAACAATAAAACAACTAAGATTGCACAGAGAAACATGATTGGCACTAGAAGCCACCAGAATAGTAATACGTAACAAAATGCAAAGCTTGTAATACATTGGACAAGCAGTAACAACACCACACTTGTATATCAAGAAGTTGTAATCAGTTGCAGTAGTTAGAGCTCACATTTGTTTAAAAAACAGCAAGTACTATGTCCTGATACATCAAGAGAGTAAAAATTGCACATGTCCACCTAACCTAAAAGAAGCCCATCAATGAGAAATGCCAGATCCTCAATAAGTATAGCAGCCAATACCAATCACCAAAATCTACAGTGGCAGCAGCCTGGATTCCACCCCCAGATCACGAAAATATTGCAATCATCAACTAACTAGTGCTTCCAAAATATGACAAATGCAAGTGCACATTGAGTACAAGGCTCCAACAACTTCTGTCAAGAGACGTTGATTTAGCCAACACAAATTTGTGAAATCAACAGCGTTGAATCACATGAAAAAAAATTAAAATATATTTTCAGAAGTATAGAATCCTAAGGCTAACTCCATGGTGTTGGCATTTGAAGATTCTGACACTGTACATAGAGTGGAGTTTGAAATGAGGGATGAGGAAGATGCTGGAGTTGGCCTAAAGGCAATATCGGACAACGAACTGTTCTCAGTGCCGTATGACAGAAATTGTATTTCGAATTTGTTTAAAACCACAACTTCCTATATTGTTCCAATGCATAATAAAAGCACAGAAAATACCAAAGAAATAATTGAATTAAAAGAATTATGAAAGATTTGTGGACAAGACAAATAAAGCTTCCATCAATTATATAGACCAATAAAGTGGCAAACATATTGGAGTCATATATACACAAGCTGCTTAGTTATGCATGATCATGGATCATTGGAACATTCTCCAAAAAGTATTTGCCGAGTACACATTCTTGTCAGTGTGCATGTTAGAACTCAATACACCACCGACTATTTCTGAATTCATTGAATATTGTTATTGATTAGATAAAAATGAAAACCAATAAAGTGGCAAACATATTGGAGTCACATATACACAAGCTGTAGCCGTACATGATCATGGATCATTGGAACATTATTCCACAAGTATTTGCCAAGTACACATTACTGTCGGTGTGCATGTCAGAACTCAATATGTCACTAACTATTTTTGAATTCATTGAATATTGATATCGTATTAGATAAAAGTGAAATAGCTTAGCTTACCATCCAATAGTATTATTGTCAACATTTACTTCCTCAAGCACCTCATCATCTCAAGCTGGTAATTTGCACCATCTGCATCTGCTTCGTCATCCTCTTCTCTGATCTGCAGTAAAAATAGTAAGGTAGCCATTAGCCTTCATTATAAAATGTAAAAAGAACAACTAACCTCAAAGAATGCCACTGCAGAAGAATGCAAATGAAGCTGTTCAAAATGCCAAGGACTCACAGGGAAGGGAAAACAGTTGGTGACTTCCAGAACACTGCCAACATCCAAACCAAGCAGTTGGCCTGTAACTAGGGCAGGCGCAAACTCCTCACAGTGTTTAATGATCTTCAATACAGCCTGTGCAAGAGAGCAAAGAGCATGACTGCAAGTACAAATTACCCAATGTTTGTGGAATTAAGATAGGAAAGAAAAAAAAAGTCTTAGCGGGAAAACTTTCAAATCCACTCATGCTGAAAAATCAGTCTATGAACTCTAACTGATGTAACTCGCATAAACAAAGTGAAACATTGGTTCCGCGTGAACTTCCCATGCAACACATTATTTTTTACCAGATCAGTATTTTTTGGTTTCAATCTGAAAATCTTGCAAACATCTTTCAAACAATAATCCTAGGCACCAAGATAATGTTGTTCATCAGATTAGTGTGATTAGGGTTGCAAGTGGGCCGGGTTTTTCCGTGAACCCACATAACCGCCCTGCAAAAACGTTGTCCGCGGCTAATGCATTATGAACGCAAATTGGTCGCGGCTAACTATTGTCCGCCCTGCTACATCCGTGGACAATAGTATTAATCCGCGAAGAACGGCAAGGCCCGCAAAAACAAAAAAGTCACACTTAATATTCTATATTAATCCATTCACTCCGATCGATACATTAGCATTAGCGGCGCCTATAATTCTCATCACGGATGCCCCTACCTCAATGCAAACATCTTACGTCGTAATCCGCGGTCCAATATATGTTTTATGTTATACCATATTTTGGACAATTTATCTATATTTGCGGGGTTTGCGGATTTTGCCGCAAAGACAAAAAACTCAATGTTGACCGCACTATTGAGTTTACAGACAACCGCAGACCCACGAGAATAGTTTCGCGGCATGCTTTGCGGGTTCACGGCTGTCCACAACCCGCCCCACTTGCAAGCCTAAGTGTGATCAATCACCATATACATATCCAATATGACGTTGTAACAGTTTACCTTTTTATGTGCAAATAGTAGCACCTAAGCAAGCAGTTTTGAGAAGGACATAACACTATTGATTCAACCATGCGCATCAAGATAAATAAAATCTTGAGGTAGGCTCAACTGTACTATGACAGTTGTACCAAATGAACCGAATGATACTTGCAATGATGTGAAATTGTGTGAAAGAGTATACAAAACAAATGGCACTATAACTGCAGATTAAGGTTCTAAACCAAAGTAAAATTCCAGCATACAACAAATCAGATAAGCACTTCACCTTTTCTTTCCTACACTGGTGGATTAAGCTTTTAGGAATTACCATGGTTGAAGTATTTTGCCTACACTCATGCAAAAAAAAAAACACCTCAAAACCAAATGTAACAGGCCAATCTAGCAATCGCCCAACAAACAGCAGACACTGTTGACAATAGCATTCGTAGCGCGTTGTAACACTACGTTTACATCCACAAAACAGAGACTCCTCTACACAGACAGATCTACCCCCTAAGCAGCCCTAGTCTCTCAAATCTCGGCACGTCAACTGACAAATCGAAAGAGCAAACAGTAGATGGGGAGAGTCTCGGAAGTAATCACCAGGCCCTCCATCTGGACGACGCGAAGCGGCGTCGGTGCCTCCTCAGTGACCGTCGACACGGCCTGCAGGAACGACCCTCGCTCCTCCCGGCGCTGCTGCTGCAGACAAGCCAACCAAACCCCAGGGTTAGAGCCCAAGATGAGGTGCGAACCGGACGAGCCGAGGAGAGAGAAACAAAGCAAGGTTCGGAGGTCGCTTACGGTTCGCCATGGCTGCTCGAAGATCGGGGGCCGGTGGCGCACAGGTGGGAGACGCTTGCTCGCTTGGGAGGACGGCGCGAGCTGTGGAGGGCGGGAGCGGAAGAGTGCGGCGGCCGGGGGAGCCTAGGGTTTTTTCGGCCACGGGAAGAGCGGAGCCGTGCGAGTGCAATTGATGTGCGGCTCGGATGTGCTCGGCTTGGTTTGAGATACGGAGCTGTTGGAAATTCATCAATATGGTACCGATATCGAATTAGCCTGGTTTTAGAGATGTGTTGCAGTACTTAAAAAAGCTTCTAGCGGCGTTTGGTTTCTGATGGATCCAGAATTCGCACCATTCCCAATAGAAAGTATGTACTCCTTCTATCTTATAAAAAGTAAGGCATATAGATTTTTGAAAAAAAAAATCACTTTTTTAACTTTGACCAACAATTGAGTCAAATTCAGAAGTTTTTAGTGTATGTGTGTTATATGCTTGGCTTCATATTAAAGGCACTTTAATAGAATGAAATTTTATATTTGTTGATAACACATGTTTTTAAAATAATTGATGGTCAAAATTCCGTTTTAGAGGTCGTGTCAAAAAATTATGTGTCTTATTTTTTTGGATAGAGGAGGAAGCATTGGATTTTGGAATTTATTCACAATACACAAAATCCTAGACGTTAGTAGACAAATGTTTGGTTTAGTATCTGATTAGGCAAATGTTTGGTTTAGTAAAACGGTGTAATCTGCTCGATCTTCTAGTCTGGTTTTTCGTTCAATGCCTCGGTTGAGCTTGAACGACATCTGCTCCAGGTTATACACATGACATGTTTGGACATATATTGTTATGTACATAGTAGTCCATTAGACAATTATTAGGCAAAAATTTGGGAATTATATGTTTGGTTTAGTAAATGCCAATAGCCAATACATGCAACGGTGGGCTTTGTTGGGCCTCATAGAACAGGCCTATGTTTGGGGATGTTGATGTAAGCCTTTTACTGTTTGGTTATTTTGGTATTTTTACGGTTCAGTTACTTTGGTATTTTCGCTGTATGGTGTAAAAATTGAAACCGCCTCATACACCAAATACTGGAAAAACGCAAATTTCGGTATCGGGTGTTTGGTGCGATGTGGTATTTAGAATTTGGTATTTTTTTCGCCCATCCCTAGTATCTAGGAATTGGCTTCGATTCTAACTATGAATTTCACGTGTAGCCAAACAGCAAGAACCCAAATTTCAATTCCCAATAATGGCTTCCAATATCTACGCCCCAATGGGGTGTAAAATAATCATTATTTTATATGGCTGCTTATACATGTGGGTGGCACTCAGCTTATGCACCAAGATGTTTAAAAGCCCGTGCAAAATTTATTTACACCACCATATACTGATACTGCTATGGATAATCTTATGATATTTCTTTCTTTTTATAAGAGACTGGTCATAAGATTTAGTATTTATTTGTGGATAAATAAAGCTTTCTGGTATATTGGTTGTGTTAAGCTCATAGTTATAAAAATTAAAACGATTGACAGGTTGGACAGATAAAACTTTGAATTAGGATTTCACTAGTTTGATTCATCACTTCAACTAAAAGACTAAATATGCAATTGAACATGTGTGAACTAGTCAAACCAACAGTTTTGTGTGTGTGGTATATTCGTTGTTTGGACATTAGTTTGTTACGATTGTTATACTATCTTGTTTGTAAATTATACATAACTTGTTTGGACATATGTTATTACATATATATATACACACACATATATATACATATATATATAGTAGAGTGAGAGCCAATGGATCGGCCTTATTGCTCTCCTGGTGTGATGAGTGATTGTCAACGTGCTCAAGTCCTCCAATGGACAGGAAGCCTTCCGATGGATGGGAGGTAGGAGATGAAGACCCGGATGAACTCGGGCAGAAGACCTCGATGGACTGAGGCAAAGGACTTGGCGTCTGTCGGTCACGTAAGCTCGGTACACGGGGAGGCGGTTTGGCAATTGTGGTGTAAGCCCTTCGATGGACCGCGGGGCAACTCCGATGGACTGGAGAAGCCGGGTGTCATCGTGGTGCTCCAACCCGAGTGCTGGCGCAAAGGCGTGTCGAGGGGGCTTTGGAGGCTTCGGCTCAAAACCGCCACCCAAACTACCCAAGCCTTAGTGAGTTGGACCACGACTCGCCAAAATAGAGAAGATGGGCCAAGCCCTGCCCAGGAGAAGACTTTCTAAAGTTTTTCGGTTTCTAACTTCAAAACAGGAGGTCGGTCGACGGATTTAGACTACTGGCCACGTGGACGTCATCCGGGAGATAGCGTGCAGACAAAGAAGATCAAGACTCCATCGCGGTCGTCCGTCCCCGAGAAAGTCGAGTCTTTTCAGTTTGACCCTATGGGCATTCCTATATTACAGGGGTCTTAATGTAAAACTGCATCGTTAGGCCTAGGCTATAAATACCTAAGTGGCTGGTCATTTAGGTGACTCTTCCACTGTTAAGAATCATAGGCTTAGCATTCCAACCAGCCATATGCTTAAAGAGCTAATCGAGTGTTTAGTCTAGATTTAGAGTCCCCTAGGCTAGCACTTTGCAAAAGTAGGAAGGATGAAGGGTGGTAGGCTGAGTTGAACCTTGTAGCTACTGATTTCCACTCATAATCAAGTCAAGATTCATCTCAATTTTGTGCTCATATGTGCAGCCCCTTCTACCCCCTCTCTCTAGTTGGTTTTTGGATTCAACTCAAGGGCTTTTGGTGATTTGCTTTGTCCACAAGTTAATCATGTTCTTTTGCCTCTTTTAGACTTGCAAGGACGTGGAGAATATGCCTTATATCATCATCTTTTTGCAGGAAACTCACGAGCAAGTCGTTCTTAAGTTTTCCCCCTTCTTGCTCAAAGATTGCCTTATCACGAGATCTGAAATTCCCGCTATTTCTGTGATCACTTTGAGTTGATCTTTTGGGAAAAGCTTTAGAATAGGGTCTAAATAGGCTGTGTAAAATCTCATGAAATTGGAAAGTTTTGGTTTTGAGAACTCAAGAACTGCAGGCTTACCGGACAATCCAGGGTCCCCACCGGACAATCCAGGGTCCCCACCGGACAATCCGGTTCTACCGGATAGTCCGACGAGGTTCACCGGACAGTCCGGTGTAGACTGCCCGGCGGCTCTGCCATCGGACTATCCGGCAGCGGCCACCGGACAGTCCGGTGTCTCCCACCGGACAGTCCGGCGTGCCTCTGTGCTGCCTGTGTTTTTCTTGGATTGCATCTTCCGCTGTGTTTTCGCTTCGGCTTTGCATTTCTCGCTGCCTGACCATACTCTTCGCTTGCTGGGTTCTAGTGAGACGCATTTCGGTACGGTAAGTATTGAGTGGGAAACGTGCAAAGTTCGTTGCTCGCCGTGACTTGCGATCTCGTGATCGTTGAGTTACGTGGCTCTTCTTCGCAGGTGTGTATCGGAGCAGTGGACGGCACCTTGCGCTTGCCAGACACGTATCTGATCAGTGGACGGTGTCTAGCGTGGTTCTAGTAAGTAGCTTAGCACCATTTGTAGGGGTCGTGATTTTGAGTTTTCAAGTATTCCTATTCACCTCCCTCTAGACGCACGTCTCGGTTCTACGTAGAGTTGCTTTTTCATAAATTATGCCAGAAAAAATTATTCTAAAAAATATAATACAATTGGTTCAATGGCGGACTATTGATTAGACTAGTTAACCGCGGTAACCTACTCGATCTCTGGTCTAGTTTTTCATTCAATGCCTCCGGTTGAGCTTGAACTACATCTCTGCTCCAAGTTATACATGTGACTTATTTGGACATATGTTATTACATATATAGTAGAGTTTGCATTTTTTTTCATAAATTATGCAAAACAAAATTATACTAATAATATAACTTCTACGGTTGTTGGAAAAAATAGAAGTCATCCATCAATCGAAATCCAACGGTTTAGAAATAGGAGGCATCACGGTACCGGTAGTAAACGATACCAAATAGGTAGGTCCAATACTAAAACATGATGAGAACAGTACCAATACACCTTTCTTGGTTATTTTAATTATTCAATAATTCATCTAGAAAAATTAAAATTGAGTGGTACCATCCGGCAGCGGTGGTACCTTTCTAACCATTGTAAAATGTCTTAATAATAAATATAAAACAGGGGGTTCGGGGCAGGCTACTGCTCGATCTTTGGTTTGGTTTTTCGTTTAATGCTTCGATTAGACTTGAACTACAACGGTTCCAACTGAAACGACATAGCATTTATACCATTGCACAACCATGAAGGAAAAAGCAGTCATAGGCACCACCGAAGATTTAGTAGAAGCCAATATATCTACTTTCCACATCATATTTTAATTGCATTTATCTTTAAAGAAGACTGCCTCACCAACTTTATAATAATAAATTGCAGAAATCAACCATGTTTATCACTTTAGCGCACGAAGAACTTTATTCAATTGATGAAATACTAACGAATATGTATGTTCCTTGGAATGGGCACACATATTGTGCCCAATAAACGCTGTCAAGTCTAATGTTGGCGTTCCTTAGCCCAGTAGATGTAACTCCGAAAGCGCATGGAAAACGCATTACAGCCTTCACCTAAGAATATTCTGGGGTATCGAAATCCATGAGGAACGAGAAGTATAATAACACATAGCACAATGTTGACATCACTTAAGCACGTCAAACCTTGTACTGCAAGCGCAAAGTATCGTGGTAGCTTTTTCCCAGGATGAGTATCTTGGGTTTTGTCAATCCAAGGATAATTATGTTTAAACTACTATTAATCTAATATTAACTTAATTACTAGTTAATTCTAATAGATCTAAACAAACTTAAAATAAGATTAGAACTACTCTAATTATACTCTAATTAAGGTCTCAAAGAGATCTAAACTAAGCATAAAATGATAGATCAACATCTAGACGAAACACGAGCACGATAAGTTTATCATGGCAAAAAGATCCACAAGAAATATGAGACAAACAACCTATGAACTAAGAACCACCTTGATATAAGATCTAATCAACAACCATAGATTAAGCATGAACATGAATGTCAACCGTCACTGGTAACCAGGTAATCGACGAACTAGTAAACCCCAACCATCTCTAAGCAAGCATGAGTAGATTCAATCAACTAATTAAAGTAAAAAGATCTACTAAAAGAACATGAAAGTACTTAAACTCTGGCCAAAGAACATGTTGGCATTAAGTATTGCAAAGCTATGGATCATAGATCATGCATAAACAAGAAGCTAAGTCTAAAAGATAAACTTTATTGATCAAACATCAAGGTTTTATCAAAGTAACATAAGAAGTACGAGGATTTACTCGAGATACATCATAAACTTTGAAGCATAGTCGTCGACATGAACTCGACGAAGAACATGTCGAAAGACGAACTCGAGCTTCCCTTAGGAGGCCGACCACCAGGCCTCCTGCCTCCTCTTGCTTCCTCATTTCGCCGAGATGTCCTTCTCGCCGAGTTACTCGATCGTTGCCCCCGAACTCTGCCCTAGACTCTCGACTTTACAATGAATTGTGGAGAACAATGGTTGCCTCTCCCCTTGGGAGGCCATATATTTGTACTCCAGAGAGTCCCCTATACATCGAATCTAATAGGTCGGTTCTAAGAGTCCTAAAACACTTAAAACACCTATTTCCAAGTATATATAAGCTTCTAGAAGAGTCCCAGTCATCCATATACTCCTTTGCTTGGCGAGGAAGTTTCCATCTTGTCCTTCCCGAAATAAAACTCTCCATATTCTGCAGCTTGTAGTATTTCGACCATAACTCCCTTATCCGAAGTCCAAAATGATGGAGATATGCCCACGCGGCAATTTCCAAGAGGACCGACTCCGAGTCGTTTCGGCTCTTGGAAGAGTCGATGTGGAGTCCGACTGGAACTCGACCTACGGGTCTGACTCGGATGCATGCGTATGGTACGCGCAGTTGGACCTCTATCTGGACTCGGATACTTGATCCGCAAGCAATTAGAATCCTGATGGGCCTTTACGAGGTAAAGCCCATTAGTGGAGACTAATATATGCATGAGAGGGCACGGCTCAGGTGTGTGCGAATCAAACCTAATTGGTTGCATGAGAGCCATCGCAGAAAAGGTTTCTGCGAAACCCTAGCTGTGCCCTAGTCCAATCTCTCAAGATCCGCCACCAATATCGTGGTGCTAGCACGCCAGAACTCGGCGTCGCCTTCCCGCACGTGTGGATACCGTAGAGGCGTTGCTACAACTACTATGCTTATTAGCCGACTGGTGGCAATCGTTGCCGACTCGTTCCCGACTGAACTTCTGGACTGCCGGCTGATCGCCGACTGATCAGCTGGTTGACTCGGCATCGGCACTGCTCCACCGACAACCACTCGGCGCGCGACGTCAAGCACTCGGCTGCTTCAACACGTCTTCCGCTGCACTGCGCGTCTAGTGGTAACGATCTATGATCTCTTGCTTGTACGTGTTCTTATGTTTACGCAGTAGTAGAAAATTGTTTTCATGCTATGATAGCCTACCCCGTAACCCTACAGTGGTATCAGAGCCGATCATACGTAGCTTTATGGTCTAGATCGATGTAATAGATTGGATCTATTACCGTGGTAGATTGGATCTACTACGGCTCCATAATAACAGATTGGATCTGTTATAGGCTCTATGCATCGATCCAGTGGATGGATGGATGGTAATAGATTGGATCTATTACAAGCTCCTCGTGCTGGTTCATTGGATGAGCTGGTGCGAGGTATATGGATATAACTTGACTCGGCTTGATTGGATCAAACCAATGAGTTATCATAGATTGGATCTATGGTCTATAGTTTTTGTTATCACTACCTATTCTTTCTTGCATTTGATGTGTTAGAATAGATTCCCTTAGAAAAACTCAAGAGTTCTTGATGCCCTTCCAATTGTTACACCTATAAGGATTTTGATCGTTGCTTGGTGGGTCTACCAAAGCAGGGTGCCATCAACTATCTTAATCAAATAGGGTGGATGTTGGACATCTGCGCGTATGGGATTGGTTTACTTGATGAGGCTATCAAATCGGATTTGGGCCTTGGGCATGACGTTGGATGTTCCACATGGGATGTCGCCCAACAAACGAGAGTCACATAGGATGTGATTGATAATGGTTGTCTACCGGTTTCACTAAGTTTCTAGCAGTGACGCCAAAGCTCACTAGAACTTAGATAAACGCGGATCTCGTCCACTGTGTGTCTTTAAAGGGAATACGATTGCAAACATATAGTGGGAGCATCTTTTGTTAAATTGTTTAATGAAAGATCTACATAAAACATTGTACTGAACCTTTGCATATTTACTTCCTGTTGTAGTTGATCATGGCCGGTAATCCCGCACCGAGTTCTGGCTTTAATTTGCGATCTATTCTTGATAAAGAAAATTTTTTTTGGAACAAACTTTTACAAACTGGTATCGAAACTTGAGAATTGTTGTCAAGCAAGAGAAAAAGGAATATGTTCTTGAGCAACCCTATCTTGAGGATCTTGCGGCTAGTGCTACTGCTGCTGAATGCAGGGCTCATGAGAAGCACTGCAATGACTCGCTTGACGTTGGCTATCTCATGCTCGCTACAATGTCCCCTGAGCTTCAGAAGCAATATGAGGACTCGGACGCCTTCAATATGATTGAAGGGCTCCATGGCATGTTTGAGAGCCGGGCAAGGGTCAAGAGGTACAACACCTCAAAGGCCTTGTTTGGAAGCAAGCTAGCTGAAGGGAATCCTGTCAGCCCTCGTGTGATCAAGATGATTGGTCACATTGAGGCACTTGGCAGACTTGGTATTGAGCTTGAGCCAGAGCTTGCGACAGATTCCTCCAATCTCTGCCTCCTAGTTTTCGAGCCATTCATTATGAATTTTCATATGAACAGCTTGGATAAGACTCTGACCGAGTTGTATGGGATGCTTAAAACTGCTGATGATAGCATCAAAAAGACCGCAACTCATGTGATGATGATCCAAAGGGATAACAAGAAGAGGAAGCGCAAGGGCAAGGGCAAAGGTAAGACTGAGGATAGGATCCAAAAGCCGAGAACTGATGCCAAGCTTAAGGCTGGTCCCTCTTTCTCGGACAAGTGCTTCCACTGTGGTGACTGTGGGCATTGGTCGAGGAACTGCCAGAAATACTTGGAAGAGAAGAAGAAGAAGGGAAGTGAGACTTCCGCTTCAGGTATTAATGTTATTGAAATTAATCTTGCAACTTCTTCTAGTGAATCATGGGTATTTGATACCGGGTCGATGATTCATACCTGCAAATCATTGCAAGGACTAAAACAGACTAGAAGTTTTGTGAAGGACGAGTTGGACGTGCGCGTCGGCAACGGAGCAAAGGTTGCTGTGTTGGCAGTCGGCACATATCACTTGTCGCGTCCCTTAGGATTAGTGATGGAGTTAAATAATTGTTATTTTATTGCAGCATTGAGCAAAAACATTATCTCCTCTTCTTGTTTGGAGGAAGATGGTGGTTATAAGATAATAATAAAGAGCAAGTGTTGTTCTATTTATTTGAATAACATGCTCTATGCACACTGTCCATTAGTGAATGGATTGTATGTTCTTGATCTTGAGGATGAGCCGAATCTTAACATTAATGCTAAATGACTCAAGTCGAGTGATTTGAATCCTGCTTTTATCTAGCATTGTCGCTTGGGTCATATTAACAAGAAACGTGTAGAGAAGCTCCATAAGGATGGACTACTCGACTCATTTGATTATGAATCATTTGAGACATGTGAGTCTTGTTTTACTTGGCAAGATGACAAAAGCACCCTTCACTGGTAGAAGTGAGAGGGCATTCGAGTTATTGGCCCTTGTACATACTGCTGTATGTGGTCCAATGAGCTCAGTAGCCAGAGGTGGTTTTCAGTATTTCATTACTTTTACTGATGACTTTAGTAGGTATGGCTATATCTACTTGATGAGACATAAGTCCGAGTCATTTGAAAAGTTCAAACAATATCAGAATGAAGTACAGAATCACTGGGGCAAGATGAAAAAATTCCTGCGATCGGATCGTGGTGGAGAATATCTGAGCCATGAGTTCAATGATCATCTGAAGAGTTGTGAAATTGTTCCACAACTGACTCCACCTAGAACGCCACAGTTGAATGGTGTGTCAGAGAGGAGGAACCGTACCTTGTTGGACATGGTGAGGTCGATGATGAGTCAAACTGATCTTCCGTTGTCTTTCTGGGGTTATGCTTTAGAAACTTCTGCGTTTACACTGAACCGAGTTCCATCGAAGTCTGTAGAAAGGACACCATATGAGATATCAAATGGGAAGAGTCCCAGGCTCTCTTTCCTTAAGATTTGGGGTTGTGAGGCTTATGTCAAACGTTTGATGTCTGACCAGCTTCATCCTAAGTCGGAAAAATGCTACTTTGTGGGCTATCCTAGGGAAACCAAAGGATATTATTTTTATAACCGGGAGGAAGCAAAAGTGTTTGTTGCTCGGAATGGTGTCTTTTTAGAGAAAGAGTTTCTCTCGAAAGTTGAAACCAGTCAGAACTAGGTGCAACTCGAAGAGGTTTAAGAAACACTAGAGAATGGTTTTGATCCGACTGATTTCCAATGGGATGAGTCAAATGTTGAGCACTCTGTTGAAACACCATTAGCCCCACGTAGGTCATAGAGGGCACATCGTGCACCCGACCGATACATGTTCCTCACCATGGGTCGGCACGATGTATTATTGTTGGACAATGATGAGCCTAAGACTTACGAAGAAGCAGTGATGGGACCTGACTCTGAGAAATGGATGGAGGCCATGCGATCTGAGTTGAAATCCATGGCTGACAACCAAGTTTGGAACTTGGTCGAGCCACTTGATGAGGTGCGACCTATCGAGTGCAAATGGGTTTTCAAGAAAAAGATAGACGCTGATGGAAATGTTCACATCTATTAAGCTGAGCATGTGGCAAAAGGGTTTCGTCGGATTCAAGGTGTTGATTATGATGAAACATTTTCGCCCGTAGCTATGCTAAAGTCTATTCGGATCCTCCTTGCGACCGCATATCATGACTATGAAGTGTGGCAAATGGATGTCAAAACGGCTTTCCTTAATGGAAACCTAAGTGAGGATGTGTACATGACACAGCCCGATGGTTTTGCCGATCCAAAGAATGATGGGAAGGTGTGCAAGCTTTTGAAGTCCATCTATGGACTCAAGCAAGCATCTCGGAGTTGGAATCTATGTTTTGATGAAGTGGTCAAAGGGTTTGGTTTCATCAAGAACGTAGAAGAACCACGTGTATACAAGAAGGTCAGTAGGAGTGCACTCGTCTTTCTAGTCTTATATGTAGATGACATATTATTGATTGGAAATGACATTCCTATGTTGGAAGCTGTGAAGGACTCATTGAGAAAGTGTTTCTCGATGAAGGACTTGGGAGAAGTAGCTTATATTTTGGGCATAAAGATCTATAGAGATAGATCTAAGCGCTTAATTGGATTAAGCCAAAGTACATATATTGACAAGGTGTTGAAACGGTTCAACATGCATGATTCCAAGAAAGGTTTTTTTGCCCATGTCACCTGGCACGATCTTGAGCAAGACTCAGTGTCCATCGACGACTGATGAACAAAAGAGGATGAGAGAGATCTCGTATGCCTCCGCAATCGGATCCATCATGTATGCCATGATATGTACTCGCCCTGATGTTTCCTTTGCTCTGAGTGTCATGAGCAGATACTAGGCAAGTCCAAGTGAAGGTCACTGGATTACTGTAAAGAATATCCTTAAGTACTTAAGAAGGACTAAGGATGTATTCCTAGTGTTTGGAGGTGAGGAAGAGCTCATTGTAAAGGGTTACACCGATGCTGTTTTCCACACAGACAAAGACGGCAGTAAATCGCAAGCCGGATTCATATTCTGCCTCAATGGTGGAGCGGTTAGTTGGAAGAGTTCCAAGCAAGATACAGTGGCCGATTCTGCAACAGAAGCCGAGTATATTGCAGCTTCGGAAGCTGCAAAGGAGGCGGTTTGGATCAAAAAGTTTGTTTCTGAGTTAGGTGTTGTTCTGAGTGCTTCGTGCCCATTGGACCTTTACTGTGATAATATCGGTGCCATTGCACAAGCTAAGGAACCTAGGTCACACCAAAAATCAAAACATATACTTAGGCGACATCACCTGATCAGAGAGATTACTGATAGAGGTGATGTGAAGATATGTAAAGTGCACACGGATCTAAATGTAGCTGATCCGTTAACGATGCCTCTCACACAAACCAAGTTCAAGGCACACACGAAAGCAATGGGTATTGGATACCTGAATTGACTCTAGTGTACGTGGGATGAGAATTTGTTATGTTTTATTTCGAATAAATGTTATTCATCTTTGTTCCTTGAACATGCTGCTGTAAACAATGGAACAACGAGTGCGTGACTCATTCATGAGACTCTTGTTTAAATGCTGTGTTCTGAATGGTCCCTAGCCTATAGTCTTTATTTGGGACAATAATGACTCGGGGGCTAGCAAATGGATTGATTGATGATCATGTCTTGCGGATCATAGATATTGGATATCAAATCAGTGATGTGGACAGATGTTAGAGAACATCGTGTCGGATTTGACTCGCTCCGAGACGTTGCTGGGATTGTTATGCATATATGTGCCATCAAGCGCTCTCGAGTGATATACCCGCTAAATCCTTTGACCTGAGATCACCATTGTTTCTCACTGTGCGTAGTGGTGTACTTAGGGGTTACCAAACGCTTCTCTGTAACTGGGTAGTTAGAAAAGTAGCTTTCGGGTGCATTGCGAAACATGGATTCGGATGTGAGTGGATCAAGAAGGAATTTGACCCTCCTACGTAACAGGAGAGATTGCCTCTGGGTCCCTCGAGGTGGCTGGATTAGAAAATGCATGGTCGTGCTATGTGATTAATGGTTAATCACATTTGGACTAATGGTTAGTCTAGTAATCCACCATTGACGAGTGAAATAAGTCGGACTATCTAAACAAGGGTGGCACAAATCTCGCCTTGGGTCTGACCAGCGTCGCGTGGCAAAAGGATATAGGACGAGTAGTATATCAAGATTCGGTTGATATGATCATTGTGCTTTCGGGG
This sequence comes from Paspalum vaginatum, assembly GCA_030272315.1. Lineage (NCBI taxonomy): Eukaryota > Viridiplantae > Streptophyta > Magnoliopsida > Poales > Poaceae > Paspalum > Paspalum vaginatum. Next base: position 20,729,816 of record CM059017.1, read on the forward strand.
GTCAACAAGTGCTGCTAGGCGCCGCTGTTGATCGATTGGCTTGAGAAAGGTTTTTTCACCATGGCCGACTGCATGAGAGCCTACAGGGTCACACACTTAAGGGATTGGTGACACTAGAATATTGCCCGTTGGGCAAGTGGGAGATTGATGGAGATATGCCCACACGGCAATTTCCAGGAGGACCAACTCCGAGTCGTATTGGCTTTTGGAAGAGCCGATGCTGAGTCCGATGGGAACTCGACCTACAGGTCTGACTCCGATGCACGCGAATGGTATGCGCAGTTGGACCTCTATCTGGACTCGGTTACTTGATCCGCAAGCAATTAGAATCCTGATGGGCCTTTACTAGGTAAAGCCCATTAATGGAGACTATATATATGCTTGAGAGGGCATTGCTCATGTGTGTGTGAATCAAACATAATTGGTTGCGTGAGAGCCATCGCAGAAAATGTTTCTGCGAAACCCTAGCTGTGTCCTGGTCCAATCTCTCAAGATCCGCCGCCAAGATCGTGGTGCTAGCGTGCCAGAATTTGGCGCCGCCTTTCCGCATGTGTGGATACCATAGAGGCGTTGCTACGACTGCTACGCTTATCAGCCGACTGGTGGCAATCGTTGCCGACCCGTTCCCGACTGAACTTCTGGGCTGTCGGCTGATCGGCTGGTTGACTTGGCATCGGCTCTGCTCCATCGACAACCACTGGGCGGGCGACGTCAATCACTCGGCTGTTTCAACACGTCTTCCGCTGCACTGCGCGTCTAGTGGTAACAATCTATGATCTCTTCTATGTGTTTCTGTGTTTACGCGGTAATAGAAAATCGTTTTCATGCTATGGTAGCCTATCCCGTAACCCTACACAAATAAAGCAAATTCGGACTCTAAATTGTAGATCTCGAAGGTATTCAAACTTTCTTCATTTGACGTCGTTAAGGTCTCCAAATTGGGCCCACAATCTGCTGCTGTCATGAATTTCGAGGATATTTCAGGATTTAGTCCTTCAAGCAATCTTTATCTTCTAGAAACTTTTCATTGTTGGGCTTTATCTTTCAATTGGGCTTCCATTAGCTCTTATTCCAAAGCATGCTCATATTAGCATAAATACTATCTTCGAGAAATCTTCAAAATTATATCAATTATTTCCTTTTTTTTTGTAAAAATCAATATTGCACAAAAAACAAAGAGCATTCTCAAAAACGGGGTTATTTGTTAGCAAAATAGGACTAAATCATAAGATTAACTCCTAAAAAGATATAAAACCATATAAAAACAGAGCATAATTTTAGTCTAAATCTTGCGTCAACAACATCCCCACACTTAGATCTTGCTAGTCCTCGAGCAAAAGATCGATAAAGAACTCAACTAAACTTAAGCAAATTCTAAATAAATACTTCTCAAAAATAACCTTACCTTAGAAATCACTCAAACCATAATATGGGACTTTAAACTAACTTTTATGCATATAGATACCTAAAAAAAATTATCAAAGTCAAACGAATCATAGCAATGCCAAAGCTTTCTTTCAAAATTGTCAAAGAGGGTTTTTTAGAAAATCCTTCAAAGATCAAGAAATTACTAATCCCTTTTGTTAAGCTCTCAAAAAGACACTCTTTCTAAGTGGCTATCCTATATACTTTCTCTACTCTCTTCTCACAGAAGTTTTTTGAGGAGCTTGGTAAAGGCTTAGCAAAACTACTCATTTTATCGTCTAGTTAAGATATCTCTCTAAAGAGCATTCAATCAACTTAAATTATCTTGGTCATCGGAATAAAAGAATATATATATATATATATATATATATATATATATATATATATATATATATATATATATATATATATATATATATAGTGGACATGTGCAATAATAAATGAATTGGAATAAATTCCGGAATTTGCACATGGTTGGAAAAGTGAAGGTTTTTGCTCATTACACTAATAAAACAATAAGAATTTAAGAATTCCTTTCTTTCCAAAACATTCCTAGTTCTATTTTTTTTATCTCCCCCTTTCTCCTTTTCCTAATTCTACTATCACTCTCCCCCTTTTTATTTATTTCGACCACTTGGTCATTTTTTCTCTCCCTCTATTTTTTTCTGTTTCTTTTCTTTTCTCTCTTTTTTTTACTTGGCGCCACACACACACACATATTTTTTTCTTTTTTTATTTGGCACCATACCCATGCCTTTCTTTTCCTCCTATTTATAACTTTATAAATTTACTCAACTTATAAACAACTAATGAGCAAAAACTTTTACTTATATATGTAAAGATAAATAATGAGATAAAAGGGTTTATAGGATAAAAGAAATTGTTCTGTTGATATAAGCAATTGGAAAATAATATAGGCTAGAAAAGGATGAAATATAGATTACCAAGATTATTCAAGAGATCAAAATTTCTAAAGGGATCAAACTTAACCAAACTCACATGAGATAACTTACTTATAAACTGGCTTTCATAAACTAAGCTCTACTAGGAATTTTAACTCTCTCTTATCAAAGAGATGTAAAACTTTGATCAAAGAAGAAAGGTTTTAAGAAAAATTAAATACACCTCTAATCTTTTTCTTAATTAAAAACTTTGGCAAGGCTATAAAACATAATCCTCTAATAAAGATATGGGTTATGTATTACTAATCAATCTAGTAATCTCCACATTAATCAAATCATGAAAACTTAAGCAAGATTAAATATCAAAGTAAAAATAAAGAACAAACTTAAATAAAGCGAGACAATTATTCAATCACACACTTTACTAATGTATAATAAGACGTTACATAGACTCTATTAAAACATGAATATAAAATATAATACTTATAAAACTAACTCTAATAAAACGTACTAAAAACTTATATATAAAACTTATTTATTCTAGACATTTTATTAAACACTTTATTTATGAATGGGGAAATTCTACTAACTTCCCCACACTTGGACTAAGCAGTGGCTCCTAATCCTCGTCATCATACCAGTGCTCATCATCCACTGGATCGTCAAGAGGATCATTTCTGATTGCACGATAAATTTCATATGGATCCTTCTCTTTGTCCCAAGTTGAATCTGGTTGATATCCTCCTCCTCCTTGTTTTGTCACGTGATCCCAGATAGAATAGAGTGTCGCTTTGCCTCTTGCAGGTAGCTTGAAGAGTTTCGACTTGCTTCTTCAGGTTGTCGATAAATTCACTTACATCCTTGCGAGTTTTCTCTATTTTCGTCTCAAGTCTCTCCTCTAAGTCTTCGACCATATCTACTATATTGGTACTCTTGACCATGTTGGCATAGATAGCTTCTCTGCATACCGGGCAACAGTCCACTCCATCTATCCCTCCTACGTGATTGGTGTTGAAACGAGGAACAAGATAGACAGAGCTTACTTCCTACACTTTCGGGCCCTCTTCATGGTTGCTATCAATGGATTGATCTTGACTAGAGTTGATCGTACCTCCCGAGCTTACCGATGACTCTTGATAGTTGACTTTTGGCATCTCTCTAATTCTTCTGGACCTAATTTTCTTCATCTCCTTCGGTTGAATAGATAGCTTCGCTAAATTCTTCGAAATTCCATGCTTTCCGACGAAACCACGTACCCTTGCCTCTTCCTCGTCATCAGAAAAGGCAACTTGCAAAAAATTGCGCCGAGATCCGCGAAAGAGGGGACTGGTCGGCTGAGCCTGCCCTTCTAGGTCAGCCGACCATGCCTCTTCTTGCGGCGTCTCCTTTTCCCTCTTCACGAGCTGGCTCTCCATTGCTTCGGAACTAGATGTGGCTTGGATTTGATGTGTTTGGAGTTGATGTCTCGAGGCTAAGGTCTGCCCATGGTTTTATACTTCGGAGATTGACAGGATTTGGAAACAAAACAAGGATTCTGATCCGAACTCTACCTCAAACTGGTATGGAAATCATTGGAGACTATGCTGGCCAAAACTAAACCAAAACCGACTCGGAAACCACCTAGGTCGGCCGAGGCTAGCCTCCCTGGTCGGCCGACCTGGGCCTTTCCTCTGGCCCATAGGCCCCAGGTTTTGCCGGTGATTTTACTTCCTAATTTAAAAAATATATATAAAGAAAATTTTGAAAAACACGAAACTAAACGCAATGATCTATATACAAGGGTACAAAAGCTATGGATAACTAGGGATGATAGTCATAGTAACGGACTTTTACTTCCTTGAACTCATATGTGTCAATATAATTAATCTCAAATCTGTCCTCTTCAATGAATACCTTGAGTCTTTGACCATTTACCATAAAACGATTCCCTTCTAAATCCATAATAGTGACTGCTCCGGTAGGTGATACATCATGTACTATATAAGGTCCATCCCATTTACTTTGTAACTTTCCTTTTCCAAATAATTTGAATCTTGAATTGTAAAGAAGAACCTTATCACCTTCCTTAAACTCCTTCTTTTGGATTCTCTTATCAAACCATCTCTTAACCCTTTCTTATAAATGCTGGCATTATGATAGGCTTGTAATCTTGCTTCATCATGGGTACTAAGCTGAATCCTTCTCTTGATTAATGCGGCATCTAAATTTAAATTTAATTCCTTAATTGCTCAATAAGCTTTATGATCCATCTCTATTGGCAAATGACAAGTCTTTCTATAAACAACCTGATGGGGTGTCATTCCAATAGGGGCTTTAAATGCTGTCCTATACACCCAAAGAGCATCATCAAGCTTCTTTGACCAATTTTTACCTCCTTTAATTACTGTCTTTTTAAGAATTTCCTTAATTGTTTATTCGACGTCTCTGCTTGACCATTCGTCTGTGGATGATAGGCTGTAGAAACTCTATGCTCGATTCCCATCATTTTCAAATAATTGGTAAATTCTTTACCAGTAAAATATGATCCTCCATCAGAGATAATTACTCTAAGGACTCCATGTCTTGGAAAGATATTATTCCTAATCATCTCAATGGATTCTTATGTAGGTGCTTTTCTGCACGGTTTAGCTTCTATCCATTTTGAAACGTAGTCCACGGTCACTAAAATATACTCATATCCATGTGAATTCTCAAATAGTCCCATAAAATCCATTCCCCACACATCAAATAAATCAATTTGTAAATTATATGTGAGAGGCATCGAATTTCTAGAAGTTATATTTCTAAACCTCTGACACTCGGGACAAGAAGCGACAAATTTCCTTGCATCTTCATGCATTCCTGGCCAATAAAATCCACTCCCCCATATCTTAGCTTGGGTTCTAAAGTAACCATGATGTCCCCTGTATTCTGCAGAGGGGCATTTCCTCAAAATTTCCTCTCTTTCCTCTGCTGGAACGCATCTTCTAAGGACTCCATTAGATCAAAACCTATATAAGTAAGGAGCATTCCAATAAGGACTCCAGCATGTCCATGAAGCTTCTTAGAGAATTAATATCAGTGGGTGGTGGCAACTTTTCTATCGTCTCTATTTTGGCTTTGTCTACTTCAATTCCTTTCTCGGATATGATGTGTCCCAACACAAGTCCTCTTCTGACCATAAAGTGACACTTCTCCCAGTTTAGCACTAAATCAACCTCTTCACACCTCCTAAGTACTTTCTCTAGATTCCTTAAGCAGTGGTCAAAACTTGTGCCATAAACTGAGAAATCATCCATAAAAACCTTCATAATATCTTTGATAAAATTTGAGAAGATTGCCATCATACACCTTTGGAAAGAAGCTGGTGCATTACATAGACCGAAAGGCATTCCTCTATAAGCAAAGGTTCCGTATGGACAAGTAAAGGTGGTCTTGTGTTGATCATCTGGATGAATAGGGATTTGAAAGAAACTAGAATATCCATCTAAATAGCAAAAATGGGTATTCTTTGCAAGTCTCTCTAGCATCTCATCTATAAAGGGTAGAGGGAAGTGATCTTTCTTAGTGGCTTTGTTAAGCTTTTGGTAATCAATGCACATCCTCCAACCAGTCATTGTCCTTTGTGGGATTAATTCATTTTTCTCATTTTTAACCACGGTTAAACCTCCTTTCTTAGGCACACAATGGACTGGGCTCACCCACTCACTGGTTGGTACTGGGTAGATAATTCTGGCGTTTAAGTGCTTGATAACTTCCTTTTTCACTGCAGATCTCATCTCGTTGCTCAACCTCCTTTGATTGTCAACCACTGGCTTGTGATCTTCCTCCATTGGGATCCGATGAGTACAAAATGCTGGACTGATTCCTTTTAGATCTGCTAGAGAATAACCAATTGCCTTCTTGTGCTTCCTTAACACTACCAGTAGCCTCTTCACTTCTTCTGGACTTAGCTCATCACTAACGATCACTGGATAGTTTTATCTTCTCAGAAAAACTCATATTTAAGTCCATTAGGTAGTTGTTTTAACTCTACATCTAGCGCCTCATGTTGATTACGGTCACCTAGTGGTTCTACTAGAATGTCTTGGGTCTCTTCTATATTCTGTTCGAGTTGATTAGTGGCAATGGTTGTTTCCTTGGAGAAGAAACCTTTCTCTTCTCCTTCTAAAACTAGATTTAAAGGCTCTCTAAAAGCATTTGTATAATTAATACTCTCTATCTTCTCTATATCGGGAGTGAGATTAATGGGCACTTTAGATGTCGGTAGGAAATCAAAGTCATATTTTAAACCATTAATATTAAGAGTTACTTTTCCTGTTTCATTATTAACTACAACATTAACCAACTTAAGAAAAGGTCTACCAAAGATTAAATTAACATTATCATCATAGACATTAATCACATAAAAATCAGTTGGTATAATATTATTAGCAAAGTTAACTTCAACGTTTTTAATTAAGCCTACATGTTTAATTATTTCATCACTAGAAAGTTTAATCTTAAGATTAGTCAAAACTAAGCATGGTTTATCATATAACTTAGAATAAACTTCATAGCTCATTGTACTTACCTCGGCTTCAATAGAGCAGTGTATGTTGTTGAAGTCTTCTTCGTTAATGGAGCATGAAATACCAGTTGAAGATTCCTCCGTTGGTAGCTGGACGATGACCTCCTTAGTAAGTGATGACTCCAGCTTGACTCTGATCACTTGCTTCACTTCAGAGACAAAGTCACTATCCAGCTCCTCTTCTTGGAATAATTTCTGCAGCATCTCCCCTATATCTTGGCTACTAGAATTCTTCCTTAGTGGTATTTCTGGTGGAAATAGCTCTTCTTCCTCCACTAGGTCTTCTGGTGGGAGTGGTCCTGCACAGTTGAGTGTATCTCCAAAATTCACTGGCATCCAGCTCATCCTTTCGAACTCTGTCAGAGGCTTTGTACTAGCAAGACTCCTGTAATCTGTGCTCTTGATCTCCTCTTGAGGTGCAAAACTTCCGAACTCTTCCTCATCAAATGCATATGACACTGGAGACTTCTTGATAGGTGGTTGGTCTTCAAAAACAGCAGGTGTAGGCACCATGTGCTCTACTACTGGCTCCTTCACTTCACTGTCTTCTCTCTCTCTTTGTTCTCCTTGCAAGGCATGCGGACATCTGACAAGATCTTGTTGGCTTCAGTCCATGTTCTACTAATCAGTGATCCTCCTGCGCATGTGATCACATACACAAAAGCTTCTGATGTCAATTCGTAGTAGAAGATCTGCATGTACATTTCTAGTGTGAATCCGAGTTGTGGTCCTTGCATCATCATTTCTTGGAGTCTATCCCAGGCTTCACTGATGTCTTCATTCTCTCTCTGCCTGAATGCCCAAATTTCCTTCCTTAGCTTTTGCACTCGAAGTGGAGAGAAGAATCTTGTGAGGAACTTCCTCTCAAGAATGTCCCAGTCTCCTTTGGCTTCAATTGAGGCGATTTGGTACCATCTATTGGCTTTGTTAACAAGGGTAAATGGAAAGAGGTTCCACTTAACCCACTCCACTGGAACTCCGTCTTGGTGGAAAGTGTGACACACTTGCTTGAGCTTCTCCAAGTGCTTGTATAGATTTTCACCGTCTTCTCCACCAAACAGACCTGCAGCAGCAATCCAGATGATTCCTGGCTTCAGCTCGTAGGATCCTGATTCCGGCTTCTTGTTTGATTCTTGAAACTTCAGATCTGCAGCTTTTGGAGTTAAGTGCTCTCTAAGCGTCACAAGCTCCAGATCTTCAAGTAGTGTCGTCATATCTGACACCAAAAATAAAAACAAAACAGAAAAACAAAAGATCTATGATAGCAAAGTTGCTGGGTTAGTTTGAATTAAGAATGAACGTAAGAACGAACGAAGAACACAAAAACTAAATTAGAGAAACAAGAACGTAATTAGATAATTCTAAACAAATAGAACTAGAACTTAACAAACAAAACTAAACACAAGATAGAAACTAACATACTATTAGAAAGGATATTAGCAAACAATTAGAAAGAGATTAACACACAATTAGCAAACTAACTAACTATTAAAATTAGTAGTAACAAGGTTAATAAAAGATTTATACTAACTTATACAATAATTATCCTGGCAACGGTGCCAGAAAAGCTTGTTGACGTCACTTAAGCATGCCAAACCTTATACTGCAAGCGCACAGTATCGTGGTAGCTTTTCCCTAGGATGAGTATCTTGGGTTTTGTCAATCCAAGGATAATTATGTTTAAACTACTATTAATCTAATATGAACTTAATTACTAGATAATTCTAATAGATCTAAACAAACTTAAAAGAGGATTAGAACTACTCTAATTATACTCTAATTAAGGTCTAAAAGAGATCTAAACTAAGCATAAAATGATAGATCAAGATCTAGATGAAACATGAGCACAATAAGTTTATCATGGCAAAAGGATCCACAAGAGATATGAGACAAACAACCTATGAACTAAGAACCACCTTTATATAAGATCTAATCAACAAGCATAGATTAAGCATGAACATGAATGTCAAGGACTTACTCGAACCTTTCCCCAGGCTCTACTGTCACCAGTAACCAGGTAATCGACGAACTAGTTGTTGGCGGCTCTTAGCCTACCGGATTTTACTCCGCAAGCGCATGGAGACCGCTGTAGCCTTTCACTCGGAGTATTCCAAGGTATCGTATTTATCCACAGGGAAGCATTGAGATAGAGATATTAAACCATCATTCATCCAGTTGTTACCACTCTTTCATGTCAACCGATAGCTAGGAACGATTGAAACCAAGCACCATAGGATACAAGCCAAGCACCGTTGGCAAGAAAATAGGTAAAGCTAGGAGGACAACGAGATAGCGACTGCTGTTCGGTCTTCTATCTCTGCCAGCATTCAAGAGCTATCCGTGCTAAGCGTCGAAAGGATCTCAACAAAGTTATGAACTCACGTCGAGCGAAATTCTAGCGCTCTCGAGGGGCCAGGGGGTAGGTAGTTGGCCACCGAAGGGGAACCTAGCTAACGCCTACGGGCCTCCCGAACGACGGGCCTGGGATACACATGCACACCACACGCTGTCAATGAGTGGGGCTACCAAGCAAATCTGCGTGGAGAGGATGGCACGCTACAAACGTATTCAAGTGAAGCTTGAACAACAATAGTTCATCCTTGGCCAAAGGAGAGGAACTAACCAGAGCCTAGCGTATAGGTTGGATTGTAACACCGGCAAGCATAACAACGATCAATCAATTCTAGTTTAGCACAACTCAGGCCTCAACTTGGCATGCCCAAAAGGAAAAAGGTGCTAAAAAGCCGCATACATACCAAGCGAGTAACTAACTAGAGCAGAAGATAATTGCATAAACTAGAACAATAAAGTACAAGAACTTGTCAATAAAAGGAAAGTAGTGCTCAAGATAAGCAAATGAAATACATTACCGAATACTTCCGATTGACTCTGATACAACAGACCTTCTCTAACTCCTAACTAAACACTATTTTCAGAATGGAAGCACCTCCCATGGGGTGCCTCCTAGTGGGAGAAAGAAAGTTCACATGGTGAAAGGTACAAGTGAGAGAGGGGGGTGTGCCTCTCTATTTATAGGTGGAGGAGGAGGGGATCCTCCATGAGTTCCCAAGGTGGGATTAACTCCCAAACCCTCTTGGGCTACCGCATGGGCCTCCAACTGATGTAGGAAGGTCGGTGACTTCATCCCCACGTGCAGGTGCCGAGAACCGGGCAAGAACTGGCCATTAAGGCCTCGAACCGGCCGTTGGAGTGGAAATCCAGGCCTTTTACAATAAACTGGGTCAAAAACCAACCTTCTGGGCGGCAAGCGCTCCTGTGTGCCATGTGTCCCTGCGGGTGGCTGAACCAGTGGCTGGGCGAGCGAACCACGCCGCGCCCTCTCAGGTGGCGCCACGTGGGCCAATAGGGGCGAGTCCTGCTCCCGCTCGGGCGGCACGGGTGGGAGCAGGCCGCCGCCGCCATGCGTCGCTCTCAGGCTTCTTCCCGCTTAGTGCTGGTACGGTGGAGAAGGTGGTCAACGCTGCTGACGTCAGCGATGACGTCAGCAGTGTTGACTTTTATTCTTTCTCTTTTATTTCTACGACCCGAGCTCCAAATAATGCAAATAATATGTCCATTGGAATCGTCTCGACGAGCTTTATGCCATGGTATAGTGCTTGAGGGCATTTGAGATACTTTGTAGTGATGGAATTTGTGAATCTTATCTAAAGCCCTTTTATGTGCTTATTCTCTCTTGCTCCATATGGTGTATTTTTTTGCACGGTATTTGAGCATCTCCCTGTGATACATCAAAATCCACCAAAACTCATGGAATTCATTAGTGTTAGGTAAATAATGCATGGAACCTTATCTACACCCCATTTATTCACCGAGGAATTGGCGGTCGAAACCGTGAAATAACGACCGCCAACACGCCCCCAAGCTTGAACTTTTGCTCGTCCTCGAGCAAAGCTAAGACTTAGGCTCGGCGGATCTGGAGTTGCATCAATGTCATTGTCCTGCAAGTATTAAGTGCACAACCTAACATTGTACCTTTGTAATTGAACAAACTGGCATAAGTGTACCCCAACCTTTTTATCCATACCTGTGGGGCTTTTGGCTTTTTGTACCTTGTCTTCGACGGTTGAGAGATAGAACAATCTCAGTTGAGTGTCACCGAACTCTTATCTACTTTGATGTTCCATGCTCGGGAGGTTTTGAAAATTTTGAAATGAAAGCATTGAGTTCCTCAAATGGTATCCTCGATCACTCAAGTGGTTGTAAATTTCCTCACCAGGCCATTGGCCAAACTTTTCCCGATCAACTAAAAGCTTATGTGGAACTGAAGGTAGGGGTAAAGTTAGCTTACCTATGTTATGTATTTTGTTGAGTCAAAGATTGGTCCTAGCGAAGTTGGTGATACTTCTTATCCCGATCAAAGAAGAATGGGTTTATTTGTGGATGGATATGGTCTATGGATGGAAAACTCCTTATTTGATGAATCCCCACTTGATACTTTGAAGCATTTGAGTGCATGGAGCTATCATTTTCTTTTCTCTCTTTTTTTATTTTCCTTTTTCTTCTTTTTTTTCTCTTTTTTTCTCTTTTGCCTCTTTTTTTCTTCTAAATTTTTTTCAATAGCTCCATGTCTCCTCTTGTAAGGGAACTTTGGGGATATTTTTTTGGAATATGACTGGAGTATTTATTTGTAAGACCATATTTGTGGATAGGTAAGTGGATGACGGATATGGTGGAGAAATGTCTGGTGTAAGAGGATGCTTGAATCCAGTGTAGATTTAAGCATGACTAGACAAACAAAGGCTAGCAAATGAAGGTGGATGTGAGGGATTTAAAGTGTCACTACTTCTTAAGGACTCAAAAGTTGACAAAACTCAACATAACAACAAGTAGCATATGCAAAGGTTTCATCATGTAAGCATTTGGCTCTGAATAGGTATTTCAAACCACTGAGGAACTTTCTCATTTTAATTTTCAAAAAGAAAACTCTGAGAATTCACCTTACTAGGATCAAGATGGGTTAAACTCAAACTTCGATTATATCACATCTCACAATAACTTAGACTTGGTTTGAAAGCACTTGGTCCCACAAGGTTAAAGATTAAAGGTAGGATCACGACAAATGCCAATAAGTTCAAAGCTCAGGTGAGTGTCAAGTTGTATACGAAATAATTACAAGAAATTGACATAGCAACTATTCATCATTTTCTTTGAGCAAGGATATAAATAGAGTTCTTTCATTATAGGAGTTAGTTTATTCATGGTAAAGAGCAAATCTTTTTGTTGTTTTCGAATTATGCAAATTTTTATAACTTTTCTTTTATTTCAAATAACAAGAAGTAAATTTTTTTTGGTGTCATGGCAATTTTCAGGATTTAAGATATCAATTAAACACGGAGCATTCGGGGTACTCACCTGGTAATCTTCCCCCAAGCTTAGTTCTTGCAATTGATTACCAAGAAACTGAGCTTCAATATGACCGGGCATTGCCTCCCGCAAGGTTGTTTGTTCCCTGGGTGACGACGATGCTGCTTGTGTTGCTCACCTATGTTAGGCGAATTACCTTCCCTCTCTACTCTTGTTCTGTCTCCTCTAAAAAATGGCTATTTGTGTAGTTGTTTCTTTCGTGCTACTGTTTGGACCGCCTGCATAGTGTCGGGAGCTTTGATTTAGACAAGTCTGATATGACGATACTACTCTCGTGGGTGAATGTCTCCTGTTGGATCTCCCGCTGCAACATCGAGTTTGCCTTAAGTCTGACATTCTTCCAAGGTGACACAATTGCAGTTGCGGCCAACTATTTATTCCCAAACAGACTGAGTGGAATGATAGAGGCGGATGTTTGTTGGAGTTGACTCCTTTGCATCCTTAGTTGATGGTTGTTCACCATGTTGTGATGTCATATGTGGCTAATTGGCGTGCTGACCCATCTTGCGCCATGTTTGTGATGTCGTAGGTGGCTCATTGGCGTGCTGACCCATGTTGCGCCATGCTTGTAATGTCATAGGTGGCTCATTGGCGCATTGACTCATGAGTAGAGTAGATCAACCTGACCTCTGGTAAACTGCTTTGTCTTGTTGTATGTCCGATCAGGGGAAAGGAATTAAGGAATGCTCACTTGTAGCGTTCCTCCATACTTGGGTGATGTCTCCACATATATCTTATGTCATTTGCAACCTCATACTATAGAGACATCTGGTCTTGTAGTTCTGGAGACGAACTCTCGAGATGAGAGATGTATATGGCATTTATGCTCGCTTCCCAAGTAATGCAGAGCCTGGTCAATGTATTGCAGCAATCAACTATTGTCGTAGGTTGAATATCGAGGTCCTTCCCCTTAGGGGTTGGGTCAGAGGATGGGTGTCTCTTGGCGTATCCTCCCCCAAGCTTGATTCTTGTGATGTGATGAAACAACTCCTTTGTTCGAAGTTTTCATGTTCCGCTTTGTCCTTCATTTTGATTCTAGTGGAAGACGTTGTCTAACCAAAGCCTAGCGTATAGGTTGGATTGTAACACCGGCAAGCATAACAACGATCAATCAATTCTACTTTAGCACAACTTAGGCCTCAACTTGGCATGCCAAAAAGGAAAAGGGTGCTAAAAAGCCGCATACATACCAAGCGAGTAACTAACTAGAGCAGAAGATAAGTGCATAAAGTAGAACGATAAAGTACTAGAACTTGTCAATAAAAGGAAAGTAGTGCTCAAGATAAGCAAATGAAATACATTACCGAGTACTTCTGATTGACTCCGATACAACAAACCTTCTCTAACTCCTAACTAAACACTATTTTCAGAATGGAAGCACCTCCCGTGGGGTGCCTCCTACAGGGAGAAAGAGAGTTCACATGGTGAAAGGTACAAGTGAGAGAGGGGGGTGTGCCTCTCTATTTATAGGTGGAGGAGGAGGGGATCCTCCATGAGTTCCAAGGTGGAATTAACTCCCAAACCCTCTTGGGCTGCCGCATGGGCCTCCAACTGACGTAGGAAGGTCGGTGACTTCATCCCCCACATGCAGGTGCCGAGAACCGGGTAAGAACCGGCCATTAAGGCCCTGAAGCGGCCGTTGGAGTGGAAAACCTAGCCTTTTACAGTTAACTGGGTCAAATACCGGCCTTCTGGGTGGCTGGACCGGGCAGCAGGCACTCCTAGCGTGCCACGTGTCCCTGCGGATAGCTGAACTGGTGGCTGGGCGAGCGAACCGTGCCGCGCTCTCTCAGGTGGCGCCACGTGGGCCTACAGGGGCGAGCCCTGCTCCCGTTTGGGGCTGGCGCGAGCGCGGGGACGCCTATCGCCACGCGTCGCCGTCTGGCTGGCGCGGGTAGGCGCAGGCCGCCGCCGCCACGCATCGCCCTAGGGCTTCTTCCCGCCCAGCACTGGTATGGTGGAGAAGGTGGTCAACGCTGCTGACGTCAGCACTTTATTCTTTCTCTTTTAGTTCTATGATCTGAGCTCAAAATAATGCAAATAATATATCCGTTGGAATCGTCTCGACGAGCTCTACGCTATGGTGTAGTCCTTGAGGGCATTTGAGATACTTTGTAGTGATGGAATTTGTGAATCTTATCTCAAGCCCTTTTATGTGCTTATTTTCTCTTGCTCCATATGGTGTATTTTTTTGCACGGTATTTGAGCATCTTCCTGTGATACATCAAAACCACCAAAACTCGTGAAATTCATTAGTGTTAGGTAAATAATGCATGGAACCTTATCTATACCCCATTTATTCACCGAGGAATTGGCGGTCAAAACCGTGAAATAACGACCGCCAACACTAGTAAACCCCAACCATCTCTAAGCATGAGTAGATTCAACCAACTAATTAAATTAAAAAGATCTACTAAAAGAACATGAAATTACATAAACTCTGGCCAGAGAACATGTTGGCATTAAGCATTGCAAAGCTATGGATCATAGATCATGCATAAACAAGAAGCTAAGTCTAAAAGACAAACTTTATTGACCAAACATCAAGGTTTTATCAAAGTAACATAAGAAGTATGAGGATTTACTCGAGATACATCATAAACTTTGAAGCATAGTCGTCAAGATGAACTCGACGAAGAACATGTTGAAAGACGAACTCAGGCTTCCCTCGGGAGGGCCCTGGTCAGCCGACCAGACCCCTAGGGGTCGGTCGACCACCAGGCCTCCTGCCTCCTCTTGCTTCCTCCTTTCACCGAGATGTCCTTCTCACCGATTTACTCGACCGTGGCCCCTGAGCTCTGCCCTAGAATCTCGACTTTACAATGAATTGTGAAGAACAATGGTTGGCTCTCCCCTTGGGAGGCCATATATTTATACTCCGGAGAGTCCCCTGTACATGGAATCTAATAGGTCGGTTCTAAGAGTCCTAAAACATTTAAACCACCTATTTCCAAGTATATACAAGCTTCTAGAAGAGTCCCGTCGTCCATATACTCCTTTGCTTGGTGAGGAAGTTTCTGTCCTTGTCCTTCCCGAAATAAAACTCTCCATATCTTGCAGCTTGTAGTATTTCGACCATAACTCCCTCTTCCGAAGTCCTAATAAAGCAAACTCGAACTCTAAATTGTAGAGCTTGAAGAGATCTACAACTTTGGTATTCAAACTTTCTTCATTTGATGTCGTTAATGGCTCTGAATTGGGCCCACAATCTGCTGCTGTCATGAATTCCGAGGATATTTTAGGATTTAGTCCTTCAAGCAATCTTTATCTTCTAGAAACTTCTCATTGTTGGACTTTATCTTTCAATTGGGCTTCCATTAGCTCTTATTCCAAAGCTTGCTCATATTAGCATAAATCCTATCTTCGAGAAATCTTCAAAATTATATCAATTATTCCCTATTTTCCTGCAAAAATCAATATTGCACAAAAACAAAGAGCATTCTTGAAAACGGGGTTATTTGTTAGCAAAATAGGAATAAATCATAAGATTAACTCCTAAAAAGATACAAAACCATATAAAAATAGAGCATAATTTTAGTCTAAATCTTGCGTCAACACACAACTAACCGAAGGAGTGAAGATAGCAATGTAGGGAGTAAAAGACAGAGATGCAGGTTTTCAACAGATGTTTGATCACCTTACTATACTAAGCATGCAAAGTGTTATACTTGTCATGGAAATATAAACACCAAAGTTGTAGCACCACTACTAGGCACTAGAGTGCTGAATACTCAGCCGAGAAAGGCGGGTACTACTTTATTCGGCTATATCGTCAGCCAGTCTATCCGAACGTATGTGATTGGAATACTAAGAACACAAAAACTGTCATCAAATGTGCCTACCTCTAGAGGTGCGTAGGATAGCTGACCGACCAAGGTAAACTTTAAGTATAAACACTGCCGTGTCTACTTGATGAGTTCACTACTAAACTAGTAATGAGCTAGAGGAGCAAGCAACACTATATAGCAAATACTCTAAGCATGCACAAGGTTCCTGTGAACAAATAAGTATAAGACTAAGTATGAAAGTAAAGCAGGAATGAAATAACAAGGGTGGAGGACAAGGAACTTTACTCAATTCTAGAATCAAATATCCTTCCTCTAATATGACAAGCCTGGGAGCAAGGAGAAATCCCACTCCCCCACTCTTCACCTCACTACTCTCCTTGATACAAGAGTCACTCTCTCTACAAACTAAGAGAAAACTTCACTTCTCCAACACTATACACTTCACACTCTCAAGTGCTACTCTAACACTACACCACACCTCATACCATAACCCACAAGTGTATTTATAACTGTGCTAAGGCGATTATGGAGGTTAAGTCGGTGCTGGAAGGATAGATGGCAGGTCGGGCAGCCACCACTTGGCCGGTAAGCCTGGTCTCTAGGTTGAGGGGTAGGGTCAAGGTCAGGTGGCCCTTAGATCCACCGACTTAGTCCATCCGAGGCTCCAGGGTCCTTGGTTGAGTTGGTCAATAGTTAAAATGGTGTGCTTTTGCATGTATCGTTGGATTTGTCTTGTGTTTCTTCCTTAACCATTGGATCACACTCTCCTAGATTGCTGACTTCGCCAATCAGTGGGCCGGATTGGTGAGGTGGAGGCCTTTCAGGGTGTTTGTGCTTTCTCTCTCGGTTTCCACCTTGGATTTGGACTTGACACATTATATGTTGCATGTAGGTCGAATGGCGTGGCATTTGGAGCAAATCACAGGCTCGACCGCCAAGGCGGTGTGCCGGGTAGTCTGGTGTTGACGGTCGTTATATCCATTTTGACTACCAACATTTCATGCTCCAAGGGTGATTTTTATACAAAGTTCATACATATTGACTAGTTCCACGAGTTGTGTACAAAGATCTTGCAGGAACACGTATCACGATGCAAATTCATGCAAAACATGGTGAAACAAGGTGCAACAATGGAAGGTTGGACAAAGGGTGACAAAACCCTGGCCACCCGGCCTAAGGTCCAGGCCGCCCGTCCAGTCAACTAGGCCGCCCAGCCTCCCTCAGCCTCTCATCACTAAGGACGAGCACCAGGGACTAAGTCTCATGCCACATGGCACACCTCCTTGGCCGCCTGGCTGTGATTTGCTCCAAATGCCACGCCATTCAACCTGCATGCAGCAAACAACGTGTTAAGTGCAAATTCAAGGTGGAAGCCGAGAGATAAAGCGCAAACACCTTGGAAGGCCTCCACCTCACCGATCCAGCCCATGGATTGGTTAAGTCAGCAATCTAGGAGAGTGCGATCCAATGGCTAAGGAATAAACACAAGACAAATCCAACGATACATGCAAAAGCACACTGTTTTAACTGTCATACTTACCCAAGTGACTAGAAGCATTGGATGGACAAGGTCAGTGGATCCAAGGCCCGCCTAGCCTAGAAGCCTGGCCATCCGGCCATGTGGAGGCCGCCCGACTTGCCACCTGTCCCTTAGCCACCGAATTAACCTTCAGTGGATCCAACGCCCGCCTAGCCTAGAAGCTTGGCCATCCGGCCATGTGGAGGCCGCCCGACTTGCCACCTGTCCCTTAGCCATCGAATTAACCTTTAAAACCGACCTTAGGACATCTATAAATACCCCTAAGGTGTTCACTTGTAAGTGTAGTGGTAGAGTAGCACTTGAGTGTGAAGTGTGTAGTGTTGGAGAAGTGAAGTTATCCCTTAGTTTGTAGAGAGAGTGCCTCTTGTAACAAAGTGAGTAATGAGGTGAAGAGTGAGAGAATGGGAATTCTGTTCTCTCTAGACTAGTATTCTCAGAGCAAGGATATTCGATTCCAAGATTGAGTAAAGTTCCTTGTCCTCTACCTTTGTTATTTCATTCTTACTTTACTTTCATACTTAGTCTTATACTTGTTTGTTTACGGGAACCTTGTGCATGCTTATAGTGTTAGCTATATAGTGTTGCTTTCTCTTCTGGCTCATTATCAGTTTAGTAGTGAATTCATCAAGTCGACACGACGGTGTTATACTTAGAGTTTACCATGGTTGGTTGGCTATCCCACACAGCTTTGGTTGGTAGACACACTAGGTGACAGCTTTTGTGTTCTCAGTATTCTAATCCCGTACGTTTGGATAGACTCACTGACGATATAGCCGAATCTTGTAGTGCCCGCCTTTCTCGGCTAGGTATTCAACACTCTAGTTCCTGGCAGTGGTGCTACAGCTTTAGTGTCTTTGTTTACATGACATGTATAGCACTTTGCATGTTTATTATGGTAAAGTGATCTAACATCTTGTTAAGAATCTACATCTCTGTCTTTTACTCTCTACATTGCTAGCTTCACTAGTTCGGTTAGTTGTGTTGTGTGTTATCATACTCCTCGTTCCTCCTAGATTTCAATACCCCAGAATACTCTTGGGTGAAAGGTTACAACACATTTTTCATGTGTTTGCGGAGTTATATCTAAAAGGCTAAGACACACCAACAAGCTTTTCTGGCGCCATTGCCAGGGAGTAGTAGCTATTTCAACACAGAACCAATGCTGTCCTATCTCTCACTATACCACCACCACCACCATCATACCACCATGCCACCCAATGTATCTCACGCCAATCTGCGAGTTATCTGCTCTGAAGGGCTATTTTCTGGAGCCTCCACCACCATCCACACCCATCGTCACAGATGGCTATCAGCTATGTCCCGGCTTGATAGCCATGGTTCGGGATCAGTCTTTTGCAGGATTAAAATCAAAGAGTCCCTACACACACCTCCAAGAATTCGAACAGCTCTGCAGCTGCATCACAATCTCGGGCATGCCTGGAGAAACTCTACGATAGTTGCTCTTTCCATTTTCACTCATGGGAGAAGCTAAAACCTGGTATAGCAGAACAGTTGGTGCAGTAGAGGGGAGTTGGGAAAGGCTCAAAATCAAGTTTTGTCTACACTTCTTCCCACAACATTGAGTCATTGACTTCTGATGTGAAGTTCTCAACTTTTGACAAGGAAGTAATGAGGACTTGGCTGCAGCCTGGTCACGTTTCACTAGTCTGGTCGCATCTGGTCTAGACTTGGCGATACAGGAGTCTATGCTCTTGCAGCACTTTGTCCGAGGACTTTCACTAGGCATAGGACTATGTCTGGACTTAGCTTCGGGAGGATCATTCTCTTACTTAACCGCCCAGAAGGACAAAATGTTCTTGATATAATACTCAAAAAATCCTCTGATGGAAGTAAGGCCAAGAAACCGCACTCACAACCACAAGATCCACCTGAGTCTAGCCGCTGTGAAGAAGGCCAGAACACTCAACCACCAGCTCCACTACCCCATCAAACTCTCAGAATTGAGGACATCCCTGAACCAAGCACGTTAGAAGACACTGAGAAAGTCAGTGCCTCTGTGATGAATCATACGTTAGTCCCTCTGTTCTAATTCGATGACGAGTTGTTCACGGGCTTTGGGAATGTATCTCGGTTACCCATAGAGACTCGACGCTTCAAAAGGACCTCTCAACTGGCATACATCTTCCCACAACAGATACATCAGATGAGAGAGGACCTACTCTGGCTTACAGCTGTGATAAATCGGGAATGGCTGGAAGAGAGACGGCTTGACACAAAATTCATTAGGTTCCACCCAAGACCATCTCGTCCTTGGCCATGTATCCGACATGCTCCCACAAGACATTCTTTATGACCCACAAGTCGAGGTGAACATCATTTGTAAATATGTTGTCGACACCTATTTCCCCACTCAACCACGATCAAAATCTAACATTCAATTGAAGTGGAACAAGAATGAATCGTTGGAAAATCACGGAGTCATTCGGGTCATACCAATTATCTTATAGGACAAACGGGTGTTCTTAGATTTCCACATCTTTGACATACCCAAGGGGCCGATGCCACTCATTTTGATCGGGCTCCTGATCATTTCTCTCATCAACATGATCAATCTTGGGTAGTTATAGCTTCAGTTTGGTAAAGAGGTGCTCGAGGTTGGCATGAGTCGAGCATTGAACACCAAAACAGAGTCTAAGCCAGAGATTGACCCCTTAGAAAGTGATGGGTACTTCACTTGAGGAATAGGAGGACCAACATAGCCTAGAGGAAGAGGCTAGCAACTTCAACGCGGTAGGAGAGCCGCTCGAGTTCGAAGAACTAGGTGAATCTCTGCGGCTCGACCCCCCGAAAATAGAGCTTAAACAGCTACCGCCTGGCATGAAGTATGCCTTCCTCAATAGGAATCCGAACACACCGGTGATCATCAGCGATATGTTAACCAAGAATGAAAGCTGGCGATTGATCTCAGTCTTGGAGAAGTACAGATCGGTGATTGGGTACTCAATTCAAGATCTGAGAGGAATAAGTCCGAACCAGTGCACACATCGCATTCCCATGGAGACTGACCATAGGCCTACAAGGGAACCACAACGAAGACTCAACAATGCAATGAGAGAGGTAGTCAACAAGGAGGTACTCAAACTCCTACACGCGGGTATCATCTACCCCATACAAGATAGTGAATGGGTCAGTCCAGTCAAAGTCATACCCAAGAAGGGTGTAGGACCGAGACGTGCGACTAGAGGGGGGTGAATAGGAGCAATTGAAAACTCAAAAACACAACCCCCAAGTGGATGCTCTGCAAAGCTCAAGAGAAACCAAAACTAGGTACCTTCCACTAAATAGATACGTGCCTAGCAGTGCAAGGGTGCCGTCCACTGTGAGGATACGCACCAATGCAAGAAAACTCAAGATCCGACCAAGAATGTCACCGGGGCAACGAACTATGCAAGAACCACCACAAGACACTCACCGCATCGAGGTGCGTCTCACTGACTCACAGCAAGCAAAGAAAATAGTCTTAAAGGCGAATGCAAAAATCCGAAGCAAAAACACAGCGGAAAAACAAAAATGGGAAAAAACATTGCAGCTTCCTAGCAGGATCGGACTGTCCGGTGGGACCGGACTTTCCGGTGCCTGCTGCCGGACTATCCGGTGGCACGGCCTGGGCAGAGCTCACACCGAACTATCCGGTGAGCTCTGCCGGACTATCCACCGGATTGTCCGGTGGTGCCTGTCGGATTGTCCGGTAGAGTCGCAGAAAAGGCTGTTTCAAACCCAAACTTGACCAAACCTTGTCCAAACTTCACCAAATTTTGCACAGGCTATCTGGACCCTATTCCAAAGCTTTTTCCAAAAGATCAACTCAAGGTGACCACGGAATCAGCGGGGATTTCATATCACGTGAAATGGCAATCTTTGGGTAAGAAAGGGGAAAACACAAATGAGGCTTGCTCGTGGCAATCTAGTAGGATTAAGATGAACTAAGTCATGATCTCCACGTCTTAGCAAGTCCAGAACATTAGCAAGGAAAGGGATTCAAGTTTGGCCAACAAAAACACCCAAAAGCCAAGGATAGAACCCAAAAACCAAAGAGAGAGGGGGAGGAGAAGAACACAAGGTTGCTGCACGAATTTGCTTCGATTAAGTGCCCAAGAAGGGTCTAAAGATTCAGCATACAAGCAGAAATTCGTCCCAAGCAACCACCCTCACCTTCCCTCAAGATTAGGAGGCTAAATCCTACTCTTACCTCCCTAACAATGGAGCTCAAAGCTTAAGGACGAAAATCACCAAGTGAAGACTAATCCTAGCAGCCAAGAGACCTTCTAATGACCTGCCTTAGACCTATTTATACCCGAGTGCTATTTAGACAGTTTTGCACTTAGGTCCCTACAACTAGACAAACCCTAAGGACTCAAATGAAAGATTACAGGATATTTCGAGACGGACGACCACGATGAAGTCTTGATCTTCGTAAGTTCCACGCAATCCTCGGATGTTCTCCACGTGGCCAGTAGTCTAGTCCGTGATTCGCCCCCGGTTTTGAAGTCAGAAACTGGGAAACTTTAGGAAGTCTTCGCCTGGGCCGGATTTGGCCCATCTTCTCTATCTTGGCGAGTCGTGGCCCAACTCACCAAGGCTTGGGTAGCTTGGGTGGCGATTTTGAGCCGAAGCAGCCAAAGCCTCCCTCGCACGCCTTCGCGCCACGCATTCGGGTTGGAGCACCGCGGTGGCGCCCGGCATCCCCTGTCCATCGGGGCAGCCTCGCAGTCCTTCGGAGGACTTACTCTTGCCGTCGCCGTGCCGCTCCTCCGTGTACCGAACTCCCATGGCCGACAAACGCCGAGCATGCCTCCAGTCCTTCGGAGGACTTTCCTCTACCTCCAATCCATCGGAGGGCCTCCTGTCCATCGAAGGTCTTGTGCCCAAGTCCTTCTGGGCCTTGCTACTATTGACAATCACTCATCACTCCAGAGGCAATGGAGCAGGTCCATTGGCTCTCAAAGGGAAGAATGATAGTCGTAAAGAACCAAAACAATGAGTGAATCCCTCAACGTACTATCACCGTATGGTGGATGTGCATCGACTATAGAAAACTCAACTCTGCCACACGGAAGGATCATTTCCCTCTCCTTTCATTGATGAGATGCTCAAAAGACTGGCCAACCACTCCTTTTGCTATCTCGATGGCTACTTAGGTTATCACCAGATCCCCATTCACCCAGATGACTAGATTAGGACCACCTTCACCTTCTCGTACGACACTTTTTGCCAATCGACGGATGTCGTTTGGGCTATGCAATGCTCCAGCATCATTCCTGCAATGTATGATGGACATATTTTTTGACTTGATCGAGAACATAATGGAGGTCTTCATGGATTACTTCACAGTCTTTGGCAAGACCTTTGATAGATGTCTAGAGAATTTGGAAAAGTTTGTCCAGAGATGCAAAGAAGTCGACCGTGTCCTGAACTGAGAGAAATGTCACTTTATGGCTAGGGAAGGGATGGTGCTAGGACAAAGAGTATTAGAGAGAGGCATAGAGGTGGACCGTGCAAAAATTGAAGTTATTGAGCAGCTACCACCTCCATCAAACATCAAGGCACTCCGAAGCTTCCTTGGTCATGAAGGGTTCTATAGGAGATTCAGAAAAAATTTCTCCTTTATAGCCCAGCCACTGACCAACCTTCTACCCAAAGATACACCCTTTGTGTTTGATGATGCATGCCTAGAAGCCTTTCATACACTCAAGAAGGCACTCGTCATAGCACCCATCATTCAACCACCAGACTGGAATGCTCCGTTTAAAATCATCTACGATGCTAGCGATTACGCTATGGGAGCAGTCCTAGGCCAGAGCAAGGATAGAAAACATCATGCCATATCCTATGCAAGCAAAACGCTCACTAGCCCGCAACTGAATTACTCCACTACTGAGAAAGAACTTTTGGCCGTTATATTTGCCACTGACAAATTCAGATCATACTTGGTGGGAGCAAAAGCCATCATATACACAGACTATGCAGCTCTCAAATACCTCCTCACCAAGAAAGATGCAAAGCCAAGACAAATACGGTGGGCCCTATCACTCAAAAAATTTGATATTGAAATCAGAGACAAGAAAGGAGTTAGAACTCAGTTGCAGATCACCTCTCATGAATGCAATTCGAAAAAACATCATCAATGCCGATTGATGAATATATGAGAGATGACACCCTCCTAACGGTTACAACCTCCCAACCATTGTACACAGATCTAGTCAACTACCTGGTCACTAGATATGTACCTGAAGGAGTCGATAAGAGGAAACTGATCCACGATAGCCGGTTCTATCTCTGGGATGACCCCTACCTATATAAACTCTGCGCAGACAGACTCTTACTTGCGAAGTCCCTCAGATCCTTGATAGATGTCACTCATCTTCCTATGGAGGTCACTATGGAGCCTACCGAACACATGAAAAAATTTGGCAAAGTGGATTCTACTGGCCAAACATGTACGATGATGCCGATGAGTTCGTACAAAGGTGTCCGAGGTGCTAGCGCCAAGGAAACATTAATCCAAGGGATGCTATGCCACTCACTAGTAACCTTCAACTCGATGTATTTGATGTGTGGGGCATAGACTTCATGGGACCCTTCCGCAAGCGTGGAGATATAGAGTACATCTGGCGCAATGGACTATGTATCAAAATAGGTAGAGGCACTGCCATGTGCCATGGCAGATTCAAGACATTCGATCAGAATGTTCTATGACACCATCTTTCCTCGATTTGGTATGCCAAGGGTCATCATCAGTGATGGAGTACCACATTTCATAGATAAAAGATTCAAAAGGTTCCTCGCAGAACTCGGTGTGGATCACCGTGTTGCCACTCCAGACCACCCGTAGACAAGTGGCCAAGCTGAGACATCAAACAAGCTGAGACATCAAACAAGCATATCAAGAAGATCATGCAGAAAACTATCGAAGCTAAGGGAAAAGACTAGGTATCCAAGTTACCCGATGCTTTCTGAGCGTATCGCACAACATATAAAACTCCCATTGGCATAACACCATATTGAATGGAGTATGGCAAGACTTGTCATCTACCAGTGGAGCTTGAGTTTAAGTCCCACTGGGCGATAAGGAAGTGGAACATGGATCTGCAAGCATCAGGAGTTCGACGACAGGTTCAACTCGCTGAATAGGAGGGAGGAAGAAGGTCTACCACAGTGCCAAGCTTTTCAAGGAACGAATGTAAGACCAAGACGTGCAGCTAGAGGGGGGTGAATAGGAGCACTTGAAAACTCAAAATCACAACCCCCGAAATGGTGCTTGCTGTGACAGACGCTAGACACCGTCCACTTAACAGATACGTGTCTAGCAAGCGCAGGGTGCCATACACTGATCGGATACGCACCAAGTGAAGAAAAGCAAGTAACTCAACGATCACGAGATCGCAAGTCACTGCAAACAACGAAATTAGCAATTGCGCCACTTGACAGTCACCGAAGCAAAGAGTTTGGTCAGGCAGTGGCAAAAGAACCAAACGGAGAAAACAGGGCAGCTGCACAGGCCACGACGGACTGTCCGGTGACAGGCACCGGACTGTCTGGTGGGACTGGATAGTCCGGTGGCCGCTGCTGGATAGTCCGGTGGCAAGCTGCCGGGCAGCCGCTTCACCGGACTATCCGGTAGACTCTACTGAACTGTCCGGTAGACTCTACGGGACTGTCCGGTAGAACCGGATTGTCCGGTGAGCACACCGGATAGTCCGATAAAGGTCGCGGTTCTTAAGCTCCCAAACCCAAAACTTGACCAAATCTTATCCAAACTTCATGAGATTTTACACAGGCTATCTGGACCCTATTCCAAAGCTTTTCTCAAAAGATCAACTCAAAATGACCATGAGAATAGCGAGAATTTCAGATCTCATGAGAAGGCAATCTTTGGGCAAGAAAGGGGAAAACTCAAGAACGACTTGCTCGTGGGAATCCAGCATGATTGAGATGTTCTAAGACATATTCCCCACGTCCTTGCAATTCCAAAAGAGCCAAAAGAACATGTTTCATGTTTAACTCATAGGCAAAGAAAATCACCAAAAGCCTTTGAGTTTCATGCAAAAACCAACTTGAAAAGGAGAAAGAAGGGGGCTACACACACGAGCATGAATTGAGGACGAATCTTGCTTGGATTAAGATGGGAAATCAGTTTACAAGAGGTTCCTCACAGCCTACCACCCCTCATCCTCCCTCTAATACAAAGTACTAGCCTAGGGGACTCCAAATCCTAGTCTAAACACCCAATTCTCTCTCTAAGAACTTGGCTGGTTGGAATGCTAAGCCTAGGGTTACTTGTGGTGGAATGCTAAGAACCCTATATTACAGGAAACGCCCGTAGGGGCCAAACTAGAAAAGACTCGACTTTCTCGGGGATGGACTACCGCGATGGAGTCTTGATCTTCTTCGTCTGCAAGCTATCTCTCGGATGACGTCTACGTGGCCAGTAGTCCAAATCCACCGATAAACTCCCGGTTTTGAAGTCAAAAACTGGGAAATTTTAGGAAGTCTCCGCCTGGGCCGGATTTGGCCCATCTCTTCTATCTTGGCAAGTTGTGACCCAACTCACCAAGGCTTGAGTAGTTTGGGTAGCGGTTTTGAGCAGAAGCTGCCAAAGCCCCCTCGACACTCCTTTGCGCCACGCACTTGGGTTGGAGCACCATAGTGGCACCCGGCTTCTCCAGTCCATGGAAGTTGCCTCGCAGTCCGTCGGAGGACTTACTCAGCCGTTGCCAAACCACCCTTCCATGTACCGAGCTCCCATGACCGCGACACCGAGTCTTGTGCCTCCTCCATCGGAGGACTTTCTCCATCTTCTACCTCAAGTCCATCGGAAGGCTTGAGCTTGTTGACAATCACTCATCACACCAGGAGAGCAATGAGGCCGGTCCATTGGCTCTCAATCTCCCCCTTGATGAGTGCATTGTCAACACCCTTAACATGTAACCTAAAATAGAACAAAGACAAAGAAAAAAGCGTAAAACCAAAAAGAAAAGAGAAAAGAAGAAAATTGCTCAAAATGCCCAAAAGCCAAACACAAGCATAGAAGGGCAATTTGAGGCAACAGAAACAAAGCCAAAGATCGAACCCCTAAGATAAGGAAAACCGCTCAACGCAGTCGATCAAACTAAAGCATGACCTCTCAAGAAAGAGGCAAACTGGCTCAACACAGTCATGCTAAGCCAAAGCATTGGCTCCTGCAAAAAGAGGCAAAAGGCTCAACGTACCGATGCAGAAGAATGCAAAGCTCAAACTACCCCTGAAATGCATCATGTGGGCGTTGTATGCCCCTAGGCACCTCGTGGCGACTGGTTGCACGACTCAGACAGGTGGTCCGAGTGGTCCAGCCATGGCCCCGGGAGAAGATCGACATGGGCTTTAAGGTAAACCACTCATAGGTCCTGAGATAGGATCAGTTAGAGATCTGTTCTGAAGATCATGCATGTAATCCTGAGAACCGCTCGGCAAGTAATCCTAGGGATACGTTTCCTGTAACCCTAGCCCCTCATGCTATATAAGGGGGGCTAGGGATCACGATAGAACTCTCTGAACTCTCTTGCTTTCAGCAGCATAATCCACATACTTCATATAGGACGTAGGGTATTACACAATTCGGTGGCCCAAACCTGTCTAATCGCCATGTTCCTGCGTGCTGTACACCATCAGCGGTCTCCTCGCCACCCTAACCGATCTAAAAACCCCTGCGGGTCCTACCCCGTGGTGGGCTATGGTGACTAAACTCCCACAGCTGGCGCGCCAGGTAGGGGCTAGTGAGCAGGATCCACAGATCGTGATGGGAATCAGCTCCATCAAGTTTCAGCTGGGGGAGATCTTCTCCTTCGGCGCCTTCACCTCCGTTGCCGACAAGTACAGCAACCTTCACCTCGTCGGCGGCCTGCCGGCTCCTCGGGAGTCGCGTGCTCGTGCTCTGGCTCGCTCTTCACCAAGCCCGGCGCAGATCCGATCTACGCCCGAGAGCGTCGCACCTTCGACTGTTCCAGCGCCGCGATGCCCAACCCAGGGGCAGGCCTTGCCCGAGACCCGGGGTTCCACAGCCCGAGTGGTCCCGAAGCGCTCGAGCAGACCTCCATTGGCCGCTCGAGTCGCGGATTCCCGGCGACCGCCGGCTCCTTCCGGCACTCGGTGGGCGCCCCCTCCACTACTCGGGATCGCCGCACCCCAACCTCAGCTCCACCCTCGGTGCGGATCCTGCCCGCCACGGTGCCCGCGGCTCCGACTTCGGCACCTTTCGGGTGGACGCAAGTCACCCGTCGGGGCGGGGGGGTGTGGGGCGCTCCACCCGATCACCTGGACGATGGCCTCCTCGAGCTCCTCCGACCCTGTACGGCCTGCGTAATGCGGCGGCCATCTCTTCTGACTTCCTGCATGCTTCCTTCCGATGGCAGACCCCTACGTCGCGCATCGACGATGACATCCTCGACGGGGAGGACATCCCGATGCCCCTGACCTGGAGGGCGGATTGCTTGGTGGCATGGTGCTAGGGGAGGCCCCTCAGGGCCACACCCTCGACCCATCGAGCCGGCTCGCCCGCCACCGCACGACCCCTCACGGGAAGTGTTCATGGCCGACCTCCATGAGGAGGAAGACCCCAT
This sequence comes from Paspalum vaginatum, assembly GCA_030272315.1. NCBI lineage: Eukaryota > Viridiplantae > Streptophyta > Magnoliopsida > Poales > Poaceae > Paspalum > Paspalum vaginatum. The sequence continues at coordinate 20,758,021 of CM059017.1, forward strand.
CCCACCAGACTCTCCATCATTTCTGGGCAAATCGCCGGCAGCCGCCAACTCCCGTCGCCGGCGAAACGCCGACAAGCAACGAGATAGAGACCGGCGGGCACACCGCAACCAGCTGGCTGCCCCCATCTCCACAGATGAAGCTTCGTCAACTGGCGAAATAGCCGGAGCCCACGGCGCTCGCCTCCGCCACAATCAGGACCAAGACCGACGCCGCAAGGAGAAGGCCGCCGCCGAAGCCACCGGTCAGGTTCCTTGAAGAAGACTTCGACGGAGCAGCGTCTTCCACTGCCTTCTCCAGCAAAGAGGTGTGTATCGCTGCTATGGGCACCCTCGTGGCGGACCTCCCTCCCTCCCTCAGTGGTCAAGGACAAGCAAACTAGGATAGCCTTCAGGGAACTGAAGCTGGGAGAGGAAGAAGAAGACAATGCCGAATCGGCTCAAGAGCTACCCCCGGGAGACCCCTATGACGACCGCGCCTACCTAGAGAAGAAGAAGGACCTATGCAACAAGCTCACCTCCAAGCGACAGGAAGCTTGGGAGAAGGAGCTCAAACGCAGGCACGATTGGGACAAAAGATTCAAGGCGATTCTCCCGCCGCCGGTCGACCACGGGGAGATAGGCGGTGTCGCTCAAGTACGACTGGGCGACGCGGCGACCGACCACCGCCGCTAGAACCCTCTCTTCGATGACTCCTCGTTCAGTGAGTACGACATCATCAGTACTTTTTCGCCCGGATCAAGGTGGTGACATGGCCGTCCACCTTCAAGCTCGCCAACATCGACAAGTACCACCCCAAGGAGAACTCGGATGAATGGGCTCGCATTTACTGCCTAGGGGTCCAGGCAGCTCATGGCGACTACGACGTCGCCCTCACCTACGTCCCGATCATGCTGGGACCCGAGGCCCTTCGTTGGCTCCAGAACCTGCCGCCCAGCTCCTTCTCCAGCTGGCCCCAGTTCTGCGAGAAGTTCATCGCCAACTTCCGGGGCACCTACCACCAGCCGGCGACCGTGTGGGACCTCGTTCGCATCCGATAGGGGAACCGAGAGTCGGTCAGGGATTACATCCGGCGCTTCTCCGAGCTCCGAAACCAGGTGGCGGACATCCCTAACCAGACGATGATCAACGCCTTCAAGGAAGGAATCTAGGACGAGCGACTCCAGGAGAAGATTGCGAGGAAACTCCCAACCACTGTCGAGGCTCACTTCAACATGGCCAACAAGTACGCCGACGCCAGGGAGGAGATCAAGGACATCCTCTCCCGCAACAAGGGCGATCGGGACCAAGGGCGAAGCAGCGACGACCGGCGGGACCCCGCCGCGACCAGCACCGACCGTCGTGACTGGCTCCGCGACAATGACAAGCATCCATAGAAACGCGGCCCCGACAACACCGTCAATGAGGTGAGCGTCCCTGGCAAATGACCACGCTAGAGGATGGAGGACGTCCTCGACAAACCCTGCCCAGTCCATGTAGAGGTGGGGCACACCTACCGGAACTGCAGAGGCCTCGAGTTCCTCCTGAGGCGAGGCACCCTGCCCCCTAAGAAGGGAGGCAGCCCGGAGGACAAAGACGGCGGCAAGAACCCGGGCGACAAGCACCCGGACTACAGGAACCCGGACGACGACGACGGCTTCCCTGAGGTCAACAACGAGGTAGCCATCATCTACGGCGGCCATGACTCTAGGGAGAATAAGTGCAAGCAAAAGTTAGTCAACAGGCAGGTCCTGATGGCTCACTCGGCCACCCCGACCTTCTACCAACAGTCAGAGCAAGTCATTAGCTTCAGCAGGGATGACCATTGGTGCAACTTCGACAAACCGAGCCGGTATCCCCTCGTCGTCAGCCCCGTCATGCACTCATCCCTCCTCCACAAGGTGTTGATCGACGGGAGGAGCGGCCTCAACATTCTCTTCAAGAAGACCCTGCGCACACTGGGCCTCTGCGTGCAGGACCTGGAGGCCTCTAACAACCCGTTCTATGGCATAGTGCCCGGACGGGACACTGAACCGCTCGGGCACATCACGCTGCCCGTCACTTTCGGCGACAACAACAATTGGAGGAATGAGTACATTAGATTTGAGGTGGCTCGTATCGACTCCTCTTACAATGCGATTCTAGGAAGACCGGCGCTCACCAAGTTCATGGCGGTCCCGCACCACTCATACCTGGTGCTCAAGATGCCAGGCTCGGTGGGTGTCCTCTCCATCTGGGGGACTTCAAGACTTCCCATGAGTGCGACCAGGTGGCACTCGCGGCTTCAAAAGACCTCGAGCAGGAGGCGGCTAGGGAGGAGATAAAGGCACTGGCGGCAAAGACGCAGCCAGCCATACCAGCCGCCGACACCACTCGGAACGCCATGCGACCGGCAATGCCCACCAAGCAGATCGACCTGGACCTCGGTGACCCCAAGAAGACGGCGACTGTCGGGGCCAATCTTAACCCCAAATAGGAAGACGCGCTCGCCCAGCTCTTGCGCTGAAATTGGGACATGTTCACCTAGCAGCCTTCTAACATGCCCAGCGTCCCGAGAGGGCTGGCCGAGCACAAGCAAAAAATCAACCCGGCCACCAAGCCTGTGAAGCAAAAGCTGCGCCGCTTCTCCCATGAGAAGAAGGAGGCTATTAGGGTAGAAGTAGCCCGGCTGTCCGCGGTCGGATTTATCAGAGAAGTTTTTCACTCGGAATGGGTTGCAAATCCTGTACTCGTGCTGAAAAAGAATAAAGAGTGGCGGATGTGTGTTGATTATACTGAGCTTAATAAGCACTTCCCTAAGGACCCTTTTAGGCTGCCTAGGATAGATCAGGTCGTAGACTCCACAGCAGGCTGCGCCCTGCTCTGTTTCCTAGATTGTTATTCAGGCTACCATCAGATCGCCTTGGCACCGGAGGACCAGGAGAAGACATCCTTCATCACTCCATACGGAGCCTACTACTACAAGACGATGTCCTTCGGCCTGAAGAATGCTGGGGCTACCTACCAGCGGAGCATCCAAGCCTACCTGTCCAAACAATGGGGCAGGAACGTCGAGGCGTACGTCGACGATGTCGTAATCAAGACCAAGGACCCGGTGGATTTCGTCAAAGACAGAGGAAAACCTTCAGCAGCCTCAGAGTCTACAGGTGGAAGCTGAATCTCGAGAAATGCGTCTTCGGCATACCGTCCAGCAAACTGCTGGGTTTCATCGTCAGCAATCGGGGGATCGAGGCTAACCCTGAGAAGATATCAGCCATTGCAAGCATGGCACCACCGACGTCACAGAAGCAAGTGCAGAAGCTCACTGAGTGCATGGCGGCACTCAGCCGGTTCATCTCAAAGCTTGGGGATATGGGGCTCCCTTTCTTCGAACTCCTCAAGAGGCTGGATTCTTTCAAATGGATGGAAGATGCTTAGAAGGCGCTCGACGAGCTAAAGAAGTTCCTTTCCACCCCACCAGTGCTCACCGCTCAAGTCCGCGCCTGGGGCGACCAGCCGGCGAAAGAACTATACCTATACCTGTCGTGCACCGCTCACGTGGTCAGCACGGCACTCGTCATAGAAAGAGAGGACAGAGCACACGTGTACAAGGTCCAGCACTTGGTTTACTTCATCAGCGAGGTCCTCAGCCCGGCCAAAATATGGTACCCTCAAGTTCAGAAGTTACTATACGCAGTCCTCATTACATGCCGCAAGCTGCGCCACTACTTGAGGAGCACCGGGTGGTCATTGTCACTTCCTTCTCGATCGGGGACATCCTCTGCAATAGGGAAGCGGCCGGCATAATAGCCAAATGGGCGTGCGAGCTGGGCGCCTACGACATCGACTTTAGGCCCAGGACGGCCATAAAATCCCAGGCTTTGGCTGACTTCATCACCGAGTGGACGGAACAGCAGGTGCCTACGAACCCAGAGAGACCAAAGCACTAGGTCATATACTTTGATGGATCCTTGAATCTCGAAGGGGCAGGGGCTGGAGTACTCTTCATCTCCCCTAGAGGCGAATATCTTAAATACATCCTCCAGATCGGCTTCAAGCTCTCTAATAACGCGACAGAGTATGAGGACCTCATCCACAGCCTCCGCATCGCAGAGTCCCTGGCCATCAATAGGATACTAGTGTATGGCGACTCTCTGGTGGTGATCAATCAAGTAAATAAGGACTGGAACTGCTCTTTAGAAAAGATGTCGGCATATTGCGCAGAAGTCAGAAATCTCGAAGGCAAGTTCCAAGGTATCGAGTTCCACCACGTCATCAGGGATGACAACATAGCAGAGGATGTCCTTGTCGAAGCTGGGTTCCAAGCGATCAGAGGTGCCACCCGGCATATTCGTCTAGGTCCTCGACAAGCCGACAGTAGAAGAGCAAGAGGATAAAGAAGCCAAGACAGCCAACCCAGCAGGGGAACAAGCTCTGGTTATTGAGCCCGACTGGAGAGCCGAGATAGTAGAATGCATAAAGACTAGCACCCTGCCAGAGCCAAAGTCGACAGGGGACAGAGTACACAAAAGAAGCAAGAGCTACACCCACATTGGGGAACAACTATATCGATGGGCCATGTCGTCAGGGGTGCTCCTGAAGTGCATCTCACATGGAGAAGGCACCAACCTTCTTAACAAAATCCACTCGGGATCGTGCGCCAACCACGCGGCCTCGAAAACCCTTTTGGGGAAGGCCTTCAGGGCAGGTTTCTACTGGCCAACAGCAAAGCAAGACGCAGAGACAATCGTCCGAACTTGTGAAATATGCCAGTTCTTTGCAAGGCAGCAGCATCTCCTGGCTTCAGAATTGCAGAATATACCAGTCTCCTGGCCCTTCGCATGCTAGGGGCTGGATATGATTGGGCCCTTTAAGAAGGCTCCCAGCGGGTACGACCACGTGCTGGTGGCTATCGACAAATTCTCAAAGTGGATAGAGTAAAGCCTATCAACAAGCTGACGGCGGCAAAGGCCATAGAATTCATACAAGAGATCATGCACAGGTTCGGGGTCCCATCCGAAATCATCATAGACTTGGGGACAAACTTCTCGGCAGACGCCTTCTTCGACTTCTGCAAAAAGCAAGGAACGCTGGTGCGCTACGCGTTGGTGCATCACCTGAGAGCCAATGGTCAGGTGGAACGAGCCAATAGAATGATACTCCACGGTCTCAAGCTAGCTATATTCAGCAAACTGCAGTCGTACGAGGGCAAATGGCTCCAGCAGCTGCCTTATGTTATCTGGGGTTTGCGTACTCAGCCTTCGAAAGATAGCAACAACAACACCCCGTTCTTCATGGTGTACGGGTCAGAGGCAGTCCTTCCAGCAGATCTGATCCATGGGGCTCCAAGAGTGGCTTTCCGAGACATTCCAGCGGTAGAGAACTCAATGTCAGAAGACGTCGACCTAGTTGAAGAGGCACGACTCCACACCGCCCTTAAATCCGTCAAGTACCAGCAGGCCCAGAAGCGTTACTACGACAAAAACGTCAGGCCGGGCTCCTACAACGTCGGCGATCTCGTACTCAAGCGAAGAACTTTGACGGCAGGGCAGTCCATGTTGAGTTCTCCATGGGAGGGGCCATACCTAGTCACAGAGGTACTCGGCCGCGCTACATTCAAGCTCAGTGAGCCGGAGGGCAGGGAGCTGCCAAACACTTGGAATTCAGAGCATCTAATGCATTTCTATCCATGAGCCGACCGGTTCCTTCGCGCAACCGGTTTCCCTTCCTCTCCATCCGAGTCCTGGCACTCGGTATGTACGGGTCGAGCCCCCTGAACGCTCATTTTTCCGGCGACAACCAAGCCGAGCATGGCCTCAGCGGCCCTTTCAGATAAAAACAACATAACCAATTTGATTCTTTCCCATGTAATCTAGTTACATACACAAAGAATTCTTCGGCATATATGGGCCGGACCGCATCACGCACAACTCACTAACAGGGCGACAGCCAAGCCACACTAGTCGAGTTCTCGGCCTTACGTGTATGCGGCGACAACCAAGCCGTGAAAAGGCACCTCCCCGCGCTGCTAACAGTGACAACCAAACTGCCTAAAGAGCAAGCGCTTCACGCGCTGCCTTACCCACACCCGGCGGCAACCAAGCCACGAAAAGGCACTTCTCTATGCTCCCAACAGTGACAACCAAACTGCCTAAGGAGCAAGCGCTCCGCGCACAACCCTACTGACAAAACCATCGACAACCAAGATGCGTAAAGGGTCCACACATTAAACTCTATCATCCTGCGACAAACAAGCCGTGACACAGAAAACCTCTCAGCACGCAGGCTGGACCACGCGGTAGCAAGTTATACACACTCCAATTAGCTGTCCAGCACACCCGTGCACCCGCACAGGCTACGGGAGTAAGTTACAACTCAGTTTCCGAATGCGCACCAGCGCACAAGTTAAACGGCTAACAAGCCTACTTAGCTGGGGGCTGTTCCTACTCGTCATCGGTCCCTAGAAATTTAAAGAGTAGCTATAGCCAGGGGCTGCGCCGCTTCCTAATACAGGGTGAACACCTCCTGCGCCGTCCCAACCTTCGGACCTGCGATCGCCGCGGTAAAATCGACCTCAGGGTGGTGAGTCTTGACGACAGCCGCCACACCAGTGATGGTATCCCGCATCGTCTCCTTGAAAAAGGCTTCAGCAGAGCTCAAAGCACCTGCGAGCGTGTTTTCCAGGGCTGCTCCACGTCTCCCGGCGACAGCATGTCAACCAGTGCCCTCACCCCAGTCTCCAAGGTGTCGTACCGCCGCTCCAGCTGGCGGTACTTGGTCACTTGACTGCCTAGATCCTCTAGATCCTTGAAATGCAGATCGGTAAGCTGGGTTACCCTCTCATCCAGTTTTCTTGCCTCGTCCCGCGCCGAATCCCGCGTGGTAGTCAACTTCTCAAGGGCCTCGGCATGTTGGTTTCTCTCCTAGCACTTGATCCTGATCGCTTCTCAAATAAAGACTGGGCACCAGCAAGTAGCTTTTACGATATATCGAGATCTTTGGCAATTACCTCTCATATGCAGTCTTCGTCTGAGTCAATTGGGCTTTCAGCTGCAAGGTTTCGGACTCCGCCGAGTTCTTCTCTTTCTTAAGCTCCTCGATCTCGCGCTCAAGGCGCGAGATGGTCTCTTCTGCGCTGCCGGCGACCGCCGATCTCTCTGCAACAAAAACAACGCGGGCAGGTCACTCAGATCCAGAAAATCACAGCCGATACAGGGCAAAGCTGCAGGAAAGGAAAGATTTCTACCTTGTGCCGCGGTGAGCTGCCTCTTCAGTTCAGCATTTTCAGCATAAATTCAGAGCACCCCGCGGACGCATTCCTACGCAGACAACACATTAGTCATCAGAAAAATGAACAAACTTCAGCGACAAGTACTGGGATCGTTACTTGGATATCGCCGACACCGAAGGACGACAGCTCGGCGGATCCCTGCAGTGCCAGCTCCATCGGGATCCAGCCAGTGTCCGTGCTGGTGATGGCTTTCGACGATGGAGCAGGTTCCACAGTTCCCAGCGCCTCCGCATGCCCAGACAAGAGCTCGTCGCTGACTGGCGCGCTTGAGACAGGACTATCGGTGTGCTCACCCTTGTCGGAATGTTCCCCAGCACCATCAATGGATGGGGCAGTCCTCTTTCCGGCAGAGTGGTTGCTTTCGCCTACTGGCAAACTGGGAGGCGGCAGAGGGGGAGGCACCAACTTCTTCTGAGACTCCACTTTAGCAGCCCTACAACATGCAGGGGCTAATAACAACATCACAGGCAGACTTGAGGAGAGAACTACAGCTAGAAGAAAGAAAAAACAAACCTCGGCAGCACAATCTTTGGCCTCACGATCCTCACAAGTGGTCTCAGCGGGCCGCCGGACGGGGCTGGAGAAGGAGCACGGCTCCCACTACTCTCCCTGGATCCGCCTACCTGCTCTGCGCTTCCGGTGCCGCAGAGTCTCTTTCTCTGAAAGTTCGTCCTCTTCCTTAACGATGTCGGCTATTCTGAGTGGCTTCCCGGCGGCAACCGTGCTGCGCTTCCTGCCAGCTTGGCGAGTGGTGCGGCGGGCGGCTCGGTCGGCTGAAGCTTCCTCTGCACTGGCCGCTTCGCCGCCAGGGTGAACCTTCTCAAGCATTTCAGCATAGAAGTCCGCGGGCATCTCCTTGAGCTCGACATCGATTGTATCGGGGCTGGCATAATCGGAGTCCGAAAGGCGCTTGGTGGTGAAAGCCAATCCTTCCGGATATGGTGGCTCAGAAAAGAATTTGAAGCAAGTGCGCTGCAAATACACAATGATGAAGAACCAGTAAGTACAAGCAACAATACGTTCGTCAGAGCCAAACTTGCGTCAAGCACATACCAGGTCAGGAGGCGAATACACAGAATACGACCGCGGCGACCCCGTTGTTCATGATCTTCCTAGTGAAGAAAGTTCTGATCCGGGCTTTGATTTCCCCATGGGTGATCTCCCTGTTGATTTCTCGGGTCGGGTCGTCAAGTCCAGAGTAGAAGCAGGCTTGGTAAACTCTGTCCTTCAGGGGCTATATGCTGCGGTGCACGAAGTCAATAGCTATAGGCATGGCAGTCAGTCCTCTGTTCTTCAGACTGCAATCATCTTTAGCAGGGCATCGACCTCCTCCATCTCTTCATCCTGCACTGGCTCTTGCTAGGTGTCTCCGCCCATCGGTATGTAGCCAGAATTCGACGGCACCGAGTTGTCAGCATTCTCCATAAGGAACCACTTGTCAGTCCAGAACTTGTTGGACGACAGAAGAGAGAGATCGCAACTGAAATCCGGCACCGCCAACATACACGTTCTGCCCGTCTTTCACATGGCGTTTGCAGACATACAAGAATCGCCAGAGGTTGAAATGGGGCGGTATCCCCGAGAAGGCCTCACACAAATGCACAAATATTGACAATTGGATAATAGAATTGGGATTCAGATTCGGCAATTCCAGTTGGTAATAATGCAGAAGCCTGCGGAGGAACGAACAGATAGGAAGGCTTAATCCGCGATAGAAGTACCATGTGAATACGGGATCAGATGCGGCAGAACCTCTGGGTACGCACGTCCCTCTTGCATCTTCAGCATTCCGGCGTCTTTGCCGGGCAGCAGTCCCATCCTCCGCAGCTCTTTGAGGTGCCCTTCCTCGACGGTCGTTGGTGTCTAGGCCACCTTGGGATCCTGTGGCTCCCCAACCCGCGCCGAGCCGGAGGCAGCTTGAGGGGCAGGGGCAGTGGATCTGAGATTCTTTTTCGGCGCCATTTCCTCAATATTTCGGCTGGAGACTTTCCTCTTCGAGCGCATTCAAGAATCAGGCAAGCAAGGCGCGTGCGTCAGCAGGGGAGCGAAATGGCGGCCAAACCCTAGCAATTTGGGGAAGAAGATGCAGGATGTGTGTAAGTGTAACTGGCGCGGGGTGCTTATACGCATTGCCTGCACCGTCAGTCTGGCAGTTTCCACCAACTACGGCGTGACAGACGCCACGGTTGCTAACGTGGATAGGATACGAGACCCGAGTGCAGCACTCGGCCGCTTCAAGCGCCTCGGGCATACCACTTGGTTTCCTACACTATTCAAGCAGTACTCGGAAGCAAGCACGTTAACAAAGGTCACAGGGCATCAGCACTCAGGGGAGAGCAGATTAATCGACTGGTGTTTCTCAAATCCTAATCGCATTCAAGCACATAGCAGCAGGCACAAACAAGATGAACAAACGCAGCATTGTGCGGACAATGAGGTGCAAAGATCCAAATTCGCGGGACACAGAACAATGCAGCGCGAGTCTTATTATCACATTAAACGCAGTTCAAGCCTAGATGTTCGATGGATTGATACATTGGGATTCAATCCAATGCGGTTCACAAAAGGAGACCGAGTCCTAAACCTACTACTACTAAGGCGTTGGGTGCAGCGCTGGCAGCTGGTTGCGGTGGCGGCACACTACTGCCCGGGGGCTGGCGCCATGATGCGGCGTCGCTTCGCATTCCGTGGGCCGGCGTCATCGCTGGCGGCCTCGCCGCCATCATCATCGTCATCGTCGTTGTTGTCGTCATCGCTGTCGCCGCCCGCTCCGCTATCCGCTATCGTCACTGCCCTCATCGTCGGCGTCCACGCCTGCGTCATCGCCCGCCTTGATGCCTCCTGCGTCGTCGTTGTCACTTCTGTCGCCGGCACCATCGTTGCCCACACCATCGTCTGCACCGTCGCCCGCGTTGCCGTCTTCTCCACCAGCCTCCTCGTCCTCGTCCTCGTCATCGTCAGGACCTCAGAGTCCGGGGTGATTCAGCCCGCGGGCCATGGCCCTCTCCTCGGTTTTGTACCCCTCAGAGTCAGTGGGCTCTTCCTCCTCCGATTCCGGCGATTCGTCGCTGCTGGGTCGGGGGAGGGATTGTCGTCGCTGAAACCACCGAAGAAGACCTCCTCAGAGTCCTCGTAGTCCCTAACCTTTGGGTTCCTGCAGCGGGCCATGGCGATCTCTAAGGGAGGAGGTGCTAGCGATGAAGGGGGGTGCAAGAACAAGAAGAAGCGGAAGTTCAAGCTTGCTGGCGAGGAAAATCGTGAGGTTCCCCCTCTGGTTATATAATGACCGATGCGACGGTTCACCTCCTAACAAGTACGGATCGGCTGCGGTGCGGCGTTTCACGTACCGAAGCAGTCGCGTGCCCAATAATTACATGGAAGACGGTTTGGGAAGTGTGTCAACTCAACGCTCCGTTCCCACGACTTTGTCAGGATTCACGGGTGCGACTCTTCATGTTCTGGACCATAAAAGCACTCAGCATGCGGGACTCGGTGCCTAACAGTGAGCGTGCAGCACTCGGCGTTTGTCACTCAGAGTTCAGTACTCGGAGCATAGCACTAGGTGTTGCTGTCTGAAGGATTCGACACTCTGGAATTAAGATTATGGGATTCCACAAGTGGTGTATCGCCTCACGATCACTATGAACAAGCTCCAAGATGCATTTCCATGCCCCTTGAATCTTGGGGGCTGCCGGGGTGGTAAGGTGAAGGCTTTCTGGAAAATTTTTAACGGTCACTTTCTGAGAAGATGGTTCAAATTTTCAAGTTGATTGCTTCTCAAGTCAACTAGAAACTTGGGGGCTACTCCATATGGGATCCATCATGCGATGGCCTCCATAGATCAGATGTCAAGATGTACTCCGCGGTAATCTTCAAGATGACTCCTGCGGATTCATCATGAAGCTCAGGGGCTTTTGGGAGTCGTATGCTCTAGGCACCTCATGCGACTGGTTGCACCACTCTAACAGGTGGTCCGGGTGGTCCAGCCGTGGCCTCGGGAGAAGATCGACGTGGGCTTCAAGGTAAACCACTCGGATAGGTCCTGAGATAGGATCAGTTAGAGATCTATTCTGAAGATCATGCATGTAATCCCGAGTACCGCTCGGCAAGTAATCCGAGAGATACGTTTCCTGTAACCCTAGCCCCTCATGCTATATAAGGGGGGCTAGGGATCACGATAGAACTGTCTGAACTCTCTTGCTTTCAGCAGCATAATCCACATAGTTCATACAGGACGTAGGGTATTACCCGATTCGGCGGCCCGAACCTGTCTAATTGCCGTGTTCCTGCGTGCTGTACACCATTAGCGGTCTCCTCGCCACCCTAACCGATCTAAAAACCCCTGTGGGTCATACCCCATGGTGGGCTGTGGTGACTAAACTCCCACACATCCTCACAAATGCAAGATGAATGCAAAGCTCTCCCTCAACTAACTCTCCAGAGTTCTCCCCCTTGGTCCATGAACTCTCCCATATGTCAACATTTCTCTCCCTTGTTGACAATGGACACATCAAGGGTTCATAGAACTCTACTCTCCTTGAATCAGACAACCCCCCTCAAAATATGCCATGAGATGCAGGAAGTGTACCATGAAGAGCTCAACCGGGATGAAATGCTAGTAAACACAAGTTCTAGAATATAGAGCAAGTGAGGGCAAGGAAGTATAAAACAAGCTCTAGTGAATCTATCTCATATATAACAAGAGCATGTTTTTCAGGGTTGTTTTAAAAGAAAGCATCACCAACATGAATAGCATCTAGCAACATAGGCATGAATAGCAAGATGCTAGCAATGTATATAAGGTGTGCTACTCTCAACCAAAGCATATACAACATGCCATAAGCAATTTAGAGACTTGCAAATTTCAGATTTGATAAATATTTTGAATTCTCATTATATGAAATAAATATACATATATAAGTGCGTAAAAAATACCCTCTATTCCATGCATTGGATCATCTGGTTCCCAAAGTCCAGTGTCAAATTCATTTCCTAAATCGGCATTATCATTGGGCTACGTCTTTTGTTGACCACGATAACAACGCTGATATTGACTTTTGTTGGAGAGATATTCTTCCTTGTCTTTACCAACCCTGCTATAATACCTCCTTTTTCGCGCTGTCTCTTAAGTTCAGCAGGGTCTAAAACTGAATTATGTGTACCACCTATATAAAAAAAGAGATTGAATCATGTCATAATCTAGGAAAAATATTAATGAATAAATATGCACAAGCAACATAATGATATCTAACTGGGATCCTTGTGTTACCACATTTGCATGAAGGGAATTCTCACCATAGTTGACATTGTAACCATCATCATCTTTAGCATATACTTGTGCCAATGATATTCCACATTTTTTAGCGAGTTCTGAAACTGAAGATGTCATTGATAAAGTTACCAGTGTGTTTGCTGTGTAGTTATCAGAAATAGGACGTATTTAACCGGTTATATTAGTATGGTAGGTAGATGGTTGGGTACTATCTAAAGCAATAGCCCCTCCGTCAATTGCAGCCGCAGTTTCAGCCTTGTTCTTAGCACGAAGAACACGTTTGTTCTCACGTTTATGATTCTTATCTTCCTCTGACAATAAAGCATATCTTAGCCTTTCTCATTTGATTTTGGTTTCTCTCAAACTGTTTTGCTTATTATCTAAGGTGCAAGCACCGCTTGAGAAAGGCAGATTAAGAACAATCGAATCAGTGAAATACCTTCTTAAGGCGGGCCAACGAAGATGAACAGATTCATGTGGCCCAAAATGAAAAACGGATCAAGGGGGAGCACAGGCTAAAGCAAATCAAGAACTAATGATGACCCATGGGGCTGAGAGGGGCAAACATCTACTGAACGGATTTAGCCTCTAGCTAAGAGGAATAAATGTAGGACCGAGACGTGCCACTAGAGGGGGGGTGAATAGGAGCACTTGAAAACTCAAAATCACAACCCCAAAATGGTGCTCGCTGAGACAGACGCAAGACACCGTCCACCGATCAGATACATGTCTAGCAACCGCAGGGTGCCGTCCACTGATCGGATACGCACCAAGGGAAGAAAAGCAAGTAACTCAACAATCACGAGATCGCAAGTCACTGCAAACAACGAAACTTGCAATTTCACCACTCAACACTCACCGCACCGAAATGTGACTTGCTAGTACTCAACAAGCAAAGAGTATGGTCAGGCAGTGGGAAAAGCAAGGCCGAAGCGAAAACACAGTGGAAGAACCAAATGGAGAAAACAAGGCAGCTGCACAGGCCACACCGGATTGTCCGGTGACAGGCACCGGCTGTCCGGTGGGATCGGATAGTCCTATGGTCGCTTGCGGATAGTCTAGTGGCTGTTGACAGCACTTAAGCACGCCAAACCTTATACTGCAAGAGCACAGTATCGTGGTAGCTTTTCCCCAGGATGAGTATCTTGGGTTTTGTCAGTCCGTGGAAAACTAGGTTTAAACTACTATTAATCAAGGATTAATTAATTACTAACTAGCTCTAATAGATCTAATAAACTAAAGGATAAAAGAGAGTCTAATTACTGACTAATCTATGTCTAAACTAAACTAAAGGATGATAAACGATATTCTAATCACAAATTAGATATAAAACTAACTATAACATATACTGGATCAAGAACAAGAGCTTGGTAGGATCAAAAGCAAGATCGATAAAGAAGCTAATACGGCTAAGGAATTTGCAAAAGATACGAGACAAACTTCTTATAAACTATGAACCACCATAAGCATGGATCTAACGTGAAACATAGAATAAATATGATCATAAATGTCATAGACTTGCTCGAACCTTTTCTCGGCTCTACTGTCACTAGTAACCAGGTAATCAACAAACTAGCAAACCTAAACCATATCTAAGCATGAGCAAATTCAATCAAATAATTAAAGTAAAAAGATCTACTAAAAGACATGCGGATTAATCAATCCAGGCCTGGTCACATGTAGAGATAAAACATTGCAAAGACATGGATCATAAATCATGTATAAACAAACAACTCATAGCAAATAGACTATTTCATTGATCGAACTCAAGGTTTATCATAGTGAAATAAGAAGAACAAAGAGTTACTCAAGATACATCATGAACTTTAAGCCCATAGTTGTCAAATTTGGCGAGACAAACAACATATCAGAAGATGAGCTCGAAACTCCCCGGGAATAGGTGAGGTCAGCCGACCCTAGGGGGGTAGGTCGGCTGACCCCCTCTGGTCCTACCCCCTCTAGCCTCCTCCTTTCGCCGAAATCTCCTTCTTGATGAGTCTTGCAAAGATTGACCCTAAACCCTAACTTTGGAGCTCTGGTTTACAATGAATTTCGATGAATTGGATGTCTCTCCCTCTAGGGAGGCAATATATTTATACTCCGGAGAGTCCCCTATACATGGAATCCAATAGGTCGGTTCTAAGAGTCCTAAGACATCTAAAACACCTATTTCTATGTATATACAAGTCTCTAGAAGAGTCCCGGTCGTCCATATACTTTCTTGCTTAGAGATGAAGTCATTGTCCTTGTCCTTCCCGAAATCAGCTTTCCATATTCTGCAGGCTTTAGTATTTTGACCATAACTTCCTCATCCGAAGTCCAAATAAGGCAAACTCAGGACTCTAAATAATGCAAACTTCCTTATCTTCATATTCTTCATACTCACTCAAGCAATCCTTAGCCTCCGGAACCTTCTCTATAATGGGCTTGGGCTTTCTTTTGGGCTTTAATTGCTCTTCTTTTATTAATCATTCCACCTCCCTGGACTTATAGCATTGATCCATCAACGAGTAGCCTTCTCAATTATCGCAATTATTTGCCATTTTCCTGCAATATTTAATAATGTGCAAAAAACAAAGAGCATTCTCAAAAATGGGGTTATTTGTTAGCAAAACAAGACTAAATCGTAAGTTTTACTTCCGAAAAGGCATAAAATTATGTAAAAATAGAGCATAAATTTAGTCAATATCTTGCGTCAACAACATCCCCACACTTAGATCTTGCTAGTCCTCGAGCAAAGTGATCGATCAAAAACTCAACTAAATTTAAACTAGTCACTTAACTAAATATAAAATCAACTAAATTTAAGCTAGTTCTAAACAAATACTTCTCAAAGTAAATAAGTTTAGAATTCAATTCAATCTCAACATGGGCATTTTAATCAACTTTCATGCATAGAGATCCCCACAGAAATTTTTGAAATCAAACGAATCATAGCAAAACCAAGACTTCTTTTAGAATCAAAATGGAGGGTTTTTTTTTATGAAAAATAATGTCCATAGACCAAGAAATCACATCGGTCCTTCTTTGTCAAGCTCACATGTAGGCACTCATATTTTGTGGCTATCCTATATAAAATCACTCTCTTTCACATCTCACAAGAGTTTAAGAGGAGCTTGGTAAAGGCTAGCAAAGTTAAGTCAACTTATTGTTCAACTAAGATATCTCCCTAAAGATCATCTAATCACCTTGAATTAACTTGGTCATGGGAAATAAGAAAATATATATGCATAAATAAAGAGAAGGAAAAAGAAGATATAGACAGTGGACATGTGCCATATTGAATAAATTAAGTGGGATAATTCCCAGAATTTGCACATGGTTGGAAAAGTGAAAGCTTTTGCTTATTACACTGATAAACACTAAGCCTCTCTTTCTCTTTTCCAAAATTTTCCTAATTCTACTTTCTTTCTAATTCTACTTTCTTTTCCTCTCTTTTTTTACTTGGGTGCCACACTTTTTCTTCTTTTTCTCTTTTTTTCGCCCCCTCTGTCTCTTTCTACTCTTTTTTTTTCTTTTTCAACCACTATTCTTTTACTCTACCTTTTGATTCGCTAGATCAAGATAACTATAGAATTTTCCCTCGTGATTAGCAAAAGAGCAAAAACTTCACTATGTAGGTAATGAGTGTCGAAAGATCAAAGGGTTTAAAGGATATGGAATTCAGCAATTGCTAGTGCTCCAGTGTAGAACAACTAGTACTGAATATATATGTGGAGGCTAGCAATCAATAGATAAAAATAGATGACCAAATTTTTCAAGAGATCAAATTTTCTAAAGGAATCAACCTTAACCAAACTCATTTGAGATAACCAGCTCATAAACTATGTTTTCAACTAGGCTCTAACAGGATGTATCCTCTCTCTTGATAAAGGGATGGAACACTTGATCATAAGAGTTTTTTTAAATAAATAAATCATCCTCCAAATCTTTTCTTAATAGAAGCTTAGCAAAGCTATAAAACATTGTCTCTCTAATCAAATCATGGGTTATGCACTACTAATTAATCCTTTAAGCACCAAAATAAACATATTATGAATCTGAACAAGATCAATCTTTAAAGTAATCATAAAGAACAAACTTAAATTAAGTGAGAAATTTTATTTTAAACACACACTAACTAAGATTCATAAAAAGAACTTTTATTTTATAAACAAAGCAAAAACACATTTGATGATACACCTCCCCACACTTGAACAATGCAATATCCCCATTGTAATTCACTCAAAGCATAGATATAATCATCAAATATATAAATGAAAGCATAATGGTAGGTAAAGGATGAATGTAGATAGGAGGATTAAGAAAATGTTACCGTCCGTGTGATGAAGTGTAGCCAAATCTCTCTTATCATGGAAGGACGAAAATTAGATGGTCTTCTAAGCTTCTTATTGGTTGCTTGCTATTGTACAAGCAATCTCATCTTCACACTCTTCACTTGTTCATCATCCACCAATCTTCAAACTTCCCATTTGTGGCTTCACCAAGTACAGAAAAGTGTAGCTGAACTGATGCCTTCTCCATGTTGCTTCTCTTATGGCATCTTCAAATGTTGTACCACCTTCTTGAATATCTAACTCATGCAGTCCTTTGAAATAACTATGATCCCCTAAATTTGCGCACGAGTCTTCTATGTAAGCATTGCCCATCCTTTCTTCCTTGTTATTGCCATCATCTTCCTCCTCTAGTCATCACCATTGTAGCTGACCTTCTCTTCTTCATGGAATATCTCCTTGATCTCGAACAGAACATTCCTCTAATAATAGATCTATTGGATAGCCCTTGAAATTATCTTTCCAATGAAACTCATGCACCAAAATCTGATTCCGAATGAAGGGATTATGCTATCTTTTCTCCAGAGACTTCGTTTTGTCAGAACTGTTTCCAGCTCGAGTCACATCCAATGTTTTGGCCATAAATCCTTGTGAAAATTCCAAATGAAGCTCCGTTTGATCCGTTGGAAAGCTACTTGATGGGGTTTTCAAATATAAGAAAACATTCTGCTTTTATCTTATAGAGGAGACTAGAAACTTGATGACTTCTTCAAGTTCCAGATTTGAGCTTCAAAGATGTTGACAATTCTCAATCTTTTAATCTTTGGGCACCATGGTGGCATATGTGCTGATTATTGAAACAATTTTCTCAATGTTCTCCTTCATTTTCATCACAAAAGGTTCCTCCAATCTTTATGAACATAAATTCTTTCTATACCTGCAAAACAAATGAGCGCACAAATCTACTCCCGGGGTGATAATCGGGAATCTAACATATCCAATGATTCCTAACTTGTGACTTAATTTCTCTAGTCAAAACAAGGATTAGTAAAACCTATATGAGTGTATCAATGTGCAAATATAAATGCATGCATGAGATAAGCATATAAACAAAGACAATGATTAAATCAAGTTTTAAACACCATGTTTACAATATGATTGCTAAGTCTCTCTATAGCCATCAAGATTTTAATTAACCAAGATTAAAACACCATGTTTTATCAAGATTATAAACTCATAAAAGCACAAGAAAAACAAAGCACATTGCAAAGCTTATAAACTAATCAACGAAATTATGGATAACTGGCAAGGTTAAATTGAACTTCATCATGATAATCAACAATCTAGCCTAAGCACCATGCTTACACAAAATTGCTATGGTAAACATTCGCGAAATGTTATCAACAACATGAAAGCATACATCATGAAGTTAAATTAAACAACCAAGCCAATTAAAATGCAAACATGCAACTTTAATCTAAATGCAATAGGGTGGTATATGCAAAATGCAATCTAAATGAAACATGAGATATGATATGAATGCAATCTAAACCCATTTTTTTCTAGGCAATTAGCCACAAATTAGTCATCAAAGCAAGGTGTTTAAGCTTTACTAACTATCACATAAAACTAAAATAAAATTTACCTAAGAACGGGTTGCCTCCCGAAAAGCGCTTAATTTAAAGTCTAGAGCTAGACTAATTACCATCACAAGTTTAAGAATATTGATAAGATAGGGATTTACAAAACTTGTGATAAACATAAGCATCCATAACCACAATTATGATCAAATTACAGAAGCAAAGTAAATTGTGGTTAACTAGAGTATGTATCATATATTTAGCATTAATCTTTTTCTCTAACTCAGGTTTATTAGGCATAAAATTATCAAAATTAAAACTTATAGCCTCATTTTTATTTTCAAGAAAATATAGCCTATAAACATGATTATTATCAGAATAAGGCTTAGCATCAGGAATCATTTTATTCAAATTGAAAAATTCATCAAAACAAATAGAATTTTGAGAAAGGTTTGTGTACCTTGGGTTCGAATTTTTGAAGAGCTCATCCCTTGGCGTCTCAATGTGAATTTGAATCTCAACATCCTGAAACGATTCCTTATTGCTCTGATGATCTTCAATTTCACCACTGAGTTGTCGTTCTAAATCTTCAGTCTTGAGCATGGTTGATGTTGAATCAGTCCCTTCATCTTCAAGCTTCGTTACATACTAATTCTCTGGAGTGAATTCTTGAGCAGCACATACAATGTCGACAAATGAGAAAGTAGCTGAGTATCTGGAGTCTTCCTTGAGTGAGCTACTACAAGTTGAGTGACTCCAATCTGATTGATAGTGTCTTATCCACTCATCTTCACTTTCTTCAGTTGTGTCAGCTGCCACTGAGTGAGGATAGTTTTGCTCATTGACTTGAAAATCCTGCAGCATTTCCCTTGTAATAAATTCATCCACTAGCTTGTCTGATGGAAGTGATTCTTCAATGTATATTGATTGTAACTCTGACGTCTTCACTTCCACTAAGCTTGAGCTAGCTTCAGTTGTCTTGAATGCAAGTAGCCGGTCTTCTTCTTCTTCAAACCTGCTGACACTTCTCTTCTGTGGAGTGGCCTTGAGCATCTCCTCCAATTTTGGCTTGAACCATTTCGGCAGCATCTCCCCTATACTTTGGGCTTCACTGATTTTCCGTAGTGGAATTTCTTCTTTTGCTAAGTATCCTTGTGGGAGAGTTCCTTCACTCCTGAATGGTTCTCCAAAATCAGCACCTATCCAGTGTAATCTCTCATATTCTCTGTCATCAAATCCAAATGCACTGGAGGTTGGTCTTCTGGTGTAGGTGCCACCTCTGCTCCTTTAGCTTCTCTCCTTTCTCTCTTTTACTTGGAGGTCAAACAGATATTGGATAAGATCTCATTGGCTTCACTGATTGACTTGCTCATAAGTGATCCTCCAGCACATATGTTCACGTATATGAAAGCTTCTGAAGTTAACCCGTAGTAGAATATATTCAATAACTCTTCAGACGTCACTCCAAGATTCGATCGTTGAGTAAGTAGATTGTTGAGTCTTTCCCAAGCTTCGTCAATGTCTTCACTCTCTTCTTGCTCAAAGCTCCACACTTGCTTTCTCAACTTGTGCACCTTGAGCATAGGGAAGAACTTGGTGATGAATTTCACTACTAGCAATCCCCAGTCTCCTTGAGCTTCTCTTGCGGCAAGTTGGTACCATCTCTGAGCTTTATCGACGAGTGTGAATGGGAAAAGATTCCACATGAACCATTCGGCGGGAACTCCTTCTTTTTGGAATGTGTGGCAGATCTCACTGAACTTCTCCAAGTGCTTGTATGCATTTTCTGATTCAGCTCCACTGAAAGAAAGTTTAGCAGCAATCCTGATGATTCTGGCTTCAGCTCGTAGGATTTGGCTATTGGCTTCATGTTTGATTCTTGTGGCTTCATCTCTTGGATTGTTGACTCCCTCAATCCTACGCTCATCCAATATTCTAGTACTGTCGTCATATCTAACACAAAAACACAAACAAAAACATAAAAAAATCTAATGGCAGCAAAGTTGTTGGGTTAGTCTAAAACACAAGAATGATGAACGAACACAAGAACGAATGATGAACACAAGAACACAATTAGAGAACTAGAATGTAATTAGAGCACACTAAGTAATTAAAGACTAAGATTAGAAAACACTAGACAATCAGAAACTAAGATTAGAGAACATTAAACAATTAGAGAATAAGATTAGAACACTGTTGGCGTCTCTTAGCCTTAATAGATTTTACTCCGCAAGTGTACGGAGACCGCTGTAGATTTTCACCTAGAGTATTCCGAGTATCGTATTTTTATCCATAGGGAAGCGGCAGGTGAGAGAGTATAATTGAATAACTCAAGTCGAGAGTTTCGTAACTTAAATAAATGCACCAACTAGTATCTAGACAGGGGTAAGTCTGGTAAACAGATAGGTGTATGGTGGAAAGAAGTAAATAAACTACCTAGATACTCGTAGAAAGATATAGTGGCCTAGGAGGACAATGAGTGAGATAAAATTCCCAAACTCTATTCTATTTGGCTGCAAAGACTAAGTCGTGGTTAACTAAGAAACTCAATTAACAAGTCTGGGTCTCGCGTCGAGCGAAATTCCGGCGCCTCGAGGGGTCAGGGGGTAGATAGTAGACCACCGAAAGAGACCCGACTATCACCTACGGGCCTACCGAACGATGGGCCTAGACTACACAGGCACATCACACACTGTCACCGAGTGGGGCTAACAAGCAAAGCTGCGTGGGCAGGATGGCACGCTATAAACGTACTCAAGCGAAGCTTGAGTAATAATAGATCGTCCTTGATCAGAGGAGAGGACCTAACCAGAGCCTGGCGTACAGGTTAGATTATAGCACCGGCGAGAATAACAAGACCAGAATAACTAAGGTAACCACAGTCTAAGCCTAGCAAGTATGCAAAGAAAGGTACACCACACTTGCAGGAGATAGAAATAACGTAAACTATAACTGAATTACACTGAAGATAAGAGTACAAAGATACAAGAACTTTACCACAGACTCAGAGGAATCTCCGAGAACTCCGAGGCAAAGCTCGACTCACTCTAACTCCTAGGACTATCCTAACTACTAAAATATCGAAAATGGACTATCTAAGGTAGAATGTAGCTCTCAACTTCTCCACACCTTTACAAATGAGCTCTCAGGGCCTATTTATAGTTCAACAAGTGAGGGGGGGGGTAATTGTAGGTGGCAAAGGTCGGTGGGAGGCCAAAGTTGGTGGTCGGCCGTCCTTGGGGGAAGGTCGGCCGACCTTGCCCAAGGTCGAGCGACCACCTGATCCACTGCCTTAGTCATCCAACAGCTTGATTTCATCTCCCCATGTCAGTTGGCGGTTAGGATAGTTGATGCACGTGTAAAATGCCTCCGAGGGAAGGTCAGCCGACCTTGGGGGAGTTCGGGCGACCTATGTGGCAGCCTTGGATTCCTTGCATGGCTCTTCCCTTGGATTGGTGACACCATTGATCTCAGGTGTGGTGTCATTTGGCCCTTGAATTCTTTGGATGCTTGATACAATGGCTGAATTTACATTGCTTTGCGTTTCTTTGCATGCAGGAGTGAATGGGAGGCTAACCGACCCAGTTGGGAGGTCGGGCGACCTGGCCACAGGGTCGGCTGACCCTGTAGGAGGTCGGGCGACCAAGGCTAGGCCGGCCGACCCTGGCAGAGGGTCGGGCGGCCAGGGATTTTCCCCCTTTTTTTGCCCTTCTTTACTCTTTAGCCTTGTTTCATCCATTTTCCATGTAATTTTGTACCTACAACCAACCATTCATGTACATCTTGTGGAACTCATTAGTAGCAAGGGTTAGTCCAATTAATTCACATGTTTTGCTTCATTTGGTGGATAATTGACGGTGGATATCGTGAGATTACGACCATCAACACCCCCAAGCTTAGACCTTTGCTCGTCCTCGAGCAAAGCTAAGACTAAAAGTAGATCATGAGTTGCTGCAATATCGAAGATGAAGACCAATTCTTATACATGACTCAATACTCAAACTTTTGTTCTAAGTAGTGAAATCAAAGTTCACCTTGTGTAATACCTGTGGTGCATTTTTTCTTACCTCGCCTTGGGTGGTTGGGAGATGGAACGACTTTATTGTTGGAATAACTCTAACTCATTCTTTTTGGGATGTCCATCTCAGGTGTTTTTCAATATTTTCAAAACAAAGCAGCTGCCCCAAGGTATTCTCGATCGCTCGGAGGTGTTTCCTCACCAAGGGCCACGAATTGGCCAACATTTTCCTACACTAAGGCCTTTGTGGAGCTTTAGGTGGGAAGAACGTGGCACACTTAGGATGTTTATTTTGCTAAGCCAAAGATTGGACCAAAGAGTGTACTTTATCATTTCTTCTATTTGATTGCTGGAGTATGAGTGGTGGCACTGAATGTCTCCTTCTCTTGATTTTCATCCCTTGTAGCCTTTTGTGAATTTAGAGGGAATATGGAGCCTTTATTTATTTTTGCCGTGCTTGAACTTGCATGGTTTTCATTTTGCCGTGCTTTTGCACGCATTTTCCTTTTTGCCATGCTTTTGCATGCGTTTTCTTTTGGCTCCACATCCTTACTCCTTTGGATTTGAAGGCTATGGGATTACGAGGAGTATTTGGAGACTTTTTGGTGGATGCAAAGTCCAGAATGGATCAATTGCATGTATGCTTTTGGACTCCAGCTATCAACAGAAGGTGATATTTCTACTCAATGAGACTCAAAATTTGACAAAGCTCAAAACATCTCTAAGTAGCTCTTTGTAGCGGTTTCAACTTTTTGAAGCATTTTTGGCTCTGGTGTGCAATTATGACTAAGGGGAGCTATCTTTTCTCATTTTCAAAATAAAAATCTGAGATGTTCATCCTACTAGGAACATGAAAGAATCATCCCATATTTAAGTCATATCATCATCTCGCAACACCTTAGGCTTGTTATCACAAATGGCATCCACGAGGTAAAACTTTGGGTTTACTTCTTTTATTCACAACTCAAAACTAAGCTAAGCATAAGTCACATGCAAGAATTAAATCATTCACTTAATAGAGCAACTATTCATCATCTCCAAAATGAAGCTAGCATGTGAGTCATCATTAAAGCATGGGAGTTATTTATTATGAAACAAAGTTTTTTTTAAGTAAGATAAAACAAACTAAATCAAATGACTACTACTCATGATGGCAGAATGCATGGATGGTGCAGAAAGTAAGATATATACCTAGTATCAGTTGGGTCCCCCCCAAGCTTCAACAAAGCTACTGGGGGTAATACTCGTAGTAATGAAAGAACTGTTGGGACTCATCGTAGGTGCGCTGTGCTGTGGCTTCGATTTCTAGGAGGCGGTTGTACTACTCATTCTGGGTCTGCAGGATAACCTGTGTGCGCTCATCGACCTAGTTAAGCTGCTAAGCCATCCCAGCGGTGGGCTGGTCCTGGATGGTTAGAGTCCCAAAGATGGCGGCCAAAGGATCATTTGCAAAGCGTGCTGATGCAGAAGGTCCTGCCTCGTAAGGTGCCGACCCATACCCATAATTGTGTCCTCCTCCACCCTGCTGCTGAGAGTAAGCCTCACTAGAATTGTACGTGTGTACAGATCCTTCGTGAGGTTGCCATGATTGTTCTCCTCCCTGGGGTTGCCATGATGTGCCAGCTGCGGTATGAAACCATGTAGGTCTTGTCCCGGCGGCTTGTGCCTCGTGTTCTTGCTTCTGTAAGCATTCCTGTGCTACCCTCCTTTGTGCCCTAGTCATGACTCCTACAACGCTGTGTCGTGGCTCTTCGAATGGTTCCGCTACTGGTGTAGGGGGATCTTCTATTGGCATGGAGAGCGAGTTCATGGAGTAAAGTTTGAATTGTGGTGCCGGTAAAGGCACTTCAAACCTATACCCCTTGTAGGTCATGATGTAGGTCTCTGTGTTGGGTTCCTTTGGCAAGAAGTGCCCACGGATGAAGTAGCATTCTGAGACTAGGTTCGGTGTGTCTGGGGGTAAGAATGTCACCTGGGCGTTTTCTAATACCCCTAATGCTGATGCAATCCTCGTCACAAAGGATGTGATTGTTATGGAATTTTCATCCTGAGCTAGTCTCATCCAGTGGTAGAGATTGCTCACTACTGGCGCATACTTTTGCTTACGCCACATGTCATAGAGGATTTTCATATCCTCTAAGGTCACACAACGTGTGTCATTACGTGGGAGGATTATCATGGTGATCCACTGGGCCATGAAGCGCATGGTGGGGTGCTTAATGTGCGTGATGCTCTTTTTCCCTTTATAGTTAGCCCCAGCTAACTCTTTCCAAATGTCTTGTGGGTCAAAGCCTATGGGTTCGGCTGCTATGGAGCAGCGTGGCGAGAACCCGAGAGCATTGCTAAACTCACGAAGTGTAAGTTCATGCTCGGTGTTGAAGAGTCTAAAGTGAATAGTGATGCTCGCGTTAAATGGTACTACTCGGAGGGTTGTTAGAAACTCCTTGGTAAGGAGCACTACGCCTCCCTCATAGATATCCGTAAAATTCTCCCAGCCTACTGTAATGAAAATTTCTTCAAATTCATCAGACATACCTGTGCTTGTCATGAGCATTTCATCGAAGCACTTGGTGAGGTTGATGGGCTTTGTGTGGAGTCGACGCAGTAGGTCGGCCTTGTCTTGGTTGCATGTCTGAATGTGGGAGTACTGTAGCAGCACTGGCCAGTGTTTGCTGATGAAGCCTCTTGATCTGTCGGTGCGGTGCTTGAAGAGCCCCTGTCGGACAATGTTCGGGAGGGTGGTCCTTGCGAACCAGAGGACGTTGGGAACCAAATGTGCCGCGCCACCCTGTTGATTGCACTCCTAGTTCTCTTCAATGCGCGCCTTATCCTGCAAAACAAACACAAGCACAACTACAAGAAATGACAAATAAAATTAGCATTAGCGTTAGTCGTTCTTGCGGGGTGCGACACCTCCACAAACCGTTCTCATTCTTGCCAAAGAGAGGGGCTAGTAGCCAAATTATTTGCTAACCAAATTTTATTTGGACCTTATTTTTAGCTAAGCACTAGGGCTTAATTACTACTAGGCAAGAGGCTTAAACTAAGTGCTAAGAGAGTGATTAAGAGAGGGAGAGGAGTGAGTTTACAGCTGCTGCTGCCTGGTGCATCGAGATAGGAGGGTTGAGGGCTGTATTTATAGGCGAGGGGAGGCAGTAGGAGGTTGGGCATCCAGGCAAGGAGGTCGGGCAGCCAAGGGCCTGGTCGGCCGACCTTGCCTTGTTCCCTTTGCTGAGTGCATATGTGTGGTGATGAGGAGCAAAGCAAAAGAAAGGGGGAGCAGAGGAATGGCACGCTGGTTGGCCTTGGGGTGCTACCCACACTACTTTGCTTTGCGAAAGAGGAAAAAAAGAGGGGCCAGGGGTGGTCGGCCGGCCTTGTTGCCTGGTCGGCAGGCCACTTGAGTGCCCTTCCTATTTGCTTTGAGAAAGGTAGGAGAGGAAGGTGAGAAAGAGAAAGAGGGAGAGGGCAGCAGGGGCTGGTCGGCCGGCCTGGGGAGGGTCAGGCGACCACTCATCATGCTGGGCGGTCATTCATTGCCCATGGAGCAGCAAGGAAAAGAGGAGGAGGGGAGATGGCCGGTCGGCCAACCTCATGATGAGGTCAGGTGGCCACTCAAGTGCCCTCCTTTTGCCTTGCTTTGCTACGTGATGAAGATGGGAGCCTGGTGATGACAAAGAAGCAAAGGGTGCTACATGCATGAAGAGGCCATGAGAGAAAAGAGAGGGACAGAGAAAAAGAAAAGGAGAGGGGACAAAGAGAAAAGGAAAAGAAAAGAAAGTGAAAGAAAAAGGGAGAGAGAAAAGAAAAGAAAAGGAAGGATAGGAGGAGAGATGAGGGAGAGGTCAGGCGACCTGGGTGGCAGGGTCAGCCGGCCCCTGGTTCTACCCCCCCTTTGTCCTACCTACATAGGGTGGTCGGCCAGCCTGGTGTAGGGTTGGCCAACCTAGATATGTTTTTTTGCAAATAGCAGAGAGGGACTAAAGTAAATGCAAGAAAAATAAATTGGTGCAATGCAAAAATTCAGATATGCTATGGAGGTAGGAATTTAAATTGATGGGGAAATAAATATGTCGTCGAAGGACAATGCCAGGTTTACCTCTTGGCGGGAGTGATCCATTTACCGCCCTTCGGGATGTCGCACGTGCGTACATACGGGGAGGTAAGTGGTACCTTCGCGAGCCACTTGGAATCTGACATGGTTGGGTCTTGGGAATGCTTGTCTTCAACATGCCCCATATTGTTTATCCTAGGTTCTTCATGGGTATGTTGACTCTTGTTGCACCATCGACTGATGCATCTCATAGGCTCATGGGTGCCGACCTTCTTAATAGGAGCTTTGCCTCCTGTTTCCTGGGTCTCGCGACTAGCCTTCAATGCTTTTGCCTTCTTCCATTCTTGTTCCTCTCATTGTCGGATGGCAGCCTCGGTGGCTAACTTTCGTTTCATGAATGCTATGAGACTGTCCATCTCTTTCCTGGAAGCATCGTAGATTGGTGGCTTCGGCACATACTTTTGGCACTTCAAAAACTTCACTTGATTGCACTGCTCCACTTTGGTTTGAAGGAGAATGTCTCCCTCATTCCATTGATGTTGAGATGGACTTCTCTGGCTCCAACATCAATGCTTGCTTCTGCGGTGCTCAGGAATGGCCGCCCAAGAATGAGCGATGTCTTGGCATCAATTTCCATATCCAATACCACAAAATCCACAAGGATAAGGAAATTCCGGATTTTCACCAGAACATCCTCGGCGATCCCTGCGAGATGTCTAATGGACTGGTTCGCAAGTTGTAGGCACATAGTTGTGGGGGCAAGTGCAATGTGGTTGAGTTTGTCGAAGACAATTTTTGGCATGACACTGACGCTTGCTCTGCGATCACATAAGGCTTGATCGAAGACTTGGTTCCCGATTGAGCATGGAATGATAGGACTTCCAGGGTCCTTCTTCTGTGGAGGCTGGTTGAGTATAGCAGTGCTACACTCTTTGGTCATATGCACAATTTCCGCTGACGGCAAGGGTTTCTTATTGTTGAGTATATCTTTCTAGTACTTGGCATATGTCGGTACCTGCATAGCATCTAGCAGAGGTATGTTGACATATAATTTCTTAATGACCTCAACAAACTTACTATATTGTTCGTCTGCGGCAGCCTTTTTGTTGCGCTGAGGAAAGGGCAACACCATCGTGTCATAAAACTCATGTGGCAGCGACTTTGATGGTGCTTTTTCCTTAGCTGCATCAGGTCTGGTCTGTGGATGGTCCTTCTCCTCAATTTCAGTGGTCTTCTCTTATTCTTCGCTTGCATTGTTACTGCATGGGGCATCGCTAGGATGTGGAGGGTCTTGAGTGGCTTACCACCCCTAGTGGCAATAGCATTAATATGCTCTTTGGGAGTAGTTCCGGTTGGCCCGGAAGCTTTCCCGCATTAGCGTTAGGCAAAGAGGTAGCCAACTGAGCTATCTGTGTTTCTAACATTTTATTGAAACTCAGTTGATTTTTCATAGCACTATTAAGAGTTTCCATTTGAAGGGAAATAGACTCAAAAAGCCTATAGTTCGCATGAAATTTTTTACTAATGCTATTATTCACAGCTTTCTGATCAAACAAACTAGGTTTATTAAACTGCTGCGAATTGACTGAGGAGTTACCTTGTCCAGAGAATGGGATATATGGTCACGAATTCTAGCCTGGTTGAGGGCGATTCCCGTTGTTGAAGCTGCTAGAATTACCGATGAAGTTGGAGTCTCCCAGTTGAGTTTTAGGGCAGCTGTTCCCTGAATGCCCCATGTTACCACAGACTTCACAAGTCATACGAGTGTCAAGGGCTTGGACTGGTGCGGTCTCAGGATTGTCTTCTAGCTTCTTTAAAAGAAAATCCATCTTGGCGCCCAGCATGTCAGTGCTGTCGATGTAATGGACTCTACGGGATCGGTTGTTTGACCTTTCTTCCTTCCATCCCTGGTTAGTAGCTATCTTCTTGATGAGATTTTTGGCAGCTCTGACACTCTGGGATAGGAAAGACCCTCCAGCGGCTGCATCCAGGTGCTCTTGAGCCGTATGGTTCAACCCGTGAAAGAAACTTTGGATGATCAGCCATTCTTCCATTCCATGGTGGGGGTAGGCCGCGATATATTCCTAAAATCTTTCTCAGGCCTCCACCACTGTTTCATCTGTGAGCTGTTGAAAGCTCGAGATCTTGTTCCTTAATGAGTTGGTCTTTCCCAATGGGAAGTACTTGGCAAGGAATGCATTAGAGCATGCATCCCAGGTTGTAAGAGTTGCACGGTTGAGGTAGAACCATTGCTTCGCCTTTCCGACAAGTGAAAATGGGAAGAGGCATAACTTGACAGCGTCGGTGGATGCACTTTTCATGGTGAAGGTACTGCAGATTTCCAAGAATTGCTGCAGATGATTGTTGGCATCCTCCGTTGCTAGTCCGCAAAAGGGAATAGCTTGAACCATATGGATGACTTTTGGCTTGAGTTCAAAGTTCTCTCCCACGTTGACTGCAGGTCCAATAGGGACATTACTGTTGGATGGGATGGAGAACTCGCGAATGGCCTTTTCGGCCATGTTGTAGTAGTTCGACGAACTGCTTGACATGGTTGGTTCAAGATCAAGTTCCCTTGGTACAGGTACCTGCCCATGGCTGGTCTTTGAACGGACCCTCTTAAGCAGAGACTCTGGATTGTCGTAGGAAGTTTACCGATAGGATCGAAACCGGTCATACACCTCTCTGTTGTAACCACACCAAAAACAACAGAGACAAGTGAGCCTGCTAAAGACTAGTTGGTAGATTTATGAAGTATACGGGTTCGAAATGAGATTATCAATTATATCTTTGCCTATTGCTTCCCCGGCAACGGCGCCAGAAAAGCTTGTTGGTGTTGACAGTCGTTATTGCACTATCTACGACCATCAACAATCCATAAATATGAAGGGAAATATATCAAAGAATGGAAAAATCTTTGCTACTAACATAGTTCGACGAGTTGTGTTGAATATTTGATTGCAGGTGCAAGATCAGTTGAAAATAGGCAAAATATGGCTAAGTCAGGAAGGTCAGTGACCAAGAGGTTAGGTCGCCCGGCCTGACATTGGGTCCAAATAGCCTCATCTTCGACCTGCATGCACATGAAAGACGTGTCAACACAGTCGTGAAGTCTAAATGCTGAAAAAAACATGCAAAGGACCGGAAGGCTTGCCACCTCATCAATCCAGCACTTGGATTGGTGAAGTCAGCAATCTGAGGGACTTAAATCCTACGGCTAAGGAAGAAACACAAGTGAGATCCAATGGTTCGGGAGAAAACACAAGGATAACCACATCAACCACCATGCAACAGACTTCGAGAGTGAAGATGGACCACAAGATCAAGTATGGCAGTGGATCCGACGGCTGGCCAGGCCGCCTGGCCTGAGGTGGGGCTGGCGGGCCTCCTACCAGGCTGCCCGGCCTGCCACCTGTCCCCTTAACCGCCATACCAAGCCTATAAGAACCCCCACTCGGTGACTAAAAATACCCCCGAGCTCTCACTTGTAAAGTGTGGAAGTTGAGTGAAAACACCATTGTCTTAGTCTTGTAGCACTAGGTTAGTCCTAGGAGTTAGAGTTGAGTCTGAGTCTTTGCCTTAGGGATTCCAGAGCTAGCTTCGAGTCTGGTAAAGCTCTTGTATCTTTCTATGTTTGTACCTTTGCTACTCCAGTATAATATACATTATTGATCAATCTTTCAGTTATACTTTACTTTATTTCTTACACTTGCCTAGTGTGGTGTCCCTTATTGCATACTAGACCAAGGCTTAGGTTTGTGTTGTTCTTCAGTAATCCAAATCTTGCTAGACTTGCCGGTGCTATAAACTTGCCTTAGACGGTGGTCTGAGGTTAAGTTAGCTCTCACCCTCTGATCAAGGACGAGCTTTAGCTGATGAAGTTCTCACTTGATCACTAGTTTAGTGTGCCATCTTACCCATGCAGATCTGGTTGGTAGCCCCTAGTGGTGACAGCATTAGGGAGCCTCTGTAATCTGACCCCTGTCATTCGGTAAGCCCGTAGGTGTTAGCCAATTGACGTTCGGAAGGCCAACTATCTACCCCCGCGCCTCCTCGGTGTAGTCTGGAATTTCGCTCGATGCAAGACCCTAGTTCGTGTTTGTTTAACTCAGTTCAACTGCGAATATTCCTTTGTAGTAGTTAAGAAATAGAGTTTGGATATCTTAATCTCACTCGTTGTCCTCCTAGATAGCTGCCTAGTTGCTGACCGTTTTGGTCCCTATCACTCTTCCCACCATACACTATCTTGTTTATCTTACCCCCGGTGTAAGAATAGCTGGTGTTTATCTAAGTTACAAGTACCGTTCGTGGTTTGACATTTCATTCCACCTATTCGCCCTTGCTTCCCTATGGATTTTTACCATACCTAGGAATACTCTAGGTGAAAAAGCTATAGGGAATCTTTGTGCGCTTGCGGAGTAAAATCTGTTACGCTAAGAGACGTCAACAAGCTTTTTCTAGCTCCATTGTCGGGGAAGCAATTGGAAATAGAAATTTGATTTTGTTCGAACCTTGGTACTTTAACTTGATAACATACCGCTATCCTTAGCGGGCTCATTTGCCTCTGTGTACTTTATTGTTGGGTTGATAGAGAGGTGTATGATCGGTTTCGACCTACCGGCAAACTTTCACAACAATCCAGAGTAGCTGCTTAGAAGGAGGGTCCATCAAAAGACAATCCATGGGCAGAGGCCTGTGCCATTATCACTGTAATTTGGATCAACGGGCACAACTCCACTAACACCAACTATGGCTGAGAAGACCATTCGTGAGTTCTCCATCCCATCTAGCAACAACATCCCCACTGGGTCTGAAGTTGCTGTCGGAGAAGGTTTCGAGCTCAAGCCAGATATCATCCACATGGTCCAAGCTAGCACATTCCGCGGATTAGCGTCAGAGGATGCAAACAGCCATCTCCAGCAGTTCCTCGAGATATGCAGCACGTTTACCATCAAGGGTGCAATCGCCGATGCTGTTCGACTTCGCCTCTTCCCTTTCTCACTGATCGGGAAGGCAAAACAGTAGCTCTATCTGAATTGCAACAAATTGGCAACTTGGGAGGCATGTTCAGATGCCTTCCTGGCAAAGTACTTCCCACTTAGGGAAGACAAGCTCACTAAGGAACCGAATTTCGAGCTTCCAACTAGCTCGCGGATGAGACTTTGGTGGAGGCTTGGGAATGACTCCAAGAGTACATCGCAGCCAGCCCCCACTTTGGTATGGAAGAGTGGCTGATCATCTAGAATTTCTTCCACGATCTACACCGGACCGCATAGTAACATCTCGATGCAGCCGCTGGAGGATCTTTCCTATCTTTGAGTGTTACCGCCGCACACACTCTTATTGAGAAGATGGCGAGTAACCAAGGATGGAGACTGGAGAGGGCGAATAATAAGCCCCGTGGAGTTCACCATATTGACGGGTCTGACAGGCTCGCCGCCAAAATGGATCTCTTGCTAAAGAAGCTGGAGGATGCTCCTGAAGCTGTGCCGGTCCATGCATTGGATTCTCGCATGACTTACGAACATTGCAGGAATACCGGCCATACGGGGAACAGCTGCCCCGGAAATGAATCGGAGGACGTTAACTTCATCAACAATAATAGCTTCAACAATGGGCCTCGTCCTCAACTAGGTTGGAACTCACGACCACACTTACCATTCTCTGGTCAAGGTATGTCTTCTGGCGGTTCTCAGCAGTTCAATAAAAATCCTTTCGATCAAAAAGCTGTGAACGATAGTATAAGTAAGAAATTCCTTGCGAACGATAGAATTCTAGAAAACCTATCGCTTCAAATGGAAACTCTTAACAGTGCCATGAAGAACCAACTGAGCTTTAATAAAATGCTAGAAACTCAGATAGCTCAGCTTGCTGCCGCTTTGCCTAGTCCAACTTCAGGGAAGCTCCTGGGTCAGCCCGAGGCACCCCCAAAGGAACATATCAATGCTGTAACAACTAGGGGTGGAAGGTCTACACAAGACCCCCCACATCCTAGAGATGCAGGAAAGGAGAAGCCAGCAAAACTAGAAAAGAAAGACCAAGTGGCTGAACCACAACTGGTTAAGGAAGCACCAAAGTCAGCTCCACACAAGTTCTATGACACCACCGTGCTCCCTTTTCCTCAAATGCAGAAAAAGACCTCCGTCAACGATCAGTTTGGCAAGTTTGTTGAGGTAATTAAGAAATTATATGTAAATATTCCATTGCTAGATGCGATGCAGGTGCCTACGTACGCGAAGTACCTGAAGGACATCCTCAACAACAAAAAGCCACTGTCGTCCACCAAAGTCGTGCACCTCACAGAAAAGTATAGCACTGCTATACTCAACCAGCCACCCCAAAAGAAGAAGGATCCAGGCAACCCAACCATCTTAGGTTCAATCAGGACCCAGCACTTTGATCAAGCCCTCTGTGATCTAGGAGCAAGTTTGAGCGTCATGCCAAAGGTAGTCTTTGATAAACTCATGCATGCTACACTTGTCCCTACTGCTATGTGCCTGCAGCTGGCGGGTCAGTCGATTCGCTACCCCGACGGGATCACCGAGGACATTCCGGTTCAAAATCCAGAACTTCATTGTCCCGGTGGATTTCGTGGTGCTCGACATGGAGATCGATAGCAAAACGCCGCTCATCCTTGGGCGACCGTTCCTAAGCACCTCTGAGGCCACTATTGATGTTGGAGCTGGACAAGTCCACCTCAACATCAATGGCAGACGGGAGACATTCGCCCTCAAACCGAAGGTAGAACAGTGCCGACAGGTAAAAACGTTTAAACTTAAATGTCAGACACCTTGGGAGACACCAAGAGAAAAGATTGAGCTTTCGCCAAGTCAGTTGAAAGTGGACTCTCTCATCCTTACAATGGAAAAGATCCTATTGGATGGAGAAGCCCGACAGCTCAAAGCCGATCGCAGAGCCGTGTCATAAAAACGTGCCTCAATGGCCAAGCCGCCGACAAAGGAAGCAGGAGGCAAGACTCTTATCACGAAGGTCACCGCCACAACAACGAACACACCCAAAGAGTGGCAGAAGAAAGAAGATGAATTGCCGAAAGCCAACCAAGAAAAGAAGCAGAAAACTCAGAAGCAAAAGGCTATGGCAACCAAAAAGGTATGACAAGCAAAAGTTGTAGCACAGACAACCGCTAAGTCTACGTCAAGTGTTGACTCTAAACCAAAGGTTTGACTTGCCCTCGCCAGGAGGTAAACTGGCATTATCCTCTGCTGCATATTTAATTTTCCGCGCGCTTTAATTCATTTCATATAGAATTTCCTTTGAATGTTACCATTGCATATTTTTAGTTCAAAAGTTTTGCACAAGTTTATTTTCATACTTAAAAAAAATTGGGGAGAGATTTTTTGGAGCCGCCCGGCCCCACCCGGGGCCGCCCGACCCCACCACCAGGGCCGCCCGGCCCCACCATGGCCGCCCGGCCTGCCTTCCTGCGCAAAAATCCAAAGGCACTGAGTGCTATGCCCTCTTGCTCTCTCCAGATTCCGTCGGTGCCCATGCAAGCCTCCCATGCAGAGAGTGCCAAAGGCACTAATGGCTAAGTGCCAAAAGCACTAAGCGCTAGAGGCCAACTGGCCATTTGCCTAAGCATCCCTCGCGCACCGTTGAAGTCCCATCGCCCACATACCACACCAGCAGGCCTAGAGCCTAGGCTCTTGCTCACCCACGTGGCCGCTCGGCCTGGACCCCAGGCCGCTTGGCTCCCCCGTACCTGCCTGCATGCATCCACTCGCCTATAAATACGAATGCACCCCTCCTTCATTTCTTGCACCGCTCAGCAACGTGAGCTCTCTCCCTTTCTCCCTCTAATCACTCTTTTAGTACTAGTTAAGCTCTTAGTTTTAAATTCCAGCACTTAGAAAAATTCTGCCCAATAAAATAAGTGATGCACTCTCGTCTTTGAATAGCTTGTGGAGGCTCTGCCCTGCAAGGACGACTAACTTTTCTGGACAACTGACCGCTGCACGACTAACCGCTAACGCTAATATTTGTAACTGCTTGTCTCCTATGTATTCTCTTGTCTCTTGGAATTTTTTGCAGGATGCCTTCATTTTTCAGGAAGGCTAAGAGAGCCCTTAGCAACACAGGGAAGGGACTGCACCTGAAGTCCCCGTCCTCGTCAAGGTCACGCTCTCAGAGCGGGAGTTCTAGGACTCCAGCGGCCTTTGATAGGATGTCAATCAGTGGTGCCAGAAGCCACCAGGAGCCAGAGCAAGATGAGGGAACATCATCACTGCCACAACCACTGCGCCGACTTCTAGCCTTGCAGGATATCAACATCTAGAGTGATGAAGAAGCACAGAAGATGTAGGTCCTCACCACCAAAATTTTTGGACGGACGAGGTGCTTCGATGCCTTCTTCCTCGTCACTATCGGTATGTTGAATCCATTCACACAAGCATTCGACAATGTGGGATGGTTGGAATTCTTGAACGTTACGGAAGAAGGGTCCATCCTTCTTACACAAGAATTCCTGATGACTCTCCGCTTGGACAGACGCACAACAGGTACAACTGTCTCCTTCCGTCTGTTTAATACTGAATTTACTGTTTACTCGAGAAGGTTCGCCGACCTCCTAGGTTTCGACTCTAACTACTCGTTAGGAGAGGAACCTTCGGGTTACAATATGAAAACTTTTTGGACGGAAATTTGCGGAGAACATGTTAAGGGGAAGCATAGCACTACCAAAATTCACAACCCTACTCTAAGACTTCTAGCTCGCTGGGTCTCACTCGTGGTGTTTCCATGTAGTGAAGTTCGTTGTGCACCCAATGATGACCTCAAGTGCCTGTACACTATGGACAAAAAGAAACCATATGCATCGGTTCTAGACATAATCTGTCACTGGGCGGGTATGTCCGGGACCAACACCCCCATCAATATCACCTCTTTCGTCACACGGATTGCGTCCAACCTGGGCCTCTTAGAGAACGTCCAGATGGAATACATTCCTGATGACTCATCACATATTATTGGGGAGCAGCACTTTGTCCAGGCACATTTTATGAAGAGGTATGGACAGAACTTAGTCATGACATGGTTTGGGCATAATCTCGAGCTGCCGCTTCCCGCGCCGTAGTTTGATATGTACAAAGTTAGAAAACTAACCATGCAGCTCGATGTGGAGGCACCACGCCAAAGCATCAGTGGCATCATGACTAGGGCCCAGTGACGGCAAGCAGAACAGCGCCAAATGGCACAGCGAGAACAAGAGGAAGAAGGAGAAGTAGACCACTCGTGGGCGCCCCATACGGCAACCCCATCAAGCATAGACTCGGAGTTATCACGACTCCAACGCTATGCCCAGTCGGAGCCATGGTACAGTGGCAGCATGAGTAGAGGTGGTTCATACCACCAACCGCCATATGCTCCTAAGTACTATGGGGCAGGTACGTCTCATGGCCTTGGCAGGAATGCAGGACCCTCTGCATCGGCCCGGTTCAACACCGACAACATGGACGGTCTCAACACCGCCATGGGAGAAATGAACATAGGCCTGGCACGACCAGAAGCTGTACCACCAGGTCAATGACATCTACCGGAACACCAACACGATGGGCCAACAGCTTCAAGACCAGAGCGAAAGGCTCCAAAACCTGACCGAAATGGTAGAAGCTAGCTTCGTCAATGCTCAGGACTTCTGCAGTTACTACTACCAAAACCTGGCAAGAGCATGCCTCCTCGTGCCCGGACCTCAGAGTAAGGCCCCCACTCCTCATCCCTGTCTTTTCTTGTGTAGCAGCAGCACCTGTCAGCAGCAGTACCCGTCGTCAGCTCTACCCGTCAGTAGCACCCATTCAGCAGTACCCGTTCCGGCAGCAGCAGCAACACCCGTCCGACCGAGAGTGAGTATCAATCTTTTCTTTTCTTTATTTTCTTATTTACTTAATCTTAATCTAAAAAAAGTGTGTCAAATAAAATAAACTCCCAACTTTGATATATTACCTTTGTATATGGAAATGGTGAATAGTTGCTCTATCATGTTCTTGTTTAGCTATCTATGCACTAACCATGCTTAGCTTAATTTCGAGCTTGTGTGTATAAAATGAAAACCTGACCTACTACTTAGTGGATGCCATTTGCATAAACCTTGTCTAAGTTGATGTGAGTAATGATATGACCAAGTACTAGGGTTGCTCTACACTGTCTTAGTAAGATGAACATCTAAGGTTTATTCTTTTGAAAAATGAAAAAAATAAAGTTCCCCCGTTGGTTGTAAACACCTACCAGAGCCAAATACACTATAATATCTGAGCCGCTTGTTTAAGCTACTTAGTATTGTTTTGAGCTTTGTCAAATTTTGAGTCTCATTGAATGGAATCATCACTATCTTGTGAATTGTTGGGGCAAACATCCACCACCACATATGCATCTACCTATCCTGGGTATGCATCCAAAAATCTCCAAAATAAACATCCTCAACCTTACCCCTTCAAAACTCAATATGAGGAAGGATGTGGAGCCATCAAAAAGAGATAAATACAAGCATGCTAGTCAAGCATGGCAAAAAGAGAGAAAAATACAAAAAAAGGGCTCCACACCCATACCTAGCATACAAAAGAAGGAGAAGTAAAGGAAAACAAGGAGATCCATCCATCCATCCACCAAATAAGCTCCAATGATGAACATGATCAGTTGATGTAGTACATTTCTTTGGTCCAATCTTTGGCTTTGCAAATTAAACAACCGAAGTAAGATAAGATCTTCCACAACACTGAGCTCCACATAAGCTTTAGTATAGGAAGTTCTTGGCCGTGCTCTTGGCCTTGATGGTAAGGATACACTTCAGAGCGATTGAGAGTACCTCTGGGGAAACTTGTTTTATTTTGAAAATCAGTTAAAAAAACACCTGAGATGGGAATCCCAAAAGAAGTGTTTTGAGCTGAGCCTGCAACTGAGGCATTCTTTCTCTTAACCACCCAAGACATGGTAAGTCAAAAGATGCACCACAGGTACGGAAAAGGGTAATCATTGCATACACAAAGGTTTGAGATAAGAGGATGAGTATTGGTTATGCATAGTCTCTATTCTCGAACGTTGATATCTACAGCAACTCCTGATCCATAACCCATCTTGGCTTTACTCGAGGACGAGCAAAGGTCTAAGCTTGGGGGGGGGGTGTTGACGGTCATTATTGCACAATTTACGACCATCAACCATCCATAAATATGAAGGGAAATATATCAAAGTATGGAAAAACCTTTGCTATTGTTGACGGCACTTAAGCACGCCAGTATCATGGTAGCTTTTCTCCAAGATGAGTATCTTAGGTTTTGTCAATCCAAGGATAATTACGTTTAAATTACTATTAGTCTAATATTAACTTAATTACTAGCTAATTCAATAGATCTAAACAAGCTATAAAAGAGAATTAGAACAACTCTAATTATACTCTAATCTACTCTCTAATCAAGGTCTAAACAAAGCTCTAATTAAGGTCTAAACTATGCATAAAATAACAGATCAAGAACTAGATTAGAATAACGAGAATGATATGATTAACATGGCAAAAGGATCCACAAGAGATATGAGACAAACATCTTATGAACTAAGAACCACCTTGATATAAGATCTTAATCAAACAAGTATAGATTAAGCATGATCATGAATGTCAAGGACTTACTCGAACCTTTCCCCAGGCTCTACTGTCACTAGTAACCAGGCAATCGATGAACTAGTAAACCCTAACCATCTCTAAACATGAGTAGATTCAATCAACTAATTAAAGTATAGAGATCTACTAGAAGAACACGAAAGTACTTAAAAGTTCCGGCTGGAAGAATCATGTTGGCATTAAGCATTGCAGAGCTATGGACCATAGAACATGCATAAACAAGAAGCTAAGTCTAAAAGAGAATCTTTATTGATCAAACATCATGGTTTTATCAAAGTAACACAAGAAGTATGAGGATTTACTCGAGATACAGCATAAACATTGAAGCATAGTCGTCGGGATGAACTCGATGAGGAACATGTCAAAAGATGAACTCGATCGGGCCTCGGGACACCTCGGGTCAGCCGACTAGACCCCGTAGGGGTCGGCAGACCCCCTCGGTCCTGCCTCCTCTTGCTTCCTCCTTTCGCTGAGATGAACTTCTCGCCGAGTTGCGTGACTTTTGCCCCCAAACTCTGCCCTAGACTCTCGACTTGCAATGAATTGTGGCAAACAACGGTTGCCTCTCCCCTAGGAGCGCCATATATTTATACTCCGGAGAGTCCCCTATACATGGAATCTATTAGGTCAGTTCTAAGAGTCCTAAAACACCTAAAACAACTATTTCCAAGTATATGCAAGCTTCAAGAAGAGTCTCGGTCGTCCGTATACTCCATTGCTTGGCGACGAAGTTTCCTTTCTTGTCTTTCCCGAAATTGGTTCTCCATATTCTGCCGTCTTTAGTATTTCGACCATAACTCCCTCATCTGAAATCCAAATAAGGCAAACTCGGACTGTAAATTGTGTATCTCAAAAAGATTTACAACGTTGGTATTCAAACTTTCTTCTTTTGACGTCGTTTAAGCAATCTTTATCTTCTAGAAACTTCTCATTGATGGGGTTTCTCCTTAAATTGGGCTTCCATTAGCTTTTATTCCAAGGCTTATTCATATTAGCACAAATCTTGTCTCCGAGAAATCTTTAAAAATATATCAATTATTTCCTATTTTTCTGCAAAAATCAATATTGCACAAAAACAAAGAGCATTCTTGAAAACGGGGTTATTTGTTAGCAAAATAAGACTAAATAATAAGATTAACTCCCAAAAAGATATAAAAACATATAAAAATAGAGCATAATTTTCGTCTAAATCTTGCATCAACAGCTACTATCATAATTCCACGAGTTGTGTTAAATATTTGATTGCAGGTGCAAGATCAGCTAAAAACAAGCGAAATATGGCTAAGTCAGGAAGGTCAGTGACCAAGAGGTCAGGCCCCCCGGCCTACCTACAGGCCGCCCAGCCTCCCCCTAGGCCGTTCGGCCTGACATTGGGTCCAAATAGAGTCATCTTTGACCTGCATGCACATTAAAGACGTGTCAATACAGTTGTGAAGTCCAAATGCCGAAACAAACACGCAAAGGACCGGGAGGCTTGCCACCTCATCGATCCAGCACTTGGATTGGTGAAGTCACCAATCCGAGGGACTTAAATCATGCGGCTAAGGAAGAAACACAAGTGAGATCCAATGGTTCGGGAGAAAACACAAAGATAACCGCCTCAACCACCATGCAACCGACTTGGGGAGTGAAGATGGACCACAAGATGAAGTATGGCGGTGGATCCGACGGCTAGCCAGGCCGCCCGGCCTGAGGCGGGGCCGCCTGGCCTCCTACCAGGCCGCCCGGTCTGCCATCTATCCTCTTAACCACCATACCGACCCTATAAGAATGCCCACTCACTTGGTGACTACAAATACCCTCGAGCTCTCACTTGTAAAGTGTGGAAGTTGAGTGAAAACACAATTGTCTTAGTCTTGTAGCACTAGGTTAGTCCTAGGAGTTAGAGTTGAGTCTGAGTCTTTGCCTCAGGGTTTTCGGAGTTAGCTTCGAATCGGGTAAAGCTCTTGTATCTTTCTATCTTTGTACCTTTGCTACTCCAGTATAATATACATTATTGATCTATCTTTCAGTTATACTTTACTTTATTTCTTACACTTGCATAGTGTGGTGTCCCTTATTGCATACTAGACCAAGGCTTTGGTTTGTGTTGTTCTTGAGTTATCCAAATCTTGCTAGACTTGCCGGTGCTATAAACTTGGCTTAGACGGTAGTCTATGGTTAAGTTAGCTCTCACCCTCTGATTTAGTGATCAAGTTCTCACTTGATCACTAGTTTAGCGTGCCATCTTACCCACACAGATCTAGTTGGTAGCCCCTAGTGGTGACAGCATTAGGGAGCCTCTGTAATCTGACCCCGTTGTTCGGTAAGCCCGTAGGTGTTAGCCAGTTGCCGTTCGGAAGGCCAGCTATCTACCCCCGTGCCTCCTCGGTGTAGTCTGGAATTTCGCTTGACGCAATACCCTAGTTCGTGTTTGTTTAACTTTGTTCAACCACGAATATTCCTTTGCAGTAGTTAAGAAATAGAGTTTGGATATCTTAATCTCACTCGTTGTCCTCCCAGATAGCTACCTAGTTGCTGATCGCTTTGGTCCCTATCACTCTTCCCACCATACACTATCTTGTTTATCTTACCCCCGGTGTAAGAATAGCTGGTGTTTATCTAAGTTATAAGTACCGTTCGAGGTTCGACATTTCATTCCACCTATTCGCCCTTGCTTCCATGTGGATTTTTACGATACTTGGAATACTCTAGGTGAAAAACCTATAGCGAATCTCCGTGCGCTTGCGGAGTAAAATCTGTTACACTAAGAGATGTCAACAGTTGGCGTCTCTTAGCCTTAATAGATTTTACTCCGCAAGCGCATGGAGACCGCTGTAGCTTTTCACCTAGAGTATTCCGAGTATCGTATTTTTATCC
The DNA here is from genome assembly GCA_030272315.1 of Paspalum vaginatum. NCBI lineage: Eukaryota > Viridiplantae > Streptophyta > Magnoliopsida > Poales > Poaceae > Paspalum > Paspalum vaginatum. The sequence continues at coordinate 20,798,950 of CM059017.1, forward strand.
CGGGGAAGCGGCAGGCGAGAGAGTATAATTGAATAACTCAAGTCGAAAGTTCGATAACTTAAATAAATGCACCAACTAGTATCTAGACAGGGGTAAGTCTGGTAAACGGATAGGTGCATGGTGGAAAGAAGTAAATAAACTACCTAAGATACACGTAGAAAGATATAGTTGCCTGGGAGGACAACGAGTGAGATAAAGTTCCCAAATTCTATTCTGTTCGGCTGCAAAGACTAAGTCGTGGTTAACTAAGAAACTCAAGTAACAAGTCAGGGTCTCGTGTCGAGCGAAATTCCGGTGCCTCAAGGGGTCAGGGGGTAGACAGTAGACCACCGAAAGAGACCCGGCTATCACATACCGGTCTACTGAACGACGGGCCTGGACTACACAGGCACACCACACACTGTCACCGAGTGGGGCTACCAAGCAAAGCTGCGTGGGCAGGATGGCACGCTATAAACGTACTCAAGCGAAGCTTGAGTAATAATAGATCATCCTAGATCAGAAGAGGAGATCGTCCTTGAGTAACAGGTTGGATTATAGTACTGGTGAGAATAACAAGACTGGAATGACTAAGGTAACCACAGTCTAAGCCTAGCAAGTATGCAAAGAAAGGTACACCACACTTGCAGGAGATAGAAATAAAGTAAAGTATAACTGAATTATACTGAAGATAAGGGTACAAAGATACAAGAACTTTAGCACAGACTCAGAGGAATCTCTGAGAACTCTGAGGCAAAGCTCGACTCACTCTTGCTCCCAGGACTATCCTAACTACTAAGATATGGAAAATGGACTCTCTAACGTACAATGTAGCTCTTAACTTCTCCACACCTTTACAAATGAGCTCTTAGGGCCTATTTATAGTCCAACAAGTGAGGGGGGTACTTGTAGGTCATAAAGGTCAGTGGGAGGCCAAAGTCGGTGGTCGACCGACCTTGGGGGAAGGTTGGCCAACCTTGCCCAAGGTCGGGCAACCACCTTAGTCATCCAACGGCTTGATTTCATCTCCCCATGTCAGTTGGCGGTTAGGACAGTTGATGCACATGTAAAATGCCTCCGAGGGAAGGTCGGCCGACCTTGGGGGAGGTCGGGCGACCTACGTGGCAGCCTTGGATTCATTGCATGGCTCTTCCCTTGGATTGGTGACATCATTGATCTGAGGTTTGGTGTCTTTCGGCCCTTGAATTCTTTGGATGCTTGATACAACGGTTGGATTGACATTGCTTTGTGTTTCTTTGCATGCAGGAGTGAAGGGGAGGCGATCCGACCCAGTTGGAAGGTCGGGCGACTAGGCCATTGGGTCTGCCGACCCTGTAGGAGGTCGGGCGACCAAGGCTAGGCCAGCCGACCCTGGCAGAGGGTCGGGCGGCCAAGGATTTTTCCCCCGTTTTGCCCTTCTTTACTCTTTAGCCTTGTTTTATCCATTTTCCATGTAATTTTGTACCTGCAACCAACTATTCATGTACATCTTGTGGAACTCATTAGTAGCAAGGGTTAGTCCAATTAATTCACATGCTTTGCTTCATTTAGTGGATAATTGACGGTGGATATCGTGAGATTACGACCGTCAACAAGCACAAAGACTAAACAAAAACTAGAGAATTTAAACACACTAACTAATTAGAACACAACTAGAAAACTATTAGCACACGATTGAAACTAGACTAGCACACAATTAGAACTACATTATCACACAATTAGCAAACACAAACTAACTATTAAAACTAGTAGTAAAAGGCTAATACAAGATTAATAATAACTTAAATGATAGTTTTCCCCGGCAACGGCGCCGGATAAGGTTGTTGACGGCACTTAAGCACGCCAAACCTTATACTGCAAGCACACAATATCGTGGTAGCTTTTCCCCAGGTTGAGTATCTTGGGTTTTGTCAATCCGTGCAAAACTAGGTTTAAACTACTATTAATCAAGGATTAATCAATTACTAACTAGATCTAATAGATCTAATAAACTAAAGGATAAAAGAGAGTCTAATTACTGACTACTCTATGTCTAAACTAAACTAAAGGATGATAAACGATATTCTAATCACAAACTAGATATAAAACTAACTATAGCATATACTGGATCAAGAAAAAGACCTTCGTAGGATCAAAAGCAAGATCGATAAAGAAGCTAATACGGCTAAGGAATTAGCAAGAGATATGAGACAAACTTCTTATAAACTATGAACCACCCTAAGCATGGATCTAATGTGAAACATAGAATAAACATGATCATGAATCTCAAAGACTTGCTCGAACCTTTCCCCGGGCTCTACTGTCACTAGTAACCAGGTAATCGACGAACTAGCAAACCAAAACTATCTCTAAGCATGAGCAGATTCAATCAACTAATTAAAGTAAAATGATCTACTAAAAGACATGTGGATTAATCAATCTAGGCCTGGTCACATGTAGAGATGAAGCATTGCAAAGACATGGATCATAAATCATGTATAAACAAAGAACTCATAGCAAATAGACTATTTCATTTATCGAACTCAAGGTTCATCATAGTGAAATAAGAAGAACAAAGAGTTACTCGAGATACATCATGAACTTGAAGCCCATAGTTTTCGAATTCGGTGAGACGAACAACATATCAGAAGAGGAGCTCGAAACTCCCTGGGAATAGGTGAGGTCGGCCGACCCTAGGGGGGGTGGGTCGGCCGATCCCCTCTGGTCCTACTCCCTCTTTCATCCTCCTTTCGCCGAGATCTCCTTCTCGATGAGTCTTACAAAGATGGACCCTAAACCCTAACTTTGGAGCTCTGGTTTACAATGAATTTCGATGAATTGGATGTCTCTCCCTGTAGGGAGGTCATATATTTATACTCCGGAGAGTCCCCTATACATGGAATCGAATAGGTTGGTTCTAAGAGTCCTAAGACATCTTAAACACCTATTTCTATGTATATACAAGTCTCTAGAAGAGTCCCGGTTGTCCATATACTTTCTTGCTTAGAGATGAAGTCATTGTCCTAGTCCTTCCCGAAATCAGCTTTCCATATTCTGCAGCCTTTAGTATTTTGACCATAACTTCCTCATCCTAAGTCCAAATAAGGCAAATTTAGACACTGAATTGTAGAGATCAAAGATATCTACAACTTTAGTATTCAAACTTTCTTCATTTGACATCGTTAAAGTCTCCAAATTAGGCCCAGAAGGTGCTGCTGTCCTGAAATCCGAGAATATCTCGAGATTTAATTGGAGTTTGGATTGGACTCTTGATAAACCTTCCTTATCTTCAGATTCTTCATAGTCACTCAAGCAATCCTTAGCCTCCGGAACCATCTCTATAATGGGCTTGGGCTTTCTGTTGGACATTAATTGCTCTTTTTTTATTAATCATTCCACCTCCCTGGACTTATAGCATTGATCCATCAACGAGTAGCCTTCTCAATTATCACAATTATTCGCCAATTATTTGCCATTTTCTTTCAATATTTAATAATGTGCAAAAACAAAGAGCATTCTCGAAAACGGGGTTATTTGTTAGCAAAACAAGACTAAATCATAAGATTAAATTCTGAAAAGGCATAAAATTATGTAAAAATAGAGCATAAATTTAGTCAATATCTTGCGTCAACAGTGGCAAGCCGCCGGGCAGCCCCTTCATCGGACTGTCCGGTAGAACTGGATTGTCTGGTGAGCACAACGGATAGTCCGATAAAGACTGCGGTTCTTGAGCTCTAAAACCCAAAACTTGACCAAACCTTGTCCAAACTTCACGAGATTTTACACAGGCTATCTGGACCCTATTCTAAAGCTTTTTCCAAAAGATCAACTCAAAATGACCACGGGAATAGCGGGAATTTCAGATCTCGTGAGAAGGCAATCTTTGGGCAAGAAAGGGGAAAACTCAAGAATGACTTGCTTGTGGGAATCTAGCAGGATTGAGATGTTCTAAGACATATTCCCCACATCCTTGCAAGTCCAATAGAGCCAAAAGAACAGGATTAACTCGTAGGCAAAGCAAATCACCAAAAGCCTTTGAGCTTCATCCAAAAACCAACTAGGAAAGGAGAACGAAGGGGGCTACAAACATGAGCACGAATTGAGGACGAATCTTGCTTGGATTAAGATGGGAAATCAGTTTACAAGAGGTTCCTCACAGCCTACCACCCTTCATCCTCCCTCTAATGCAAAGTGCTAGCCTAGGGGACTCCAAATACTATTCTAAACACCCGGTTCCCTCTCTAAGCACTTGGCTGGTTGGGATGCTAAGCCTAGGGTTACTTGTAGTGGAAGAGTCACCTAAATGACCAGCCACTTAGATATTTATAGCTTAGGCCTAACGATCATTTACACTAAGACCCCTATATTACAGGAAACGCCCGTAGGGGCCAACCTGGAAAAGACTTGACTTTCTCAGGGATGGACGATCGTGATGGAGTCTTGATATTCTTCGTCTGCAAGCTATCTCCCGGATGACGGCATGTGGCCAGTAGTCAAAATCCGATGATCATCCCCCGGTTTTGAAGTCAGAAACCGGGAAACTTTAGGAAATCTCCGCTTGGGCCGGATTTGGCCCATTTCTTCTATCTTGGCGAGTCGTGGCCCAACTCACCAAGGCTTGGGTAGCTTGGGTGGCGGTTTTGAGCTGAAGCTGCCAAAGCCCCCTCGACACGCCTTCACGCCATGCACTCGGGTTGGAACACCACGGCGGCTTCTCCAGTCCATCAGAGTTGCCTCACAGTCCATCGGAGGTTGTTGGCGATCGATATTTAGCTATTTTGACTGGTAATTCCTTGGTGAATAAATGGGGTATACATAAAGTTCCATGCATTATTTACCTAACACTGACGAATTCCACAAGTTTTGGTGGTTTTCAATGTATCACAGGGAGAAGCTCATATTCCATGCAAAAGAAGACCATTTGGGGCAAGAGAGAATCAGTACAATAAAAGGGCTTGAGAATAAATTGCAAGTAACACCATTATTAAGTATCTCAAAAGCCCTCAAGAACCTAACCATTGCAAAGAGCTCGTTGAAACAATCAAAATGAGTTTTGGTTCACTCAATTTGGAGTCCGAACACAAAAGTTATGGCCATCGCAAGATTCACAACGCTGGAAGCGAGAGAGGGTGGTCAGGCGACCAAAGGCATGGTCGGCCGACCATACACTCTCTCAAAATTCCTTGTCCTTCATGTTATTCAACCATGGAAGTTACCAGGAGCCCAAATACAAGTGGAGGAACAAACCCAAGTCGAATCCAACGTCGGAAGGCCACCACATGGGCCAAGGAATGGCTGAAAGGCTGGAATGATGGTCGGTTGACCATGCCTATGGTCGGCCGACCACTTCAAATGGCCGGCTGGCCACCCCAAAAGGCCCCCGGCCCATTACTTGGCTGTCCAGACATGCAAAGGAGTCAACTCCAACAAACATCCGCAACTGCTTGTGTCACCTTAGAAGAATGTCAGACTTAAGGCAAACTCGATGTTGGAGCGGGAGATCCAACAAGAGACATTCACCGATGGGAGTAGTATCATCAGATCAGACTTGTCTAAATCGAAGCTCCCGACACTTTGCAGATGGTCCAAATAGTAGCACTGGAAAACAAAAGCATCTCAAACAGTCATTTTAGAGGAGACAAAATAAGAGTGCAGAGGGAAGGAAATTCACCTAACATAGGTGAGCAACACAAGCAGCATCGTCGTCACCCAGGGAACAAGCAAGCTTGCGGGAGGCAATGCCAGGTAATACTGAAGCTCAGTTTCTTGGCAATCACTTGCAAGAACTAAGCTTGAGGGAAGGTCAATAGGTGAGTCCCCTGAATGCTCTGTATCTATCTGATATCTTAAATCCTAAAAATTGCCATGACACCAAAAATATTTACTTCTTGTTATCTCAAATAAAAGAAAAGTTATAAAAATTTGCATAATTCGAAAACAACAAAAAGATTTGCTCTTTACCATGAATAAACTAACTCCTATAATGCAAGAACTCGGTTTATATCCTTGCTTAAAGGAAATGATGAATAGTTGCTCTGTCAATTTCTTGTAAGCATTTCGTATACAACTTGACACTCTCCTGAGCTTTGAACTTATTGGCATTTGTCGTGATCCTACCTTTAATCTTTAACCTTGTGGGAGAAAGTGCTTTCAAACTAAGTCTAATTTGTTGTGAGATGTGATATAATCGAAGTTTGAGTTTAACCCATCATGATCCTAGTAAGGTGAATCCTCAGAGTTTTCTTTTCAAAAATTAAAATGAGAAAGTTCCTCAGTGGTTTGAAATACCTATCCAGAGCCAAATGCTTTACATGATGAAACCTCTACATATGCTACCTATTATTGTGTTGAGTTTTGTCAAATTTTGAGTTCTTATGAAGTAGTGACACTTCAAGTCCTGATCAAAATCCCTTACACCCACATTCATTTGCTAGCCTTTCTATGTCTGGTCATGCTTAAATCTTCACTGGATTCAAGCATCTACCTACATCAGTCATTTCTCCACCATACCAAAGCCATATTCATCATCCACATACCATCCACAAATATGGTCTCCAAATAAATACTCCAGTCACATTCCAAAAATATCCCCAAAGTTCCCTTACAAGAGGAGACATGCAGCTATTGAAAAAAAAAAGAAAAGAGAGGAAAAAAAGAAGAAAAGGAAAATAAAAGAAAGAGAGAAAAGAAAATGATAGCTCCATGCACTCAAATGCTTCAAAGTATCAAGAGGGGATTCACCAAATAAGGAGTTTTTGTCCATAGACCATATCCATCATTCGTCCACAAAACCTATCCATTCTCGTTTGATCGTGATGAGAGGTATCACAAACTTCGCTAGAACCAATTTTTGACTCAACAAAATACATAGCATAGGTAAGCCAACTTTATCCCTACCTTGAGCTCCACATAAGCCTTTAGTTGATAGGGAAAAGTTGGGCCTATGGCCTGGTGAGGAATATAAAAACCACTTGAGTGATCGAGGGTACCACTTGAGGAACTTAGCGCATTGATTTCAAAATTTTCAAAACACTCCGAGCATGAAACCAGAAAAGAGATAGTTCGGTGACAGTCTACTGAGCTTGTTCCATCTCTCAACCGCCAAAGACAAGGTGAGAAAAGCCAGAAGCCCCACAGGTATGGATTAAAAGGTTAAGGGTACACTCATGCCAGTTTGTTCAATCATAAATGGAGGATATTGGGTTGTGCACTTAACACTTGCTGGACAATGACAATGATGCAACTCCTAATCCACTGAGTCTAAATTTTAGCTTTGCTCGAGGATGAGCAAAAGTTTAAGCTTGGGGGCGCCTTGGCGGTCTATATTTACCTATTTCAACCCCCAATTCCTCGCTGAATAAATGGGTTATATATAAAGTTCCATGCATTATTTACCTAACACTGACAAATTCCACAAGTTTTGGTTGTTTTCAATGTATCATAGGGAGAAGCTCATATTCCATGCAAAAGAAGACCATTTGGGGCAAGAGAGAATCAGTACAATTAAAGGGCTTGAGAATAAATTGCAAGTAACACCATTATGAAGTATTTCAAAATCCCTCAAGAATCTAACCATTGCTAAGAGCTCGTCAAAACAATCAAAATGGAGTTTTGGTTCACTCAATTTGGAGTCCAAATGCAAAAGTTATGGCCGTCGCACGATTCACAATGCTAGAAGCGAGAGAGGGTGGTCAGGCGACCAGACCTTTGGTCGGGCGACCAAAGGCATGGTCGGCCGACCATACACTCTCTCAAAGTGCCTTGTCCTTCATGTTATTTAACCAAGGAAGTTACCAAGAGCCCAAATACAAGTGGAGGAACAAACCCAAGTCAAATCCAACTTCGGAAGGCCACCACATGGGCCAAGGAATGGCTGAAAGGCTGGAAAGATAGTCAGTCGACCATGCCTATGAAGGCCGACCACTTCAAATGGCCAGCCGGCCACCCCAAAAGGCCCCCGGCCCATTACTTGGTCATTTGGACATGTTCAACACGTGTATCAACGGAAGCCAACTTCCAGAAGGCATCCTAGGCGTTGGAAAAGTGAGGCGGTGCATCGGATGGTCGGCCAACCACGGGAATGGTCGGCCGAACTCCGTGATGGTCGGCGACCACCCACGTGGCCGCCTGGCCAACTGACTTGCTGCCCCCACTGATCTTCTTCGTCCTAGAAATAGAGGGGCATTCCCTCCACCCAAAAATGTACCATTCACCATGTGAATCCTCTCTTTCTCCCTCTAGGAGGTGCCCCACATGAGGTGCTTCCATTCTGAAAGCAGTGTTTAGTTAGGAGTTTGAGAAGGCTCTGCTGTTTTAGAGTCAGTCAGAATCTTCGGTAATGTATTCTATTTTGATATCTTAAGCACTACTTTCCGATTATTGACTAGTGCAAGTACTTTACTTTCCTACTTTATGCACTTATCTTCTACTCTAGTTAGTTACTCGCTTGGTATGTATGTGGCTTTTTAGCACCTTTTTCCTTTTGGGCATGCCAAGTTGAGGCCTCAGTTGTGCTAAACTAGAATTGATTGATCGTTGTTATGCTTTCCGGTGTTACAATCCAACCTATACACTAGGCTCTGGTTGGTTCCTCTCCTTTGGCCAAGGATGAACTATTGTTGTTCAAGTTTTGCTTGAACACATTTGTAACGTTCCATCCTACCCACGCAGATTTGCTTGGTAGTCCCACTCGGTGATAGCGTGTGGTGTGCCTGTGTAGTCCAGGCCCGTTCATTCGGTAGGCCCGTAGGTGATAGCCGGGTTCTCTTTCGGTGGTCTACTATCTACCCCCTGACCCCTCGAGGGCGCCAGAATTTCACTCAACACAACCTCATAACTTTGTTAAGATCCTTTCGACCCTTAGCACAGATAAAGCTCTTGTATGCTAGCAGAGATAGAAGACCGAACCATAGTCCCAGTCTCGTTGTCCTCCAAGCTTTACCTATTTTCTGCCAACGGTGCTTAGCTTGTATCCCTTGGTGTTTGGTGTCAATCATTCCTAGCTATCGGTTGACGTGAAAGAGTTGTAACAACTAGATGAATGATGGTTTAATATCTCTATCTCAATGCTTCCCTGTGGATAAATACAATACCCTGGAATACTCCCGGTTGAAAGGCTACAGCGGTCTCTGTGCACTTGTGGAGTAACATCCGGCAGGCTAAGAGCCACCAACAGAGGTCTTACACTGCCGTTGCCAAACCGCCCTTCCGTGTACTGAGCTCTCGTGACCGACAGATGCCGAGTCTTGTGCCTCTGATCCATTGGAGGGCTTTGGCTCAGTCCATCGAGGTCTTTCTCCATCTTCTACCCGTAGTCCATCGGAGGGCTTGAGCTCATTGACAATCACTCATCACACCAGGAGAGCAATGAGGCCTGTCCATTGGCTCTCAATCTCCCCCTTGATGAGTGCATTGTCAACACCAATAACCTGTAACCTAAAATAGAACAAAGACAAAGATAAAAGTGTAAAACTGAAAAGAAAGAAGAAAAGAAGAAGTCGCTCAAGATGCCCAAAAGCCAAACATAAGCAAAGAAGAGGAAATTGAGGCAACAAAAACAAAGACAAAGATCGACCCCCTAAGATAAGGGAAACCATTCAACGCGGTTGATCAAACTAAAGCTTGACCCCTCAAGAAAGAGGCAAACTGGCTCAACACAGTCATGTTAAGGCAAAGCATCGGCTCCTCCAGAAAGAGGCAAAAGACTCAACGTACCGATGCAGAAGCATGCAAAGCTCAAATTCCCCCTGAGATGCATCGTCACAAATGCAAGATGAATGCAAAGCTCTGCCACAACAAACTCTCCAGAGTTCTCCCCCTTGGTCCATGAACTCTCCCATAAGTGAACATTTCTCCCCCTTGTTGACAATGGACACATCAAGGGTTCATAGAACTCAACTCCCCCTGAATCAATCAACTCCCCCTAAATCAGACAACTCCCCCTCAAAATATGCCATTAGATGCAGGAAGTGTACCCTAACTAGCTCATCAAGGTTGAAAAGCTAGTAAACACAAGTTCTACCATACAGAGCAAGTGAGAGCAAGGAAGCATAAAACAAGCTCTTGTGAATCTATCTCATATATAACAGGAGCATGTTTTTTAGGGTTGTTTTAAAAGAAAGCACCAGCAACATGAATAGCATCTAGCAAGATAGGCATGAATAGCAAGATGCTAGCAATGCATATAATGGTGTGCTACTCTCAACCAAAGCATATACAACATGCCATAAGCAATTTAGAGACATGCAAATTTCAGATTTAATAAATATTTTGAATACTCATTATATGAAATAAATCTACATATATAAGTGCGTAAAAAATACCCTGTATTCCATGCATTGGATCATCTATTTCCCAAAGTCCAGAGTTAAATTCATTTCCTGAATCAGCATTATCATTGGGCTGCGTCTTTTGTTGACCACGATAACAACGCTAATATTGACTTTTGTTGGAGAGATATTCTTCCTTGTCTTTACCAACCTGCTATAATACCTCCTTTTTTTGTGCTGTCTCTTAAGTTCAGCAGGGTCTAAAACTGAATTATGAGTACCACCTATATAAAAAAAGAGATTGAATCATGTCATAATCTAGGAAAAATACTAACGTATAAATATGCACAAGCAACAGAATGATATCTAACATGGATCCTTGTGTTACCATTTGCATGAAGGGAATTCTCACCATAGTTGACATTGCAACCATCATCATCTTTAGCATATACTTGTGCCAATGATATTCCACATTTTTTAACGAGTTTTGAATTTGAAGATGTCATTGATAAAGTTACCAGTGTGTTTCCTGTGTAGTTATCAGAAATAGGACGTATTTAACCTGTTATATTAGTATGGTAGGTAGATGGTATCTAAAGCAATAGCCCCTCCCTCAATTGCAGCCACAGTTTCAGCCTTCTTTTTAGCACGAAGAACACGTTTGTTCTCACGTTTATGATTCTTATCTTCCTCTGACAATAAAGCATATCTTAGCCTTTCTCGTTTGTTTTTGGTTTCTCTCAAACTGTTTTGCTTATTATCTAAGGTGCAAGCACTGCTTGAGAAAGGCAGATTAAGAACAATCGAATCAGCGAAATATCTTCTTAAGGTGGGTCAACGAAGATGAACAGATTCATGTGGCCCAAAATGAAAAATGGATCCAAGGGGGGAGCACAGGCTAAAGAAAATCAAGAACTAAAGATGATCCATGGGGCCGAGAGGGGAAACATCTACTGAATGGATTTAGCCTCCAGCTAAGAGGAATAAAATGTAGGACCGAGACATGCGACTAGAGTGGGGGTGGGGTCAACAGGAGCACTTGAAAACTCAAAATCACAACCCCAAAATGGTGCTTGCTGAGACAAACGCTAAACACCATCCACTGATCAGATACGTGTCTAGCAAGCGTAGGGTGCCGTCCACTGATCGGATACGCACCAAGCGAAGAAAAGCAAGTAACTCAATGATCACGAGATGGCAAGTCATTGCAAACAACGAAACTTGCAATTTCACCACTCGACACTCACCGCAGCGAAATGCGACTTGCTGGAACACAACAAGCGAAGAGTATGGTCAGGCAGTGGGAGAAGCAAGGCCGAAGCGAAAACACAGTGGAAGAACCAAATGGAGAAAACAGGGCAGCTGCACGAGCCACGTCGGACTATACGGTGACAGGCACCGGACTGTTCGGTGGGATCGCATAGTCCGATCGTCGCTTGTGGATAGTCTGGTGGAAAGCCGCCGGGCAGCCCCTTCATCGGACTGTCCGATAGACTCTACCGGACTATCTAGTAGAACAGGATTATCTGGTGAGCACACCGGATAGTCCGATAAAGACTGCGGTTCTTGAGCTCCCAAACCCAAAACTTGACCAAATCTTGTCCAAACTTGACGAGATTTTACAAAGGTTACTTGGCTGGTTGGAATGCTAAGCCTAGGGTTACTTGTGGTGGAAGAGTCATCTAAATGACCAGTCACTTAGGTATTTATAGCCTAGGCCTAACGACTGATTTACACTAAGACCCCTATATTACTGGAAATGCCCATAGGGGCCGAATTGGAAAAGACTCGACTTTCTCGGGGACGGACGACCGCGATGGAGTGTTGATCATCTTCGTCTGCAAGCTATCTCCTGAATGATGTCCACGTGGCCAATAGTCCAAATCCACCGATCGACCCCCGGTTTTGAAGTCAGAAATCAGGAAACTTTAGGAAGTCTCCGCCTGGGCCGGATTTGGCCCATCTCTTCTATCTTGGTGAGTCGTGGCCCAACTCACCAAGGCTTGGGTAGCTTGGGTGGCGGTTTGGAGGTGAAGCCACCAAAGCCCCCTCGACATGCCTTCACGCCATGCACTCGGGTTGGAGCACCACGGCGGCTTCTCCAGTCCACCGCAGTTGCCTCACAGTCCATTGGAGGTCTTACATCGCCGTTGCCGAACCGCCCTTCCATGTACTGAGATCCCGTGACTGATAGATGCCAAGTCTTGTGCCTCCGGTCCATTGGAGGGCTTTTGCCTCAGTCCATCGATGTCTTTCTACATCTTCTACCCCTAGTCCATCGGAGGGCTTAAGCTCATTGACAATCACTCATCACACCAGGAGAGCAATGAGGCCGGTCCATTGGCTCTCAATCTCCCCTTGATGAGTGCATTGTCAACACCAACCTGTAACCTGAAATAGAACAAAGACAAAGAGAAAAACATAAAACCGAAAAGAAAGAAGAAAAGAAGAAGTCGCTCAAGATGCCCAAAAGCCAAACATAAGCAAAGAAGAGGAAATTGAGGCAACAAAAACAAAGCCAAAGATCGACCCCCTAAGATAAGGAAAACCGCTCAACGCGGTTGATCAAACTAAAGCATGACCCTTCAAAAAAGAGGCAAACTAGCTCAACACAGTCATGCTAAGGAAAGCATCTGCTCCTCTAGAAAAGGCAAAAGGCTCAACGTACCGATGCAGAAGCATGCAATACTCAAACTCCCCCTGAAATGCATCCTCACAAATGAAAGATGAATGCAAAGCTCTCCCTCAACTAACTCTCCAGAGTTCAGCCCCTTGGTCTATGAACTCTCCCATAAGTAAACATTTCTCCCCCTTGTTGACAATGGACACATCAAGGGTTCATAGAACTCAACTCCCCCTGAATCAGACAACTCCCCCCCAAAATATGCCATGAGATTCAGGAAGTGTACCATGAAGAGCTCAACAGGGATGAAAAGCTAGTAAACACATGTTCTAGCATACAGAGCAAGTGTGGGCAAGGAAGCAAAAAACAAGATAAAGTGAATCTATCTCATATATAACAGGAGCATATTTTTTAGGGTTGTTTTAAAAGAAAGTATCACAACATGAATAGCATCTAGCAAGATAGGCATGAATAGCAAGATGCTACCAATGCATATAAGGTGTGCTACTCTCAACCAAAGCATATACAACATGCCATAAGCAATTTAGAGACTAGCAGATTTCAGATTTAAGCACTTGTGAATCATAAGCAAGTTCTATGTCAAGCCTAGGTTCAGAGAACCATCAGAAGCTTAAGACAAGGTTTTGGTCATACACAGCTTAGTCCAAGTTCTTGCCAAAGTACAAAGACAAGCTGTCTCAAACTAAATCAGTGTGACAAGCAAGTCCACCTTGATCTTTTCAATTCAGCTCAAAAGACACCACTTGTAAGCAATTTTAATTTCAGATTTCAGATTTAAGCAAGGTGTCATAAATGCTTAGGCATCAACCGAACAAAGGCATACGACTAGCATATCCAAGAATGAAAAGATAGCATAGCATTCAACATTCCTACACAAGCTAGGTAGCCAAGTCAGGTAGTGATCATGGTCTTTGATTTTCAGGAATTACAAAAGACATAGCCCACAAATGATATTCGACAGATTCAAGGAGCTTAGCCAACCATGATCATGCAAGCACTGTACAATCTTGCACAATCAAATACTAACTAGTCATACCAAAAGAGCTCTAGTGCTAGTGAAGTGAAAATGCATATGATACAATGAAATGCATGATATGGTAGAAAATGCAAGAAAAGGCAAAGAAAAACAAAGAGAAACAAAAACATAAGCCTAAACTATAGCAAAAGGGGTAACAAACACCAAGCTCCCCATGCAAGTGTGCAAACGTGCTAAGCTCTAAGGGCTTGGTGAAGATATCGGACAACTGGCTCTCGGTGGCTATATGGATCAAGTCTATGTCTCCCTTCTCATAGTGATCTCTCAGAAAGTGAAACCTCACGTCTATGTGTTTGGTTCTAGAGTGCAAGACAGGGTTCTTAGCAACAGAGATAGCAAATGTGGAGTGTACTAGGAGGGGGATTTTCTTAAAGCTCAGGCCAAAGTCACTCAAAGTGGATTTCATCCATAGTAGCTGGGAGCAGCAACTAGCAGCAGCAATGTATTCGGCTTCTGTAGTGGAAGTGGATACACTAGATTGCTTGCGTGAGGACCAAGAGACAAGAGAAGAACCATGGATCTGGCAGGTGCCAGAAGTTGATTTGTGCTCCAGTCGACAACTCGCAAAGTCAGCATCCGAATACCCTCTAAGAGTGAGAGTCAAAGCTGAAGAGAACCAAAGACCGAGCTCAGGAGTGTATTTCAGGTACCTAAAGATGCGCTTCAATGCTTGACGGTGAGATGTCCTCGGCGAGGCCTGAAATCGCGCACATAGGCAAACCGCGAACTGAATGTCTGGCCTGGTCGCCGTCAGGTACAGAAGTGAGCCGATCATCCCTCGATACTTCCTCTGGTCCACCACTTCTCCCTCTTGATCTGCATCAAGAGCCGTATGTGTTGACATGGGAGTCGACATCGGCTTGGAGTCTCCCATATCAAACTTCTTCAGAATGTCCTTCATGTACTTGGCTTGATGGATGAACATTCCTTCAGGGCCTTGCTTGATCTGTAGTCCGAGGAAGATCTTGAGCTCACCCATGAGACTCAATTCAAACTCACTGCTCATCTGTTCAGCAAACTTAGACACCAAAGCGTGAGATGAACCACCAAAGATAATGTCATCAACATATATCTGAACTAGAAGGGTGTCACCGCCACGACTCAACAGAAACAAGGTCTTATCTACTGATCCCATCACAAACCCAGACTTAAGCAGGAAAGTCTTCGGCCTAGCATACCAAGCTCTAGGAGCTTGCTTCAGATCATAAATGGCTTTTCTCAGCTTATACACTCGGACTGGAAACCTGGCACTCTCAAAGCTAGGAGGTTGAGAGCCAATGGACCGGCCTCATTGCTCTCTTGGTGTGATGAGTGATTGTCAACGTGCTCAAGTCCTCCAATGGACAGGAGGCCCTCCGATGGATTGGAGGTAGGAGATGAAGACTCAGATGGACTCGGGCAGAAGACCTCGATGGACTGAGGCAAAGGATTCGGCGTCTGTCGGTCATGGGAGCTCGGTACATGGGGAGCCTGTTCGGCAACGGTGGTGTAAGCCCTTCGATGGATCGCGAGGCAACTCCGATGGACTGGAGAAGCCGGGTGCCACCGTGGTGTTCCAACCCCAGTGCGTGGCGCGAAGGCGTGTCGAGGGGGCTTTGGCGGATTCAGCTCAAAACCGCCACCCAAGCCTTGGTGAGTTGGGCCACAACTCGCCAAGATAGATAAGATGGGCCAAGCCCTGGCCCAGGAGAAGACTTCCTAAAGTTTTCCAGTTTCTGAATTCAAAACCAGGGGTCGATCGGCGAATTTGCACTACTAGCCACGTGGACATCATCTAGGAGATTGCGTGCAATCGAAGAAGATCAAGACTTCATCGCGGTCGTCCGTCCCTGAGAAAGTCGAGTCTTTTCGGTTTCGCCCCTCCGGGCGCTTATGTAATATAAGGGTCTTAGTGTAAAACTGCGTCGTTAGGCCTAGGCTATAAATACCTAAGTGGCTGGTCATTTAGGTGACTCTTCCACCATCATTTAGCCCAAGGCTTAGCATTCCAACCAGCCATATGCTTAGAGAGATAATCGGG
This sequence comes from Paspalum vaginatum, assembly GCA_030272315.1. Classification (NCBI taxonomy): domain Eukaryota; kingdom Viridiplantae; phylum Streptophyta; class Magnoliopsida; order Poales; family Poaceae; genus Paspalum; species Paspalum vaginatum. The sequence continues at coordinate 20,814,876 of CM059017.1, forward strand.
TGATTAGTCTAGGTTTAGAGTCCCCTAGGCTAGTACTTTGCAAAAGTGGGAAGGATGAAGGGTGGTAGGCTGAGTTGAACCTTGTAGCTACTGATTTCTCCACTTAATCAAGTCAAGATTCATCTCAATTTCGTGCTCATGTGTGCAGCCCATTCTTCCCCCCTTTTCTAGTTTGGTTTTTGGATTGAACTCAAGGGCTTTTGGTGATTTGCTTTGCCCACGAGTTAATCCTATTCTTTTGCCTCTTTTGGACTTGCAAGGACGTGGGGAATATGACTTAGATCATCCTCTTCCTGCTGGAAACCCATGAGCAAGTCATTCTTGAGTTTTCCCCCTTCTTGCCCAAAGATTGCCTTCTCACGATATCTGAAATTCCCGCTAATCCTGTGGTCATTTTGAATTGATCTTTTGGGAAAAGCTTTGGAATAGGGTCCATATGGCCTGTGTAAAATCTTCTGTTGATTGGACAAGATTTGGACAAGTTTTGGGTTTGAAAGCTCAAGGACCGCAGGCTTTATTAGACTATCCGGCATCCCCACCAGACAATCCAGTATCATCGGACAGTCCGGCGTGGTTCACCAGACAGTCCGGTGTGGACTGCCCAGCGGCCCTTGTGACCGTACTATCCGGCGTTGGCCACGGGACTATCCGGTGACACCGGACAGTCCGGCGTGCCTCTATACTGCCTGTGATTTTCTCGCGTTGCTTCTTCCGCTGTGTTTTTGCTTTAGCTTTGCTTTGCCCATTGCCTAACCAGACTCTTTACTTACTGTGTTCCAATGAGACTTATTTTGGGGCAGTGAGTGTCGAGTGGGGAACTTGCAAAGTTCGTTGCTCGCCGTGACTTGCGATCTCGTGATCGTTGAGTTACGTGGCTTTTCTTCGCAGGTGCGTATCCGAGCAGTGGACGGCACCTTGCGCTTGCTAGACACGTTTCTGTTCAGTGGATGGTGTCTAGCGCGGTTTGAGTCAGTAGATTGCACCATTCATGGGGGTTGTGATTTTCAGTTTTCAGGTGCTCCTATTCAGCCCCTCTCTAGTCGCATGTCACGGTCCTATAGAGGTTGTCTCACATAAACCTCCTCCTCTATGTAACCGTTTAGGAAGGCTGACTTGACATCCATCTTCTACAGTTTGAAGCCTTTAGAGGCAGCAAAGGCAAGCAGAATTCTAATGGCCTCTAAACGAGCTACATGAGGAAAGGTTTCTTCATAGTCTATCCCCTCCTTCTAACAGAAACCCTGGGCAACTAATCTAGCTTTGTTTCTCACAACCATCCCATCCTTACCCTGTTTGTTCTTGAAGACCCACTTGGTTCCTATAGGGTGGCAATTTGGTTGAGGGTCAATTAAGTCCCAGACATTGTTTCTCTCTCTAACTCTTCATGTATGACGTTCACCCAGCTAGGATCAGATAATGCATGTGACACATCCCGGGGTTCAAAAGAAGCAACAAATGCACAGTGGGAGAAAAATGCTAGAGAGTTAACCGAAGAGCGTGTGACACACTGGTGTAGATCTCTAATCATCCTATGTGGAGGGTGATCCCGTTGGACATGCCGTGATGGAACAATCACAGGAGATCATCTCCCCTGCGTCCTTAGTGGGGCCAACCTCTGCTTGAGCTTGCTGTCGGGGAAGCGAGGAGGAAGCCATAGGCAAAGGTCCTCCTTCATCTTCAAAGCTCATTGCAGAAGGGGTAGGAGTTGCAGCCGGTGTAGTGGCTCCTGCATCACCAACATCTACTCCACCTTCCTCATCCTCAAAGAAGGGAGCACCTTCTTCATTATCACCTGAAAGCTCAAAAGTAGGGGTTGTGCAAGGCATAGATTCATCAAAGGAAACATCACAAGTCTCTACTAGCTGATGGGTATCTATGATCCACATTCGAAATGCCCTAGAGCTCGAGGCGTACCCTAGAAAAACACCATCATGGCAGTGAGACTCAAACTTGTCCAAATGCCTCGCCTTCTTAAGCACAAAGCATCTGTAGCCAAATGCTCAAGGTGCTTGTGTTAAGCTGCCTACCAAACCAAAGCTCTTACGAGGTCTTCCCTAAGAAGGCACATAGGAAAATTCGGTTGGCAATTTAACAGGCCGTATTCATAGCCTTAGCCCAAAAGCATCTCGGAGTCCTATGCTCATCGAGCATCGTCCGTGCCATCTCAATGAGTGTGCAATTCTTGTGTTCCACAACACCGTTCTGTGGTAGGGTATATGGAGAAAAGAACTGGTGTTGAAGACTTAGGTCACCAGAGAAGGTTTTGAACCGAGAGTTTCTGAATTCTCTGCCATTGTCGCTGAGGATTGCCCTCATGGCCTTATGACTCTCGTTTCTCAACCTCAAGACCAGATCCTGAACAAAACCAAATGCCTCATCCTTGAACTCCATGAAAAACACCCACAAAATGTGAGAACACTCGTCTACTATGACAAGTACATACCACTTCCCACTAACCGACTGTACCCGAGCAGGACCTACAGTGTCCATATGCAGTAGCTCACTAGGGTAAGAGGTCACCACCTGATTGACAGGTGCATGAGAAGGGGCAACCATCTTGCCATGATGACAAGGGTGGCAAACTAGATCCTTCTCTGCTTTCAACTTAGGAAATCCTCAGATCAAGACCATAGAACTCAACCTGATGAGCAGATCAAATCTCAAATGGCCAAGCCTCCTATGCCATTTCCAAATATCAGTAGAAGGACTAGCAACCAAACACCGAGGAGGGCTAGAAATAGATGCAAGGTCAACCTTAAAATCCTACCCATAGGGCAAAATACGACAAACAAGGTTTTCCTTAGCATCAAGCACACAAGAAGATCCCTCCTTAAAACAAACCTCGAACCCTACCTTGAGAAGTTGTGAAACCAAAACCAAATTGAACCCCAAATTCCTAACCAAAGCAACTTCTCTCAGGGAAATCTTGCCAGAAAGAGCAACAAAACCAACACCCAACACTTTACCTTGACCATTATCCCCGAATGTGATGTACTCCTTGGTGCTCATGGGGTTGAGGCTGGAGAACCATCTGTGGTGCCCTGTCATATGCCTAGAGCAGCCGGAGTCTATGATCTATATGTCCTCCAAGCCTCGATCCTGCAAAATCAAGGAAAGCGAGAGTGAACAAATGGTCTAGCACTAGGGTTAAAAAAGCCATTGAACCAGTGCTGAGCCATCTGCTCAAAAGTGGGGTAAGCACGATCAAAGTAATCATCATGATGATCAGGCTAACCACGACCACCGAAGTGTGGACTTACAAACCCTCTACCACCAAAGCCTTGGTCACGAGGTCCATAGCTGCGCTGAAAATGACTAGGAGCTCGGCCAGCAAAGCGTCTCTCACCACTAAGATGTACGGGCCTGAAAGCCGCCTCCTCTCTCACTAGCAAAGCGGTCTCTCATGACACCACGACAGAGCACAAATCAGCTTCCGGCACCTGTCAGTTCCTTGGTTCTTCTCTTGTCTCTTGGTCCTCACGCAAGCAATCTAGTGTATCCACTTCCACCACAAAAGCCAAATACACTGCTGCTAGCTAGTTGCTGCTCCCAGCTACTGTGGATTGAAATCCACTTTGAGTGACTTTGGCCTGAGCTTTAAGAAAATCCCTCTCCTAGTAGACTCCACATCTGCTATCTCTGTAGCTAAGAACCCCATCTTGCACTCCAGAACCAAACACATAGACGTGAGGTTTCACTTTCTGAGAGATAACTATGAGAAGGAAGACATAGACTTGATCCATGTAGCCACTGAGAGCTAGTTGGCCGATATCTTCACCAAGCCCTTAGAGCTTAGCACGTTTGCACACTTGCATGGGGAGCTTGGTGTTTGTTACCCCTTTTGCTGTAGTTTAGGCTTTTGTTTTTGTTTCTCTTTGTTTCTCTTTGCCTTTTCTTGCATTTTCTACCATATCATGCATTGCATTGTATCATATGCATTTTCACTTCACTAGCCCTAGAGCTCTTCTGGTATGACTTGTTAGTATTTGCTTGTGCTAGATTGTACAGTGCTTGCATGATCATGGTTGGCTAAGCTCCTTGAATCTATCTAATATCATTTGTGGGCTATGTCTTTTGTATTTCCTGAAAATCAAAAACTATGATCACCACCTGACTTAGCTTCCTAGCTTGTGTAGGAATGTTGAATGCTATGCTATCTTTTCATTCTTGGATATGCTAGTCGTATGCCTTTGTTCAGTTGATGCCTAAGCATTCTTGACACCTTGCTTAAATCTGAAATTAAAATTGCTTACAAGTGGTGTCTTTTGAGTTGAATTGAAAAGATCCAGGTGCATTTGCTTGTCACACTGATTTAGTTTGAGATAGCTTGCCTTTGCACTTTGGCAAGAACTTGGACTAAGCTGTGTATGACCAAAGCCTTGTCTTAAGCTTCTGATGGTTCTCTAAACCTAGGCTTGGCATTGGTTGGTAAGAAGTGGCAAGACAAGTAAATAACCCTTGCCACATACATAGAACTTGCTTATGATTCACAAGTGCTTAAATCTGAAATTTGCAGGTCTCTAAATTACTTATGGCATGTTGAATATGCTTTGGTTGAGAGTAGCACACCTTGTATGCATTGCTAGCATCTTGCTATTCATGCCTATCTTGCTAGATGCTATTCATATTGGTGATGCTTTCTTTTAAAACTACCCTGAAAAACATGCTCCTGTTATATATGATATATATTCACTAGAGCTTGTTTTATGCTTCCTTGCCCTCACTTGCTCTGTATGCTAGAACTTGTGTTTACTAGCTTTTCATCCTTATTGACCTCTTCATGGTACACTTCCTGCATCTCATGGCATATTTTGAGGGGGAGTTGTCTGATTTAGGGGGACTTGAGTTCTATGAACCCTTGATGTGTCCATTGTCAACAAGGGGAAGAAATGTTGACTTATGGGAGAGTTCATGGACCAAGGGGGAGAACTCTAGAGAGTTAGTTGAGGGAGAGCTTTGCATTCATCTTGCATTTGTGAGGGTGCATTTCAAGGGGAGTTTGAGCTTCGCATGCTTCTGCATCAGTACATTAAGCCTTTTGCCTCATTCTGGAGGAGCCGATGCTTTGCCTTAGCATGACTGTGTTGAGCCAGTTTGCCTCTTTCTTGAGGGGTTATGCTTTAGTTTGATCGACTGCTTTGAGCGATTTCCCTTATCTTAGGGGGTCGATCTTTGGCTTTGTTTTTGTTGCCTCAAATTGCCCTTCTGTGCTTATGTTTGGCTTTTGGGCATTTTGAACAATTTTCTTCTTTTCTTCTTTCTTTTCTGTTTTACGCTTTTTTCTTTGTCTTTGCTCTATTTTAGGTTACAGGTTAAGGGTGTTGACAATGCACTCATCAAGGGGGAGATTGAGAGCCAATGGACCGGCTTCATGGCTCTCTTGGTGTGATGAGTGATTGTCAACAATCTCAAGCCCTCCGATGGACTGGAGGCCCTCTGATGGACTGGAGGTAGAAGATGGAGAAAGTCCTCCAATGGACAGGAGGCAGAAGACTCAACGTCAGTCGGTCACGGGAGCTTGGTACACAGAATGGCGGTTTGGCAACGGCTGAGTAAGTCCTCTGACAGAGTGCGAGGCAACTCCGATGGACTAGAGAAGCCTGGTGCCACCATAGTGCTCCAACCCGAGTGCGTGGCGTGAAGGCGTGTCGAGGGGGCTTTGGCGGCTTCTTCTCAAAAATGCCACCCAAGCTACTCAAGCGTTGGTGAGTTGGGCCACAGCTTGCCAAGATAGAACAGGTGGGCCAAATTCAGCCCAGGCGGAGACTTCCTAAAGTTTCCAGGTTTCTGACTTCAAAACCGGGGGTCCATCAGTGGATTTGGACTACTGGCCATGTGGACGTAATTCGAGAGATATCTTGTAGACGAAGAAGATCAAGACTCCATCGCAGTTGTCCGTCCCCGAAAAAGTCGAGTCTTTTCCAGTTTGGCCCCTATGGGCATTTCCTGTTATATAGGGGTCTTAGTGTAAATGAGTTGTTAGGCCTAGGCTATAAATACCTAAGTGGCTAGTCATTTAGGTGACTCTTCCACCACAAGTAACCCTAGGCTTAGCATTCCAACCAGCCAAGTGCTTAGAGAGAGAATCGGGTATTTAGACTAGGATTGTCCCCTAGTCTTGCACTTTGCATTAGAGGGAGGATGAAGGGTGGTAGGCTGTGAGGAGCCTCTTGTAAACTGATTTCCCATCATAATCCAAGCAAGATTCGTCCTCAATTCAGTGCTCATGTGTGTAGCCCCCTTCTTTCTCCTTTTCTAGTTGGTTTTTGGATGAAACTCAGAGGCTTTTGGTGATTTGCTTTGCCTACAAGTTAATCCTATTCTTTTGGCTCTTTTGGACTTGCAAGAGTGTGTGGAATATGTCTTAGAACATCTCAATCCTGCTGGGTTCCCATGAACAAGTCGTTCTTGACTTTTCCCCTTTCTTGCCCAAAGATTGCCTTCTCACGAGATCGGAAATTCCTACTATTCCCGTGGTCATTTTGAGTTGATCTTTTGGGAAAAGCTTTGGAATATTGTCTAGATAGCCTGTGTAAAATCTCGTGAAGTTTGGACAAGATTTGGTCAAGTTTGGGGTTTGGGAGCTCAAGAACCCCTAGTCGTTATCGGACTATCCGGTGTGCTCACTAGACAATCCGGTTCTTCCGAACAGTTCGGTAGAGTCTACTGGATAGTCCGGTGAAGGGGCTGCTCGTCAACTTGCCACTGGACTATCCAGCAGTGGCCACCAGACTATCCGGTCCCACCGGACAGTCCGGTGCCTGTCACCGGATAGTCGGGTGTGGCCTGTGCAGCTGCCCTGTTTTCTTTGTTTGGTTCTTCCGCTGTGTTTTCGCTTCGGCCTTACTTTTTCCACTGCCTGACCATATTCTTTGCTTGCTGTGTTCCAGCAAGTCGCATTTCGGTGCGGTGAGTGTCGAATAGCGAAATTGCATGTTTTATTGTTTGTAGTGACTTGCGATCTCGTGATCGTTGAGTTACTTGCTTTTCTGCGCTTGGTGCATATCCGATCAGTGGACGGCACCCTGTGTTTGCTAGACATGTATCTATTCAGTGGACGGTGTCTAGCATATGTATCAGCAAGCACCATTTCGAGGGTTGTGATTTTGAGTTTTCAAGTGCTCCTATTGACCCCCTCTAGTCGGACGTTTCGGTGTTACAGCCGTAACTTTTCGCTCGGAACTCGAAATAGGGCAAATATATACATTTCGGGAATCTAAAAAAAATTTTAGATCTCGTTGCCCCCTCCCCGCTTCACTGGGTTCTACGAAATTATTCTTGCGAAAATTGGCCGGCAAGACCGAGATATCGGGCCTTGAAGTTTCTACACCCTCTTGTGTAAGAGATCGCCCTCCCACAGTTTCTGCTCCATTGACCATGTCTTGTTTCTGTTTGTCATAAAATTTTGTGTGAAACTTTCCGGTGCATGCTTGAGTTAAAAAGATATAGTGAAAAAAGTGAAAAAATTGAAAAACATGGAAAAAAAGAGTGCAAAAACAGGAAGCAAAGTGTGTTTGTTTTGATGCGGTACTGGTGCTGATATCTGGTCCTCCTTTCTAACACCTTGGTTGCTTGTTTTTCCCCATTTTTTCCTTGCCTTCTATTGCAGGTAGAACAAGGACACGTTTACACTAGCAACTAGGCAATAGTTTTGGACATTTATTCAACATTACTATCTATTACTGAATTTTGTGTGACTAATATATACATATAGCCTTCCTACAGCTCCACATATATTATCTCCTGATCAGCACTAGGTTTTCGCCCTTGCAATCAGCTTCATCATGCCCTCACGTTGTCACGAACCAGCCACCCGGTTGCACCGCCCTTCGCTGTGTTGGTAAGAACTGAGTGAAAACTTGGTAAGACTGCTTAAGAGCATGAGATCCACCCAGTAAGTTTTAGGGCTCATCACACTTGTGCTTTTGACCAACAAGACCCTCGACTCCCTAGCTCAAAGTGTATGCTTCCTCATAGATAGGGTGGATGCCATTGAAAAAAGTCGAACTGATGCTAGTGCCAAGGAAGACGCCTCCGTCAATGACAATGACAACAACAAAGACAATGACAAGGAGAAAGACGCCAATGACCGAGATGATGAAGATGAGGATTTTGAGGAAGAAGACGATGGCGAGGAAGACAAAACTAAGATGCAACATCAGCTACGTAACCATCTTCATCGCAACATGAAAGGTTTGGGAGGTAAGAAGGAGGTAACACCCACGACGATGATCCCTTCGCAAAGGTAAAGTTCATCATCCCACCCTTTTTTGGAGCTTATGATGCTGATGCTTATTTAGATTGGGAAATGATAGTTGAGCAACAATTTAATTCCTATCTAGTTCTTGAGATTCATTGAGTTAGACAAATAACTAGCAGAACTAAAGATTTTGCTAGAATCTAGTGGAATGAGTTAGTCAAAGCTCAATCACAACCTGATATGTGGCCGCGATTAAAAGATGCTATGCGTAGTAGATTTGTTCCTCCTTCATACCAATGTGATATGCATAAGAAATTACAACAGTTAGATCAAGGTAGTATGTCTATTCAAGAATATTACCAAGAGGTTCAGAAGGGTATGTTACGTTGTGGGTAGAAGAGGAACCTGAGGATAAAATAGCCTGTTTTATGGTGGTTTACGGTAAGAAATTCAGGACATTGTTGACTATAAAGATAATTCTACTATCAATGTTTTGTTTCATATTGCCATGCTAGCAGAGAAGGAGTTGCAGGGATGCAATTCCAGGAGCAGGAGCAACGCCGGCAACACCTTCACACCCCGAACGCCGATGAGGCAAGCGAGGACAACACCTCCTTCCACCTTTCGGTTGGCTAGACTACTTCTGTCGATGACCTCATGACCAAAGGTGACTACGCCCTCCGCATGTGCCGGGCAGTAGCAAAGTGTCACCGCTTGTGCCAGCCAAGAGCTCTTCCTCCGTCGCTTCCACCGCTCGTACATCAATGGAGATTCGATGCCACTAGTTCCAAGGAATTGCCCATGTCCAGAGGGAGTGCCCCAGCAAACGGTCATACATTGCTACTGAGGACGGAGGCTACATCAGCACCTTTGACAGCAAGGAAGACATCGATGACACTGAAGTCACCAATGATGAAGAAGACAATGATGGCACCACCTTGGGTTCTGAGGACATTGCTGCATACAGGTCCATTATTGTCCAGCGCATTCTTAGTGCACAGATGGAGCAAGTCGAGCAGCAGCAGCGCCATAATTTGTTCCAGATTTTCTTCGTCATCAACAACCTTTGAGCGTGCATGATTATTGATTCCGGCAGCTGCAAAAATTTGGTGAGTATAGATTTGGTCAAGAAGCTTAGCCTCACCACACGGTCGCATCCACATCCGTATTATATTAAGAGGTTGAATGATGCCTGCAAAGCTAAGGTAACATAAACAGTTCGGGTTCATTTTCGATTGGTTTTTTATGCTGATTTTGCCGATTGTGACGTGGTACCCATGTAATCTTGCTCTCTTTTATTGGGTCATCCATGAGAACATGACACTTGATGCACTTCACCATGGAAGAAGTAATAAATGTACCTTTATGCATAAGGGAAAGAAAATTACACTTCTACCTTTGACCCGTGCTGCAACTGTTAAGTTTGATAGATAGAGGGTTGCTAATGATAACAAAACTGTTGGAGCTAAAATTGAAATTCAGCATGTCAGAAACCAAATAAAATCGAGGAATCCTATCTTCCTTGCTACAAAATGTGACCTTACTGAAATTAGTGATGCTACTGCGTGCTATGCTTTCATATACAAAGATGCCTTGTTTTCTTAGAGGATATGCACCATACTTTGCCTCTTGCCATCACTAACCTATTGCAGGAGTAGGCAGATGTTTTTCCTGCCAAGATACCTCCAGGGCTGTCACCTATTCAAGGGATTGAGCACCAAATTGATTTGATACCAGGAGCGAGTTTGCCAAACCGAGCTGCTTATAGGACCAACCCTAAGGAGACTAAGGAAATTCAGCGATAAGTCCAAGATCTTTTGGACCGCGGGTACGTACGTGAGAGCCTTAGTCCCTGTGCCGTCCCTATTATTTTGGTTCCTAAGATAGATCGTAGTTGGCGCATGTGCGTAGATTGTAGAGCCATTAACAACATTACCACAAGGTACCATCATCCTATTCCTAGGTTGGACGACATGCTTGATGAGTTACGTGGTTCTATAATTTTTTGTAAGGTTGCATTTCATAGTGGATACCATCCAATAAGAATGAAACTAGGAGATGAATGGAAAACAACTTTTAAAACCAAATTCGGGTTATAAGAATTGTTAGTCATGCCTTTTGGGTTAACTAATGCAATGAGCACCTTCATGAGATTAATGAATGAGATTTTATGAACATTTATTGGAAAATTTGTGTGGTATACTTTGATGATATATTGATTTACAGCAAGTCTTTACCTGAACTTATGGATCGTCTACGTGCTGTTTTTGATGCTTTCCGCACTGTGCGCTTATTTGGTAACATCGAGAAGTGCATTTATTCACTATAGGAAACAGGAGGGTTTTCATCGGCCAATAACACACGAAAACAAGGTAAAAACCGACGAAAACAGCTATACTTTTTGTAGGTTTTCCATTTTTTTCATCGGTTTTCAGCCGTCGAAAGTTAATTGACAACAAATAGTTTTGTTTCATCGAGCGCCGACGAAAGTTAAAATTCTTTCGTCAGCCAGAGGTGGCCCACGAAAACTAAAGACGCCCACTGCCTCAGCCACTAACTTTCGTTGGCTCGTCTGGCCGACGAAAGTAATTTATTTCCTTTTGTCGTCATCCTGAGCTGACGAAAGACAACGCGACACGTGGCAACCCTACCTCCGGTGCCGTGCCACCTCTAGCTTTCGTCGGTCGCGCTGGTCGACGAAAGAAAATTGATTTTTTTCATCATTCTCATATAGTCGACGAAAAGTATTCTAGTTTATTTTCATCGGTTCTGTTCTGTTCTGGACGACGTAAAATAGTAAGAGCACCCACCTAAATTTTGTTGCTTTTCATCCAAAATTCACAGTTTATACATCCAAAATCATAGTGCATGAATTCAATACATCCAAAATCACAGTTGATACATTCAAACTCCAAAATCACAGTCCATACACAAGTTCAACACACAACTGTCCATACAAATAGTGTTCACACCTCCATTGCACATCAGAAATTCATACCGAAGTCCAACACAAGAGTTCTAATTTCTCAAATACAGTTTCCATTGCACAATGAAAAGGATCAAGTCAAACATACATACGAAGCCATCTAACATCACATGCGGCTCATCCGAGTTATGGCTGCTACCTCTAGAGGCAAAAAAATTGTTAATAAAGTTGGTAGGCCTATCGGTCTCTTAAAACAACAACAATCATAGAAAGCCCTCTCACATGAAATGTTGTATCTGCATGATTCAGTAGTAGTATCAATATGACTTAAACATCCCAGAAAATGACAAAGTGTCAAACTAACCTGTGACCCAGGTGCTGGTAGTACTGCAGGTGGAGTTCCTAAAGCATTGGAGGCATGCACCCCTGATCCCTACAAGATAGGTCGAATAAAACACTAAGTCTTGCTAAAGTGAGGAAATGTAGATAGAATATGAACTTTATGCACTTTTTTTAGCTAAAGTGACCACAACTGTCTACGTTGATGAAACTAAGGAAATACTAAGTTTGGCTACCATTGCTAAATTTTTCTAATCTAGTTGGGAGTTTTCTTGATTGACCTAGATGATCTATTTTGAGGATGATATATCTAGTTTGACAACAATAGGCCGATGGAACATACAATACCACAAGGCTAACCTTAAGTTTTGTAAAGAACGGCCTTGCGTGCGTACGTGAGCTGCTGGAGAAGGTACGGGAGCTGAGGGCCACTGTGGGATTGGTGGAGGAGCTTGAAATTATGGCCATGCGATGGTGACTCCCTGCGACCCTAATGCTGCTTGTAAAAAGCACCATGTTAGTATCATATATTGACAATCCACATGAATGTTACTATTGATCATCGTCACCTACTTGAATAGCCTGCTATTGTTGTGCCAATAGGTTGATGTAGTACTCTAGCGATTGCCTTTGGTATTCCATTTGTTAATTTTGGAATTCCTCCTGCTGGTTCATGTATGCATCATGCTGCCTTAGCTCCTCTTGTAGCCTCGCGAGCTCCATAGCAGATGCACAGCTGCTAGAACACGATGCACGTGATGAAAACCCCACCTAAGATCGCAATTCCACCGAGTTTATCAATCCATTGAACAAGGAGTACCTACATCATATCAATAAGATTGCCATTATACAAAAACATCAAACACAATCATCGAATTCAAATTATATCACCGTCCATGGGGCTTCCCTCGCTCAACAGCGTGCATGGTCATGGGGTCTATTAGGTCCATGCCTCTAATCATAGTCTTCCCCATGCCGGGTCATCATTTCCTTCCCACAAGTCTCCTGCAATGTATGCTTAGGGTTAGAGCTTGACAATGGAATAAAACATAGGACAAATAGGTTGTACTATCTTACAAGTTGAGCAGTGGCCTGCTTTGGTGCGTAGATAATCAAGTTGTAAGAGATCTAGACCCTTGTGACATTAGATATACACCTGGATGTCACTTGGTGCGACACCGTCTTTTGCTTCGTGTAACTATGAATTAGCCTGCCTATAATGTTCAATATGATTGAAGAGATTTAGAAAGGCTTGTATTATCATGCGTTTTGCCTTAAGAATATGGCCAGCACCGCCCTAATTAGGTCCTAGATTTTCCTCTCTGTTTCCTCTTTTTGACTTTGAGCAGTTCAATCCATTCTTCAGAAGCCCATTGCTAGCAGAGCGCATGGTATGCTTTTGGCTGATCTTCCATCCATTTGGGAGTTACCTGTTCAAAGGTGTTAATTCATTGAGACAGATTCAATGTATCAATCAGTAAAGTAAATGTCATTTCATCTACCTGCGCATACTCATCCTCTTTCAGGTATATTTTCCTAGCTCCCAGTGATCGGTTCATTGGAATTCCTTTAACACTTGTAGTACGCACAAACTACTTGGATGCGAACTTTGTTGAAGGAATCCATGACCACCTTAGTTGCATTGAAGTTGAAAACCCTGCGGGCATACTCAGGATCGCATCCTTCAGCCAGTTGGAAAATTTTCTGCAAGAACAGATTAAGAATTAGTGATCACATATATATGAATTACAAATCTCCCCACCACCTGACTTAGTGACAAGTCCCGGGTAGTGCAGGCAAGCAATGCTCCCCAAGACCTTGTTCACCTAGGTGTGGCTACCTACACCTATGAAACTCAAATCTTCCCAACAACTGCAATACAAATTAAGTCAGCTTATTGTACTTTCCAAAAAAACAAGGCCAAGTGACAAATATTGATACTCTTACTGATCGTCAACTGGTCTGATCATAGTCCTTTGTTCTGGGCGTGTAGGTGCCGAAGGAGGAGCCACCATATAGCTCTTCCTAGGACTTTAGAAGCGGCAGAACAGAGTGCCCACCACTCTCCAAACCCATTAGGTCTTCCTCCTCTTGTGGTCGGTACTCCCCATCCCTGTCCGCCTCCCGATTGCCATCCACAGCTCCATCCTCATCCACCTCCCCATCCACATCCACATCCTCATCCTCATCCTCATCCTCATTCTCCTCGCCATCTACATCTCCATCCCCATCCTGCCTCTTGTCCTACATCACCTCATCCTCATCCTAGCAAAAGATTTAGCAATAAGTACATAGGAGAGTTGCTACAGACACATAATTGAATCAAACAATTGCATAGTCACATTGTTACCTCAGTTTCTTTGAAGTGCTACACGATGGCCTCTCAATTTAGGCTGCACGTGCTTCAGCAACTCCTCTCTGTTACTTTATTACAATGTCTATCATCACCTTTTCACCTTCTTCGTTTACAACCTCAATGTGCCTAGACTTACCACACTTTAGGCACTTGGTCTCTTTTACTGTGTTCCTTAAAGAAAAGCATGTAGTCGTCCTCACACATATCAATCTTCTCATGATTCATTCCAAGACCATTAAGTAACTTCTTGGTGTAGTACATATCTTTGGGCACCTTATAATTCGCAGGGAGAAGGTCTACGATCAAGTTCATTATCTCATTGAAACAGTTATTTGAGAAGGCATACATAGACTTAATGGCCATGAGTCAGGTTACAAAAGCTATGAGGCTTGTTTTCATGTGTCTGTGCAGTGGCTCTTCTATTGCTTTCATGAGCTTGAAGAAAGCTTCAACCTCAGGTGTCGGTGGATCCTCAGAATCGAGGTCAAACTCAGGCCTTAAGGCATCAAGCATCTTGTCCATTCTGTCTGCACATGGTGTATCATCCTCCCCCTCTTGTACTACAGCCGCGACCTGAGAAACTAATTCTCCATGGGGTACCCACAATTCATAGCATGGCATGAATGTAGCAGAACACATGTGCAGAGACATCTCTCTTTTGATCTGAGCATAATAGTTGCAACAGTCACGGCATGGGCACATCACCCTAACATTAGCTCCAGACAAAGAGAATGCACGGTGCACAAAATCTATAGCCTTGGCTGCCCATTCAGTGGAGTGAGCTCCTCCTCTACGCCAACCTTCATACCATCCATCATCGGTCTTCACCCATATTTGATGATGCTATATATTAATTCAATCGATAATCATATATAAGACCTACCCATTTAGATATACATGTCACGACCCTACATCTATATGAAAAGAATGTCCTAAACCCACCCAAGAGTGGTTGACAGAGTGCAGATCCATGACAAGCTGGCAGGGGTCAAACAAAATTTTGGCAGCATAACCCCGCTGTTCTCCTAGATGCACGCCCAGATATGGTGCAGCCGAAGAACAATAGGGTTATGCCGATGAAATCTAGTTCGACCCCTACCAACTCATCATAGATACCACGCTCTATGGCCACTTTGAGACTGTCCAAAAAAGGGATAATTCTGGACCAGCATAGCTCACATGTGATAGGTTTCAACTTACGCATGTGTGGTGAGCCAATCCGAAACATGTGACGCATAGGTTGCGCGACACTAATGTGTAATTTACAAATGAGAACATTAGTGACAAGTTGTTATGCCATCTTTAATTGGGTTAGTTAAAAAATGACTAAAATATATTTATAATGTTATAAGATTTAACAACATATATTTCAAAGAACTAATACAAATCTTTCCACAATGTAATTATAAACGAAACTTACTTAAGCCTTCTAACTAATCATGCATTGTATATGATTACTCATACTCACCTTGTTAGTAGCACTAATGTAGCTCGTAAGAACACACTAAATATAACTTTCGACGGTATAATATATGCAGGACAACGAAAACGAGACTAGGATATATAAACAAACAAACTAGTGCTACTATAAACAAACAAAGTAGTGCGCAGTTGCGTGGTTGGTAGCCTTACTTGGTCAGATGGAAGCAACAACGAATGAGAGAGTTTCGGCACCACGTCGGGGCAGATCAGGCGGTGATGCTGGGCAGTAGTGGTAGGGCTACCGGTGAGAGGCTCGACCTACGGGCTAGGCGCGGGCCCTGGACAGCAGCAGGATTGGGTGGGGCAAATCCAGTGCCAGCACCACTGGGGAGGGAGAGGGAGTAGGCGGTGTTCCCCGTCGAGCCAGGCGGTGGCTCTCGAGCCTAGGCCCCCGCTCGACCCAGCGGCGCGGCCAGATGGCAGGGCCGACAGGGCAGCATGGCAATGGGCGCGGACATGCAACGGGGCTAGACTAGCAGGGCGACGGCGTACAGCGTGGCTGGGCGGCGAGCGATGGGGCCTGATTACACACTGTGGGCGGTGGGTCTGGACAGCGCGGAGCGGGCAGCAAGCGGCGAGGGCAGGGTGGCAGGGTGGTAGGGCTTGGAGGCTCGGGTGCAAGGCGGCGGTGGTAGGGGACAGAAAGGAGAAAGAAATGATCGAGTGAGCACAAACTTAGGCAAAATTCATGTAATCGGGTCGGAACATTTTCATCGGCAGGATAGCTTTCATCGGCCTAGGCCCTAGCCAACTAAAACAAGCGGAAGAACCCAAGCCACATCCTTCTATTCATTAGCTAAAGCCAGCCGACGAAAATAATCCCTTCTTTCGTTGGCTACAACCAGCCAACGAAAGTTATATAGGCTAACTTTCGTCGGTCGCCCTGGCCGACGAAAGACGTATTCTCCAGACATCTAATAAACTACTTTCCTATTCATAATTCCTTATGAATATATAATTCACACACCATATACTTCACACATCATCAATTCTCACCCAGGACACATTTCTCATCATCATATCCATGCATCATAATTGAAGCACACATACAAAAAGTCCAACATAAATTGCATTCCACAAATGTTCAAAGTAAGGTACATAAAAGTCCAACACAAGCACAAGTGCTCTAAGATTTCCGTACAACATATGGTCCATTTGATAATAATAAACGATGAAGTCTAACATAAAAATGAAGCCCTCTCAAATGATATGCGGCTCATGGGGTTTGTGGCTCTCCTAAGCTCCTTGCTTTTCACGTTTCACTTCATTGTGTGAAACCATGTGCTCAGCTATTTTCTTAGAGAGAAATAACCATTTCACTTGAGGTGTAAGAGGCATGTAACGATGTTGCTTACTTGCAACATCCATCGTCAACTTGTCACCATTTCGTTTACAACCTTGTCGGTGTTTAGTACCGGCAATGCACCACGGGATACCTCACGTGATGCTTTGGAGGTAGGCGAGTCCAATTGTAGCTCGATGGTTCGCTTGAACAATGACGGAACATGAGAGTTTATACAGGTTCGGGCTAGCGAGATGCATAATACCCTACATCCTGTTTGTTGCTGATTGTATTGATTGTGAGTTCTCGAGATTACAACGAGCGCTAGGGCTTGGTGTGTGGTATGCGATGGGATGCTATGGCTATGAGATTAGATGATCTCATAAAGGTCCCTCACCTACCTTATATAGTCTGACTGGGTTCTTGGGTTACAAGTCGAGATCCTTCTAAGTTTCCTAGTCGGTTCAGATTACAACCGATCATACACAATCTACGACCTTTACTATTGCCATATTTGAGTCCTTCCATGCCCAGGAGTTTATCTGAACCTCGTATGTCATGAAACCTTCTTGAATTACAATTCTCTTGCCTTGATCATCACGTCCTCCTTGATATCTCTTCATGCAAGCCTGAATCAGTTGGACAGCCCATGACCCTTCGAACAACCAGACTACTTGGGCCATCCACAGGCCCATACCTCGGATCCATGCTATGAGGAGCTGGGGGATATTTGTCCCCCACAAGCCCCCGAGTCTCAAGCCAATTTTGAAAGCAATTGGCTTAAGACTCCAAAGAAATCTGTAGCTCCGATTGTGAATACCTCTGAATCAACCAACATTTCCTTTTCATCTGAACATTTCCTATTGGTTGCACCGATTAGGTGCACCCAATGGGTGTATCCCCTGAGCTTCAAGTTGACTTGAGTATCAATCAGCTTGAAGATCTTGAAATCAGCAACATTTCCCGAGTTGACCAAAATCGTCACCTGGAAAACACATCGTTACAATGGAGGCACCGGCTAGGTGCACCCATTGGGTGTAGCCCCGAGCTTCAAGTTGATTTGAGTAACGATCATCTTGAAGATCTTAAAACTTGAAATTGACTCCTTCGAGACAATATACACCTATCCATTGGCTGCACCTGACAAGGTGCACCCAATGGGTGTAGCCCCCGAGCTCTTAGTTGACTTGAGTAACAATCATCTCAGACATCCAATTTCCATATCTCTGAGTTAAGATAGCTTCCTTTATTTCATTCTTGAGTTTTTATCCCCGACTCAAACTTTCTAACTAAACCGATGAAGGGGATGAGATCTTCCAAGGCGGGTTCAACAACTGAAGACCCTCCTAGCGACTCCAACTCCAACTCCAACTAGTATAACTGGGAGGAGAAGTCGATACTCTGAGGACTCAACCACCCCGGTCTCAGCGGCCCAGATGACGACAACGACGATGACGATGGTGATGAATACAGTGAAGACAGCGACCACAACAATGACGACGACGATGACAGCAATGGTGGCAGTAGCGACGATGATGACGATGATGACAACAATGACGAGGATGATGACGACGACGGCAGCGACGATGATGGGGACGCGGATCCTCATCCACATAAGCGCCGTCGTATCGCCGTTTAAGTAGTAGTAGCATATTGCTTATGTATCTAGTAGAATAGGGCTCCATGTATCTCCCTCAATATTGAATCCAAATATCACTATGAACTTCCTCAAAAATTGTTCTGTGCGTTAATTTATGTCCTTTCTTGTATTCATTATTGATTTCTGCCAATAATCCGACTTGTCCCTGATTGAACCAATTATATATTCAGTTGAATGTCCTCCTAGAAATTAGAAATCCAATTAATCCGATAATAAAACTGATAACTGGGGTAAGAAACCGAGTCCCCGAGCCAAACTGTTGATATCAATCAATATGCGAATCCATTATCATAACGACTCACAGTACCGCCATCGAATTTATACATGAATCCCCGTACCTGAGTTAACTCTCATAAGTATGCAGCCGACTGAACTAGTGCCGACTCAACAAGATAAGAACTGCGTGTATGCTATTTTAACGAAGATCTGACGCCGTTATTTTTGCGATAGAAAACAAAGCTTCTTCCATATTTGAGGCTGTTAAGCATTAAAGAGAAATAATACCCTAACGGATCTCTCTGCTTGAACTCTTGTTCCTTGACTTCTACCATTACTCCGCAGCCACACCACCGAACTTTAAATCCTTGATCAGCAATCCTCAAAGAATCCACGATATTCTCTCAAAATCATGACCCTAAAGAAAAAACACTCAGTGAACGCGGAAATACGCACGAGGGACTACCGTTTGACGAGGACCGGCCAATCCCCTCGCCGTTTCTTGCCTTCCGTATGTCCTCAATCTCTAAATCTGACTTACTACATCATGTTAAGATGGGGGTACTCCCACCCAGAGTTAGCTCAATGGAGAAGTTGTGAGGGGGAAAAGGCTCCTACTAAAGATACCCACAAACATGTCGTGTTTGCCCCTTTCTTCATCCGCGGGTTAGGTCGTTGTGATGCTCCAGCATCTCAAGAGCATTTTCATTTATCATACATTCAACATGCATCATTTTCATCATACTTATGCTTGCATTTGAAATACAGCTATATTTGATGATTTAGGCATATGCATTAGGAGTTGCTTGAAACCTATTGCATTAGACTCCTTGGCCGCCCTGGCCCTAGCACCTATAATTAGAGTTCGCAGGATGAGTATGGCTAGAGTGCTAGGTACGAGTAGACACGAGTGTGTGGACTTCGTCGCGTAGGTACTTTCAAAGTTACAAAGATCTTACTATTATGTCAAATAGTACTCTTGCTCATGATTTAAATGGAGACCGGGCGGAGATTTTATTTCAGTATTTACTTTCCATGATGTCGCACTTTGGACTCCGCAGTCGTGTAAGGTCCGTCCATTATTCGCCTATTGGTCGGCATAACATTGCTAGAGTGCTTAACCGGGATATGGGACCGGTGAAGTCTTTCCTGAGCTCGTCCGAAGCACAGAGACACGTTCCTACCCACTGGTTGAGAGGAAGGTGGCTTGGGGGAGCTTTGTACTCATTGTGGGAAGACCGAGATGTCGGCAGGCTCGCTATGGGGGCACAACCCGGGGGCTAGGTGGGAGTGAATCGAACTTGGGACGAGGCAGGTTAAGATTGGGACTATATGTGGGAACGCGATGGCTAGTTAGCATATACCCCTGGCATGATAGTTATTCCCGAGAATTAAAAATCGAATTCGAATCGCTGATGCCTACTAGGTGTCGGAATCCCAATACCTTTGACGTTCATCGTAGTAACTACTTAAGCACTCTGTATTTAATACTCATGATTTTGAATATCACATGTTTGAATTGAACTGTTTACCTTACTGCAATTTACTATTATGTTGGTGGTTAAACAAACGTTGAAAACTTGTTTACTTATATTGATCATGACACTGTTTAAAATCAATGGCTAAGGATCCACTTGCTAGTAAGCAGCTTCGCGTCAGCCGTAATCCAAATCCATTAAGTCCTACTGAGTAATTAGTACTCAAGGTTTGACCCCCATATTTTGAGCGCAGGTATGGAGTTCATTGTTTGCACCTGTGTCGGAGGTGGTGCATGCCCGTACTTAGGATGAATCGGCATGAGTGGCACAAGGGTAACATCGGTGGGCTCGATGTTGTTACTTCTAAAATGCAAATCTTTTGTGATGTGATGGTGACCTCTGAACTTTATCATTCTGCTGCGAGAAAACTTATGAACTTGCTATTTTAAAACTCTATGTTGGACTTGTGCTATATTTGAAACCGGTTTGTAACTAAGTCTATTATTATGGCATTTTAACTGCATGTGATGATGTATCTGTTGTGGCTCCATCGTGGGTCAGATGTGTATGATGTCGGTTCTTCTGGGAAACGGTATCATCGGGGGTTAAGTGACTCTCGACGGACGACCGGGTTTAGTTTGGCCTAAGTGCACCGCGAGCTAGAGGTGGCAGGTGTGCTTAGCCCGGATTAAATCGGCGGTAGCTGTCCACTATGTTCATTCGTTCGGGGTTTGCTCCACTTCTATTACATTGATTTGACACACCTGAATCCCAAGTCCATTGTCCAAATTGCAATTTTCATCCATCTGTGTGAAGCCTTTCTTGGAAGCTCCTCATTTTGGCTTGTGGAAATACCTTTATCACTGCAAACCCGGCACCCAAGAAAAAGTGCTGCAAGTAGTTTGGGGAGCTAGCTTGGAATTCTGCAGAGGACGAAAATCAGTATATTTAGATATCCTACTGAAAGATAGCAATAGAGGATGTCACTCAGAGTGGTTTTATATCAGTAATCATGATAAATCTCTTCCACCTCGATCGGGTCGTGAGCCCAATACCAAGCTACACAGTTGGGAAGAAGCACCAACAGGGGAAGAGAGAGCTGAAGTTGAAATTCTCCTCAAAGACATAGCTGCCCTAAAAGAAAATGGCTTAACTGCCCAAGCTGTTGTGATAGACTTCACTTTCAAAAGCATTCAACCCCTAAAGAGTCGAGTTTATCCTGCATACTTGTATGTTGGAACAAGTGATCCAACCCGATAGACTACTCGAGTTATCACCGAACAAGAAATCAAGGCTCGTGTTGGTCTAATGCTCAGAGGAGAGGTGCATAATGAAGAGCTCCATAGCCATACTCTGCATGGCATCCGACTCCTTCCGTAAGTTTTTCATTCAGACTTCCATGAGTTGTGCACGGTGTAATCATATAAGTCTTACTGAATGCCTTTGCTAATTCCAAATGTGCAGAGTAACATTGCTAAGTTCTTATCTGATCCGCCACTGCAAGATGATGATAAGTTACTGAAACGCAAGTCTGAATTGACTGAAGAAGAGATGGAAGCTGTGGTTGCTGCTTCTCAAGGAGAAGGCAATAACGAAGCTGCCACATATATTGTAATTTCACATCCATCTGCGAGCTCTGAAGATGAAGAAGAAGCCACCGCTCTAGAAAATTGAGGTCATGATTCTGAACATGATACAGAAGATGCCATCAAAGAGGATGCTCCCATTGCCGAAAGAACTAGGAGAACTCGAATCAAGCTGCCTGCCACCCGAGCTGAAATCCCAAGAAAAAGGACAAGCAGGGATAGGGGCACAGTTCAGGAGTCAACTGTAGATTCACCATAACCACTGAGAAAGATGTCCAAGAAACCCAAATTACAAGAGGAAAGCCATGATACCGCCTCCCCGAACTATATCAACTGGAACATACTGGCCAACGAGGAAGAAGGAGAAGTAGTAGAAGAAGAAGTAATCCTTCAACGCCGAGAAAGAAGATCAAAGAAACTGCAGGACCAAGGAACATCCGTTCTCTAAGCTTATACAATCATAGGCATTGACAAAGAACTTGATGTATCTGATGCTGAAAATATTGTAAAGGCCACCTCATCGACTCCGAGTCAACCATTATTTGGAGACGCATCCCAACCAGAAAAAGACTTGTATGTATCGTATCCTCATCGATTTATCTCATTGTATTTAAAGGGCCTAATTTGTCAAATTTCAAGTTGCAGGCAAAGCTTCATCAAGCCCACAAGTCCAACCAGCAATGTTCTTTACTCGGCAGATGAAGAACCAAGCCCCTGAGGGTCTCCACATTCTGCAGACGATCAACACAGAAGTGCAGCACCCACCAACACCACAATAGAAGTTGAGCAGTCAGTCAACCCAAATAAAACTATCACAGTCGATGCTCAGAAAAATATGAACTGGGATGACGCCTTTGTGGGTGCTGGTCTGAAGACAACCCATGAAGCAGATATGATAGAGACAACAGACCAGGTCCCACCAATGCTGACCACATTCAAGATGAGTCGGCTTATACTTCGCCTGATCCTCACCCATCAGACATTCAGAATGAGACTGCATACGTGTCAACGAAAGAGAAAGTTGTGCAGAAGAATACAACCAGCTTGCATGTGTCTGCAGGCACAGAAACTGACACTGAGAAAGCCAGAACTGACTCCTTAATTATGGACGCTAAGGATGCTGATCGTCAATTAGTTGTTCCCACATTGAGCTCTAGTCCACATACCGCCTTTGAAGTAAGACGACTGCTCAATTATGTTGTAAGTATTTCCTCAGGTTATGTTCTTATAAGCTTTGTTGCCGTGCAGGAACAGTTTGCCCAGGTTGCTTTGCTTCGCAAAAAGATTACGCCACTCCTTAAGTCAGATGTTGTGCTGCTTCGACAGCAATTATCCGACTTGGAAACCATCCGGGCTGCAGAAGCTGCTGGTGAGTAGTAGATGCTCTAAGAAGGACGGTGAGTATGATTTGTCCAATTTGGTATCTGACAACCTATTTTGTAGCTGCATCCAAAAGAATCGCTGAACTAGAGAAGGCTGCCACTGATCAAGAGATATCATACCGCAATGTAGTGGGTGAGAGAGACCAAGCCCGAGATGCTGCCATTGAGTTACAGAAGAAATTTGAACTCGAGAAGAAAAGGCATAAGGTAACCCGTCAATAAACCCAACTTGCATATTCATTACTCACAGAGGCATATAGGCTGTACCGGTACACTAGATGATGTGCTGAAATGTCAATTGGAGTGCTCCAGATTGAAGGGTGAACTTCATTCAGCACAAGAATCCCGTGATGGCTTCGAGAGATCTTTCCGTGAGTCAGCCAACACTCTAAAGACTCTTGAAAATAGCCACAAGTTGACTCGCGATGAGCTGACGAAGAAAACTGCTGAGCTAACCGATGCCAATCAAGCCCAGACAGAATTTCAGAAAAAAGAACCGAGACCTTGAGAAGATTTTGAAAGCCACAAAAGAAGCCCTCAAAGAGTCAAACCACCACTCGAAGCAACAGGCCGATGAGTTAGACCTCGTAAAGCGAAATTATGAAATCTCGAAGAAAAATGTTGAGAAACTAGTATCAAATCTGGATAAGGCGAAGAATCTCTTCAAGTCAACCGTCTCATCACTTACGGTGGCATTGAATATATGCTCACCCGAGTTAGGAGCACCAAGATCAGTAGAGGAATGAATGACTACCATCGTGCGAGACACCAAAGCTTATCACTACCATCGTGGGCCCCAACTTTTTCGTGGGCCAACCCACGAAAAATATCATACTTTGTTCGTGGGCCTGCAGGCCGACGAAAAAAGAGTACTTTTTCGTCGGCCGCCGCCGTGGCCGACAAAAAATGTGGAGTTTTTCGTGGGTCGGCCCCTGGCCGACAAAAAAAGCAGAGGCCAGCGCGGCTCTGGGCCCACAGGTTTTTCGTGGGCCAAGGTGTCCCACGAAAAACCACTCTTTTTCGTGAGCCTTTGCTCAAGACCAACGAAAAAATGAGATGTTTTTCATGAGCCGGGGCTGGCCGTTGAAAAATTGGTCTCCTATTGAGTCTCGCAGTGCCGTCGATCTTCCCTCGTCCTCGATTCAAAAACAATTCACCTTACCCGCCGCCGCCGCCTCCCCTGCTGGCCGCCATGCCCTCCGCCGCCCACTGCCTCGCCGGCGCGCCCGCCCGTGGCCCCTCCGCCTCTGGCCGCCTGCCGCGCCCGCTCGCAGGCCCTCCGCCTCCGGCCGGCCTGCCGCTACTCCACGCGTGGTGCCCGCCCCTGGTCGCCTGGCACGCCTGCCCTTGGCCCCCCCCGCCTCCGTTGACGCACCTGCCAATTGCCTCCACCGGCGCCGGCTTCCGCATCCCTCATCGCCGCCCACCTCTCGTTGCCGCTGATGGCCCGTGGCCCCGCGTCCCTGGCTGGCCTCCCCCTGTCGTCGCCGCCCACCAGCGGCCCCACGCGCCCTCCACGTGGTGGCACCCGCCGCCTGGTCCCTTGCTCCAGCCGCCCGGGCCAGGCCCCAGCCCTATCTCCAGCTCCCCGCGCCGGCCGCCCGCCCGCGGCCACCCCTTCCTCCGGCTTTCGGCGCCGCCCGCCCACCCGTGGCCCTGCTGCCCTGAGACGCCGTCCCTAGGCCCTACTGCCGCTGCCCGGCCTTGCGTGTGACCGGCAGCGCACACGCCAGCGCCGCCAAGCTCTTCCGCGGTGCCACCCCGGCCGACGTCCCCCTCACGCGCGCCATCGGACGCCCCTGCCACTGTCCTGCGTCCCGACGCTGGAAGGAGTAGCAGCAATAAAGGTAGCACTTTATGTTTGTTTGGATTGTTTGTTATATAGGCATGGATTGTTTCGTCGGCCACTTTTTCGACGAGTGTTGAGTAGTGTGATTAGATTATTATTTATGCGTTGTTTCGTCGGCCATGTCCAAAACTGACGAATTAGTTTTGATTAGTCTTTCAATTGGTTGTTGCTGTATGGTTACGGGGTAGGCTACCATAGCATGAAAATGATTTTTCTACTATCGCGTAAACACAGGAACACATACAAGCAAGAGATCATGGATCGTTACCACAAGACGCGTAGTGCAGCGGAAGACGTGTTGAAGCAGCCGAGGGCTTGACGTCGCGCGCTGAGTGGTTGTCGGTGGAGAAGAGCCGATGCCGAGTCGACTAGCCAATCAGTCAGCAGCCCAGAGGTTCAGTTGGGAATGAGTCGGCAACGATTGCCACCAGTCGGCTGATCAGCGTAGCAGTCGTAGCAACGCCTCTACAGTATCCACACGTGCGGGAAGGCGACTCCAAGAACTGGCGTGCTAGCACCACGAACTTGGCCGCGGATCTTAAGAGATTGGGTTTGATTCGCTCACATTTGAGCCATGCCCTCTCATGCATGTATATAGTCTCCACTAATGGGCTTTAGCCATGTAAAGTCCCATTAGGATTCTAATTGCTTGCGGATCATGTATCCGAGTCCTGGTAGAGGTCCAACTGCACGTACCATACGCGTGCGTCCGGGTCAGACCCATAGGTCGAGTTCCAGTCGGACTCAGTATCGGCTCTTCCTAGAGCCGATACGACTCGGAGTCGGTCCTAGAAATTACCGCGTGGGCATATCTCCATCAATCTCCCACTTTCCCAAGGGGCAATATCCTAGTGTCACCAATCCCTTAAGTGTGTGACCCTATAGGTTCTCATGCAGTCGGCCATGGCGAAAAACCCTTTCTCAAGCCAATCGATCAACAGCGGTGCCTAGCAGCACATGTTGACCCCCGAAAGGACAATGATCATATCAACCGAACCTTGATATACTACTCGTCCTATATCCTTTTGCCACGCTACACCAGTCAGACCCAAGGCGAGATTTGTGCGACCCTTGTTTAGATAGTTTGACTTATTTCACTTGTCAATGGTGGATTGTTGGACTAACCATTAGTCCAAATGTGATTAACCATTAATCACATAGCACGGCCATGCATTTTCTAATCCAGCCACCTCGAGGGGCCTAGAGGCAATCTCTCCTGTTATGTAGGAGGGTCAAATTCCTTCTTGATCCAATCACATCCCAATCCATGTTTCGCAATGCACCTGAAAGTTACCTTTATAACTGCCTAGTTACAGAGTAGGTGAGAAACAATGGTGATCTCAGGTCAAAGAATTTAGCGGGTATATCACTCGAGAGCGCTTGATGGCACATATAAGCATAACAATCCCAGCAACGTCTCGGAGCGAGTCAGATCCGACACCATGTTCTCTAACATCTGTCCACATCATTGATTTGATATCCAATATCTATGATCTGCAAGACATGATCATCAATCAATCCATGTGCTAGCCCCCGAGTCATTATTGTCCCAAATAAAGACTATAGGCTCGGGACCATTCAGAACACGGCATTTAAACAAGAGTCTAAAGAATGAGTCACGCACTCATTGTTCCATTGTTTACAGTAGCATGTTCAAGGAACAAAGATGAATAACATTTATTTGAAATAAAACATAACAAATTCTCATCCCACATACACTAGAGTCAACTCAGGTATCCTATAACCATTGCTTTCGTGTGTGCCTCGAATTTGGTTTGTGGGAGAGACTTCGTTAATGGATCAGCTACATTTAGATCCGTGTGCACTTTACATATCTTCACATCACCTCTATCAATAATCTCTCTGATCAGGTGATATCGCCTGAGTATATGTTTGGATTTTTGGTGTGACCTAGGTTCCTTAGCTTGTGCAATGGCACCGATATTATCACAGTAAAGGTCCAATGGGCACGAAGCACTCGGAACAACACCTAACTCAGAAACAAACTTTCTGATCCAAACTGCCTCCTTTGCAGCTTCCGAAGCTGCAATATACTCGGCTTCTATTGCAGAATCGGCCACCGTATCTTGCTTGGAACTCTTCCAACTAACCGCTCCACCATTGAGGCAGAATACGAATCCGGCTTGCGATCTACTGTCGTCTTTGTTCGTTTGGAAACCAGCATCGGTGTAACCTATTACAACGAGCTCTTCCTCACCTCCAAACACTAGGAACAAATCCTTAGTCCTGCTTAAGTACTTAAGGATATTCTTTACAACAATCCAGTGACCTTCACCCAGACTTGCCTGGTATCTGTTCGTGACACTCAGAGCAAAGGAAACATCAGGGCGAGTACATATCATGGCATACATGATGGATCCGATTGCGGAGGCGTATGGGATCTCACCCATCCTTTTTTGCTCATCAGTAGTCGATGGACACTGAGTCTTGCTCAAGATCGTGCCAGGTGACATGGGAAGGAAACCTTTCTTGGAATCATGCATGTTGAACCATTTCAACACCTTGTCAATATATGTACTTTGGCTTAATCCAATTAAGCGCTTAGATCTATCTCTATAGATCTCTATGCCCAAAATGTAAGTTGCTTCCCCTAGGTCCTTCATCGAGAAACTCTTTCTCAATGAGTCCTTCACAGTCTCCAACATAGGAATGTCATTTCTGATCAATAATATGTCATCTACATATAAGACCAGAAAGACGAGTGTGCTCCCACTGACCTTCTTGTATACACAAGGTTCTTCTACGTTCTTGATGAAACCAAACCCTTTGACCACTTCATCAAAATGCAGATTCCAACTCCGAGATGCTTGCTTGAGTCCATAGATGGACTTCAAAAGCTTGCACACCTTCCCATAATTCTTTGGATCGACAAAACCATCGGGCTGCGTCATGTACACATCCTCACTTAGGTTTCCATTAAGGAAAGCCATTTTGACATCCGTTTGCCACACTTCATAGTCATGATGTGCGGCAATCGCTAGGAGGATCCGAATAGACTTTAGCATAGCTATGGGCGAAAATGTTTCATCATAATCAACACCTTGAATCTGACGAAACCCTTCTTCCACAAGCCGAGCTTTATAGATGTGAACATTTCCATCAGCGTCTATCTTTTTCTTGAAAACCCATTTGCACTTGATAGGTCGCAGCTCATCAAGTGGTTCGACCAAGTTCCAAACTTGGTTGTCAGCCATGGATTTCAACTCGGATCGCATGGCCTCCAGCCATTTCTCAGAGTCGGGTCCCATCACTGCTTCTTCGTAAGTCTTAGGCTCATCATTGTCCAACAATAATACATCGTGCCGACCCATGGTGAGGAACATGTATCGGTCGGGTGCACAATGTGCCCTCTGTGACCTACGTGGGGTTAATGGTGTTTCAACAGAGTGCTCAACATTTGACTCATTCCGTTGGAAATCAGTCGGATCAGAACCATTCTCTAGCGTTTCTCAAACCTCTTCGAGTTGCACCCGGTTCTGACTTGTTTCAACTTTCTAGAGAAACTCTTTCTCCAAAAAGACACCATTCCGGGCAACAAACACTTTTGCTTCCTCCCGGTTATAAAAATAATATCCTTTGGTTTCCCTAGGATAGCTCACAAAGTAGCATTTGTCTGACTTAGGATGAAGCTTGTCAGACGTCAAACGTTTGACATAAGCCTCACAACCCTAAATCTTAAGGAAAGACAGCCTGGGACTCTTCCCAATCCATATCTCATATGGTGTCCTTTCCACAGACTTCGATGGAACTCGGTTCAGTGTAAACGCAGCAGTTTCTAAAGCATAACCCCAGAAAGACAACAGAAGATCAGTTTAACTCATCATCGACCTCACCATGTCCAACAAGGTTCGGTTCCTCCTCTCTGCCACACCATTCAGCTGTGGCATTCCAGGTGGAGTCAGTTGTGGAACAATTCCACAACTCTTCAGATGATCATTGAACTCATGGCTCAGATATTCTCCACCACGATCCGATCGCAGGAATTTTATCATCTTGCCAGAGTGATTCTGTACTTCAATCTAATACTGCTTGAACTTTTCAAATGACTAAGACTTATGTCTCATTAAGTAGATATATCCATACCTACTAAAGTCATCAGTAAAAGTAATGAAATACTGAAAACCACCTCTGGCTACTGAGCTCATTGGACCAATACATCAGTATGTACAAGGGCCAATAACTCGGATGCCCTCTCACTTTTACCAGTGAAGGGTGCTTTTGTCATCTTGCCAAGTAAACAAGACTCACATGTCTCAAATGATTCATAATCAAATGAGTCGAGTAGTCCATCCTTATGGAGCTTCTCTACACGTTTCTTATTAATATGACCCAAGCGACAATGCCAGATAAAAACAGGATTCAAATCACTCGACTTGAGTCATTTAGCATTAATGTTAAGAATCGGCTCATCCTCAAGATCAAGAACATACAATCTATTCACTAATGGACAATATGCATACAGCATGTTATTCAAATAAATAGAACAACACTTTTTCTTTATTATTATCTCATAACCACCATCTTCCTCCAAACATGAACAGGAGATAATGTTTTTGCTCAATGCTGGAATAAAATAGCAATTATTTAACACTATCACTAATCCTGAGGGAAGCGACAAGTGATATGTGCCGACTGCCAACACAGCAACCTTTGCTCCGTTGCCGACACGCACGTCCAACTCGCCCTTCACAAAATTTCTAGTCTGTTTTAGTCCCTGCAACGATTTGCATGTATGAATCATCGACCCGGTATCAAATACCCTTGATTCACTAGAAGAAGTTGCAAGATTAATTTCAATAACATTAATACCTGAAGCGGAAGTCTCACTTCCCTTCTTCTTCTTCTCTTCTAAGTATTTCTGGCAGTTCCTCGACCAATGCCCACTATCACCACAGTGGAAGCACTTCTCCAAGGGAGAGGGACCAGCCTTAGGCTTGGCATCAGTTCTTGGCTTTTGGATCCTATCCTCAGCCTTACCTTTGCCCTTGCCCTTGTGCTTCCTCTTCTTGCTATCCCTTTGGATCATCATCACATGAGGTAAGGTCTTTTTGATGCTATCCTCGGCAGTTTTATGCATCCCATGCAACTCGGTCAGAGTCTTATCAAAGCTATTCATATGAAAATTCATAATGAATGGCTCGAAACTAGAAGGCAGAGATTAGAGGATCACATCCGTCGTAAGCTCAGGCTCAATACCAAGTCTACCGAGTGCCTCAATGTGACCAATCATCTTGATCACATGAGGGCTGATAGGATTCCCTTCAGCTAGATTGCTTCCAAACAAGGCCTTTGAGGTGTTGTACTTCTCGACCCTTGCCTGGCTCTCAAACATGCCATGGAGCCCTTCAATCATATTGAAGGCAGTCCAAGTCCTCATATTGCTTCTGAAGCTCAAGGGACATTGTGGCGAGCATGAGACAGCCAACGTCAAGCGAGTCATTGTAGTACTTCTCATGAGCCCTGCGTTCAGCAGCAGTAGCACTAGCCACAAGATCCTCAGGATAGGGCTGCTCAAGAACATATTCCTTTTTCTCTTGCTTGAGAACAATTCTCAAGTTTCGATACTAGTTTGTAAAGTTCATTCCAGACAACTTTTCTTTATCAAGAATAGATCGCAAATTAAAGCTAGAACTCGGAGCGTGATTACTGGCCATGATCAACTACAAAAGGAAGTAAATATACGCAAGATTCAGCACAATGTTTTATGTAGATCTTTCATTAAACAATTTAACAAAAGATACCTCCACTATATGTTTGCAATCGTATTCCCTTTCACGACACATAGTGGACGAGATCCACGTTTATCTAAGTTCTAGTGAGCTTTGGCATCACTGCTAGAAACTTAGTGAAACCGGTAGACAGCCATTGTCAATCACATCCTATGTGACACTCGTTTGTTGGGCGACATCCTATGTCGAACTTCCAACATCATGCCCAAGGCCAAAATCTGATTTGATAGCCTCATCAAGTAAACCAATCCCATACGCGCAGATGTCCAACATCCACCCTATTTGATTAAGATAGATGATGGCACCCTGCTTTGGCAGACCAACCAAACAACGATCGAAATCCTTTTAGGTGTAGCGATTGGAAGGGCATCAAGAACTCTTTAGGTTTTCTAAGGGAATCTATTCTAATACATCAAATGCAAGAAAGAACAGTTAGTGATAACAAAAACTATGGACCATAGATCCAATCTATGATAACTTATCGGGTTGATCCAATCAAGCTGAGTCAAGTTATGTCCATATACCTGGCATCAGCTCATCCAATGAACCAGCGCGAGGAGCTTGTAACAGATCCAATCTATTACCATCCAACCATCCAATGGATCGATGCATAGAGCCTATAACAGATCCAATCTGTTATCATGGAGCCGCAGTAGATCCAATCTACCATGGTAATAGATCCAATCTATTACATCGATCTAGATCATAAAGCTACGTACGATCGGCTTTGATACCACTGTAGGGTTTACGGGGCAGGCTACCATAGCATGAAAACGATTTTCTACTACCGCGTAAACACAAGAACACGTACAAGCAAGAGATCATGGATCGTTACCACTAGATGCGCAGTGCAGCGGAAGACGTGTTGAAGCAGCCGATTGCTTGACGTCGCGCGCCGAGTGGTTGTCGGTGGAGAAGAGCCGATGTCGAGTCGACTAGCCGATCAGTCGGCCGCCCAGAGGTTCAGTCGGGAACTGAGTCAGCAATGATTGCCACCAGTCGGCTGATCAGCGTAGCAGTTGTAGCAACGCCTCTATGGTATCCACATATGCGGGAAGGCGACTCCAAGAACTGGCTTGCTAGAACCACGAACTTGGCAGGTGGATCTTGAGAAATCAGACTAGGGCACAGCTAGGGTTTCGCAGAAACCTTTTCTGCGATGGCTCTCACACAACCAATTAGGTTTGATTCGCTCACATCTAAGTCGTGCCCTCTCATGCATATCCCAGAGCCTGATACGACTCGGAGTCGGTCTTGGAAATTGCCGCGTGGGCATATCTCCATCAGTTGCCTCACTGGTTCCGTTTAGTCTTGATGTAGATGTTGATTAGCCTAATTTACCACTTGAGGGTAACAATTGTTGATTACATCTCTGTTAATGATGCAGTAGGATTGCTATTATAGAGTTAAACATTTTGATGATTAGATTAGATTTTAAATTAATCCGTCTTGGTCAATAATCATTTTATGTGTTTCATAAACTGTCTTCTTACTATTTATGATTTTATGAGATTCTAAATTGTCTTTTTACTGTTTATATGGCATATGATTATTGTTTATTTGTTTATGCACTTTACTTTATTTGTACAGTTAATTTCTAGAGTATAGGGTTTACACGCAAACCAGTAGTTAACCCTAGGCGTCACCCATTCTGGAAGCACGCACATCGCATTTATGGTGGTGTTTGGACCTAATGAAGTTGCACAATCTATGGATGCATGGATTGTATAGTTTCATTCGATCCAAACTTGTGATTACTTGTGATGTGCGTGGTTCCGGGATTGTCCACGTATTTGGACAGCTGGAGAATGGGGGTGGCCGCATGTGATTCGTGTACGTGTCCAATGATATGAACGAGATTTTGACAACATAACCCAGTTGTTCTCCGTCGCACAACGACAGGCGTGCGTTCGGAGAACAGCGGGGTTATGCTGCCGAAATTTCGTTTGGATCATCAGGCACGTCACGAATCGCGTGCGGCCGCCTCCATTCTTGGGTGGGTTTAGGGCCTTTCCTAGTAGGGTTCTTTGTTGCCATCTAAGCCACGTGTCACTACTATATGATGAATTTTGGTTGGTTCATTAGCCTCAAAAATGGGCGACAATCGAAAGGATCCTCAAAAATGGGCGACAATCAAAAGGCTATGTATGAAGGATGGAGAAAGAATGGGGCACACTTCAGAGAATATCAGGCAATTGCAGAGGATTTTCTGAAGCAAGCATTCAAGGTGGCAAAAGGTCCTGTCACGCTATGTCCGTGCCTTGACTGTAAGAACAAGTCAAACAAGACCAGACATGTGATGAAGGAACACCTATGTAGATTTGGGTTTATGCCTAACTATCTTGTATGGCGTAAGCATGGAGAGCAAGGTCATCGTATCTCAAAGCCGGCTCAGCTGAACCATGATGGCATGATGGATATGCAGAATGACATTGCTATGGGGTTTCAGTTTGATCCAGAAGAGGACAATCAGCCACCGCCAGAGGTACAAGAATTCTATCGACTGCTTGAAGCCAGTGATGAGAAGCTGCATGAGTATACCGAGAAGACCGCTTTTGATACGGTGTCGAAACTTATGGCGATTAAATCGGATCACAACATCTCGAACAGCTGCTTCAATGACATCACCAAACTGATGTCTGAGGTTCTCCCATTTGATCATAAGCTGCTGAAGAACTTATATTTCGCGAAGAAGATGATGGCATGTCTTGGGATGAAATATGAAAAGATAGATGTCTGTCCTGGCAACTGCATGCTATTTTGGAGGGAGGATGATAAACTGAGTACATGTACGCACTGTGGGAAGTCTAAGTACATTCAGGTGGCCAATGAGGCATGGAAGAACATGGACACAACGGTGCCGGCTAAACAGTTGCGGTATATGCCCATCATCCCTCGTCTGAAGCGACTATTCCTTTCTATGAAAATAGCTAAGAGTATGAGGTGGCACAAAGAACGCAGACGTGGCGGCTAGATGGCGACGAATGGAAGGCACTGGACGAGTTCGATCCTGAGTTTGCGAGAGACCCAAGGAGTGTCCGTCTTGGGTTGGCGATGGATGGGTTCACACCTTTCAATACTTCTGCAAGCCCATACTCTTGCTGGCCAGTTTTCATCACGCCATACAATCTTCCACCTGAGATGGTGCTTAAAGATGAATTCATATTTCTTGCACTCGTCATTCTAGGACTTGAGCATCCAAGGAAGAATCTCAATGTCTTCTTACACCCGTTAATAGAAGAACTCAAACAATTGTGGATAGGGGTGAAGGCGTATGATAATTACGCTAAGAAAGAATTCACCCTGCGTGCCGCATACCTCTGGTCGGTACATGATCTATTGGCCTATGCCATTTGGGCTGGATGGTCTGTGAATGGCCGTCTTTCTTGTCCCATATGTATGGATGACTCAGATGCATACAGGCTAAAGCATGGTAGAAAATTCACTTTCTTTGATTGCACTCGACGGGAGCTTGGTATCAAGCACAAGTTCAAGTTTTCGACTACTGCATTTCGAAAAGGTGTTAAAGTGACAAAGTTACCATCAAAACGTAAGACTGCAAAGGAGATAATGGCATGGCATAGACGTCTGAAGGTTGATCCGAAGAAAGGCAAAAAGTTTGAAGGTTACGGTGTGCTCCACGACTAGACTCACATTTCCTCACTTTGGGAGCTGCCTTATGCTGAAGCTTTGATGCTGCTGCACAACATCGATCTCATGCACCAAGAGTGTAATGTCGTGGAAAGCATCGTAAGCATGTGTTTTGATGTGACAGACAAATCCAAAGACAATATCTAAGCAAGGAAAGACTTAGCATTGCTGTGTGATCGTCCCAATCTTGAGGTACGGTTAAATGGGAAAGGAAGTGAGTGTAGACCACGAGCCGAATATTGTCCTAAGCTAGAAGAAAGGAAACAAATATTTCAATGGTTGAAGACCCTGAAATTTCCAGATCGCTATGCAGCTAACCTAAAGCGGGCGGTAAATGTGAAGACTGGAAAGTTGACCGGACTGAAGAGTCACGATTACCATATCATCATGGAAAGGCTCCTACATGTAATGTTTCATGGTTATTTCAAAGACGACCTATGGAGGTTGTTAGGTGAGTTCAGTTACTTCTACAGGCATTATGTGCTAAGACAGTCTCAAAGAGTTTGATGCATAAGTTTGTGAGAGAGATTCCGGTGCTTGTATGCAAATTGGAAAAAAGTGTTTCCTCCTGGTTTCATGAATGTGATGCAGCACCTGTTCATTCACTTGCCCTGGGAAGCATTGGTCAGTGGACCTGTTCAATGCAGGTGGATGTATCCTAAAGAAAGGCAACTTAAAAAACTTAGGTCTACTGTACACAACAAGGCTAGGGTTGAGGGGTGTATCGCTGAGGCGTTTGCTCTTAAAGAGATATCGCACCTTACCAAAAAGTATTTCAACAAAAAAGACACTGAAAAGCCCTCCAAGCGGGTTTCTGTTGTTGATGGGGAACCACAAAGCGACCTTCACATTTTCAAGTTCTAGGGTACAACAAGTGGGCCTTCGACTATACACCATGTGGAGGAATCAGAACCGAACTTGTTCTTGTTGTATATGTTTAGTAACATGAAAGAAATGATCAAATATTTCGAGTATGTCATCTTCTGAGTTTGTTTTGTACTCTTTGATTTATATCTACTGTCATCTCTAAGTATCAAATAATCTCGTCCTCTCAGAACATCAAATAATGCAGCTTGTTCAAAAAAGAGTGGACATCCGCTGACCGACCCACCGCCAAGCAATTAGAGAACCTAATGCGCAATGGGCTACATGGTGGTCCTAGTTTCTTGCAGTGGTTCTACAAGCATGTAATTAGCGTCTCATCATCTCTTCGATCATGAAGTGTCTAATAATGATGCTTTCTAATAATGATGCTTTCTTATATAGTGTCTTACTGATGGAACCATCTATAAAGACCTAGACCAGCTGTCTCATGGTCTTGTGAAGGCAAGGAACTACAATCGATACGATGTTTCTAGATTTCGCTTCAGAACAGCAAAATTAGAGAAGAGCCGTCCATTTGCAGCCACGGTCAATAGCGGAGTTATGACCACCGCTTATGATGCTAATGAGAATCTAGTTCACTACTACGGTGTCTTACAGAACATCATTAAGTACGAGTTTGATGGTCCCAAACCACTAAGTCTGGTGTTTTTTGAATGTGATTGGTTTCATCCACATAATGGCACTCGTGTTGACAACTTTGGCATGGTCGAGGTAAAGCACAGTTCCAAGCTTCAAGGCCAAGACAATGTCATTCTTGCTCATCAAGCTGAGCAGGTTTACTACCTGCCATATCCTCATCCTAGCATGAATGCATGGTGGGTGGCATTTAAAGTTAACCCCCAAGTCTTCCCTGTTGGCGAGGAAGGGTACAATGAAGACGATGACCATGATGTGTTCCAAGAAGGAATGTTCAATAATGTATCTAATGGGGACGATGACAATGATGGCTTATAAGAAGACGAAAGGTTTCAAGCCGAAAGTCTTCAAGGCGAAAGGTTTCATGTATCCAATGGGGACGCCCTAGAGTTATTACACGAGGAATGTGATGCCCCCGGCATCTCGAAAATCTTAACACGTGATTAGATTAGCGGTAGTCAGAGATTTGGCTTAATAATGTTTAGAGAAGAGCAACAACTAGGTTAGTAAATCACGAAGTCAGAAATTTCCAGTGAGATATGCAAAACCCCTGAGTGCACTTATGACCTTAGTTCCAAATAAAATGTGATTTAGACCAAACTCCCTATAACAAACTTGTAGACAATTCTAGGTAGATCAACTTTGTTATTGGGTGTGGTGACATGCATAAAGGTTTGCAAGATGTTTTAGCTCCTTTTCTATCTTCTAGTGAATTCTGTCCAAATAGACCTGAATGGAAAATTCAAATTTTGAGCAATTAAAAGTCCCTATCATGCAAAACATCATATAAGAAAGTTGTAGATAATTAAAAACCACACAACATTGGTATAATACTCTTTCTCTGAAAATGAGCATAAAATAGACTTTAGGAATTTCTAAGTTTGTATTAAACTTTGGTCAAACTGGAGTCAGTAGGTTCAATTCAAATTTGATCATATTTAAACTTGGAATTTGATATTACTCCTTTTGACAAAGTTGTAGATCTGGAAGAGTAGAACAACTTTTGTATTTTGGGTTTTTCCAAATTCGGCCCCTAGGATGTTCAAAAACAACAATTTCTAAAACATGTCTCAGCAGTCAAACAGCATTTTTCAATTTTCCGAAATTATTTTTCCACCCTGCAGTCACTGACGAGTGGGGTCCACTCGTCAGCCCGCCACGCGGCGCCGGCGCCCGGCGCTGCCGGCCACGCGCCGCTCGCCACCGCGGGCGCGCGCCGCCAGCACACCGCGCCGAGGCCACGCGCCCTGCCCTGCCCGCGCCCGGCCTGCGCCCTCCCTGCCGCGTGCCCCGCGCCCTCGCCACTATCTCTACTCCCGGCCTCCCTGCTTGCCACGCGCGGAGCGCGTCCGCCATGGACAGTGCCGCGTCCGAGCTTAGCTTGAGCTCGCGCCCCGCCTCCTCCGGTGCTCCTCGCGTTCAACGGCCGCAAGCACCACACCCACGCCACCGTCCTCCGCCGATTTCCCCTACCCGAGGCGCCGGTCCCCCACTCCCCCACCAGATCGAGCCGCCGCCCCGTCCTCCGCGTCGCCCGGCTCCACGTCCGGTTCACCGGCGTTCCTCGCGCACTCCGAGCTCCTCTCGCGACGCCGTCTTGGGGGAAAGGAACCCCTACGCCGGGAACACCTTCCCCAACCCGCTCGGCTCCAAGCGCGTGCCCCCACGCGACGCGCCGCGCGCGGGAACCCCGGCGACCGCGCGCCCTCTCTGTCGGCCGGAGGTAGAAGATGGAGTTTTTCCGATTTAACCCCTGGACTTTGCCGCTTTCATGTTTCCGTCTCCGCACTATTCACTGAGTCTTGCGAATCTAACGATTCAGCCCTGATGTTAATAGATAATCATGTTTAGGTCCCTGACTGTTATGATTTTCGATTTAATGTGTTTTATTAGGCTGAAAACTTTGGAAATTCACCATAAATCAAATAAAAATCAGAAAAATACAAACTTTGTGGCAGTGCACTCCTTTTAGGTAGATCTATCTGCTGGGAATGATGGTTGAGTAGGAAAAGACCTTTTTGCCCCTGTTAATGTGCATGCATGAAAAACCTTAATAAATAGGAAATGTGGGTAAAATGAACTTCAAAAATTATGAAATTTGGGCAGAGATCTTATTAACATGTGTAGGCTCTGTCTAAATTTTGGTAGCCCTAGCATTGACTGTTTAATTACTATTTTGCCCTTGTGTTGTATTTAAGCATATATTAATTTAGGAAAAGGTTGTTATGGTGAAAAATGCTCCGAGTAACTTTAGGGCCTTGATATGAGTTCTAGGTTATGAACATGACTCATTGCTAGAGTAGGAAGTAGTGCATGTAAGGGTGTGACTCTGATTTGAAAATAGTAGAAATAATGCAATTTTACATAAATAATCGAAAATGTGAGACAAGTATATTCAATAAAAACCCCCACACTTACCATGTTAGGTTTATGATCGACAACTTAACTCCTGTATATGTTCTTGTGAAATCGCACATATACGATTGCTTCGGGTCCATCAAAGTAGTATTAATGCTAGTGCCAGTTGGGAGGTTTTAGTTGAGCTAGTAATCCATTACATGCGTAACTAGATGTTGCCTTATATTTTGCTTAACCAGTTGTAGGCTTGATGATCTGCATCTCATTCACTGTGTCATGCATAGCATTCATATAGCAACGCTTATTGCAGATACGTGATTGAGAAACAAGTACGGGAGCTACTTTAAGCAATGGTGTTCCAGAAGATCAAGTAAGCCCCAGACACGACCTGGAGAGCCCATCAGTCGTGTTTGGAAGGAGGAGTTGTCCAAGTGATCAAGGGGTTGCCTGGGGCAAAGCCTCACAACCCGGCAAACTAACCTAGTTTAGTTTGTTGGCTTGATAAGAATAAGCAGAGGTAGGCAGGACCATACTCTCCCAGCAAATAAATTATACTTGATGATTACGCATATGCATTAGGAGTTGTTTTGAAACCAATTGCATTAGACTTCCTGGCCACCTTGGCCCTAGCACCTATACATAGAGTTCGTAGGACGAGTATGCCTAGAAATTTCTAGGTACGAGTAGACACGAGTGTGTGTACTCGTCACGT
Source organism: Paspalum vaginatum (assembly GCA_030272315.1). Classification (NCBI taxonomy): domain Eukaryota; kingdom Viridiplantae; phylum Streptophyta; class Magnoliopsida; order Poales; family Poaceae; genus Paspalum; species Paspalum vaginatum. The sequence goes on from CM059017.1 coordinate 20,853,624, forward strand.
AGGTGTTTTCAAAGTTACAAAAGCTTACAGTCATATCATTGTTTATTATTGCTCATGAAATTAAATGGAGACCGGGCGGAGATTTATTTCAGTATTTACGTTTTCATGATGTCGCACCCGGACTCCGCCCGAGTCGTTTAAGGCCCGTTCGCTGTTCGCCTGCTGATCGGCATAACATTACTAAAGTGCTTAACCGGGAAATGGGACCGGTGAAGTCTTACCTGGGTTTGTCCGAAGTATTCGAGGCTCCGCTCATCCACTTGCTGGAGGCCGTTGGGCCCGGGGGCGCTTGTACTCGAGGGAGGGCTGACCCGGTGCGGCCGTGGTATCGCTCCTAAGGGAGGGCTGACCCGGTGCGGCCGTGGTATCGCTCCTGAGGGGGCACAACCCGGGGGTTAGGTGAGGGCGCTTTGAATCTTGGGACAAGACAGGTGGAGATGGGGGCTATATGTGAGAACGCGATGGCTAGTAAGCATATACCCCTGGCATGATAGTTATTCCCGGGAATTATAAATCGATTCGAATCGCTGATGCCCACCAGGTGTGGGAATGCTGATAGTGCACACGGGCAACGTAGTAATTACTTAAACTCTCGGTACCGTAATACTCATGGTTTTTGGAATACTACATGTTTGAGCTGAGTTGTTATCTTGCAAAGACTTACTTTTATGTTGGTAATCGTGCAGACAATGAAACTTGTTGTTTATGTTAATTAAGTAGCTGTTAAAAACTAAAGGCTAAGGATCAACTTGCTAGTAAGCTGCTTCGCGTCAGCCGTAAGCCAAGTCCATTAAGACCTACTGAGTAATTAGTACTCAGGGTTTGCCCCCACCTTTTGAGCGCAGGTATGGAATTCATGGTGTGCGCCTGTGTTGGAGGCGGGGCATGCCATCATGTAGGATGAAGTGACTAAGTGGCACGAGGACAACATCGGTGGGCTCGATGTTGTACCTCCAATGCAAAACTTTTGGTGACAACATGGTGATCTAAACTTATATTTTTCCGCTGCGAGAAACTTTCAAACTTGTTACCGTATAATATTATGTTGGACTGGTATTTTATGTAAAAACCGGTTTGTAAATAAATCTACTTTTATGCTATTTAACTGCCTGTGATGATGTTTCTGTTGTGGCTCCATCGTGAGTCGGATGTGTATGATGTCGGTTCCTCTGGGAAAAGGTAATATCGGGAGTCGAATGACTCTCGACGGACGACCGGGTTTAGTTCGGTCTAATCGCACTGCAAGCCAGAGGTGGCAGGTGTGCTTAGCCCGGATTAAATCGGCGGTTCCGCCACAGCTGGTATCAGAGCCGATCATACACAGACAACAGACATATCATCCAGTTTTGATTTGCAAACCTATTTTCGAAAACCCTTTTCGAAGTATTTGAAAAGTGAGAGTATCGATATGCCCCTATTAAGGATGTTAGTGAAATACCAGGTGACATCGCTAACATTCTGACCTAGATAGAACTCATGTGCATATTCGGCGCTTTGGGAAGCAACATTTCGGCCATAGCCATCCCCAGTACTGGTGGAGCGCTATTGGGATTTGCGGACTGTTGCGAACCCTGCATTCATGCTGATAGGGCAGAACTCTTTAAGGGGGGTGGTCACGCCATTGGAGTGTTTCGTGATCACTTTTCCTTCGACCAAAATTATAGTTAGATCTTGTTGGCCACCGTTTCTCTCCCCAGCAATTCCCCAGTACTGGAGGAACACTGGGTGTGTTGGGAGAAATGGCGCCACTACGTCGTCCACCAGACGTAGCTTAAAGAAAATCGTGGATGTCACTTCTAAGGATAGAGTGGTAATGTTTGGTAATGGTGACGAGGTTGATCTGAGCATGCATTTTTCTGCAGGTACACTAACCACGTGCGAAATTAAGAACGAATAGAGAACGACTAGTTGCATTAGAGAGTGCCGTGCATATATGTCACTGGATACTCGTTAGTTGTATAATTATACATAGGGTGTGTGATGTGAGACCGAATAGGGCGAATCATGCATCATGACATCATGTCTTATTTCATGCATTATTTTTGTTATTTAAGAGTGATTAGGAGCATATTGCATTGAGTGTGTGATACTATTGTGTTAATACGTAGCTCAAGGTACCAGTAGAACTAGCAAAAACTAAGCAAGCGACTTGACTAGTACGCTTGGGTTGTCGCAATTTTTCTACACCTAATTCATTCTAAATATGAAACGTCTAATAAATGCAGGTCAAATACAATAAATATGTCGATCGGTCCAAAAATCAAACCCGTCTCGAAGTTACCAATGCTACACACGTTAAAAACATACCATAACCCGTAAACGCGGAAAACACTATGCCCACACCAAGTTTTCAAAACCCTTGAACTTACGGAAGCCTTGTTTTTCCTGCCACAGATGTCGCAGCCCTTTGACTTATGCCCTGATCACCCCGAGCCCACGAAGGCTAAAACAACAGCACCTGAAGGTCACAAGAAGAAGAGAAAAGCGGTTGAATCTTCTACTAACACGGCATCAGTTCAACATCTGCGACCCGGCCTGGTTTTATTGAAGGGATTCGTCAAATCTGAAGATCAAGTCGAGATAGTTCGTACGTGTCGACAACTAGGTATTGGTCCAGGAGGATTCTATAGGCCTAGTTTTAAGAACGGAGCCAAGATGAAGCTATGGATGATGTGTCTAGGGAAGAATTGGGATCCAACTACAGGTTTCTATGGGCCAACACGTCCATGCGATGGTGCCCAAGTCCCTGCGATACCAGAAGTTTTCAAGACAATTGCTCAAACAGCAAATTCAACTGCAAGCGAATTTCCTCAGATCAATCCTGACATATGCATCATTAACTACTACAACAACGTCGGGAAGCTCGGACTCCATCAAGATAAGGATGAATCAGGAAGAAGCATCAACCAAGGTCTACCTATCATCTCAATCTCCCTAGGCGACACGGCAGAATTCCTGTTCAACGATACTCGAGACAAGGATAGAGCGACCAAGGTCAACCTCGAGTCTGGCGATGTTCTTATACTCGGTGGAAGATCAAGACTGCTATTCCATGGCGTCTCCCATGTGAAGCCTAACACTGCACCGACATGGCTAAAGGAAGAAACTGGTCTTCGTCCAGGACGCATCAATCTCACGTTTAGGCAGTATTAGCTGGGTACCAGTTAGTACGATAAAGTTTGGGGACCAGCTTAGGTATCAGAAGGTTTTAACATTTGTAGATCAGAAAGACCTCGGGTGTCCGGCTCTATAGAGTCAACTTGTATCTCATTCTTATGGTTAGATGTACTCCTAGTCTTATAGTGATAACACATGGAGCTTTGGTAACTTTTTCTTTAAAACCCTCGTCGTTCATGTGCTTCGAACCCTTGTGATCGAGGAAATCCTAGCCTAATTACATTATATTCCACTATTCGTTAATTACTTGTTACAAGCTTTTAAATCAAGGAACTTCTTTTACCATAGGATTCAAGCACCCTAAGCTCTTATATCACATCGGACTTCCTCTTTATTTAATCAAAACCTTGTAATGATCAGCCTCATTTCCACCATCTCATGACATCCTTCCATTGCCTTGTTTCACCTTGCCTTCTTGACCAATGGGGATGATCCGCCTCAACCCCACGACTTCTTCATACTAATTCATAACCATGTTTAACCTTGCCTTCGAAGATTGGTGGGAACAGTCAACTTCGTTCTCACTAACTCCGTCGATATCTTCTATCCATTCGTTGAACCTTATTTCCCGAGGGTGTACTTCACGAACATCCCCCACACTAGCTTTTGTTATCGGCTAGTGCTCTTGTCTTATCGTCATTTAGCTATGATTGGTTTTCTTCCTCTTAGAAGGGAGATTGCTAGCATTTTGTTTCGCTAGTAAGAACCCGTCAGCTATTACCATTTTCTTAATCAATCATGACCAACGCTAAGAAATCGTACAAATCATCACCTTGTTTAGGCGAATGCGGCCTACCTTCTCCCTCTTGTGCCTTTCTTGTCCTAATGAGTAGAATGTGCTACGTTTCACCACATCTTACTCTTTGAAAACCTGCTAACTTGGAGTTGTATATGTGGACACAGTCCCTGTCAAATAAAATGAACATGTCTCTCAAAAACGCATCCGATGATACTTCCTTCAATCAAAAGACTCTGCCTTATTCAATTTCCGACTGTGTACACTGTGCTTTTCTTATTTGGATAAATCAGATACTTACCACATTTCAAATATTAGTATCACAATTGGGAAATGACTCCATTCCTTTGCTTCAATCACAGTCACTTGCTCACTGACCACATTCTCTTCATGGTTTGTTCATTCGCTCTCTTATATGGCACGACTCGTCGAGTATCTTAGAGAGACCACCCTAGCTTAATAGATAACGCTCTGTGACTACTTGTGTTAAAGAGGCACTAACCATTCACAAGCTAGTTGACACAGCAAGCAGTTAAAGATTTGGATGCTTCTATGTGAATTTGAAAAGACGTGAATCCACAATGCCCATACCCTTTGTAATGCACGCTAGGTTATACCGCCGTGCCTCATACAAATCTCGGGACGAGATTTCTTTAAGGGGGGTGGGTTGTGATGCCCCCGGCATCTCGAAAATCTTAACACGTGATTAGATTAGCGGTAGTCAGAGATTTGGCTTAATAATGTTTAGAGAAGAGCAACAACTAGGTTAGTAAATCACGAAGTCAGAAATTTCCAGTGAGATATGCAAAACCCCTGAGTGCACTTATGACCTTAGTTCCAAATAAAATGTGATTTAGACCAAACTCCCTATAACAAACTTGTAGACAATTCTAGGTAGATCAACTTTGTTATTGGGTGTGGTGACATGCATAAAGGTTTGCAAGATGTTTTAGCTCCTTTTCTATCTTCTAGTGAATTCTGTCCAAATAGACCTGAATGGAAAATTCAAATTTTGAGCAATTAAAAGTCCCTATCATGCAAAACATCATATAAGAAAGTTGTAGATAATTAAAAACCACACAACATTGGTATAATACTCTTTCTCTGAAAATGAGCATAAAATAGACTTTAGGAATTTCTAAGTTTGTATTAAACTTTGGTCAAACTGGAGTCAGTAGGTTCAATTCAAATTTGATCATATTTAAACTTGGAATTTGATATTACTCCTTTTGACAAAGTTGTAGATCTGGAAGAGTAGAACAACTTTTGTATTTTGGGTTTTTCCAAATTCGGCCCCTAGGATGTTCAAAAACAACAATTTCTAAAACATGTCTCAGCAGTCAAACAGCATTTTTCAATTTTCCGAAATTATTTTTCCACCCTGCAGTCACTGACGAGTGGGGTCCACTCGTCAGCCCGCCACGCGGCGCCGGCGCCCGGCGCTGCCGGCCACGCGCCGCTCGCCACCGCGGGCGCGCGCCGCCAGCACACCGCGCCGAGGCCACGCGCCCTGCCCTGCCCGCGCCCGGCCTGCGCCCTCCCTGCCGCGTGCCCCGCGCCCTCGCCACTATCTCTACTCCCGGCCTCCCTGCTTGCCACGCGCGGAGCGCGTCCGCCATGGACAGTGCCGCGTCCGAGCTTAGCTTGAGCTCGCGCCCCGCCTCCTCCGGTGCTCCTCGCGTTCAACGGCCGCAAGCACCACACCCACGCCACCGTCCTCCGCCGATTTCCCCTACCCGAGGCGCCGGTCCCCCACTCCCCCACCAGATCGAGCCGCCGCCCCGTCCTCCGCGTCGCCCGGCTCCACGTCCGGTTCACCGGCGTTCCTCGCGCACTCCGAGCTCCTCTCGCGACGCCGTCTTGGGGGAAAGGAACCCCTACGCCGGGAACACCTTCCCCAACCCGCTCGGCTCCAAGCGCGTGCCCCCACGCGACGCGCCGCGCGCGGGAACCCCGGCGACCGCGCGCCCTCTCTGTCGGCCGGAGGTAGAAGATGGAGTTTTTCCGATTTAACCCCTGGACTTTGCCGCTTTCATGTTTCCGTCTCCGCACTATTCACTGAGTCTTGCGAATCTAACGATTCAGCCCTGATGTTAATAGATAATCATGTTTAGGTCCCTGACTGTTATGATTTTCGATTTAATGTGTTTTATTAGGCTGAAAACTTTGGAAATTCACCATAAATCAAATAAAAATCAGAAAAATACAAACTTTGTGGCAGTGCACTCCTTTTAGGTAGATCTATCTGCTGGGAATGATGGTTGAGTAGGAAAAGACCTTTTTGCCCCTGTTAATGTGCATGCATGAAAAACCTTAATAAATAGGAAATGTGGGTAAAATGAACTTCAAAAATTATGAAATTTGGGCAGAGATCTTATTAACATGTGTAGGCTCTGTCTAAATTTTGGTAGCCCTAGCATTGACTGTTTAATTACTATTTTGCCCTTGTGTTGTATTTAAGCATATATTAATTTAGGAAAAGGTTGTTATGGTGAAAAATGCTTCGAGTAACTTTAGGGCCTTGATATGAGTTCTAGGTTATGAACATGACTCATTGCTAGAGTAGGAAGTAGTGCATGTAAGGGTGTGACTCTGATTTGAAAATAGTAGAAATAATGCAATTTTACATAAATAATCGAAAATGTGAGACAAGTATATTCAATAAAAACCCCCACACTTACCATGTTAGGTTTATGATCGACAACTTAACTCCTGTATATGTTCTTGTGAAATCGCACATATACGATTGCTTCGGGTCCATCAAAGTAATATTAATGCTAGTGCCAGTTGGGAGGTTTTAGTTGAGCTAGTAATCCATTACATGCGTAACTAGATGTTGCCTTATATTTTGCTTAACCAGTTGTAGGCTTGATGATCTGCATCTCATTCACTGTGTCATGCATAGCATTCATATAGCAACGCTTATTGCAGATACGTGATTGAGAAACAAGTACGGGAGCTACTTTAAGCAATGGTGTTCCAGAAGATCAAGTAAGCCCCAGACACGACCTGGAGAGCCCATCAGTCGTGTTTGGAAGGAGGAGTTGTCCAAGTGATCAAGGGGTTGCCTGGGGCAAAGCCTCACAACCCGGCAAACTAACCTAGTTTAGTTTGTTGGCTTGATAAGAATAAGCAGAGGTAGGCAGGACCATACTCTCCCAGCAAATAAATTATACTTGATGATTACGCATATGCATTAGGAGTTGTTTTGAAACCAATTGCATTAGACTTCCTGGCCGCCTTGGCCCTAGCACCTATACATAGAGTTCGTAGGACGAGTATGCCTAGAAATTTCTAGGTACGAGTAGACACGAGTGTGTGTACTCGTCACGTAGGTGTTTTCAAAGTTACAAAAGCTTACAGTCATATCATTGTTTATTATTGCTCATGAAATTAAATGGAGACCGGGCGGAGATTTATTTCAGTATTTACGTTTTCATGATGTCGCACCCGGACTCCGCCCGAGTCGTTTAAGGCCCGTTCGCTGTTCGCCTGCTGATCGGCATAACATTACTAAAGTGCTTAACCGGGAAATGGGACCGGTGAAGTCTTACCTGGGTTTGTCCGAAGTATTCGAGGCTCCGCTCATCCACTTGCTGGAGGCCGTTGGGCCCGGGGGCGCTTGTACTCGAGGGAGGGCTGACCCGGTGCGGCCGTGGTATCGCTCCTAAGGGAGGGCTGACCCGGTGCGGCCGTGGTATCGCTCCTGAGGGGGCACAACCCGGGGGTTAGGTGAGGGCGCTTTGAATCTTGGGACAAGACAGGTGGAGATGGGGGCTATATGTGAGAACGCGATGGCTAGTAAGCATATACCCCTGGCATGATAGTTATTCCCGGGAATTATAAATCGATTCGAATCGCTGATGCCCACCAGGTGTGGGAATGCTGATAGTGCACACGGGCAACGTAGTAATTACTTAAACTCTCGGTACCGTAATACTCATGGTTTTTGGAATACTACATGTTTGAGCTGAGTTGTTATCTTGCAAAGACTTACTTTTATGTTGGTAATCGTGCAGACAATGAAACTTGTTGTTTATGTTAATTAAGTAGCTGTTAAAAACTAAAGGCTAAGGATCAACTTGCTAGTAAGCTGCTTCGCGTCAGCCGTAAGCCAAGTCCATTAAGACCTACTGAGTAATTAGTACTCAGGGTTTGCCCCCACCTTTTGAGCGCAGGTATGGAATTCATGGTGTGCGCCTGTGTTGGAGGCGGGGCATGCCATCATGTAGGATGAAGTGACTAAGTGGCACGAGGACAACATCGGTGGGCTCGATGTTGTACCTCCAATGCAAAACTTTTGGTGACAACATGGTGATCTAAACTTATATTTTTCCGCTGCGAGAAACTTTCAAACTTGTTACCGTATAATATTATGTTGGACTGGTATTTTATGTAAAAACCGGTTTGTAAATAAATCTACTTTTATGCTATTTAACTGCCTGTGATGATGTTTCTGTTGTGGCTCCATCGTGAGTCGGATGTGTATGATGTCGGTTCCTCTGGGAAAAGGTAATATCGGGAGTCGAATGACTCTCGACGGACGACCGGGTTTAGTTCGGTCTAATCGCACTGCAAGCCAGAGGTGGCAGGTGTGCTTAGCCCGGATTAAATCGGCGGTTCCGCCACAAGGAAGAAAAGGACTTAATAGAGGAATCCACACGTCAGCGGAAACGGCCCATTACTAGGAAGTCATTAAGACTAAAACAGATAGCGTGACTCAATAAACAAGTGAGCACACAACAAGTCAACGAAGCCAAATCAGATGCTAATGGTTTTTGATAAGTATGTATTGTAAGATTTGTTTTGGTGAATTTAAGACTTTCAAAATATACTTCTTGTTTCTATTATGTCTTTTAAGACTTTCAAATTGTACTTGTCGTTTCTATCATGTTCTTTAAGAATTTCAAATTATACCTGTTTCTATCATAGTCTTATTCGAAATGTGTACTAACCTAACTTTTGAATTTTGTAGATGTTCAGGCACAGGAGGAGTAAGGGTGCATCTAAGGAGGCCTCGTCCAACAGTCTTTTTCAGGGCACCACCCAGAGCAGCCTAAGGCAGCAGAAATTTATGGGTTTAATGGATGAGGCAGCTAGGGAGCAGGAGGTTGATGTGTCTATGGAGCAGGATGCTGATGCATCTTGGGAGGACGCGTTAGGTGGTTGTGACCCCAACTTAGGAGGGGGTGGTGACCCCAACTTGAGAGAGGTTGGTGATGCGAGAGTTGGAGGTCAGACTGACGAGGAGGAAGACGTTGGCCTGGTTGATGCTGAAGCTAGGCAGACGGGTTCTTCATCTTCAAAAACTAGGTATCGTTGATATTACTATTTTGCAAAGTTAAAGTTATTTTTATCTTTCGACTGACTTTAATCCGTTTGGCTATATGTAGGTTTCGAAGGTGTAATTCAGTTCGTATGAGGCCTGCTGAGAGTGAGAAGTTGCTGATCAAGCCACTTGGAGAGTGGTGAGTCTCATCAATTGATATGTTGTAGGTTTATTATGTATACATCTATTGTTGACCCCTTGTATATTTCAACAAATCCTCTTTGTAGGTCATGGGACGATGTCAAATGGGAAGGTAAAGGCCCACAAACCAAGGTCAACGGTGTATTGGGTGGCCTTTGTCACTACTACTACCCAGGCATGGTAGTAGTGAACGGTGAGCCTCGGGCGGCTACTCGTTGGGCACACTGGGCCTTAAGACGGAGGTTGGGGAAAATGGTGTCGATGGTAGGAGTCTACAGGGCATTGTCTGGGATGAGTTTTGGGTGAGTTGCCATAGATTGTGATTTTCATTGGTATGTGTACATAATAATTCATCTGAGTTTGTTTTGTTTCATATGCAGACCCGGTTCTACATGGATACGGACCAAGATGATCGTCAAGCTATGAAGGCGCTAAAGAGGCACTTTTGTAAAGCTACCGAGAAGGTCATTAATGATTCACTGTACAATGCAAGGATCACGACTGTCTGGCACTACTATAAGTCGGTGAAAGGAGAGAAAATGACCAAGAAGAAAGTAGCCAATGGGATATACCTTAAGGAAGAAGAGTACCTCAAGACCGAGGTTGATTGGCTTGTGAAGGACATAGAAGCTTGGAGGTAGTTGGCCAAGCTGTGGTCCTCACTTGAGTGGATTGAAAAGTCAGAGGACAAGCGAATCAACTGAGGGAAGGATTCGGGGCACAAGTATGGAGCAGATGGACACTTTGGGCTTTAGTGACGCATGGTAAGCATGTAGCTCAATGGTTGCTAGAACCATATATTCTTTGAGGTCATATATCTAAAATGCTTGTCATATGTGTTTGCAGGAGGCTGAGAGTGGAGTTAGCCAAAGCAACATGGATGTATACATTTGAGGGCACCGTGGTCCTAATCCGTGGAACACTAATATTTTGTGCTCCCAGGCGGCAAAGGACAAACTGGTAAGCAATATTACTTGTTATACAAAGTTTGGTTTTGGCAATATTACTTGGTGTGCTCATTGTTGGTTTGTGGGATCGGTATGGGCAAGAAATGGTGAAGCGTCACGGCGAGGGTGTCGAGTGGATGCAGCAACCTATAGATGTAGATGCTTTGTATCACAGTGGTGAGGGTAGAAGACATGGTAGGTTTGCTCCCTTGGATTCTGATGTGGTCTGTTGCTTGTTTGATGCGCCTTTGAGATCCTAGTAACAAGTCATGTGGAATCGTTGTTTGTATGTTCGCCTTTGGCATAGGGGTTGTTGACTACAACCGTTCTGTGTCTCATGTGGGTTCATCGAGTACATCTACAGCGACTTCTCGATGGTCCATGGTTGATGATGCATAAGAGGAGGCTCGTGAAGCTCGAGAGGAGGCTCGCCAGGCGTGAGAAGAGGCTCACCAAACCCGCGAGCAGAGCCAACAAGCCTTGGCGTACATGTCTTCATTTATGTAGGTAAATACATTGCACTATTGCTGTTGTTTCTATTTGATACCGTTTTGTGAATTTAACGTCACTGAATACATTATAGCAACTGTCGGTTTCTCTCGGTCCTGAGGTGAACTTACCACCGTTCTGCCCTCCTGTTTTCACTTCACAACAAGGCCAACATGTAAATATGCTTAGTCTATTCGTTACTTTTCTCGACAAGCCCAATTTGAATCATATGTTAACTTGATCTCAACATAAGCCACCTCAGGCATGGATGCTACCTCAGGGCCCGCAGGCATGGACGCTACCTCAAGGCCCACAGGGATCTGGAGAGTGGCTGGTAACACAAGCCTCACAGATAGCACTGCAGGGCTCGCAGATGCCACCACAGGGCTTTCAGCCACCTATGGGGTGGATGCAACAGGGTCTTTATTGGGTACCAGGTCCGGGTCCCAACTATGGCCCTTGGATTCGGCCACTTCCAGCTCCACAGGTATGAGCACTACATCGAGCTAAGTAACTTAAGTAACGCTATTGGACTCTATATTTGGACATCTGGTCCTGAATCGAGTCGATTCACCATATTGATGTAGATAACATGTTCCATATATTTGTGATATACACTTGTGGTTTAGCTCAACTTGAAGTACCTTTTAACTTATGACTTGACCTTTTAACATTGCATTATTGACTCTGTTTCTTTCATTTGCACTTGTCATATGTCTTGACCATTTAAGATTGCACTTTAAAATTATGACTTGTGGTATATACTTTTAACTCATAAGATTGCACTATTGATAAACTTGTGGCCACGTCTAATTCATTCATTTTGCAGGTATCAGGCTCAGGTCCAGGCAATGTGACTCCTAATGTAGAGGTCAACCCCAACGAGTACCTGTGCAATTCAGTCAGAGGATCTGGAAGCGGCCACAACTCCAACAATCCACAATCGTAAGGGTGTCGAAACTGTTGGGAAGCAATGACAACATTTGGTTGTGTGTTGGACCTCTATTTTTCTTGTTGGTCATGTATGTTTGAACTATATATGTTGGACTAGACTATGTATGTTTGAACCATATTGATGACAGACTTGTGTGGTTTTGTTGGAGTGAACTTGTGTGTGGTTTTGCTAGAATGATGTGAGATCTGTCTGCTGTTTATTGTGTATTATGTGATTTCTATTGTGTGATGAAAAAATGGGATGAAATCAGAAAAAGGGCCCTATTTAGGGGGCTACCCAGACATTTTTCATCGGCCAAGGGCATGCCGACGAAAAAACTTGCCAGCTGCAAAGTTTTTCGTCGGCCGCAGGCGGGCCCATGAAAACAGAGCTTTTTCGTCGGCCGCCCGCAGGCCCGCGAAATTTTTTTTTCGTCGGCTGCCACGTGGGCCACGAAAAAGAGTTTTTCATTGGCCGCCCTGGAGCCCATGAAAAAGGTTTTTCGTCGACCACCTGGCCCACGAAAAAATAGTTTTTTCATCGGCCCCCTAAAAGCCCACGAAAAACATCATTTTTCGTGGGGGCCGACGAAAAAGTTTGCATTTTTTTCGTGGGACTTTTTTCGTCTGACGTTTTCGTCGGCCGGCCGACGAAAAGGGATGTTTTTCGTGGGTTTTTAGTATTTTTCGTGGGCTTTTGGCCCATGAAAAAAAACCTTCTTCCTGTAGTGTATCTTCGGCACGAACTGAAGACCATCATGAAGCGATGCTTAATTCTGATCAAGGTAGCCAAGCCGGAATTAGAGCTTTCTGACTTAACGAAAGAGGGTACCTTGGATGTAGAAGATGAGGAGGTTGTGAACTATAGTGTTGAAGCCCAAGATGTAGCTAATAAGCTAGTTGATGACCTTGATTTGTAAAGACGACCATCATTGTGATTGTGATGATGAGTACTATTAACAACTATCTATCGACATTGTGATGCATGTTGTCTTGTTATTCCTGAACTTAGATCTCTGTCATCTGTGTGCATTCCGAGTTATCATCAATATTGTAGTTGTCGTGCTTCTTGCGTCTTGAGGTCGCATTGATATCGTACCATTGCTACGAGAGGACAAGGCCCATGTGTTGTATGAATAATTGAAGCCATATCTGCCAACCACCCTGAGTAAAGTCCTGAACACTATACACTCATGAGTCATGTATACCTCCCTACAAACGTCTATAGCGGCTAACCATTACTTATCGTGACTGACACTGTATCCACCAGCTTTTCTGATCGGCAATAAAGTGATGCATGTGAAGAATGACAGAAACCGAACTATATGTCCGTGATCTCTGGCGGACCGTATCCATTGCTCATTGCTGTCTCCCACTACCTCACACTCCCTGGGTCTATAAAGAGTGACTCGGGAGGCTGCCTGGCAACTCATTGCTTCTAGCTAGAACACTTTCCCCCTTCTTCCAGAAAACATAACTTCCATGGAGAAGTCTGATCTGTGCCTTGCTCTCAATTCCATCTTAGTTCTTGCTTCTAGGATATGGGAATTCTCTAAACACTCTATGTGTAAAGACCTCACGCATGGGGTTCTAGGATAGGAAAACTCTCTAAGATTTCTCTCCTATCCTAGTTACCGGTGTGCTGCCATCTTCGGTGCTGATGTAAAGGGTGCACCATCTCTGAGAAACGGGAGAGCCTAAGCTTTTGGTGGAGACAGGGAGACATCATGTTGGCACCTTTGTCGTTAGCACTCCTGCGAGGCTACCAGGGACGCGGTGCGGCATTGCTGTGCATAGGGGAGGTGAAACTTCCTTTTTGATTTTTGCCCCACCGTTGTCACTCGTAATGGCTACTTCTCCCTGGCGCCAAGTAGTACCTTTGCACCCGTTGGTATTGTTTGGCCGACTGAAGGTGTCTAGATGCTACCTTTTGAGAAACCAGGGGGCAGTGGCGGGTATCGTACCTCTACTTCTGTTCATCAGACGCCGCCTGCAACAGCTGATGTTGCGGTCTTGCTCTAGGATGGCAGTAGAGGGTTATGGTATTAGGCGAGCTCTTCTTGTAATGTCATTAGCGCCTTTCCTAGCTCTTCTTGTAATGTCAAACTTATTGCAATGTATTGAATGGGAATGAAATCATACTTGCTTGTCTTGAATTATTGACTCAATGTTTGAGCATGACCATGAGTCATCTGCATGTTGCCGGGTAGTAGCCCTGATTGATGGGCCGACTCACCATCGTGATTAGATACTCCATCATTGAGGTTAGGTAGAAAACCATTCTGAGAAAAATAGGTTATACCGATGTCTATTAAAGAAAAGAACAAATTAAAATCTAACGAGCTACTGACTAGAGATAGAAAGCATCCTAAAAGAGAAATAGCGTCGGGCATGTAACATCGATCAATAAGTCACGTAACAACTTAAGTCGATTGCCCCGGGTGGAGGGATAGATTACTCCTTGTAACTGATACTGCGTTAGGCATGTAACACCGAGCCATAGGACGTAGAATGTCCTAGGCCGATTGCCTCGAAAAAGGGATAGATGACTCCCTGTAATGATACTGCGTCATGCATGTAACACCGAACCGTAGGTCGTACAACGTCCTAGGCTGATTGCCCCGTAAGGAGTGATAGATGACTCCCTGTAATGATACTGCATCAGGCATGTAACACCGAACCGTAGGTCGTACAATGTCCTAGGCCGATTGCCCCGTAAAGAGGGATAGAGAACACCCTGTAATGCTAGCATGTAACACCAACCTTAGACCGATCAGATCCTAGGGCTGATTGCCTGGGAGTAATTATGAAATCATTGATGCAAATGAGAGAAAAGTTTGCACAGAGGTCGTGCAAGTTTTTATTCCATACTCAACAGATTACATATGAGGTCATGTTGCTTATGATAACGCAACAAACTAAGCGCCGACTTATGAGTACAAAAATGATGGCAAGTCATGAAGACTCATTATGTATAGAATTTACGCAGGTGCTCGGTACTACATGAATTTCTGACTGGTGTCCCGACCATCTGGGATAACTGATAAGAACCTGGGTGAGTGACTTCTGTGACAATATATGGTCCCTTCCCATGGCGAGGATAGCTTATGACTGCCTGCACTTTTGAGGATCCTGCGAAGGGCTAGCTCACCAACCTGAAAGGCTCGTGGTTGCATATTGCGATCATCATAACGCCGCAAGGTCTGCTAATACCGTGCCGATTGAATAACTGAGTTGAGTATTTCCTCTTCAAGCAAGTCAACATCTTCTCTGCATGGCTTCTGCATCCGCTATATCATTGAACATGAGTCGAGGTGCACCATATGCTAAATCAAATGTGAGCACGGCTTCCGACCCATAGACCATGAATAAAGGGGTGTTGCCGTTGAGTGCTTTACTTGGCTGCGTCCTTAATCTCCAAACGACATATGGAAGTTCCCTGATCCACTTGCCAGCGAGCTTCTCATTTTTGTCGAAGGTCTTCTTTTTCAGTGCATCAAGGATCATGCCATTTGCTCAGTTCTACCTAACCATTGGCTTTGGGGTGAGCTATTGAGACATATTTGAACAAAATGGACCTTTCCTGACAAAAGCTAAAGAATTCATCTCTGGTGAGGTTACTGCCCAGGTCGGTTATTATGCTATTTGGGATGCCAAAGCGAAATATAATCTCTTGGATAAACTCCACTGCCTTTGTTGATGTCAGAGATGCAATCGGCTTGTATTTGATCCACTTGGTGTATTTATCGATGGCTACCAGTATATGGGTGTAGCCCCCTTGATCTCTTTTGAATGGTCCGATCATATCAAGCCCCCAACAAGCAAAAGGCCACGAAATAGGGATATTCTGCAACTGCTGAGCTGGTAAATGATGCTGCTTGGTGAGATACTGACAAGCTTCACAGAGTTTCACCAACTCGATGGCATCTTGCTTTGCTGTGGGCAAATAGAAGCCTTGCCCTGAATGCTTTGCCGACTAACGTTCTTGAAGTGGCATGAGTACTGCAACTTCCAGCATGAATTCCTTTTAAGAGGCTTCTACCGGATGATATATCGATGCACTTCAGTAAAACACCCAATGCCCCACGTTTGTATAAGTCACAGCCAATCAGAGTATAATGAGCTGCATGCCTAGTGAGCCGTTAGGCCACTGCTCTATCGTCAGGTTCATCACCATCTCTGATGTACTTGATGATCGCGGTCCTCCAATCAGTGGGGTCTGCTTCTATATTCCTGATATGCTGCTCGACTGAAGCATTTGATTCGCCTTGTTGGACAAATGGCCAATACAATTCTTGGACGAAAACCCCAGGCGGAATCTTGGCTTTAGAAGATCCAAGCTTTGACAAAAGGTCAGCGTTTGAGTTTTTATCCCGTTCGACATGATGATACTCTATGGCTTGAAATTTTTCCCTGAGCATCTGAACTTCTGCACAATACTGGTCGATTGCTTTAGTACAATAGCTCCAATCTTTGTTAACTTGATTAACCACCACTAGAGAATCTCCGTAAGCGACAAGACGCTGAATCTCGAGTGAAATCGCTATGCGCAGATCAAGAAGCAGAGCATCGTATTCAGCTGCATTATTAGAAACCGGAAAGAGGATCTGCAACATGTACTTGAGCTTCTCATCTATTGGAGATGTCAAGACTACTCCCGCGCCTACCCCCTCAAGCTTAAGGGATCCATCGAAATACATCTTCCAGAATTGCAGAGGTTCGGTATCGTCTGGCAGTTGATTTTCTATCCATTCTGAAAGGAAATCTACTAGAGCTTGTGACTTGATTGCAGTGCATGGATGGAAATCAATCTCATGCACACTCAGTTCACATGCCCACTTAGCTATCCGGCCTGTGGCTTCTCTATTGTGTAGAATTTCTTCAATCGGGAATTGTGTAACCACCACGACCTTGTGTTCTTCGAAATAGTGCCGCAATTTTTGAGCTGTAATAAGGACTGCATATAGTAATTTCTGAACTTGAGGGTACCTTATTTTTGATGGGCCTGAGGACTTCGTTGATGAAGTATTCCGAGTGCTAGATCATTTGCGCTTGCCCCTCTTCTGCTCTCTCAACCACCAATGCTGTACTTACCACATGGGTTGTACAAGATATATAGAGCAGTAATTCTTCTGCTGGCTGGTCGTTGATAGCTCACCTGGGAGATTGGAGTACTAGAGGAGTCATTAGGAACTTCTTGAGGGCATCTAGTGCTTCCTTTGCCTCAGGCATCCACTAAAACTTGTCGATTTTCTTGAGTAGCTTATAGAATGGCATGCCTTTTTCTCCGAGCCGAGAGATGAATCGGCTTAGAGCTGCCATGCAACGAGTAAGCTTATGAACCTTCTGCTGTGATCGTGGAGCTTCCATTCGAAGAATGGCGTTGATCTTCACAGGATTGGCTTCGATCCCCTTTTGCTGACTACGAACCCAAGCAACTGCCTTGCTAGGACTCCAAAAATGCACTTAGTGGGATTGAGCTTCCAGCAAAACATCATCAAACTATTGAAGACCTATTGGATGTCGTTAATGAATCTTCTGACTTTTCAGTTTTGATCATGACATCAGTCGACATAGGCTTCCGCACGCTTTTCCTAGTGTTCAGCTACGCATGTTTGGATGGCTCGCTGATATGTCGCCCCCGCATTTTTTAGCCCAAAGGACATGGTGTTGTAGCAGAATGTCCCGAAAGGCTGTGATGAATGCTGTCTTCTCTTGATCTTCTTCAGCCAATGAGATCTGATGATACCCTGAGTAACAGTCAAGAAAAAATAGCAAGGAACATCCCGCCGTCGAATCTATGACCTGACCTATCCTTGGGAGCCCGAAAGGGTCCTTTGGATAGTGCTTATTGAGATCAGTATAATAAACACACATCCGCCAGTCGACTTTATTATTTTTCAACACGAGTACAGGATTTGCGAGCCACTCTGGGGGCAGGACTTCTCTAATAAAGCCGGCAGCCTTCAGTCGAGCTAACTCTGCGCGGATCGCTTCCCTCTTGTCAGGAGTGAACCAACACAACCTTTGCTTGATCGATCTTGTGGTGAGGTAGACTTTTAGTTTGTGCTTGGCCAACTCCCTTGGGACTCCAGGCATGTCAGAGGGTTGCCAAGAGAACATGTCCCAGTTGTCCCACAGGAACTAGATGAGCACATCTTCATATTTGGGAGGAAGGATGGTGCTGATGACGACCTTCTTTGATGAGTCGAGGAGGCCCTGACTGACTTCCTTGGTCGGCACGGTTGCATGGATTACTATGCTAGGCTCTGCTTCTTGGGTTGGAATGGTTATGTGGTCCTGTGAGAGCTTTGCCACTTCAGCCGCGAGAGGGCATTTGGCGATGCCCGCGGTCGCTGCAGCTTGAAGTACCTCCCAAGCTGCCTCGGTGGATCTCTTGAAATCGGCCCTTTCTATTATGACTCCCTTCTCCCCTGGCATCTTGAGAACCAAGTACGTGTAGTGGGGGACAGCCATGAACTTGGCTAGCCTTGGACGCTCAATGATGGCGTTATAGGCGCTGTTGAATGTTGTGACTTTGAAACGGAGCTTCTCAGTGTGGAAGTTTTCTGGCGTACCCAAGGTGATCGGGAGGCAGATGTGACCGAGTGGATATTCCCCATTAACAGGCATAATCCTGAAGAAAGGGCTGTCTGATTCTTGAACATCTTTGAAATCAATCCCGAGTTCTAGGAGAGTCCTGGGGAATAGGACATTGATGCTGCTTCCACCGTCGATCAACACCTTCTTGAGTCAGCTCTTTTTAACCACCGCGCTCACGAGCAGTGGAAACTTTCCTGGGTTTTCAAAATTGAGCCACTAGTCTGTCCGACTGAATGAGATCGGAGTGTCGGACCAGCGGTACTGCTGTTGGCTGCTCCCTGGTCACCACCATGATGCGACGATCTGTAAGTTTCTGTTGTCTTTTGCTTTCTTGCGAGCCATGTCCACCGAAGATGACATTGACCTCCCTGTTGATGTTAGGGAAAGCTTGGCCATTGCCTCTGCCCTATTGCGGAGGTGGATTCTAGTTGGGCCGCCCCTACGGAGGTGGTGGTAGCCATTGGAAAGGTCACCCATGAGCGATTGAGGTCTTGAAGTCTAGGCAATTACACAAGGAGTGATGCATATCCTTGTGGTACGGGCATGGAGCGTCGAGGAGCTCATCGAGAGTACAGGTTGTCACCATCAGCCGGAGGGCCACGCGGAGGTCCGCGTGGACGTATGGGCGGTGGAGCAGTAGCTTGAACCTCCTCCCGCGGTCGCTTTTCCCTGTGCCGATCCTACCATGGGCCGTCGTCTCAGCTTCTCGTGCTTGCCCTAGTCATTTTGCATCCGATTGACCAGATCTCGAGAACGCTCATCTGCCGTGAAGTATCGGTCGGTGTCGTGGAAGAGCTGCTCTGAGGTGAGGGGATTGTCATGCAGGATGGTCTTGGTGAAGTTCTCATCGTTACACCCATGGAGGAAGTCATCGATCACCGCTTCCTCGGAGATGTTGGGGATGCAATTTCGCATGGACTAAAATCGCTTTAAATACGAATGGAGATGCTCTCCATCTCTTCGTTTGATGGTCTTGAGGTCCCATCGCTGAGCTGGCTTGTCAGAGAGCAATTGGATGTTACTCACGAACCGGTCACAGAAGTCCTCCCAGTTGTCGATGCAGTTACAGTGGGAGGTGTCGAAGCCATTGCAATGTGTCTTGTCCCAATACAATCGGGAGATAAGCTATCATGACATCCCTGCTTCCGCTATCCGCTCTTGCTGTCTTGGAGTAAACAGCTAGCCAAGCGTCTAGATCCTGCTTGTTCTCATACTTGTTGATGTTGGAAACTATGAAGTTCTGAGGCCATTCCAGATTCCGTAGCCGCCTCATGAAAGCGGTGATTCCAACCATGCCCTGCTCCCACGTGGGTGCTCCACCGACCCTGAGCTCCTGCTTGATGGCGATGTGGCGACCGGTCACGGGGTCGACCTCCTAGCCGATCATGAACCGAACGTCGGGGTCGCAGGCTGCTGACGGAGCCCGCTCCTTAATCTTCCTTGGTGTCGTCGTCTTTCTAAGGAGGTGCACCATAATTCCGATCGTATTCCTGACGACGCCTTAGCTCTTCATCATGTCGGCATGCGTGTGAGTTCTCGATGTTTCCCCGCATCTCGCGTCCAATGTTTAGGTGATCGCGAGCATCTCCTACAGCCGGGATTGTGGCGGTGCCTGGTTGTCTTGCCTGCATTGGCATGAGAGCTACTGCCGCCCGAGTGAGGATCTGTCATTGCTCGTCTACTTTGGGGCACGCGTCGGCAAGACATGCCAGCATGCCGCTAACCTAGCTCAGGGTTTGCCAAGCCTGGCGAATTCTTGATCCAAATTGCGCGGGATGATGCGCGGACCTTGAAGTGGCTTCCATCCCGTAAGGTAGTCATTGCGGCGCTGCCGTCGCTTCTCATTCCTTTGCCGGTGATCGTGGATTCTTGCCGATTCTCGCTGGGTGAAGTTAACTCATTGAGCGAGACTTGTCGAGTCAGGTCTCGATTTCCTTCCAGATTATGAAGCCGGACGCCACGAAGGCGATTGCGACGAAGGCGTGCTTGATGCTGCTGCTCGTTTTCTCCGTCCTTCGTGTCCGAGTTTTCAGAAACTGGATCATCTTCTAGTTCACCGTCGATGACGAAGATGTCAGGAAAATGGAGGGTGGGAACTGATATGACCATGCCAGCGTCGGTGACCTCGCCGACCTCTCTAAACACACCAGCTACTTCACCGACTGCATCTCCCACCTCTCCTGGACCAATCACTCGTAGCCGAGCTAAGAAGATACAGCAAGAGGTGCACACGCTACTTTGTGAAACTCATTTAGCTCTTAATGAAAATTATATACTACCTAAGTCGTGCATGTTGTTATTACTCAGGTTTACCAAGGAGGATAACAAAGACCCACAAGACGATGAACACAGAGAAGAATCACGCTCGGATCAAGCCAGTCTTGCAGAACCGTCTGAAAGAAATAATCATAACTTTTGATTGACAAAAGCTATGAAGGTCAATAAGCACTTGTTGGAAAGCTCTTGAAGTCTAGTTTCCAATGCATCAAGCCCCAACTAGTTCGGAGTTTCTAGTTGGGCGTCCGACTAGTTTATGTGCTAACTCATCAGTGGTTCCACAGTATACATGAATTCCAATATCTTTGTAATAAACCGTACAATTCTACAAAGTGACATGGTGCATCGTATACATGGTTGGCAAAGGTGATCGAGTTAGCTTTCCAACGCATCTAGCCGTTCAGTCATTTGGACTTCCCAAGGTGGAGTTATGACTGAAACAATGAAGACCGCTCCAGAAGAGGCGCCAGAACTGAAGTCCACTTCGGGAATGCTTCTACCGGTTGGCCTTCCATCGCCCAACGTGGCTCCTTTCATGTTCACACCTATCTTAGGGACTTTCTCTAGTATAAACAAACACCTCTATGCTACTAGGAAAGAACTTTTTTTGGGATGAATTACGAACCTGATATGGTATTGCAGCCGAGCTGCCGAGTGTAATCTTACACACCCTTGTTCTTCCTTGTTCTTATTGGACTTGTGAAGAGATTCCTCTAGGATCCTCTAGTTCGTGCTTTGCGAGTTCCAGTACGGACTGCCTCGCCTTGTGTGGATTAGCTCCGGTTGTGGTTCTGCGGTCGTTCGGAGATCGAATCGAAGTCTTCGGGGTTTCGGTGTCTCTCTCCCCGTCGCTTGGTCGCATCCAACCTTTGTCAAGTTCAAAGCTGGATTTTCCCGCTGTTTCTATAGCAAGTTATCTTGTTCTTAAACCTACTATCTTGAAGATCGGGCCATCCCCTTGCAGATTCATATCGGTATTTGTCATGTGGTAATCAGAGCTATCGTTGTCACAGTAGGTTTTGTTATCATCCACTTATATATCTCTCCTTTTGTTTACCATTTTGTTACTTGTTTTATCCACCGTATACTTTATTTTGTTCATATCCTACAGTCCACTAAAAATCCACAAAAAATCCTATAGCCATTATGTTGGTACTGTTACTTTGTGTTCATTCCATTCATCTTGTTGCTAGTCACCATCATTTTTCTTTTGCCGTACTCTTGTCCGCACCCCTCATATATTATCTTGTGTTTGCAAAAAAAATGTGAAAGAAAGAGTCAAAAAAAAAAGAAGAAGAGAAGAGAAGTGAAAGGGGTTGTGTTACGGATTGTGTAGCTCCAAGATTTATATCTGAAAGTTCGAGTTGGTGGTGCATCGGACAGCAACATTTACATCTTGTTTGGACGGTTTGTATCACTTTGTTTCAGTACCATAGCCCTCCTTGGTAGCCACCTATAACTCCACTAAAAAACCTAAACCGGGACTTTCGATTCAGTAATCCTTACGACCTCTCTACCACCTCCGTTGAAGCTGCCACACCAGCACTATCACAGTCCTTTAGGACAGAAAAAACTTGGGTCAGTAAGAGGTGAGATCGAGTGTTTCCACATATTTGTTCCATTCCACTTTTTTTTCGTGCTGCCCTCTAACATGGCAGGATCTGATGAGAGTGTCCATGGAGGAAACCGTGGCAATGGGGATCCCCCTGGCTCGCGGGCTGAGATGCAACGCATGGCTGATTCGCTCATGGAGGCCATGGGAAGGATGCTTGATGCTTGTATTCCTGTAGCAGGAGGCCGAGGGCCACATCGACTCATGAGGAAAATCATCGGGAGGAATCTAGTTATGAGAATTCGGGTTTCGGCCATGAATTTCATCGCTTCGGTGAAGGCCGTGGAGGATGTGGTGGCGGTCGTCGTGCTGATTTCATAATCAGCGTGGTGGCCGTCGTGCTGATGGCCGCCGTGTGCATTTTGAAGATGAAGATTTGGTGACTTTGATCATGATGTGGGATTTGATGATAATGAGAAGCCCTTTGCAAATGATGGGCTATTTGGTCGGCATCGAGATCATCGTCGGCGTGCTGATCATGAAGATAGAGAGCATCATTGTGGTCGTCGCCATAGAGATGACCCAGACAGCATTGCTCGTGTCAAGTTGAGGATTCCAAAATTTACTAGAAAGGAAGATGCAGATGCATATCTTGAGTGGGCTAAGCAGTGTGATCAGATTTTTAGTGTATATAATCTTTCTGATCAGGGCGTGTGAATCTTGCTTCAGTTGAGTTCTCTGGTTATGCTCCCACTTGGTGGAATCAAATACAAGAGAATCAACTTGAGTTGGGACGTAATCATATCAACACTTGTGATGATATGAAGAGAGTGATGAGGAGGCGATTTGTACCCTCAAGCTATCAGCGTGACCTTCGCAATAGGTTGCAAGTGTTGAAGCAAGAAAAAAGATCGGTTGATGAATATTATAAGGAAATGGAACTGCTGCTAGTGCGTGCCAAAATTAGAGAAGATCCGGAGTCAAAAATGGCAAGATTTTTGGGTGGTCTCAATGAAGACATTGCTGGTTTTGTTGAGATGTTTCCTTATCACACCTTGCAAGATCTTGTTGATCAAGCACATCGCACTGACAGAAAAATTCAGCAAGAGTCACGTGGGAAATCTTACTCCAGTCATTCTCTTGCTGCCCCGTGGCGCAAGCAGCAGTCCGGTACTTCTTTTGGTGGAGGACGATATCAAGGTACTGCAGCTAGGTCCTCCCCATCGATTGGTACATCAAAGATGGCGGCTTCCACAGCGTTATCCCCTGCAAATCAGCAGCGGTCTGCTGCAAGTGGAGCAGCCCCAAGCGCTAATTCAGCTACTACGTCCTCTGTACGCAGCAGAGAAATTGAGTGTCACAAGTGCCATGGTCGTGGACATATTGCAGCCCAATGTCCAAGTAGGAGGACCATGATTGTCAATGAGCGTGGTGAATGGGAATCTGAAAGTGATCCTGAGGAAGAGGGTCCAAGATATGATGAAGAAATTGCAAATGAAGAGAGTGAGGAAATTCAACCCAATGAAGGAGACAACAATTGTTTCATTTCTCGTTGAGTGCTTAGTGTTACTACTACCAAAGAATATAATAATCAGCGACACAATCTTTTTCACACTAGAGGCATGATTAAGGACAAGTTGTGCAGCATCATTGTTGATAATGGCAGTTGTAATAATATTGCAAGTCAAGAATTAGTTGAGAGAATGGGATTAAAGCAGCGCCGTCACCCTTCTCCATACAAGATCCAATGGTTGAATGATTGTGGTGCGCTGCGTGTCACCAACATTGTGACCGTTCCTTTTTCTATTGGAAGGTACAATGATCAAGTGGAGTGTGATGTGGTGCCTATGCAAGCATGCCAGCAGCTGCTAGGTAGACCATGGTTGTATGACGGAGATGCTCAGATTTGTGGCCGTGCCAACAAAATTGTTCTCATGTACAAAGGAGAGCGCATCACTTTGCTTCCTTTGACACCGGAGGAAATTATGAAGGATGATCTAAAAAGAAAACAGCGAGAGAGCGAGAACCAATTGTGAGTGAGCCACAAAAATAGTGAGAGAGTGTTTCCAAAGCCAAATAAAACTCCACAGCCACAAAGCACCCAGCCAAAGGGAAAAGAGGGTTTAGTGATGATGGCTAGGAAGGGGGATTTAAAAGAATTGAGGTCCAATTCCGTGTTCTTTGTACTCCTGTACAAGGACAATTTTCTTGTCACTAATGATTTACCCCCTACTTTGCCTAGTGCTGTTTTTGATGTGTTACAGGAATATGAAGATGTGTTCCCTGAGGAAGTACCACCAGGGCTGCCACCAAAGAGAGGGATTGAACACCAAATTGACCTTGTTCCTGGTGCTCCACTTCCTAATCGTGCACCATACCGCACAAACCCGGAGGAAACAAAAGAAATTCAGCGCCAAGTGCAAGAGCTCATCAACAAAGGTTATGTAAAGGAAAGTCTCTCACCTTGTGCTGTTCCTGTTCTTTTAGTTCCAAAGAAAGATGGCTCTCGGAGAATGTGTGTTGATTGTCGAGCCATTAATAACATTACCATAAGGTATAGGCATCCCATACCTAGACTTGATGACATGCTTGATGAACTTAGCGGTGCTATCATTTTTACAAAAATTGATTTGCGAAGTGGTTATCACCAAATTCGCATGAGAGAAGGAGATGAATGGAAAATAGCCTTCAAAACCAAGTTTGGGCTGTACGAATGGTTAGTAATGCCTTTTGGTTTGACCAACGCACCTAGCACCTTCATGAGATTGATGAACCATGTGCTTAGGACTTTCATTGGCAAGTTTGTTGTAGTTTATTTTGATGATATCTTGATTTAGAGCAAGTCTCTTAATGAACATATTGAACATATAAAATGTGTGCTTGCTGTTTTGAGGAAGAAATACTTGTATGCTAACCTTGCCAAGTGCACCTTTTGCACTGACAAGGTTGTCTTTCTTGGCTTTGTTGTTTCAGCTCATGGCGTGGAGGTGGATGAGGAAAAGATCAAAGCTGTTCGTGAGTGGAAGCCTCCACAAAATGTGAGCCAGGTACGAAGCTTCCTCGGCCTCGCTGGTTTCTACCGGCGATTTGTCAAAGATTTCAGTGCCATTGCTGCCCCAATCAATGAGTTGACAAAGAAAGACGTGCCTTTTAAATGGGGAGAAGCACAAGAGAAGGCATTTGAAGAGTTGAAAAAGAAGTCGACAACAGCCCCACTCCTTGCACTTCCAGATTTCAGTAAGACCTTTGAAATTGAATGTGATGCAAGTGGTGTAGGGATTGGCGGCGTGCTTATGCAAGAAGGACGACCCATTGCATACTTCAGTGAAAAGTTAAGTGGTCCAACTCTGAATTATTCAGTTTATGACAAAGAACTTTATGCTCTAGGGAGGAGTTTAGACACATGGCATCATTACCTTTTGCCCAAAGAATTTGTGATACATTCAGACCATGAATCATTAGAACATTTAAAGGGTCAATTAAAACTGAACAAAAGACATGCAAAATCAAGCGAATTCATTGAGTCTTTTCCTTACATTGTTAAGTACAAGAAAGGAAAGGATAATGTTGTAGCTGATGCTTTGTCCCGACGACATATTTTGCTTTCACAACTTGATGCTAAAATTCTTGGTTTGGAAAGTATAAAGGATTTGTATGCCACTGATTCATTCTTTGCTGAACCATTTGCAAAAAGTTGTGATGGCAAGGGCCGGGAAAAATTCCATTTGTATGATAGATTTTTGTTTCGAGCTAATAAACTTTGCATTCCAGATTGCTCTATTCGCCTAATGCTTTTGTAGGAAGCTCATGCCGGAGGACTTATGGGTCACTTTGGTGCCAAGAAAACTGAGCAAGTGTCACGCTTCTTTTGGCCAAAGATGCGGCGAGATGTGGAGAGACATATTCTTCGCTGCGTCACATGCCACAAAGCTAAGTCACGCTTGAACCCGCATGGTTTATACACCCCTTTGCCTATCCCTAGTGTTCCTTGGAAAGATATTTCTATGGACTTTGTTCTTGGTTTACCTCGAACAAAGAGGGGGGGGGATTCAATCTTTGTTGTGGTTGATCGTTTTAGTAAAATGGCACATTTTATTCCCTGTCACAAGAGCGACGATGCTTCCCACATTGCTGAATTATTTTTCAGGGAAATTGTGCGACTATATGGAATGCCACGTACCATTATGTCGGATCGTGACACCAAGTTCTTGAGGTACTTTTGGAAGACATTGTGGGGAGAATTTGGAACACGACTGTTATTCTCCACAACATGCCATCCTCAAACTGATGGGCAAACCGAAGTTGTGAACCGCACACTGTCAACATTATTACGAGCTGTCCTAAAAAGAATCTGAAGTTATGGGAAGAAAGCTTGCCTCACGTGGAATGTGCATACAACAGGGCGGTACACTCGACCACAAAATTTTGTCCATTTGAGATTGTCTATGGTTTCAAACCTACTGCTCCCATCGATCTTCTTCCTTTGCCTATGCAGGAACGTGTGAACTTTGATGCAAGCAAGCGAGCTGAATTTGTCAAGAACCTTCATGATCGAGCAAGAGCAAACATTGAGAAGATGACCAAGCAGTATGAGAAGAGCGCCAATAAAGGACGCAGAAAGATGTTGTTTGAACCCGGAGAATTGGTTTGGGTTCATCTTCACAAGGACCGCTTTCCTGAACAACGCAAGAGCAAGTTACAGCCACGAGCCGATGGCCCATTCAAAGTGCTTCGCAAGATCAATGACAATGCATATGAAATTGATCTTCTAAGTACTTATGGTGTGAGTACAGGCTTCAACGTCGCGGATCTTTCTCCTTTCTTTGGATTAGAAGAGTCGAGGACGACTCCTTTTCAAGGGGAGAGGATGATATGACCATGCCAGCGTCGGCGACCTCGCCAACCTCTCTAAACACACCAGCTACTTTACCGACTGCTTCTCCCACCTCTCCAGGACCAATCACTCGTAGCCGAGCTAAGAAGACACAGCAAGAGGTGCACACGCTACTTTGTGAAACTCATTTAGCTCTTAATGAGAATTATATACCACCTAAGTCATGCATGTTGTTATTGCTCGGGTTTACCAAGGAGGATAACAAAGCCCCACAAGACGATGAACACAGAGAAGAATCACGCTCGGATCAAGCCAGTCTTTCAGAACCGTCTGAAAGAAATAATCATAACTTTTGATTGACAAAAGCTATGAAGGTCAATAAGCACTTGTTGAAAAGCTCTTAAAGTCTAGTTTCCAATGCATCAAGCCCCGACCAGTTTGGAATTTCTAGTTGGGCGTCCGACCAGTTTATGTGCTGACTGGTCAGTGGTTCCACAGTATGCGTGAAGTCCAAATCTTCGTAATAAACTGTACCATTTTACAAGGTGACGTGGTGCATGGTATACATGGTTGGAAAGGTGATCGAGTTAGCTTTCTAACGCATCTGGCCGTTCATCATTTGGACTTCCCAAGGTGGAGTTATGACTGAAACATTGAAGACTGCTCCAGAAGACGCGCGAGAACTGAAGTCCACTTCGCGAATGCTTCTGCCGGTTGGCCTTCCACCTCCCAACGTGGCTCCTTTCAGTTCACACCTATCTTAGGGACTTTCTCTAGTATAAACAAACACCTCTATGCTACTAGGAAAGGATTTTTCTTGGGATGAATTAAGAACCTGATATGGTATTGCAGCCGAGCTGCCGAGTGTAATCTTACACACCCTTGTTCTTCCTTATTCTTATTGGACTTGTGAAGAGATTCCTCTGGGATCCTCTAGTTCGTGCTTTGCGAGTTCCAGTATGGCTGCCTCGCCTTGTGTGGATTAGCTCCGGTTGTGGTTCTGCGGTCGTTCGGAGATCGAGTCAAAGTCTTTGGGGTTTCGATGTCTCTCTCCCCGTCGCTTGGTCGCTTCCAACCTTGGTCAGGTATAAAGCTAGATTTTTCCGCTGTTTCTAATCTTGTTCTTAAACCTACTGTCATGAAGATCGGGCCATCCCCTTGCCGATTCATATCAGTATTTATCAGGAACCAAGAGCGGATCCACCTCGTAATCCAAGACCATTGGTGTGTCTTCAGAACGTGGGGTAGAAGCTGTGGCAATGACGGTGTCTGATCTTGCCCCCGTTGTATTGAGCGACTCTATATTGCAGACGGCCGGGAAGTTCGCATTGTCCTCTAAGTTGGCACGAGTGCCCGATCATGTCGTGCAGGTGACGGTGGTGCTAATGAAGATGAAGCAGGCACCACCGTTAGCTGAGGGCTGCGCCAGCGAGCGGTTCTCCGGGTAGGGGTGGAGTCGACGATGAGCCCCAACCCCAGACCGCCAAGTGGCACTTCCTTGGCGTGGTAGATGTCGTCATCCGCAAGTGGCGTGAGTTGTTGTCGGAGGAGAGGTCTATTGCCTGCACCCTCGTTTGTGGCGGGAGCCTCTGGTTTGTGGCGGGAGCATTGCAGAGTTCGTGCAGGAAGTTGCTTGCAGGTGCCGGGCTCGAGGTAGCCGTGGTTCTTGCCTTGCCATGGCCTCCACGCTGGACGAGTGCCCGACTGACTCCCCTGCTTTCCCTGATTGACTGGCAACGAGGTGACTCCATGCGAGCCTGAGCCATGATGGTCCCGACCCACTAGCTTTGCCTCCTTGGTTCTGCTGATGAGAGTCCAAATCGAAGTCGACGAAGTAGAGAGCGGTGTGCGCTGACTTGGAGACAGTGTCCTTGGTGCGTCTGTGACGATGGATCGTCATGTCAGAGTCTGAGGACTAGCTGGTCCGACCCATGCTGTCGTGGCGGGTGATGAAAGCTTGGTCGCAGGCAGGAGAGATCCGCCCACGACGGTGGTTGTTGGATGCTCCCGAGGTGGCGTCGCGGGTGCTTGGGCCTCTGTCTTCTCCGGGGTGTGGCTGAGCAGGTGGAGATCGCCGTCTGTTTCGGCGATGAACGAGAGTGATGCAAAGCAGATCATCTCACCGAGAGCGAACTTGATGCCGTTGTCGAGGAAGTTGGCCATAGAGCTAGCTGATGTCGATGTTGCCTACCCCAACCTAGCGTGTCAAGTCGGTGTTTAGTACCGGCAATGCACCATGGGATACCTCACGTGATGCTTTGGAGGTAGGCGAGTCCAACTGTAGCTCGATGGTTCGCTTGAACAGCGACAGAACATGAGAGTTTATACAGGTTCGGACCACGAGATGCGTAATACCCTACGTCCTGTTTGTTGCTGATTGTATTGATTGTGAGTTCTTGAGATTACAACGAGCGCTTGGGCTTGGTGCGTGGTATGCGATGGGATGCTATGGCTATGAGATTGGATGATCTCATAAGGGTCCCTCACCCCCCTTGTATAGTATATAGTTTGACGGGTTCTTGGATTACAGTCGAGATCCTTCTAAGTTTCCTAGTCGGTTTAGATTACAACAGATCATACACAATCTACGACCTTTACTACTGCCATAATTGAGTCCTTCCTTGCCTAGGAGTTTATCTGAACCTCGCATGTCATGAAACCTTCTTGAATTACAATTCTCATGCCTTGATCATCACGTCCTGATTGATATCTCTTCATGCAAGCCCGAATCAGTCGGACAGCCCATGACCCTTCGAACAACACTACCTGGGCCATCCACAGGCCCATACCTCGGATCCATGCTATGAAGAGCCGGGGGATATTTGTCCCCCACAAACCTCGACATACCTAGACTTACCAGACTTTTGCACTTGGTCCCTTTTTCATGTTCCTTCTAATAAAACATGCAATTGTCCTCACACCGATCAATCTTCTCGTGACTCATTCATAGACAATTATTTGAGAAGGCATATTTAAGTTACACTAACGATATAATTTACTAATAGATTCATTTACAAATTGAAATGTCATAATTAATTGGGTTAGTTCAAACCCGAATGGAATCATACAACACAAGACTTGACAATAATATACTTCCTTAAACTAATATTGGTGTCGCATGATGAAAAACAGGAGGCTGCCTATGAGTACTTTGCCAACATTTTGGTTTCGGTTGAGAAAAGGGACTTTTCCTGTGACCTCTCAGCCCTTCACATGCAGCAGCATGACCTTGCCCCCCTTGATGAACCATTCACCTTGGAGGAGGTCTGGTCAACAATTAAGAGCATGCCTCTTGACAAGGCGCCCGGTCCGGATGGTTTCACTGGGAAGTTTTACTGTTCGTGCTGGGATACTATTAAGGGGGATGTGATCTTGGCTTTGAATGCTATTCATTCTGGGCATGTCTACAGATTCGGTTTGCTGAACTCGGCCTTCATCACCCTGCTGCCTAAGAAAGCTGATGCAGTCTTGGTTAAGGACTATAGGCCGATTAGTCTCATCCATAGTTTTGCCAAGCTGGTCACAAAAATCTTGGCCAACAGGCTTGCGCCTCTACTGCCTGATCTGGTGTCTAATAATCAGAGTGCTTTTGTCAGGGGGAGGAGTATTCATGACAACTTTATGCTTGTCCAACAGCTCGCTTGGAATCAGCACAGGAGCAAGGAACCTCATGATCTCCTCAAGCTTACATATCCAAAGCTTTCGATTTGGTCTCTTGGTCCTTTCTGATTGAGGTCTTGCAACAGTTGGGTTTCGGAAGGAGGTGGCGTGATGTCGTTTGCCTTCTCCTTTCAACCTCTACCACACAAGTTTTGATTAATGGGCAGCCAGGCCCTCCGATCAGCCACCTCCGTGGTCTCAGGCAGGGGGACCCACTCTCCCCCATGCTGTTTATTCTAGTCATGGATGTGCTCGACTCTTTGGTCCGCAAGGCTTGTGAGGAGAATTTGCTGCTGCCAATTGCTGGACAACAGAACCTGAACCTGCATCGTATCTCCTTGTATGCAGATGATGTGGTAATTTTTGTCAATCCTACAAGTGGAGACCTTGGTTTGATCCGGGATTTGCTGAATTTTTTCGGACATGTCTCAGGCCTTAGAACCAACCTGATCAAGAGTTCGGCGACCCCTATTCAGTGTTCTGAGGAGGATGTGGCGTTGACCTCTGAGGTACTATCCTGTGCTGTCAATAATTTCCCTTGTACTCCGTACGTACCTTGGACTCCCTCTCACAATCCGCAAGCCTACCAAGGCTGACCTTTTGCCGCTGGTTGATAAGATTGTGGACAAACTCCCTGGTTGGAAGGCCCCTCTCCTGAATAAAGTGGGGCGTCTGGTGCTGGTCAAATCTGTGCTAACTGCAGCCACTATTCACACGTTGATTGCACAGGATCTGCCCAAATGGGTGATCAAAGCAATTGATAAGAGGAGAGGTTTTCTTTGAAAGGGCCGAGAGCAGGTAAATGGTGGTAATTGTTTGGTGTCTTGGGAACGAGTTCAGCGACCGCTTTGTTATGGTGGGCTAGGTGTGCATGACCTAGATCGCTTGGGGTGTGCTTTAAGCATCCGGTGGCTTTGGTTACAGAAGACAGATGGCTCTCGCCCTTGGGCTGGTCTGCCTGTGCAGGTCCCTTTGAAGGCGCGGGCGTTGTTCAATATGGCAGTAGCTACCAGAGTGGGGAATGGAGTCCCCACATTTTTTTCGACTGATCGGTGGCTGGAGGACAAAACGGTGGCTGAGTTAGCCCCCAATCTCTTCAGTTTGATCCCCAAAGGTATTGTGAAATGGCGTACAGTGAGTCAGGCACTTTTTAATAGGAGATGGGTGGAAGATATAAGAGGAGCACTCACTGTACAAGTGTTGCTCGAATATTTGGCCATTTGGGACCTGGTGGACGGCTTGGTGCTACAGCATGACGTCCCAGACCATCACGTTTGGAAGCTCTCCTCTTTGGGTACTTATAGCAGCAAATCTGCGTATCACGCCATGTTTGTTGGAACTGTCAAGTTCTCTCCCTGGAGAAGGGTCTGGAAGAGTTGGGCGCCTCCCAAATGCAAGTTTTTTTATGTGGCTTGCCGTTAATAATCGATGCTGACCTCAGACCGTCTAGCAAGGCGCGGTTTGCCCCATCAACCAGCGTGCCCTTTCTGCGACCAGGCCGATGAGACCATACACCATTTACTGGGCTCTTGCGTGCTGGCGAGAGAAGTTTGGGTTGAGGTGCTGCGGAGGCTGCAGCTCACAGCGCTGAAACCTCCAATTTCCTCTTGCAAGATCTTCTCTTTGTGGAGTCAGTCATCTAAAGCTCTTCCTAAGGACCTGCGAAAGGGATTTAACACCCTTTTCATCCTAGTTTCTTGGGAACTTTGGAAGCACCGGAATGAATGTGTTATTCAGGGAGCTCGACCTGCTGTGCAGGCTGTGCTCCATTCTATAGGTGCAGAGGGGCATGTGTGGTGCCTGGCGGGTGCCCTGGGCCTCCAGGTGCTCATCCAGAGGATCACTCCGCAACCTTAGTTGGTTTCCGCCCTGATCGTGTGAGGGTATGTCTTTGTAATGTGAGGTGTGTGTTGGGTGTTGGTCGGAGAGGTTTTTTTTTCCAACCTTGTGTGTACTTTTACTTCTTCTTAATGAAATGACACGCAGTTCTCTTACGTTGTTCGAGAAAAAAAACTAATGCATAGCTTTCCACAAAACGATACTTACAATGTATGAACAAAATATGCTAGTGGTGTAGGCATTCGTGGTGTTTTGATGCAAGAAAATAAACCCATTTCTTACTATAGCCAAAAATTGGGTGGTCCTGTTTTGAATTATTCCATGTATGATGGAAAATTGTATGCTCTTGTACGATCATTACAAACATGGCAACATTATTTATGGCCCATAGAATTTGTCTTTCGTTCCGATCATGAATCGCTAAAACGTATTAGAAGCCATGTAAAACTGAATCGCATGCATGCTAAATGGGTTCGATTTATTGAATCTTTTTTCCATATGTTATCAAACACAAGAGAGGAAAATATAATGTGATTGTTGATGCCTTCTCTAGGAGATATGTTATGTTGTCCCAAATTGATTATCATATTTTGGATTGGAACCGATTAAAGAACAATATGCTAATGATGAAGATTTTAAAGATGTCATGTTGCATTGCAAACAGGGAAGAACATGGCCAAATATGTGATAAATGATGGGTTTGTGTTTGGAACTAACCGCCTATGCATTCCAGTTGGATCAGTGCGTCATCTTTTGATGCAGGAGGCTCATGGAGGCGGATTGATTGGTCATTTTAGTGCCAAAAAGACAGAGGATGTGCTGTCCACGCAGTTCTTTTGGCCAAAGATGAGGCGATACGTTGAGAGGTTTATATCTCGCTACACTACATGTTAAAGGGCCAAGTCACGATTGAATCCACATGGTTTGTATATGCCTCTTCCTACTCCTAGTACTCCATGGGAGGATATATCTATGGAGTTTGTTTTAGGACTGCCTAGGACAAAGAGGGAAGGGATAGTATTTTTGTGGTGGTTGATAGATTTTCTAAGATGGCTCACTTTATTTCTTGTCATAAAAACGGAGATGATGTTAATATTGCTAACCTATTCTTCGAAGAAATCATTCGCTTGCTTGGTATGCCTTCTACTATTTGTTTCAGATCGTGTTGCCAAATTTTTGACCCACTTTTGGAGGACGCTATGGAATAAATTGGGGACGAAGCTGCTGTTTTCTATAACTTGTCATCCCCAAATAGATGGTCAAAATGAGGTAGTAAATCGAACTTTATCTACCATACTGAGGGTTGTTTTGAAGAAAAATTTAAAGATGTGGGAAGAATGTTTGCCACATGTTGAGTTTGCATATAATAGGGCGGTACACTGCACCACCAAGGTAAGTTCTTTCCAGATAGTGTATTGTTTCAACCCCCGTGCTCCAATTGATCATTTACCTTTACCTACTACTGAGAGAGTTCATCATGATGCTAAAAAGCGTGCAGAATTTATTCTGAAATTGCATGAAACTAATAAAGAAGATATTAAAAAGATGAATGAAAGGTATAGGGTTGCTGGCAGTAAGGTTGAAAGGAAATAAAACTTGATCCGGGTGATTTAGTGTGGTTACATTTGAGAAAATATCATTTTCCAGATTTGAGGAAGTCTAAATTGATGCCTAGAGCTGATGGTCGTTTCAAAATAATTGAGAAAATAAATGACAACGCATATAAACTTCAGTTTCCCCCTGAGGTTTGGGGTTAGTCCTACATTTAGCATTGTAGACTTGAAACCATACTTGGGAGAAGAAGATGAGCTTGAGTCGAGGATGACTCCTTTCCAAGAGGGGGGATGATGAGGACATTGCTTCTTCAGCTATAATGCAAGGTCCTCTGATAAGAGCGCTAGCACGACAAATAAATCAACAGGTGAGCTCATTTGTAAGTTCTACTTTATATACTCATGAGGATAGTATGCTACCTAATGTTTCTATTAATTATATTGTACTTAGGAATTTTGGATAGGAAGATGAAGGCCTTGGGAACCAGCAAGGGTGACGAGACAAGCAAGGGGCATCCAAGTCATGTTGGAGGACCAATTCATCTTGGAGTCGGCCACTTCGGCCTCTAGGAACAACGTTTACCAAAATCATCTCCCAAGCCACAATCGGGCTCTGTTTTTAGGGATCCACATATGCCTAGAAAGATAAAAACGTAAGTTTTCAAATGGCTCTGGTTTCAGGTCCATTGGACTTCGGAGTCGACAGGAAATTGCATTGGAAGTTGGTAGACAGAATCTGTCTAGGGTGTCGTGCCACCTATTTGTGCCATTGTCCATGTATCGTGTGAGAGTCTATTTGTTGTGCGTCCAGGGGTCCATGGTCGACCCTAAACTCTATAAAGTCTTAGCCATCACCCTAGTTAGGGTTTTGGGATTTTCTTAGATTACCCTATCGTTGAACAGTTTTGCCGTTTAAGAACACTCCGGTTTGTAAGTCCCCAACTTTTTGAGATTAATCATTCATCTGCAAGTTTGTTGCAATTTTTATTGTTCTTGCTTGTGTTCTCGATTCACTGGCAAGGATTAGACTTCGTGGCATGGTCAACCGGGCTATGCACAGTTGATAACCGAAGGATGCGTGGTGCTGCGATTGCAATGGCTTGATTGTGTTGATCGGGTGCCAAATCGTGAGTGTCTCGTGCCACCAAATCGACTTACCCTCCACCTGACATAAGATTAGGAACCCCTTGGTCCCCATCACCTCCTACCATTGAAACATGAACTGGATGTACTCTTGCCCTTCTCCGACATAGAGTGTCGCGTAGAATACTTGGACCCACTCATTGTACTTGTGCCTATGCTCAAGCAGATCTATCAATCCTAGGAGATGCTCAAAGAAAGGGTATAATTTCTTTCCTAGTACCGCTCTATCCTCGGCATGCTCAGAACTGTGTGTGGGAACATACCCATGCCTGCACGCTTGTAGCTCTAGTAAAGAGAGGCCTAAACGAGTGTCTAGAACCACCTATCCACCCGTGGATCTCGCTGCTCTAGGCGCCACTTACTAGTGGATACAATGTATTTGACCTTCTTTATCCTAACTCCATGTAAGCCGCCAACTGTGCATCACCTGTGAGGACAGGAGCTCTAGGTTTGATCGTTATAACATTCTCCTCATCATCCTGTCCCTACTCGGGCTTTGACTCTAACTCTAGCTCTGGCCTGGACTCTGCTGGTTGTGCTGCTGTCTTGATTGTTACCATAGCTTTCTTCTTGGCCTCGGCATCTTGATTGCCTATGATCTCGGCAGCAGAAGAGGTCCTACCACTCGACTTGGGCAGACTCAAAGGGGAGGCATGCTTGGTTTGATCGCTATATCCTACATGTGGCTAAGGATCCACCTGTCCCATCGAGGGTCGTCCGAAGTGAGGGGGTTCTGCCGAGGCACTCCAATCGGGATGCCCCCCGCTCGGCGGCTCTGAATGGCATCGAATGCATCTGCCATAATTCTTTGAGCAAGCTTAACCAAAATGCATGACCATCTCACATTAGGGCTAATTTACTCAATTCCATAGGTGCATTGACATGAAACATTAATCCATATGTAAATACATGTCACAATTTCTGAGATTTTGAAGCTTTAACCGAGTGATGATCAAGATAGCAAAAGATGAGTAGGGATTGAGTGCTCTCCCCAAGAGGAAGGAGGGGTAAGATCACTAGAGGGACAAAAACAGCCAGCGGCGGTGCACAGGAATGGTGGTGGCTGGCAACTAGGATGGCAGCCACGGCTGCATGGGGTGGAGCAGATCGGTGGCGTAGAGGACGCGGGCCGACGCCATAGGGGGCGCATGCTAGCGACGAGGGAGGCTGACGCCGACCGATGGCGACGGAGGCAAGGGAGGTGCCAGCTAGGGTTTTGGGACGTGTGGGTTACATAGGCAAACGGATGAGAAGAAAAAACACGGGCCCACGCATTGAACTTTTAAGAATTGGTGAACCCTAACCCCAATCGGACCATCGAACACAGAAATGCTGAAAATGCTCCTTTTCTTGTCCAACTTTTGAAGATTCAAATAAACACAAGTATGGATAGTCCAAGGTGAAACTCTTGGCCCTCAAACACTCAAAAATAGTTGGATTTTCTCATGCTCTATATAGTTTTTGATTTTTCAAGAATGAACATCAAATCCAAGAAAATTGTCAATTAAGATCCAAAGAAATTTATGAGTCTATCCATAGAAGTGCTAGAGATGATCAACTCCTGTCTCAAAGGGATTTGACTCAATAAGCATGAAGAACGATGTCAAACCTTTACTATTTTCTCTTTTCATGATTTGAGATGCTTGCACAAGAAACAATTCTCCATATCATCAAGAGTGCCCCTTTGTGACACTACCGGATGCAATGCAAGTGCAAGCTACCAACAAGCATGAATAGAAATTGAAATAAGCGTGCACATCTATATGACAAGGAATGCAATGCTCGCAAGAAATTAAATCTACACTTGCCAAGTTGCTCCTAGCCGCAAGCTTCTTCAAGAGGAGACTTTCTACATGGCACGAGTGAACCATGGACCACCGGCTCATGCAAGACCCTTGCTCCTCTATATCTTGCAGCGGATAGGCAAGTGACTAGCATATACATATGAATGCAAATTATATGGCGTGGCAACTTACATGACGTTTCTTGCATCTATCATGTTGAGCTTACTTCGCAACCCGCAACCTGCAACCTACAAAAGTTACTCTCATCTAATGTCTTAGTGAAGATGTCTACCAATTGCTCCTTAGTCCCCACACTTCGCAAGATGACTGCTCCCTTTGCGACATGGTCCCCTATGAAGTGATGGCAGATATCTATGTGTTTTATGCAAGATTATTGAACCGGGTTATTGGCAAGTTTAACGGAGCTCTCATTGTCACAAAGGAAAGGAACCCTAGAAAAGCTTCACTCCATAATCCAAGAGTGTTTGCTTCATATATAGAATTTGGGCACAACAAGACCGAGCCGCTATATACTCCGCTTCCGCACTGGACAAGGATACGGAGTTCTACTTCTTGGACGACCACGAAATGAGCGAGCGCCCTAGCAAGTGGCAACCCCTGGAGGTACTCTTGCGTTCAACTCAACATTCGGCAATGTCCAAATACGTGTAACCCAATAGTTCAAGACTAGCGCCCTTGGGGTACAACAAGCCTATGTAGGGGTACGCTTGAGATACCGAAGAATCCTCTTCACCGCGGAGAGGTGGGATTCTTTGGGATCAGCTTGGACAAGCACACAAGCACACACTAAACATGATATCCAGCCTAGAAGCACACAAATACAACAACTAACATATCATTGATTGGTAGAGCGTTTGGTCTACCTTGATCCCGCTTTCTTCGATGTCAAGATACCCATTTGTAGGCATTGGCGTGCTAATTGGCTTGCAATCATCCATCTTGAATCTGTTGAGTAAATCTCTTGTGTAATTTTCTTTATAAATGAATGTACCTTTGCTCAATTGCCTGATTTGAAACCCAAGGAACAAGGTGAGCTCGCTAATCATGCCATCTCAAACTCTTTTGCCATCATATTGCCAAATTCTTTGAAAACACTTCATTTGTTGAGCCAAAGATGATATCATCAACATATACTTGACAAGTGAACAGAACATCATCCATATTCTTGGTGAATAGGGTGGTGTCAACTCAGCCAATCTTGAACCCTTATGCAATGAGGAAGTCCCTTAGCCTCTCATACCAAGATCTAGGTGCTTGCTTTAATCCATAGAGAGCTTTGGACAACCTATATACATGATTTGGGTTGCTTGGGTCTTCAAATCTTGGTGGTTGCTCAACATATGCTAGCTCATTGATGTGTTCATTAAGAAAAGCACTCTTCACATCCATTGATATAGCTTCATGTCATGATATGTTGCATAAGCTAGTAGGAACCGAATAGCCTCCAATCTTGCAACCGATGCAAAGGTCTCTCCAAAATCAATTCCTTCAACTTGAGAGTATCCCTTTGCCACTAATCTTGCCTTGTTTCTCACAATGTTACCTTCATCATCTTGGTTGTTCCATAACACCTACTTAGTTCCAATCACTCTAGCACCTTTGGGTGTTGCTTCAACTGTCCAAACTTCATTTCTTGTGAAATTGTTGAGCTCTTCGTGCATTGTATTTACCCAATATGAATCACTCAAAGCTTGATCAATAGTTTTAGGCTCAATGCTAGAGACAAATGAGTATGCTTCACAAACCCCGACCACATTGCGAGACCTTATTGTGACTCCTCTTGATTCACTACCAATGATGAGACCTTGGGTGTGTGCACTTGTAGGTTGACTTCTTCTTTGAGGTGCCACTTGAGGTGTTTGTATCGGTGAATCAACATCTTGAGCTTGTTCTTCAACTTGCTCTTGAGGTACATGAACATCTTCATTTGGAAGTAGTTTATCTTGTTCACTACCATCTTGAGGTGCCATTGAAGAGAATGGTTCATCAACAATTTACGCTTCTTTTTCATCCTCTTTAGGCTTGATATTACCGATTAGCATATTTTTCATAGCTCCTACAAGTGGTTCCTCATTTACATCCATGACATTAACATGTGCTCCTTGGGAGCCATTAGATTCATCAAATTTCACATCATACGTCTCCTCAACCATGCCGGTGGAATTGTTGAATACGCAGTATACTTTGGACTTTGATGAGTAACCAAGTAATAAACCAATGTCACAACGCTTTTTGGAACTTACCTAAGTGTTGGAGCATCTTGTAGTATAGCATTTGCAACCAAACACATGGAAATATCAAATATTGGGTTTTCTCCCATTGAGCAATTCATATGGAGCCTTGTCAAAGAGGCGGTGAGGAAACAACCGGTTGGATGCATAGCAAGCGGTGTTGATAGCTTTGGCCCAAAACTACTCACTTGTCCATATTCATCAAGCATTGACCTTGCAAGAGTGTTGAGTGTTCTATTTTTTCTCTCCACTACACCATTTTGTTGAGGAGTGCAAGTAGCGGAGAACTCATGCTTTATTCCAACTTGATCACTATATTCTTCAATATTAGTGTTGTCAAAACTCTCTACTATTGTCACTTCTAATCTTCACAATTAAAGTATTGAATTCATTTTGAGCTCTCTTAGCAAACTTGCTAAACACATGTGCCACCTCGGTTTTGTCCTCAAGAAAATAGATCCATGCGTATCTTGAGAAATCATCCACAATCACAAAACCATAGTTGTTGCCACCAATACTTATATATTTGGTTAGACCAAAGAGATCCATGTGAAGTAGCTCTAGTGGACTTGAAGTGGACATGAATTTCTTGCTTGGATGTGTGTTTGCAACTTGTTTGCTGGCTTGACAAGCACTAGACAGTTTGTCCTTCTCAAATGTGATATCATTTAGACCATGGACCAAGTCTTTCTTCATCAATTTCTTGATTGTACTCATCCCCACATGTGCAAGTCTTCTATGCCACAGCCAACCCTTTTAGTCCTTCTCAGATGTGATATCAATTTTGCTCACTATCACTTCATTTGTCTTGAATAGGCATTGGAAACCCAAATAACACAATTGACCAACAGACAAGATATTGAAGTTCAAAGAATCAACTAGAAGCACATTGGAAATTGAGTAATCACTTGAAATTTCAATCTTTCCCAAACCTTCAACCCTGCCTTGGAGATGTCACCAAATGTAATCTTGTAATAGTTCTCCACATCTCCACTATGTGAGGTGAAGATCCGAGAATCACCAGTCATATGTTGAGTGCATCCACTATGCATCACCCAATGTGATCCACCTGTTTTGTAGTTCACCTACACACAAGCAAATCAAGCTTGAGACTTGGGCACCCATTTGGTGTCCATTTCTCATTTGGTCTGGGTATCTTGGGAATGAGTGACTTTGGTTCCCACAAATTCTTTGGCTTAGACTCATCCTTGTTTCCCATGAACCTTACCTTGACTTGACCATTT
Source organism: Paspalum vaginatum (assembly GCA_030272315.1). Taxonomy (NCBI): domain Eukaryota; kingdom Viridiplantae; phylum Streptophyta; class Magnoliopsida; order Poales; family Poaceae; genus Paspalum; species Paspalum vaginatum. The sequence continues at coordinate 20,894,117 of CM059017.1, forward strand.
GACATCCTTTGGAGTACATAGTGAGAATAAAATGCAAAGGCTCTCAATTTCTTGGAGATTGTCTTCTTAGGTGGTGCATTGCATTCAAAGGAGAAATGACCCTTTGGTTTCTCGATCTTGATTCAAGGATATGGCTTGCATGTGTTCTTGAATGGTGGATAACCAAGTCCATTCATTTCAAAGTGCATGACTTGGTATGAAAGCATTTCACCAAATTTCACGTGTGCCGTGAGCAATGTACCATATCCAAATTGCACACTCCTTATCTCTTACTTAAGCTTCTCATTCTCATCGTTGAGCTTGATAAGAATGTCTGCATCCTTCTCACTTGAGATCTTGTTCTTGCATTGTGCACAATACTTGAGATTCTTGAGTGGATAGGGAGATTCACTCATCTTGCCCTTGAGTAGCATTTGCTCACTAGCTTCAGATGCTCACTCTTGGGCACAGATGTCCTCTCACAAGAGTTGATGTCATTGTGGGATTCATCAATCTTGTGAAATCAGTTAATGGCTTGAAGATTTGCTTCTAAGACATGTACGTGGCAATCTTGTAGGATTGAGATGTTCTAAGACATAATCTTCACGTTCTTGCAAGTCCAAAAGAGCCAAAAGAACAAGATTAACTCGTAGGCAAAGCAAATCACCAAAAGCCTTTGAGTTTCATCCAAAATCCAAACTAAAGAGAGGGGAAAGAAGGGGTTGCACACATGAGCACAAAAATGAGGACGAATCTTGCTAGATTATATGTGCAAATCAGTTTACGAGAGGTTCCTCACAGCCTACCACCCTTCATCCTCCCTCTAAAGCAAAGTGCTAGCCTAGGGAACCCCAAATCCTAGTCTAAGCACCCGATTCTCTCTCTAAGCACTTGGCTGGTTGGAATGCTAAGCCTAGGGTTACTTGTGGTGGAAGAGTCACCTAAATGACCAGGCACTTAGGTATTATAGCCTAGGCCTAATGACGCAGTTTACACTAAGACCCCTTATATTACAGAAATACCCGTAGGGGCCAAACTAGAAAAGACTCGACTTTCTCGGGGACGGACGACCGCGATGGAGTCTTGATCTTCTTCTATTGCATGCAATCTCCCGGATGACGTCCACGTGGCCAGTAGTCCAAATCCGCCGATCGACCCCCGATTCTGAAGTCAGAAACCGGCAAACTTTAGGAAGTCTCCGCCAAGGCCGGATTTGGCCCATCTTTTCTATCTTGGCAAGTTGTGGCCCAACTCACTAAGGCTTGAGTAGCTTGGGTGGCGGTTTTGTGGAGAAGCCGCCAAAGACCCCTCGACACGCCTACGCACTCGGGTTGGAGCACCACGGTGGCACCCGGCTTCTCCAGTCCATCAGAGTTGCCTCACAGTCCATCGGAGGGCTTACACCACGGTTGCCGAACCGCCCCTCCGTGTACCGAGCTCCCGTGACCGACCGACGCCGAGCATTGGCCTCAGTCCATCGAGGTGTTCATCTTCTACTGCCTCCAGTCCATCGGAGGGCCTCCTGTCCATCAGATGGCTTGAGCATGTTGACCATCACTCATCACACCAGGAGAGCAATGAGGCCGGTCCATTAGGTCTCAATCTCCCCCATGATGAGTGCATTGTCAACACCCTTAACCTATAACCTGAAATAGAACAAAGACAAAAAGGAAAGCGTAAAACTAAAAAGAAAGAAAAGAAAAAGAAGTTGCTCAAGATGCCCAAAAACCAAGCATAAGAAGAGAAGGGCAAATTGAGGCAACGAAAACAAAGCCAAAGATCGACCCCTAAGACAAGGGAAACCGCTCAACGCAGTCGATCAAACTAAAGCATGATCCCTCAAGAAAGAGGCAAACCAGGTCAGCACAGTCATGCTTAGGCAAAGCATTGGCTCCTCCAGAAAGAGGCAAAAGTCTCAACGCACCGATGCAAGAGCATGCAAAACTCAAACTCCCGCTGAAATGCATCCTCACAAATGCAATATGAATGCAACGCTCTCCCTCAACTAACTCTCTAGAATTCTCCCCCTTGGTCCAAGAATACTCATAAATCAACATTTCTCTCCCTCTTGTTGACAATGGACACATCAAGGGTTCATAGAACTCAACTCCCCCTGAATAAGACAACTCCCCCTCGAAATATGCCATGAATTGTAGGAAGTGTACCATGAAGAGCACAATAGGGATGAACAGCTAGTAAACACAAGTTCTAGCATACAAAGCAATTGAGGGCAAGGAAGCATGCAACCAAGCTCAGTTGAATCTATCCTATACAGATCATGAGCATGTTTTTTAGGGTTGTTTAAAAGAAAGCATCACCAACATGAATAGTATCTAGCAAGGTAGGCATGGATAGCAAGATGCTAGCAAGACATACAAGGTGTGCTACTCTCAACCAAAGCATATACAACAGCCATAAGCAATTTAGAGACCTGCAAATGTCAGATTTAATCACTTGTGAATCATAAGCAAGTTCTAAGTATGTGCCAGGGGTTATTTGCTTGTCTCGCCACTTCTTACCAACCAATTCCAAGCCTAGGTTCAAAGATCATAGCATAGCATTCAACATTCCTACACATGCTAGGCAGCCAAGTCAAGTGGTGATCATGGTTTTTGATTTTCAGGGAATACAAAAGACTTAGCTCACTAAAGATATTAGACAGATTCAAGGAGCTTAACCAACCATGATCATGCAAATACTGTACAATCTAGCACAAGCATATACTAACTAGTCATACCAGAAGAGCTCTAGTGCTAGTGAAGTGAAAATGCATATGATACAATGCCAGGCATGTTATGATACAAGATGCAAGAAAAGCAAAGAAAGAGCAAAGAAAAACACAGAGAAAAAAACCAAAAATATAACCTACAGCAAAGTTACCCTAATCTAAAAGGGGTAACAAACACCAAGTTCCCCATGCAAGTGTGGAAAGGCGCCCAGCTCTAAGGGATTGGTGAGAATATCAGCTAACTGGTTCCCGGTGACTACATGGATCAAATCTATGTCTCCCTTCTCATAGTGATCTCTCAAAAAGTGAAACCTCATGTCCATGTATTTGGTCTAGAGTGCAAGACGGGGTTCTTAGCTACAGAGATAGCAGAAGTGGAGTCAACTAGGAGAGGGATTTTCTTGTAGCTCAGGCCAAAGTCACTCAAGGTGGACTTCATCCACAATAGCTGGGAGCAGCAACTAGCAGCAGTAATGTATTCGGCCTCTGCAGTGGACGTGGATACACTAGATTGCTTGTGTGAGGACCAAGAGACAAGAGAAGAACCAAGGAACTGGCAGATGCCGGAAGTAGACTTGCGTTCTAGCCGACAACCCACAAAATCAGCATCCGAATGTCCTCGAAGAGTGAGAGTCGAAGCTGAAGAATACCAAAGACCAAGCTCAAGAGTGTATTTCAGGTACCTGAAGATGGGCATCACCGCTTGACGGTGAGATGTCCTTGGTGAGGCCTGAAACCGCGCACAGAGGCAAACCACGAACTGAATGTCCAGCCTGGTTGCTGTCAGGTATAGAAGTGAGCTGATCATCCTGCGATACTTTCTCTGGTCCACGACCTCCCCTTCTTCATCTGCATCAAGTGCCATCTGTGTCGACATGGGAGTAGTCATAGGCTTGCAATCTCCCATATCAAACTTCTTCAAGATATCCTTTGTGTACTTGGCTTGATGGATGAAGGTTCCTTCTGGGCTTTGCTTGATCTGTAGCCTGAGGAAGAACTGGAGCTCACCCATGAGACTCATCTCGACCTCGCTGCTCATTTGTTCAGCAAACTTAGACACCAAAGTGTGAGATGAACCACCAAACATAATGTCATCAACATATATCTGAACAAGTAGGGTGTCACTGCCATGACTTAACAGAATCAAGGTCTTGTCTACTGAACCCATCACAAACCTAGACTTAAGCAAGAAAGTCTTCAACCTAGCATACCAAGCTCTAGGAGCCTGCTTCAGACCATAAAGGGCTTTCCTCAACTTATACACCCGGTCTGGAAACTTGGTACTCTCAAAGCCAAGAGGTTGTCTCACATAAACCTCCTCCTCAATGTAACCGTTCAAGAAGGCTGACTTGACATCCATCTGCTGCAATTTGAAGCCTTTAGAGGCCGCAAAGGCAAGCAGGATTCTAATGGCTTCTAAACGAGCTACAGGAGCAAAGGTTTCCTCATAGTATATCCCCTTCTTCTGACAAAAACCCTGGGCTACCAATCTCGCCTTATTCCTCACAACCATCTCATCCTCACCTTGTTTGTTCTTGAAGACCCACTTGGTTCCTATAGGGTGGGAATTTGGTGGAGGTTCAACTAAATCCCAGACATGGTTTCTCTCAAAGTTCTCCAACTCCTCATGCATGGCATTCACCCAACTTGGATCTGATAATGCATTGTGATATATCCCAGGGCTCAAAAGAAGCAACAAATGCAGAGTGGGAGAAAAGGCTAGAGAGTTAACCGACGAGCGTGTGACATGCTGATGTAATCCTCCAATCATCCTGTCTGCAGGGTGATCCCGCTGGACCTACCGAGATGGAACAATCTCAGAGGTTACCTCCCCTCCGTCCTCAGCAAGGCCACCATCTGCTCGAGTTTGTAGTCGAGGGAGCGAGGAGGATGCCGTAGGCAAAAGTCCTCCATCTTCAGAGCTCGTAGCAAAGGGGGCAGGAGCTACAGCCAGTGCAGTGGCTCCTGTATCACCATCATCTACTCCACCTTCCTCATCCTCAAAGATGGGAGCACCTTCTTCATCATCACCTGAAAACTCAAATGCAGGGGTTGTACAAGGCATAGATTCATCAAAGGAAACCTCACAGGTCTCAAACTACTTGTCTGGTATCTAGGATCCACACTCTATATGCTCTCAAGCAATAGGCGTACCCAAGAAAAATACCATCCAAGCAGCGAGATTCAAAATTGTCTAAATGCCCCCCTTTCTTGAGCACAAAGCATCTGCAGCCAAACGCTCGCAGGTGCTTGATGCTAGGCTGCCTACCAAACCCCAGCTCGTATGTGGTCTTCCCTAAGACAGCTTGTAGGAAAATACGATTGGCAATGCAACAGGCTGTATTCACTACCTCAGCCCAAAAGTGCCTCGGAGTCCTATGCTCATCGAGCATTATCCGTGCCATTTAAACAAGTGTGCGGTTCTTGTGTTCCACAACACCGTTCAGTGGTGGGGTATATGGAGAAGAGAATTGGTGCTCAAGACCTAGGTCACGACAGAAGGTTTAGAACCGAGAGTTTCTGAATTCTCCACCATTGTCAATGCGGATAGCCCTCATGGCCTTATGACTCTCATTTCTCAACTTCAAGACCAGATCCCGAACAAAACCGAAAGCCTCATCTTTGTACTCCATGAAGAACACCCACGAAAAGCAAGAAAAGTCGTCCACTATAACAAGCACATACCACTTCCCACTGACCGACTGTACCCGAGCAGGACCTACAGTGTCCATATGAAGTAGCTCACCTGGGTAAGAGGTCATCACCTGACTGACAGGTGCATAAGAAGCGGCAACCATCTTGCCATGACGACAGGGGTGGCACACTAAATCCTTTTCAGCTTTCAAATTGGGCAATCCTCAGATCAGACCCATAGAGCTCAACCTGACTAGCAGATCAAAACTCAAATGGCCTAGCCTCCTATGCCACTTCCAAATATCAGCAGAAGGATTAACAACCAAACACCGAGGAGGGCCACAAATAGATGCAAGGTCAACCTTAAAAACCTCTCCATAAGGCAAAATCCGACAAACAAGGTTTTCCTTAGCACCCAGCAGAAAGAAGAACCCTCCTTAAAACGAAGTTCCAACCCTTCCTTGAGAAGTTGCGAAATAGAAAACAAATTGAACCCCAAATTCCTCACCAAAGCAACTTTTCTCAGGGAAAGCTTGCTAGAAAGAGCAACAGAACTAACACCCAACACTTTACCTTGACCATTGTCCCCAAATGTGATATACTCCTTGGTGCTCACGGGGTTGAGGCTAGAGAACCATCTGCGGTGCCCTGTCATGTGACTAGAGCAGCTGGAGTCCATGATCCATATGTCCTCCAGGTCTCGATCCTTCAAAATCAAGGAAAGCAAGAGTGAGCAAACAGTCCGGCACTGGGGTTAGTGAAACTACTGAACCAGTGCCGAGCCATCTGCTCAAAAGTGGGGTAAGCCACAGTCAAAGTAATCATCACGATGATCTAGGTAGCCACGTCCTCCAAAGCATGGTCTCTCAAACCCTCTACCCCCAAAGCCTCGGTCACGAGGTCCATTGCCGCGTTGAAAATGACTAGGAGCTCGACCGGGAAAGCGTCTCTCACCACCAGGAGCACGGGCTTGAAAGCAGCCTCCTCTCTCACCAGCAAAGCGTGCTCTAGTCTCACCGAGTGGGGGAGGATCTTGCCTACCACCCTGGTTCCCCCAAGCTCTCTCTTGCCGCTCAACCCGCTTCCTCTTGAAGCAATACTCCTTCAAGTGACCATTCCACTGGCAAAACTCATAGTGGTAGATATGTCTCTTGGGCATAGGTTGGGGCTGTGTCTTGGGCTTCTGGTGTGGTGGCTGTGTGGGCTGCTGGGCTTTCTCCTTGCTCCTTGGAGGTGTGAGGATCTGAGTGACAATCCTATCCAGCTTAGCCTTAGAGGGCTTGGGTGTCCAGTACTACTTCTTTGGAGCAGCCTTGGGACGCTCATGGTAAACCCCATCAACAGTAGCATCAGGTTGGGGAGAGGTAGTCTTAAGCTTGATTGGGGCACTCTTCTCACCCGAGATACTGCACTCTCCTAACTCAAGTCCACTCTTATCACCCTCAGCCCTATTGGTGCTCTCAATTATCATCTTCAGTTGGGGTTGCCTCGCATACACCCAACTCAGCACCGCTCTCAACCTACAGTTGTCCTCTTCAAGGACCAACTTCTCCTCTCTCAGGTCCTCTAGAACTACAGTCTAGGCAGCACAAGTGTTACAATCTAGAGAGGGAAATGAGGTACCAGACTTCTCCAACTTCCTAATGGTCGTATCCCTCTCCACCAACAGCAACCTCAAAGTGAGACAGTTCTCACACGTGTCAGGGGGCGCTGAATTCACCTCAAAGTCAGCTCTCAACTGCTCTAACTCACTCCTCAAGGCAGCACGGACCATGCACACACCCAAAAGCCTGGGTCTAGCCCTAAGCTCCTCCAGCTCCTTGTGCTGCCCCTGACACTTCACCTTCAGCTCAGCTATATCAATAGCTAGGTGGGGGCTCATCTCGCACTCAAGCTCATCACTCACAATGGGCTCATCCTAGCTTAGACTAGAGCTTGCCCAACTCACTCTTTAGCCTATCCATCTCCTCTACCTGACGAGTGTACTTGATTTTTTGCTCACAAAGGTCACTCATCATGGACTCGCAGGTAGGGCACTCAAACTCACTAGGCTGGGCTCGCACACTCCTAAGTCTCTCAATCTCAGCCATAGGATCAGCAAGCTTGGCTTTCTGCTTCTGCAGCTTCTTGGCTGCCTTCTCCAACATTCTATCATAGGCCTTAAGCGCTCTGCTATTCTCTTCTAGAAGCTCAAGAATCTCAGCTTGCTCAGGTGTTACCTCTCCATCGGAGAAAGAGTCATTGTCGCCCTTGTCATCCTTGTCCTCTAGCACCATGGAGCAGAACGATCTTCGGTGCTTGTGCTTGGACTTGGTGGAGACGAAGCAGAGTCTAGTTGGACCGCCTTGATCCCTCCTCTTGTCTCGCTTGGTGAAGATCTCCTCTTCACTTGAGCTTGACGAGGATGAGGAGGAGGAGGACGATCCGCTGTAAATGCCTCCAAGCTCAATGAAGAAGGCCTTGTCCCGCTTCCGGTTGTCCTTCTGGTAGCTCTTCAAAGCCTTCCTAAAGTTCTTGAACTTGCCAAAGCGGTGCTTGGCGTGGTCACACTTGCCGTAGTCGTGCTTGCCAAAGTGGTACTTGCTGGAGTCGCGGGAGTGGTTCTTGCCCTTCTTGTAGTAGTCGTTATGCTTGTCCGGGCACTTGGCGGTGAAGTGGCCGACCTTTCCGCACTCAAAGCACTTGGGCCTCTCGCCCCTCTTCTTGCTCTTCAGGTTGTCATAGGTGTGTTTAAAGCGACTAGACACTAGGCAAAGCTCATCATCTCCAAGTTTCGCCAATTGCTCCTCTGTGATAGACATAAGAGCAGAAAATGAGAAGTTGTGAAGCTGGGGGTTAGTAGCGGCCTCACTAGAGGGAGAAGCCATGGCCAGGCTCTTGGAGCCAGTACAAGTGAGAGAATCTCTCAACTTGTAATCCACCTCTGTGGCCTTGAGCTTGCTGTAAAGAGCCTCCACTCCAATCGTGTCAAAGCCCTCAGACTCGATGATCGAGTTCACTTTGATCTCCCATATTTTCCTATCCAATGCATAAAGCAATTTGACAGCTTGCTGATGGTCGGTGTATGGGATCCTCTCAGGGCTGGAGCTGACTCGCAACTTGTTGATGATTGATTAAAATCGACCAAACATGTCATCGATGGACTCACCAGGCTTATGGACGAAATTCTCATATTCGCGCCTGTAAGTCTCAACGAGATGCCTCTTGATCGTAGTTGTGCCCTCATGGTGTGCACTGAGCAGGGACCAGATTAGTCGAGCAGTGTCCAAGTGACTGACTTTCATATAATCAACCAGACCAAGTCCTGAGAAGAGAAAGTTAACAGCCTTGGCATTCGCCTTATGTTGAGCCACTATATTAGGAGTAGTACGCCTAGCCACTAGAAGCACCACAAAGTTCACGCTTTGAGTAGCATCGCATATGTCCTGGCCCTGGCTAAGCAAAAAATCTTTCATCCTACCCTTCCAGTAGGAGTTGCCATCGGAACCAAGGACCGGAATCTTTCCAGAGTAAGTCATAGTCGCTACTGGTCTCTTACCTGTGAAGGTATGAAGAAACCAAACCAGCTCTGATACCACTTGTAGGACCGAGACGTGCGACTAGAGGGGATGAATAGGAGCACTTAAAAACTCAAACTCAAACCCCGACTCAAAACTGAATTAAAAAATAGAGCACTAGGTACCGTCCACTGATCGGATATGTACCTAGTCAAAACAGCGGAAGCAACTCGCCTCGACGACCAAATGAGAGATCGCAAGACAAGCAAGACAGCGACTCACACACTAGTGTCTTGCCCGCCACTCAACGCACTGAAATGCGTCTCACTGGTTCATAGCAAGCTAAGAGTATGGGCAGCAGCAAAGAACACTAAAAGTGAGGTTGAAGCGAAGCACTCAAAGCAATCACCTCCAAACCACACAAAAGTAGCCACCTAGAGATCGCCAAGACCACTTAGCAAATTAGGTGCTAACGACCATAGGAATGACCCTAGGCACCCCCAAAACGACCCGAAACAAGCCACAAACCCTAAGAGCAACTTCAACCAAATCCGGGGGCAAAACCCTGTCCATACCGGACTATTCGATAGCCTCTATCGGATAGTCCGACAGGACTTTTTCAGACAGACCAGCTCGCAAAGAAAAATGCCAAATCCCAGTCAAACAGACTCCAAAAATCATGAAATTTTAACCACAAGCTCACAAGAACATGAGGAACAACATAATAAACATTCAGCCCATTTGGAGACTGTTAGGTCCACCGAAATATCCGGTGAAGTGCCACCGGACTATCCGGTGTACCCAGAAAATAGCCTCGGTTTTTGAATTTACAAACCTTAAACTTGACCAAACGTTCTCGAATCTTCACGACATTTTTCCCAGGCTATCCTAGCACTATTCCAAAGCTATTCCCAAAAGATCTACTCAAAAAGATCAAGGGATTAGCGGGAATCTTAGATCTCGTGAAGAAGGGAAAATTTGGGCAAGAAAGGGGAAAACTCAAGAACGACTTGCATGTGGCAATCCTGCAGGATTGAGATGTTCTAAGACATAATCTCCATGTTCTTGCAAGTCCAAAAGGGCCAAAAGAACAGGATTAACTCGTAGGCAAAGCAAATCACCCAAAGCCTTTGAGTTTCATCCAAAATCCAAACTAGAAAGAGGGGAAAGAAGGGGCTGCACACATGAGCACGAAAATGAGGACGAATCTTGCTAGATTAGATGTGCAAATCAGTTTACAAGAGGTTCCTCACAGCCTACCACCCTTCATCCTCCCTCTAATGCAAAGTGCTAGCCTAGGGAACTCCAAATCCTAGTCTAAGCACCCGATTATCTCTCTAAGCACTTGGCTGGTTGGAATGCTAAGCCTAGGGTTACTTGTCGTGGAAGAATAACCTAAATGACAAGCCACTTAGGTATTTATAGCCTAGGCCTAATGACATAGTTTACACTAAGACCCCTTATATTACAGAAACGCCCGTAGGGGCCAACTTGGAAAAGACTCGACTTTCTCGGGGACGGACGACCGCGATGGAGTCTTGATCTTCTTCTATTGCACGCAATCTCCTGGATGACGTCCACGTGGCCAGTAGTCCAAATCCGCCGATCGACCCTCAGTTTTGAAGTCAGAAACCGGCTAACTTTAGGAAGTCTCCACCCGGGTCGGATTTGGCCCATCTCATCTATTTTGGCATGTTGTGGCCAACTCACCAATGCTTGAGTAGCTTGGGTGGCGGTTTTGAGCAGAAGCCGCCAATGCCCTCTCGACACGCCATCGCGCCACGCACTCAGGTCGGAGCACCACGGTGCCACCCGGCTTCTCCAGTACATCGGAGGGCTTACACCACCGTTGCCGAATGGCCCCTCCATGTACCAAGCTCCCGTGACCGACCGACGCCGAGCATTTGCATCAGTCTATCGAGGTCTTCATCTTCTACTGTCTCCAGTCCATCGGAGGGCCTCTAGTCCATCGGAGGGCTTCAGCACGTTGACAATCACTCATCACACTAGGAGAGCAATGAGGCCGGTCCATTGGCTCTCATCCAATTCATTATCAAGGCATGAAACGGCGACAAGAGGGACCATAACTAGAGGAGAGCAGAGGGTCGAGTTTCTAGTCTAGGATTAGAGTTCTTCTAGTTCCTAGAGGAGATTAGAGGCCTTGCATGGTTCTATAATTTCCTAGCTCGAGAGGTCTAATTCTATCATCAAGGGAAGGTATGATCATGGCTGTATATTTGATACAATTATTAATGAAGCATCGTTCTTGTCTAATTATCATGTTTCTTGTTCTAATTATGCTTGTTCTAGCTCTAATTACTTTTAGGTCTAGATGCTTGATTATTGGACCATGTCATTAAAGGTTATATTTATCTAGCGTTCTTGATGGATGATCTAGTTTACTGATAAAATGGTTGTGTTTCTAGTTCTTGTAATCATGGTGATTAGAGGTTCTAGTTGTGCTAATTATGTTATTAGACTATGTGACGTAATTAGAAGCGCGTTCTCTAATTATGTATGCCTGTTGAGGGTTTCTCGTCGATTACCAGGTTACTAGTGACAGTAGATCCTGGGGAAAGGTTAAACTCGATCTACGGGATTAGATTGTTTGATATTGATTTTATTATGCTATGATGAATATGCAGGAACATGCTTGTCAACCTTGAGCTACTAGTTATTTCGCTGCTCTAATCTTGTTGTGGTGCTCCATATCATGTATGCTTTGGATCCAATTAGAGCTTGATTAGAATCTAGTTAATACCCTTTAATTAGCACTCTAATTCTGTTCTAATTGCCTATCTTATATAATTAGTATAGTTTTTATCTAGTTTAGGCTAAGGATTGGTTTAGATTAAGGACTGGTTTAGAGTTAGATTAGAATACCCTTTTACCCTTAGTTTCCTATAAACTCTTGTTAATTAGTTCTCAATTAGTTAATTTCCCGGATTGACAAAACCCATGATAATCATCCTGCGGAAAAGATACACACGATACTGTCGCTTGAAGTATAAGGTTTGCCGTGCTTAAGTGACGTCAACAAGCTTTTTTGGCGCCGTTGCCGGGGAACTAATTAGCCGAGTCTTAATTAATTTGAGTTTATATGTATTTTGTTTTTATCTTTATGTATTTTTATTTTATTTATTTATTTATTTTATTTTCTTACGCCATTTATCTTTTTCCTTTTTGTTTTATTTTATTTTCTTTATTATCTTTGTTTTCTTTTGTATAAATTTTATTATTAGTATTGTTTAAATTAAGTCTAGTTTAGTGTAAACTCTCTAGAATATAGTTTTTCTTTGTATATATATTCTCTGCCACTAACATTAGCAGGAATGGATGGACCACTGTCCAACAAACCAAGTAATTATGTGGATGATCTAGAGAAGTTACTGAAAAAGTCCCGAAGCTTTGCCAATTTTTTCGGAAGCAAGACGAAACTCTGCCGGAAATGGGTGAACCCGTTGAAGAAAAGAAGCTCATGGACCTGTGTGTGCCAACCTCAACTGATTTGAAGATGAGAGACCTTACTCCACCTCATAGAGCATTCGAGATTAGAAGTTCAGTGATCAGCATGGTGCAGAATCAACCATTCAGTGGAAAGGAAGATCCAAATCAACACTTGAAGACGTTTCTATAGATTTGCAACACTTGCAATATCGAGGGAGTCACTAATGATCAGATCAGAGCAAGGCTATTCCCATTTTCACTAATTGGGAAAGCTCATCAGCGGTTGTCTACACTTCCAGAAGCTACAGTGAACAACTGGCAGCAGTTACTACAAGCATTCATTTCCAAGTACTTTTCAACATGGAAGACTCAAGCTTTGGGCAACAAGATTTCAACATTTGTGCAGTACTCCACTGAGACATTTGATGAAGCCTATGAGAGATTCAACGACTATGTGTCAGCCTGCCCTCACCACAACTTTCAGAAATAGGATTTAATTCAGAAATTGTATGGTGGACTCAACATAGTGTGCAGAGCTCAGATTGATGCATCTTCCGGAGGATCAATTCTTAGTCTCACTCCTACAGAGACCGAAGCTCTATTCAAGAAGATTGCTGAGAATGGAACATGGGGAGCAGACATGGTGGTGCCTACAACTACAACATCTACATCCATTAGAGTGGTGAAGAGTGTGCTGGAAGTGGATAAGATGGAGATTCTTGGTGGAAAGGTCGACTCACTTATGAGAAGGTTTGAAAAGATAGAAAGTGGTAGAGCCGAGAAAGTGAAGTCTACAGAAGCTATGATGACTTGTGAAGAGTGTGGAGACTATGGCCATTCAATGGAAAGTTGCCTAGAGGAAGGCAAGGCTTTGGACTATGCAAGGAAGGATGGTTGGATTCCACCGTCCAACTATAGACAGAATAGACAATAGTTCACTACTGGATCAGCTATTCAAAATGCCATTCCTCTACGAATTCAACTTAAGGACTTTATGGAAGAGCAAGCAAAGATCAACAAGGATTCACACTCCAAGTTTAAAGCTATATATAAGGTGCTAGAGAATATTGATGGCAAGATCTCTACTGTGGGAAGTTCAAATCAACAGCTCATGGGGATGATGAAGATTTTAGAGAATCAGCTCTCTCAACTAGCAGAACATCTCCCAAGCAAGAATGAAGGAAACTTGCCTAGACAGCCACTGTCTAAAGAGTCACTTAAAGCAATTAGTACCAGATCTAGAGATGAGACAAGAGACCCAGAGTTGACTTCAAGACTTGCCAGTACAGTGGAAGCAGAGATTCTGAATGAAAATGAACCTGAAGTGACAGTGGATGACACGAGGATACAAGCAGAAAAATGCAAGGTTCGATCAAGCAAGACAGACGAGTATTTCAACAAATTCATTGAGGTGATTAAGCAGCTATATATCCATATGCCATTATTGGATGCACTCCAAGTTCCCACTTATGCCAAGTACTTCAAGGATATATTAGCCAACAAGAGAGAAATGCCATCTAACTATGTGAAGATGACCACTAAGTGTAGTGCAGCTTTCATTAATGCTCCTTTATAGAAGAAGGCAGATCCGGGATGTCCCACTATCCCATGCTCTATCGGTGCACTCAACATTGACAAAGAATTATGTGATTTAGGAGAAAGTGTGAGTGTTATGCCTAAGTCAGTGTTCGATAAGCTGAACCTGCCTAAGCCAGAGCCTACATCCATATGTCTAGAGCTAGCTGATCGCTCATTGAGATATCTAGAAGGAGTAGCTGAAGACGTGCCAGTCAAGATTGGAGAAAATCTTGTTCTAGTTGACTTCGTTATTCTGGAAATGGGAGGAAGTTCAAAATCACCATTGATACTCGGAAGACCTTTTCTTAGGACAGCACAAGCTAACATCAATGTAGGAAAGGGAAAAATCAAGTTCAACATCAATGGAGAATCAAGCTCATTCAAATTTCGCCCCAAATATGAAGTATGTCGAGCAATTGAGGAGGACAAAGCTTGAAGGAGAAGATTCATCTGCAGTGTCTACACAAGGCATTAGACGGTCTGGGTTAGAGTCTAGCTGAAAGACTTTAATTTTCAAGCACTTTATGGGAGGCAACCCAGGTATTTTTAAAAGTTTTTAGTATAGTTTATCTTTTTCTTAGATTCTAGAGTTTAGTTAAACTTCATTGTTTCATGAACCATAGTTGAATTAATAAAGTCTTCAATTAGTTAGACTTGAAATTTGAATTTGAATTTTAAATTAAGGATTGGAGAGTAAAAGATAGCTACTCTCATTTACGTAGCTATCTAACTTTGAAAAAATTACGAAGCCTTTGCCAGTTTTTGTATTTCATTTGATTTTTTGCAGTTTATTTAAAATAAAAGAGAGACAATTTTCAAGATTTTAATCTCAATAATTTGCTCTATTTCAAAATTCTCTATCTATTTTTATCCAAAAACTAGGTGCTTACCTAAGCCACGCTAAAGAAAGAAAGTGTTTAGATTCAATTCAATTCATGAATTGAGTTGCTTATCTTTATTCTGAAATTAGTTCGGTTGAATTAACCAAACATTGGCTTTTATACAAAACAAACATAGGTTTATTTTTCAATATGTCAAATACGATTAAATCTTTTAATGAGAAAATAACCTCTATTTTTTTTAGTGCTTAATGTTATTAAACCTACATTAGTAGGAATATATATATATATATATATATATATATATATATATATATATTGCATATCTGCAAATTTAGGACATAGAATTAGTGAAGATAATCAACTACTTAGTAAAGAAAGATAATTATGTAACATCGGATCCTTCTTTGATCATGAAGACACAAGCCAACATAAAGACAAGGGATATGATCAAAGTTTAATAGGATAGGAATCAAAGGACAAGCGTTCAAGGGGACAAACATGAAAGCTTGATTGAAGTGCCTATCAAAACCTACATGCATGTCGACCAACTTGCAGAGGAAGCTGTCCATTATTGCAAGGGATCCAATGCTCAATCACCAGGAGAAAAGAGGGAGCCAGCAGAGCCAGCAGGGCCCAGGCTCGGCCGACTAGCCCCCCCTAAGTCAGCCGACCCTAGGTGACCCTCCCTTGGTTGAACCTCCCCTTTGAACCACCTCTTGGCCTATAAATAAGGAGTAGTTGTTGCCTCTTACCACCACCAGAACCACCACCAGAAACTAGACAACTCGAGGAGAAGAGTAGAGTAGTAGTCTTGATCTCGAGAGGGAAGGATGAAGCAAGCTACCAAGTTCTTCAAGAAAACCTTCAAGGGTTCTTCATCACAAGGAAGATAATTCATCAAGGTATTCATCTAGGAGACACTCCATCTCTGAGATGGGAAGTTCCGACTCCAGTCGAAGCCTCCGCTGGAATCAAGGATTACGAGGTTGTTCTTCTCCTTTTTCTTTGAAGTGGATGATGTTGTGGAATCGGCAAGAAGGCTAAGAACTCGTTCTCAAGCTCAAGCCCCTCAACCAATGAACATTGATGATGAAGATGAAGGATGGAATTATTCTTCGGAAGGGTTTTCTCTCAGATCATCTATTGAAGAGCAAAGGTATAACAGTTGCCGAAGCAGAATTACTTCCAACTTTGTTCTAGACTTTGATTTCATGAATGCTCTAGATTTCAAACCAAGTATAGAAAGAGCATTTGATAATTTAGGTTGGAATGTTTTCATTCACTTTAGTGCAGTATATCAGCAAGCTTTAGCACTAGAGATGATGACAACTATGGATTTAGTCTAGTCCTCCGATTTGGTTTAAAATCTCAGATTTAGGATTTAGGAGAATTGGATGGAGATATCTTTAGGCACTGTTGGGGCATTATTAGGATTCCAAGAGAATGCACCTGAGAATATTGAGGTTAATCAAGCCACCTTAGAGAATTTTTGGCTGCAAATTGCTACTAGTTCTTCTAGGGAGAGGATGAAGATAATCAATCCTATCATCTGAATCATTCATAGGTTCATGGCTTGCAGAGTTTCAGAGAGGCTTGATGATACAAAAGTTCAAGCTGCAGAATTGAAATGGCTTTATGTTGCACTTTGCCAACCCACATGGGTAAATCCTATTAATTCCATAATAAATCACTGGATTACCTAGAGAAATAGAAGTATTGGTTTACTAGGATTTGGGCATTATCTTACCATGATTGCATCATCATTGAAGCCTGAATTGGTTTGGAATCCAATTTATGCCAAGACACGGGCTAATATTGATGAGAATTCCTTAAGGAAAAGAAAGTATATTTATGGAAATTTAGCCAGTGGATTCTTTATTTCCAAGACCAAATTTAGAATTCCTAATTCCAGCCATGCTTTATTTGCTCAAGGCAGAATTGATTGGCTAGAAAAATTCATGTTTGAAGAGAGAGAGTCAAGCCAACAACCATCATCAGCTGGATGGGGCGCCTGGGAAACACCCTCTACTCAGCCAAGCCAACAGTTTATGAGTGAACCGTTTAGAGCAGGGTCATCTCAAGGGCCTGTATACAATCCAAGGCCAATCAGCTCTTTCGAACCTACCTCTACTCCAGTATTTACACCTTCAGCAAATATCCCTCCACCTGCAACATTTATTCCCAGAAGAGCAATGTTTCGTACTCAAGCATATTATGGCATTGAGCCTATGATGGCTGAGAATTATCAGCTAGTTGGTCAAATGAGAAGGAATATTAACTAATATGAGCAGAATACCCAGAGTATTGAAGAGAAGTTATTCAACTTGCAGCTATGGAACCAGGATCAATGAAGGCTTTGGTTTGCTTTCTTACTTTTTCTTTTATTTATTCATTTTCTCCATTTATTTTATTTTATTTTATGTTTTATTTTATTTTTATCTACCTATGTATAATTATGAGTAATTTAAATTTATCTTTTGTGAGTTAGTTAGTTTGAATCATGATCATGTATCACCCCTTTGATGGAATAAAATAAAACTTTGTTCTCTTATTTTCTATTGTCAATTTTTAGGCTAATTTATACTCTCATTAATGCAATTTAATTGAATTATGATCAGCATTTATATGATAGATATGATATTTCAAAAATCCCATATGTTATTCATGTTTAGATTTCATTTTATCATAATGGATCTCCTTGAAATTTTATATTGCTATTAACTTTATGATCAAAGTTCTTGTGATTATTTTATATAGGCCCTACCTATTAGAGCCATATTTTTAAAAACAATAGTTTAATCAAATTTAATTTTTTATTGAGTTAGATTAAGATTTGAATCTAGGGATTGAGTTTTCAAAGCTGGTCATTCATTTTTTTTATCTTTTCTTTTGCTAGCCTTATTATCCATGGATTGTATCTCTCTACATTAGAGAGATTACAAACTTCGCAAGATATCCATCCTTAAACCAAGATTACCATTTTATACACCTTCCTTGGCCACAACCTATTTTTCTCTAGATTATTTGAAACGGTTTAATCTTTATTAGATAGTTATATCCCCTGTTCTAATCGAAGTCTAAAATACTCAAGGACGAGTACAGTTCAAGAGTGGGGATGGAAGCTGTCATATTTAAAAAAATATATGAGTTTTTTAAAAAAGAAAAATATAATATAAAAAAAGAGACCAATTGGTCGAAATAGAATTAGAGAAAATAATATATATATATGCCCCTCAAAAAAATCTTTTACGTCTTATTTATATGTGACTTTATTATCAATATACTTCAGTAAATATTTCAACCATATGCAATCCGATAACAAGGACTTCATTTGTGCCATGAGATCATTACTTATTTGCATATGACCACTTTTCGATATATATACTTCTTCTAATCTTTCATCATTTTATTCTCCATGACCTTTTTGGGAAATCTTAGTAATACCAGCATATTCTTTTCTTAGTTTGATAATATATTGATATTAAATTTTGATTAGGATCCTTACCAAGCTCCAGATAAGCCTACACTCATACATATTTATAATTTAGACTCTTTCTATATATTGAGAGACTAGAGAGATGAGAGTAATTCTTGGGCCTTATATAATTTGATCCTTGAATTTTGATTCTTTTTTAAAAAAAATTATTAGAAAAAGCAACGAGATTTGTTATTGATGAAATTGATTTCTTCTTATATATTGTGGGGTATGCTTACATGAATATCTATTTATCTATATGATTGCTGGTCCAAACATTGAAAATTTGAGGGTTCAAATTTAGTTTCATTATTTGATTTTAGATTATAAGTAAACATTACTATAAAATTTGACTTGCTCGAGGACGAGTAAGGTTTAAGAGTGGGGATGTTGTTGACACGACATTTAGACTAATATTTTGTATCATTTTATATGGTTTTTCACTTATTTTATGCGTCAACTATATCTTTTACTAATAATTAACACCAACTACTGTGGATTTTGCAATATTGTCTTGGAAATATGCTAAATGTGATTTTACAGTTTTTTCACCAATTTTTTGCAAAATCCACCACAATCTGCATCGAGTAAGAAAAGACCTCCAAAGATGGTATTCTATGAAGATGATGATCAAGGGAGGCTTGGTTGACTCATCCCTCCCTAATCAGAAACTTCTTGAAGACATCAAGTGCTACAAGTTTATGGAAGAATATGTGGGAAAAGTACTTCAATTATATCCAAAACTAGAAGACTTCATCAACTCTCAGAGAATACCGAAGATTCCAGAACCCCAAGAGTCTGAGAACCCGCGCAAAATCAATACTTAGGCAACAAGCAACGTCCCTGCAAAATCTGGAAAGAAATGGCCAGAAGAGGAGTCTGGGTCGGTCGACCCAGACCCCCCGAAGTCGGCCGACCCTGGGACTCTTTATGTCAGATTAAGATTTCCTTTTTCCCACGACTTCTCCAATGTATAAATATCGAGTCTAGGCCACGAGACGAGGCATCCAATTCATTATCAAGGCGTGAAGACAACGACAAGAGGGACCACAACTAGAGGAGAGCAAAGGGTCGAGTTTCTAGTCTAGGATTAGAGTTCTTCTAGTTCCTGGAGGGGATTAGAGGCCTTGCATGGTGCTCTAATTACCTAGCTCTAGAGGTCTAATTGTATCATCAAGGAAGGTATGATCATGACTGTATATTTGATACTATTCATTAATGAAGCATCGTTCTTGTCTAATTATCATGTTCTTGTTCTAATTATGCTTGTTCTAGCTCTAATTAACTTTAGGTCTAGATGCTTGATTATTAGACCATGTCATTAAAGGTTATATTTATCTAGCATTCTTGATCGATGATCTAGTTTACTGATAATATGGTTGTGTTTCTAGTTCTTGTAATCATGGTGATTAGAGGTTCTAGTTGTGCTAATTATGTTATTAGACTATGTGAAGTAATTAGAAGCGCATTCTCTAATTATTTATGGCTGTTGAGAGTTTCTCGTCGATTACCTAGTTACTAGTGACAGTAGAGGCTGGGGAAAGGTTGAACTCGATCTAGGGGATAAGATTGTTTGATTTTGATTTAATTATGCTATGATGAATATGCATGAACATGCTTGTCTACCTTGAGCTACTAGTTATCTTGCTACTCTAATCTTGTTGTGGCGCCCCATATCATGTATGCTTTGGATCCAATTAGAGCTTGATTAGAATCTAGTTAATACCCTTTAATTAGTACTCTAATTCTATTCTAATTGACTATCTTATATAATTAATGTAGTTTTTATCTAGTTTAGGCTAAGGATTGGTTTAGATTAAGGATTGGTTTGGAGTTAGATTAGAATACCCTTTTACCCTTAGTTTCCTGTAAACTCTTGTTAATTAGTTCTCAATTAGTTGATTTCTCGGATTGACAAAACCCATGATACTCATCCTGGGGAAAAGCTACACACGATACTGTCGCTTGCAGTATAAGGTTTGCCTTGCTTAACTGAACTCAACAGGCACATGGCTTCTCTTGCCCATCGGAGTTTCCTCGCAGTCCATCGGAGGAATTACACCACCATTGCCGAACCGCCCCTCTATTTACCGAGCTCCCGTGACCGACCGATGCCGAGTCATTTGCCTCGGTCCATCGAGGTCTTTTGCCCGAGTCCATCCGGGTCTTCATCTCCTACCTCCAGTCCATTGAAGGGCCTCCTGTCGATCAGAGGGCTTTGTCCTTGTTGACAATCACTCACACCAGGAGAGCAATGATGCCTATCCATTGGCTCTCAATCTCTCCCTTATGAGTGCATTGTCAACACCCTTAGCTTGTAACCTGAAATGGAACAAAGACAAAGAAAAAAGCGTAAAACCGAAAAGAAAGAAGAAAAGAAGAAGTCGCTCAAGATGCCCAAAAGCCAAGCACAAGCAATAGAAGGGCAACTAGAAACAACAATTGAAAACCAAAGATCAACACCCTAAGATAAGGGAAACAGCTCAACGTAGTCGATCAAACTAAAGCATGACCCCTCGAGAAAGAGGCATACCAGCTCAACACATTCATGCTTAAGCAAAGCATCGGCTCCTCCAGAAAGAGGCAAAGGGCTCAATGCACCGATGCAAGAGCATGCTAAAAAGCTCAAACTCCCCCTGAAATGCATCCTTACAAATGCAAAAATGAATGCATAGCTCTCCCTCAACTAACTCTTCAGAGTTCTCCCCCTTGGTCCATGAACTCTCCCATAAGTCAACATCTCTCCCACTTGTTGACAATGGACACATCAAGGGTTCATAGAACTGAACTCCCCCTAAATTAGACAACTCCCCCGCAAAATATGCCATGAGATGCAGGAAGTGTACCATAAAGAGATCAACAGGGATGAAAAGCTAGTAAATACAAGTTCTAGCATATAGAGCAAGTGAGAGCAAGGAAGCATAAAACAAGCTCGAGTGAATCCATCTTATACAGATCAGTAGCATGTTTTTCAGGGTTATTGAAAAAGAAAGCGTCACCACATGAATAGCATCTAGCAAGGTAGGCATGAATAGCAAGATGCTAGCAAAACATACAAGGTGTGCTACTCTCAACCAAAGCATATACAACAGGCCATAAGCAATTTAGAGTCTTATAGATTTCAGAATGTTTCATTTGTGAAGCATAAGCAAGTCCTAGGTATGTGCCAAGGGTTATTTACTTGTCGTGCCACTTTTTACCAACTGCCAAGCCTAGGTTCAAAGAACCATCAGATGCTTAAGACAAGGTTTTGGTCATACACAGCATAGTCCAAGTTCTTGCCAAAGTTCAAAGGCAAGCTGTCTCAAACTAAGTCAGTGTGACAAGCAAATCCACCTAGATCTTTTCAAATCAGCTCATAAGACACAACTAGTAAACAATTTTAGTTCAGATTTCAGCAAGGTGTCATAAATGCTTAGGCAACAACTTAACAAAGTCATACGACTAGCATATCCAAGCATGAAAAGATAGCATAGCATTCAACATTCCTACGCATGATAGGTAGCCAAGTCAAGTGGTGATCATGGTTTTTGATTTTCAGAAAATAAAAGTGACCTAGCCCACAAATGACATTAGACAGATTCAAGGAGCTTAGCCAACCATGATCATGCAAGCACTGTACAAACTAGCATAAGCAAGTACTAACTAGTCATTCCAAAAGAGCTCTAGTGCTAGTGAGTGAAAATGCATATGATACAATACAATGCATGACATGATATGATACAAAATGCAAGAAAGGAGAAGAAAGAAGCAAAACAGAACCTAAACTACAGCAAAGCTACCCCAAACTAAAAGGGGTAACTGTTGGTGTCTCTTAGCCTTAATAGGTTTTACTCCGCAAGTGCACAGAGACCGCTGTAGCCTTTCACCCAGAGTATTCTGAGTATCGTATTTGTCCACGGAGAAGCGGTAGGCAAGAGAGTATAATTGGATAAACTCAAACCGAAAGATCCGTAAACTTAAATAAATATACCAACTAGTATCTAGACAGGGGTAAGTCAAATAAAGATAGGTGCATGGTGAAGAAGTAAAATAAACTACCTAAGATACACGTAGAAAGGTATAGTTGCCTAGGAGGACAATGAATGAGATAAAGTTCCCAAACTCTATTCTATTCGGCTGCAAAGACTATGTCGTGGTTAACTAAAGAACCTCAACTACACAAGTTAGGGTCTCGCGTCGAGCGAAATTCCGGCGCCCTCAAGGGGTCAGGGGGTAGATAGTAGACCACCGAAAGAGAACCCGGCTATCACCTATGGGCCTACCGAACGAACGGGCCTGGGATACACAGGCACACCACACGCTGTCACCGAGTAGGGCTACCAAGCTAATCTACGTGGGTAGGATGGCATGCTATACTAGTGCTCAAGCGCTTTCACCACGAAAGTAATTGAGCACTAAAGCTCGCCCTTAATTAGAGGGTGAGAGCTAACCAGAGCCTAGCATACAGGTTGGATTATAGCACCGGCAAGAATAACAAGACTTGAAGAACTAAGGTAACCACAGTCTAAGCCTAGCAAGTATGCTTAAAGAAAGGTACACCACACTTGCAGGATATAGAAATAAAGTAAAGTAAATAAATTATACTGGACATAAAAAGAGTACAAAGATACAAGAACTTTACAACTGACTCAGAGGGATCTCTGAGAACTCCGAGGCAAAGCTCGACTCACTCTAACTCCTAGGACTATCCTAACTACTAAGATGTGGAAATGGGTCACTCTAAGGTAGAATGAAGCTCTCAACTTCTCCACACCTGTACAAATGAGCTCTCAGGGCCTATTTATAGCATGTACATGTGAGGGGGTACATGTAGGTGGCTGGAGTATGTCGGAGGAGTGAGGCGGTGGTCGGCCGACCTAGGGGGAGCGACCTAGGGGGAGGTCGGCCCACCTACCACAAGGACGGGCGACCCTCCGATCCACTGACTTGGCCCTCCAATGGCTTGATATTGCTTCCCCATGGCGGTTGATGGTTAAATCCGTTGATGCACGTGAAAAATGCCTCCGAGGGAAGGTCGGCCGACCCTAGGGGAGGTCGGGCGACCACGTGTCAGCTCTGGATTTGTTGCATATCTCTTCCCTCGGATTGGTGACATCATGGATCCATGTTTCGGTGATCTTTTGGCCCTTGGATACTTTGGATGCTTGATCTTACGGCTGGAATTGACTGCACATGTGTTTCTTTGTAAGTTCGGATCGATGATGTGGCACTTGCGCTAGGCTGGAAGGTCAGGCAACCAGAGTGAAGGGTCGACTGACCCTATCAGTGGGTCAGGCGACCTAGCCCTGGGTTAGGCGACCCAGCCATGGGTTAGGTGACCAAGCCCTAGCTCGGGCGACCCTGCCAAGGGTCGGGCGACCTAGGCCTTGGGTTGGGCGACCCTGACCAGGGTCGGGCGACCCTAGCCTTTCCCTTAGTGATCCTTATCTTCGGTCCTTGGCACGTTTTCAACCTTTTTATGTTCATTTTTGTACCTGCATCCAAATATTCATGTACATCTTGTGGAACTCATTAGTAGAAGGGTTAGTTTAAAGTTATTTGCTTGCATTGCTCCATTTGGTGGTAATTGACGGTAGATATCGTGAGATTACGATCGTCAATAGTAACAAACACCAAGATCCCCACGCAAGTGAGCAAACATGCTAAGCTCTAAGGGCTTGGTGAAGATATAAGCCAACTAGTTCTCGGTAGCTACATGGATCAAGTCTATATCTCCCTTCCCATAGTGATCTCTCATAAAGTGAAACCTCATGTCCATGTGTTTGGTTCTGGAGTGCAAGACAGGGTTCTTAGCTACAGAGATAGCAGATGTGGAGTCTACTAGGAGAAGGATTTTCCTAAAGCTCAGGCCAAAGTCACTCAGAGTGCATTTCATCCACAGTAGCTGGGAGCAACAACTAGCAGCAGCAATGTATTCAGCTTCTGTGGTGGAAGTGGATACGCTAGATTTCTTGCCTAAGGACCAAGAGACAAGAGAAAAACCGAGGAACTAGCAGGTGCCGGAAGTAGATTTGCGCTCCAACCGACAACCCACAAAGTCAGCATCCAAATACCCTCTAAGAGAGAGTGTCGAAGCTGAAGAGAACCAAAGACCAAGCTCAGGAGTGTATTTCAAGTACCTGAAGATGCGCTTCACCGCTTGATGGTGTGATATCCTCGGTGAGGCCTAAAATCACGCACAGAGGCAGACCGCGAACTGAATGTCTGGCCTAGTCATCGTCAGGTACAGAAGTGAGCCGATCATCCCTCAGGTACTCTCTTTGGTCCACCACCTCCCCTTCTTCATCTGCATCAAACATCATCTATGTTTACATGGGAGTCGACATAGGCTTGGAGTCTCCCATGTCAAACTTCTTCAGGATGTCCCTCGTGTACTTGGCTTGGTGGATGAAGGTTCCTTCAAGGCCTTGCTTGATCTGTAGCCCGAAAAAAAAAACTAGAGCTCACCCATGAGACTCATCTCAAACTCGCTATTCATCTGTTCAGCAAACTTAGACACCAAAGCGTGAGATGAACCACCAAAGATAATGTCATGAACATATATCTGAACTAGCAAGGTGTCACCGCCACGACTCAACAGAAACAAGGTCTTGTCTACTAAACCCATCACAAACCTAGACTTGAGCAGGAAAGTCTTCAACCTAGCATACCAAGCTCTAGGAGCTTGCTTCAGACCATAAAGGGCTTTTCTCAACTTATACACCCCGTCTGAAAACTTGGCACTCTCAAAGCCAGGAGGTTGTCTCACATAAACCTCCTCCTCTATGTAACCATTCAAGAAGGCTGACTTGACATCCATCTGCTGCAGTTTGAAGCCTTTAAAGGTAGCAAAGGCAAACAAAATTCTAATGGCCTCTAAACGAGCTACAGGAGAAAAAGTTTCTTCATAGTCTATCCCCTCCTTCTAACAAAAAGCCTAGGTAACAAATCTCGGTTTGTTCCTCACAACCATCCCATCTTCACCCTGTATGTTCTTGAAGACCCACTTGGTTCCTATCGGGTGACAATTTGGTGGAGGTTCAACTAACTTCCAGACATGGTTTCTCTCAAAGTTCTCCAACTCCTCATGCATGGCGTTCACCCAGCTAGGATTAGATAATGCATGTAACACATCCCGGGGTTTGTTGATGCGACATTTAGACTAATATTTTGTATCATTTTATGTGGTTTTTCACTGATTTTATGCGTCAACTATATCTTTTACTAACAATTATCACTGATTATTGTGGATTTTGCAACATTGTCTTAGAAATATGCTATATGTGATTTTTACAGTTTTTGACCAATTTTTCGCGAAATTCACCTTAATCGACGTCGAGTAAGAAAAGACCTCTGAGATGCCATTTTATGAAGATGACGATCAAGGAAGGCTTGGTTAATTCATGCCTTCCTCTGAGTTAATCAAGGCTTTCTAATCAGAAACTTCTTGAAGACATCAAGTGCAACAAGTTTATGGAAGAATATGCAGGAAAAATACTTCAATTACATCCAAAACTAGAAGACTTCGTCAACTATCGGAGAATACCCAAGATTCTAGAATCCCAGGAGCTCGAGATCCCTCGCAATATCATTTCTTAGGCAACAACCAACGTCCCTGCGAAAGATGGAAAGAAATGGTTGAAGGAAGGGCTGAGGTCGGCCGACTTTGGGCCTTCTGGTGGGCCGACCCCACGCAATCGTGAGTCGGTTTCCGATTTCCTTTCTACCATGTCTTCTCTAGGGTATAAATAGCGAGTATAGGCCCCGAGGTCGGGCATCCCATTCATTATCATGGCGATAGGATGTAGAGAAGAGGGTTGAGTTTCTAGTCTCATATTAGAGTTTTTCTAGTTCCTAGAGGTGATTAGAGCCCTTGCTCGGTGCTCTAATTACCTAGTTCCAGAGGTCTAATTGTATCATCAAGGAACAGTATGGTCATGGTTCTAAGTATGATACAATTTATTAATGAAGCTTTGATCTTGTCTAATTTTCATCTTCTTGTTCAAATTATGCTTGTTCTAGCTCTAATTAACTTTAGGTCTAGATGCATGTTAATTAGAGCATGTCATTAAGGGTTATATTTTTCTAGCGTTCTCGATCATTGATCTAGCTTACTAATGATATAGTTGTATATCTAGTTCTTGTAATCATGGTGATCAGAGGTTCTGGTTGTGCTAATTATGATATTAGACTATGTGAAGTAACTAGAAGTGCATTCTCGAATTATGTATGCCTGTTGAGAGTTTCTCATCGATTACCTGGTTACTAGCGACAGTAGAGCCCAGGGAAAGGTTAAACTCGATCTAGGGGGTTAGGTTGATTGATCTTGATTTAATCATGCTATGAAGTTTATGTTTGATCATGTTTATTTCTACCTTGAGCTACTAGTTATCTCGTTGCTCTTATCTATTTGTGGTGCCCATATCATGCATGTCTTGGATCCAATTAGAGCTTGATTAGAGTCTAGTTAATACTCCTTAATTGGTGCTCTAGTTTTGTTCTAATTGCTTATCTTATAGTATTAGTATAGCTTAGACGTAGATTAGATATAGTTTAGGGCTAGTTTAGAGGTAGATTAGAGCCTTGCTTTATACCTTTAGTTTACCATAAACTCTTGTTAATTAGTTCTCATTTAGTTCGTTTCCTGGATTGACAAAACCCATGATACTCATCCTAGGGAAAAGCTACACATGATACTGTCGCTTGCAGTATAAGGTTTGTCGTGCTTAAATGCCGTCAACAAGCTATTCTAGGGCCGTTGCCGGGGAACTCATTAGTTGAGTCTTAATTAACTTGAGTTTATGTATATATTTAATTTTGTCCTTTTCATAATTTAGCCTTTTATTTTTAAATTTGTGCCTTTGATTTTATTTTAGTTTATTTTATTTACTTTCTTGCATTTAATTTTAATTAGATAGTTTTGTTTAGAATAAGTTTAGATCTTTTATTAGTTTAATCTTTTATAAACTCTATTAGAATATGGTTTCTCTTTGTATATATATTTTCTTTGTCTAACATTTACAGGAAAGATGGGCCTCGGTCCAATAAAAGTCTTTTCCAGCCTAGCTCTTTAATAGTAGGTACTAACGTTGTTAGGGGTCTATGATCCGTTATTGAGTTTTTCTATAGCTATGTCCTAATAAAAGTCTTTTCCAACCTAGCTCTTTAATAGTAATAGTAGGTGCTAGCGTTGTTAGTGGCCTATGATCTGTTATTGAGTTTTTCTAGAGCTATCATAAAGAAGTAACTATGGTGGTAAAGTTATGTCTGCTATGTCAATTAAGTTTTTAATACTAATGTTCTGTGGAGCTTGTTTGTTCTAAGCTACAAATAATGGAGGCAAAGATGATTAGCCGAGAAGGTTCTGAAAGCTAAGGATTGCTTGAGTACAAGGAAGATGAAGATACGGAAGGTTTATCTCAAGACCAATCCAAGCTCCAAACTAATCTCGAGATACTCTCAAATTCAGGACTGCAACACCTTGTGAGCCCAATTCGAAGACCTTAACCGCTTCAAAAGAAAAAAGTCTGAATACCAAAGTTGTAGATCTTCTCGAGCTCTATAAGATAGAGTCTGAATTTGCTTTAGTTGGACTTTAGATGAGGAAGTTATGGTCGAATTACACAAGGTGCAGATCAAGGAAAGCTGAATTTCAATGGTGCATGCAATCATGGTATTCCAAGGAAGAAGATGAAGCCACCATGGAGTCAGTGATGGGATTTGAACTTCACTTCTTTAGGATTAAGGTAATTCTAGTTTGAATCATAAATATAATTAAAGATTTGCTTGAATTCGATTAGAGTTATTTCATAATGATCATTAAGATGTTGTTTGGTTGATTGTGATCCTATCCCTTCTTGTATTTTGTTTTAGTTTTTTTGTTAAACCTTTGTTCACCTAATCCATGTTTAGCATGTTAAACTTTGTGTTTATATAAAAAAATTGAGAACCAAGGTTTGTGTAAAAGTAGAGGGGACTGACCACCAAATCCCCCTTTGAGTGGTTCGGTCCAGGTTTAATTTTTGTGCAAATTGTTTTTAAAATTTTAAACATGAACATGTGCATGTTTTTCATGACTTATTATATGTGCACAATATTATTTTTGAAATTTTAAAATTTCAAAACGTTTGGTCTCTCTAAAAAATCCCTTGTTAGAATTTTATCTAAGCTCATTTTTATTTTATTTATGTCAAAAGCATCTCTCTAATTTGGCCAAAATCATTAGGAAACCATCATCTTGTTTATCTCATGTTTGATCTTTTTGAATCAAGATCATCTATGGATTATATGCCTTAGTGTTTTGCTAAGTGATTTCAATTTGAATTATAGTTGTTTTTTATTCTTGAATCAAATGTTTGTTTGAACCCCAATCAACCATGTGACTCTACATTTATCTCTATTCAATACCATGATGCTATTATATTATATATATGTGTGCACTATGAGCTAACCATGCAGAGAAATTCACACTTCATTTGAAATGATGAGATTAATATGGTGAAAAAGTACAAGACAAATTCATGATGATTGATAGAAGGATTTGACAAGGATTTGAAGACATCATCATAATTTGCAAAAGTTTAATTGAGTTTCAAATTGAAGAGTGAGTTGATTGAATGGAGAAGGAATTGAAGACAAGTACAAAGCCTATGAAGAAATCAGATGATCAAATCAGCTATTCGATGAAGATGGAAAACAATTAGGACATATTTTTAGATTTGCATCACATTCAAAGAGGCTATGAGGATTAAAGACTTCGCTCTCATATGTCGGAGAAGCACATCAAATGGCTAACACCAGCAGCCATTGATGAACATTTTGGTTGAGAGTGAGGAAGAAGATGATCCACTTGAGATGGTTGAGGAAGATTGATTGAAGACTCATGAAGACTAATCATTTGAGAAGAAGGACTCCATTAAAGTCAAATCAAGTTGAGGCTAAGATCCGTAAGGAAAGGAACTTATGGGTCGAAGCTATTTGGCTAAAAATGGAGATGACAGAAGCCAAGTGAATCAAGATAGAAGAACTGGTAGTGATCCATGGATATAGAAAGAAGATTTGAAACCATCATTAACATTTGGATGAAGTAGATAGCTCAACAGTGGTGCTTCATATAAAAGAACTTGGATCAAGACAAGAGTTAAAGAAGCTTCAAGGTCAACAATGGTGGACTCACACAATTTCCACAAAGACCGAAGTCCAAAAGGTTGAAGATTGTCAACATCGGAGAGCTGAAAATAGGAGGCTGAAGATGTCACCAATATGGAGCTCGATCTCAGAAGGCAAAGACAGAATATTTTATTATATTTAAAAAGCCCATGAAGTCCTCTTTCCAATGCAATAAGAGTCACTCCATTCGGAGATTTCTACAAGGAGTAATATGCAAATCATTGAAGGCTGCGCGAGCTGAATTGAAGTCTGGACAGAACGCAGTGCTTGAGTAAAAAGGGCATAACTCCTTCATACAGAATCGGTTTTGACGAATAAGTACTCATTGAGAAAGATAATTTCAGAGGCTATCCAATGGATCTATTGTATGAGGTATGTTCTGTTTGAAATCAATGATATATACCACAAATAGTGAGGTGGCAGCAACAATGGTGGTGTCTACTTGAGGTAGATGATGACAACAACAATGAAGAAATCTTGGGCAGTGCTTTCATGGGATTTTCATGATCAAGTTCAGTTGTAAGAAGCTTCAGAGACATTAGCACATGAACACACATGCAGAGGATTGTGCACACAAGTGATGCTATTATCAAGACACAATGAAGCTGCACAATCAAGTTATCACGCTGCACGGACACTTTGGATTCTTACTCCAAGGACCATGGCTTCACTTCAACAGAGGTAAGTGAGAAGTCTAGCTCTATGACTTTAAATAAAGCGCTTTTCGTGAGGCAACCCATTTAATCATTTCTTTTTAGTGTTAAGAGTCTTAGAGTCTTTTAATAGAGAAATGGGAAGAATGACACCACCCTTCGAATCTTAGCTTGTGGCTAGTTAACCTTTGTTTTAGATATTCACCATCATATCAGTTCATATTTTGTTTTCCACCTTGCATTTGCATTTGATTCTTCACATTTGTTATGTTAGTATGGGGATTTTTACAAAACTTCTTGATGGTTGCTTTATTTTTAAGAGAATAGTGTACATAATTCTCTTGTTGGTAAATTAAATGTAAACATAGTGTTTAGATTTAATTTGAGACCATCATCATTTGGTTTAATTGAAAGTTTCTTGCTAATCATGTCTCTTGTGGATAAACTTTCCGCCTTCGTTATGTTAACATGTTTGGTTTTCTAAAACTATTTAGAGTGCTTTGTTTCTTGGCTTAAACATGGTGTTTTACCTTGGGATTTTGGCAATCTAGTAGTGTACATGGTGTTCAGTGCTAGGTGTAAACTTTTTTCAGTTTGATTTGTACCATTCATGTTAACAATAAACCACTCTTTTTGCATTTAGATTAGATTGTATGTTTGCATTATAATTGGTTTGGTCATTTTAATGAACTTGATAATGTGAGCTTTCATGTTCATGTTAACATTTCGTGGATGTTTAACTTAGCAATTTTATGTAAGCATGGTGATTAGATTAAATTGTTGATCATCATGAAAAAGTTAGTTTACCTTGCTAGTTATTCATAATTTCATTTGATTAGTTTATAAGCTTTGCAATGTGCTTTGGTTTTTTTGTCCTATTATGAGTTGATGACCTTGATAAAACGTGGTGTTTTAATCTTGTTTAATTAAAATTTGAATGTTATGGAGAGACTTAGCAATCATGTTCTAAACATGGTATTTAGAACTTGATTTAATCATTGTCTTTGTTTATATGCTTATCTCTTGCATAATTACACGCTTACATTCATATACTTTAATTAGTTTTGTTTTTCTTTTTAGGATTAACGAGGCCAATAGTTAAAAATTCATTGTGAATATTTTTAGATTATGGTAAATTGTTTCTACTCTTGACTGTTACCTCGAGAGTAGTACGTGCACTTGAATTATTTTGAAGAAAATTATTTGATGATAAGAAAATTAAAGGAATCTACGGTAACTTATTTCTAACACCTTCTCTTTTCATTTTTGAATTCTGCAATTATTAGCTACATCTGTCAATTTGGTGTTCCCTTTGTGTTTCTCTTGTTGTTTTTAGTGTGGTAGTCCAGATTTATTGTATGATTAATACTACAACATGATCTATGCTTAATTAATTACTGATAACAATGCTTTAAAGAAAATGATGAAAGTTGCCGCTTTATTTTTATCATGCTTTGATTTTGATTAGTCAAAATGGCGGGCTCTCATAAAACATGTCTAATTGAACTAGTCAGCAAATTTGTGATTGATTATGATTGTTCATAAAGACCCATATGATTTAATTTTTGCAAAAGTTTAATCTTTATCATGATCATCTCCTTATTTATTTTTACTGCTTATAAATGCCATGATCAACTTTATGAGATTATCTTACAGTAGCCATTCCTACCAGAGCTATATATATTTTAAACCTTATATTTATCAGATTTGTTTTTAAATGAGTTGGAATCAAGACTGTGATCTAGGGTATGAGACTTAGAAACTGGTCATTCATTTTGCGTTACTTTTCTTTTGCTACCCTTTTCTATTCATGCATTGTATCTCTCTACATTGGAGAGAGTACAAACTTGGCTAGATATCTATCCTTAAACCAAGATTATCTTTTTTGTGTATCCTCCTTGACCACAACCTATTATTTTTTGGAGTATCTAAGGATTTAAATATTATTCTTTCTATTAATCAGCTCTATCCTCTAAATTAATTGTTTTATAAATATATACTTGAGAGCGAGGGCGAGTATTATTCAAGAGTGGGGATTGAGAGCTGTAATTTTATTATCAATATATAGAATTTTTGTATCGAGATTTTTGAGGAGGCTAAAAAAAAGAAAAACCAAATGGTCGCAAAAAAAAGAGAGACCAAGTGGTCGCCTGAGAAAAAATATATATATAACAAAAATATGCCCCTCAACCATGTTCTAAGTATTTTTAAGAGTTTTATATATAGTTTTTCTTTAGTATTAATAAGGGATATCCTGGTTATATACTCAGAAAATATTCCAACCATGTGCAATCCAATAACAAGGACTTCATTTGTGCCTTGAGATCATCCATTGATACTTGCACATGTCCACTATTCTAAATGTGTGTGTTCCATCCTTTCCCTCTCAACATTATTTTTATTCCATGACTTTTTTGACAAGTCTCAGTAAAACCAACAGATTTCTTTCTTGGTTTGACAATATTATGAAAACAAGTTTTGATTAGGATTCATACCAAGCTCTAGATAAGCTTCCACCTTTTATATATATTTATGGAATACCATTTAGATATTGAGAGACTGGAGAGTTGAGTGTGTTCTTTTGGCTTTGCAAGAATTTATCTCTAAATGTTTGATTATCTTTCATAATTTGCTAGTTCACACTAAATTTTTGAGACAGCTTGTTAGTTTGATTGATTAAGATTAGAGTATAAAAAGTTAATGTAGGCAAACGTTGATTCTTGACTTACTCGAGGACGAGCAAGGTTTAAGAGTGGGGATGTTGTTGACGAGAAATTTAGACTAATATTTTGTATCATTTTATGCGGTTTTTCACTGATTTTATGCGTCAACTATATCTTTTACAAACAATTACCACCGATTATTGTGGATTTTGTAACATTGTCATGGAAATATGCTATATGTGATTTTTACAGGTTTTTGACCAATTTTTCGCGAAATTCATCTTAATCTATGTCGAGTAAGAAAAGACCTCTGAGATGGCATTTTATGAAGATGATGATCATTGAATTGCTTGGTTAATTCATGCCTTCCTCTAAGGTAATCAAGGCTTTCTAATCAGAAACTTCTTGAAGACATCAAGTGCAACAAGTTTATGGAAGAATATGCGGGAAAAATATTTCAATTATATCCAAAACTAGAAGACTTCGTCAACTCTCGGAGAATACCAAAGATTCCAGAATCCCAAAAGTCCAAGAACCCTCGCAATATCATTTCTTAGGCAACAACCAACGTCCCTGCGAAAGATGGAAAGAAACGGTTGAAGGAAGGGCTGAGGTCGGCCGACTTTGGGCCTTCTGGTCGGCCGACGCCACCCAACCGTGAGTCGGTTTCCAATTTCCTTTCTACCACGTCTTCTACAGGGTATAAATAGCGAGTATAGGCCCCAAGGTCGGGCATCCAATTCATTATCAAGGCGACAAGATGTTGAGAATAGGGACAACAACTAGTGGAGAGTAGAGGGTCGAGTTTCTAGTCTCGGATTAGAGTTTTGTTCCTAGTGGTGATTAGAGCCCTTGCTCGGTGCTCCAGAGGTCTAATTGTATCATCAAGGGAAGGTATGATCATGGTTATAAGTATGATACAATTTATTAATGAAGCTTTGATCTTGTCTAATTTTTATCTTCTTGTTCTAATTATGCTTGTTCTAGCTCTAATTAACTTTAGGTCTAGATGCATGTTAATTAGAGCATGTCATTAAGGGTTATATTCTTCTAGCGTTCTTGATCATTGATCTAGTTTACTAATGATATAGTTGTATATCTAGTTCTTGTAATCATGGTGATTAGAAGTTATAGTTGTGCTAATTATGTTATTAGACTATGTGAAGTAATTAGAAGTGCATTCTCTAATTATGCATGCATGTTGAGAGTTTCTCGTCGATTACCTGGTTACTAGTGACAATATAGCCCGGGGAAAGGTTAAACTCGATCTAGGGGTTTAGGTTGATTGATCTTGATTTAATCATGCTATGAAGTTTATGCTTGATCTTGCTTATTTGTACCTTGAGCTACTAGTTATCTTGTTGCTCTTATCTATTTGTGGTGCCCATATCATTTATGTCTTGGATCCAATTAGAGCTTGATTAGACTCTAGTTAATACCCCTTAATTGGTGTTCTAGTTCTGTTCTAATTGCTTATCTTATAGTATTAGTACTGTTTAAACGTAGATTAGATATAGTTTAGGGCTAGTTTAGAGGTAGATTAGTGCCTTGTTTTATACCTTTAGTTTACCATAAACTCTTGTTAATTAGTTCTCATTTAGTTCGTTTCCTAGATTGACAAAACCCATGATACTCATCCTGGGGAAAACCTACACACGATACTGTCGCTTGCAATACAAGGTTTGCCGTGCTTAAGTACCGTCAACTAGGGTTCGAAAGAGGCAACAAATGCAGATGGGAGAAAAAGACTAGAGAGTTACATGAAGAGAGTGTGACACGCTGGTGTAGATCTCCAATCATCCTATGTGGAGGGTGATCCCGCTAGACCTGCCGAGATGGAACAATCTCGGAGGTCACCTCCCCTACGTCCTTAGTGGGGCCAGCCTCTGCTTGAGCTTGCAGTCGGGGGAGCGAGGAGGAAGCCATAGGCTAAGGTCCTCCTTCATCTTCAAAGCTCATTGCAGAGGGGGCAGGAGCTGCAGCCGGTGCATGGCTCCTGCATCACCATCATCTCTTTCGCCTTCCTTCAAAGTTGGGGGCGCCTTCCTCATCATCATCTGAAAAGCTCCAATGCAGGGGTTGTGCAATGCATAGATTCATCAAAGGAAACTTCACAAGTCTCTACTACCTGACGGGTCTCTATGATCCACACTCGAAAAGCCTTAGAGCTCAAGGCGTACCCTAGGAAAACACCATCAAGGTGGCAAGACTCAACCTTGTCCAAATGCCCCTCTTTTTTATCACAAAGCATCTAATAGCCAAACGTTTGCAGGTACTTGACGCTAGGTTGCCTTCCAAACCGAAGTTCGTACGAGGTCTGCCCTAAGAAGCCTCGCAGAAAAATTCGATTGACAATGTAATAGGCCGTGCCCATGGCCTCAGCCCAAAAGCGCCTCAGAGTCCTATGTCATCGAGCATCATCCGTGCCATCTCAAAAAGTGTGCGGTTCTTGCGTTCCACAACACTAGTTCTGTGGTGGGGTATATGGAGAAGAGAATTGGTGCTCAAGACCTAGGTCACGACAGAAGGTTTTGAACCAAGAGTTTTTGAATTCTCCACCATTGTCAGCTGCGGATAGCCATCATGGCCTTATAACTCTGATTTTTCAACCTCAAGACTAAGATCCCGAACAAAACCAAAGGCCTCATCCTTGAACTCTATGAAGAACACCCACAAAAAGCAAGAAAAGTCATCTACTATGACAAGCACATACCACTTCCCACTGACCGACTAGACCCGAGCAGGACCAACAGTGTCCATATGCAATAGCTAACCTAGGTAAGAGGTCATCACTTGATTGACAAGTGCGTGAGAAGCGGCAACCATCTTGCCATGACGACAAGGGTGGTAAACTAAATACTTTTCTGCTTTCCATTTGGGCAATCCTCGGATTAGGCCCATAGAACTCAACCTGACAAGCAGATCGAACCTCAAATGGCGTAGCTTCCTATGCCACTTACAGATATTAGTAGTAGGACTAGCAACCAAACACTGAGGAGGGCCATAAACAGATGCAGGGACAACCTTAAAAACCTACCCATATGGCAAAATCCGACAAACAAGGTTTACCTTAGCATCAAGAACACAAGAAGAATCCTCCTTAAAGCAAACATCAAACCCTTCCTTGAGAAACTGTGAGATAGAAACCAAATTGAACCCCAAATCCTCACAGAAGCAACTTCTCTCAGGTAAAGCTTGCCAGAAAAAAGCAACAGAACCAACACCCAACACTTTTCCTTGACCATTATCCCCGAATGTGATGTATTCCTTGGTGCTCATGGGATTGAGGCTGGAGAACCATCTGCGGTGCCCTGTCATGTGCCTAGAGCAGCCGGAGTCCATGATTCATATGTCATCCAGGCAACGATCCTATACAAAATCAAGGAAAGCGAGAGTGAGCAAATGGTCCGGCAATGGGGTTAGTAAAACTATTGAACCAGTGTTGAGCCATCTGCTCAAAAGTGGGGTAACCACAGTCAAAGTAAGCATCACGACAATATGGGTAGCCACGGCCTCCAAAGCGTGGTCTCTCAAACCCTCTACCAAAGCCTCGGTCACAAGGTCCATAGCCATGCTGAAAATGACTAGGAGCTTGGCCGGCAAAGCGTCTCTCACCACAAGGAGCACAAGCCTAAAATCCACCACAAAGAGCACAAGCCTGAAAGGAGCACAAGGAGCACTAGCAAAGCGGTCTCTCATCTCACCGCGATGGGGGCATCTTGCCTACCACCATGATAGAACTGATCATGGTTCCCCCATGCCCTCTCTTGCCAGTCAATCCGCTTCCTCTTGAAGCAAAACTCCTCCAAGTGACCATTCCACTAGCAAAACTCACAGTGGTAGACAGGTCTCTTGGGCATAGGCTGGGGCTGTGTCTTGGGCTTCTGGTGTGGTGGTTGTGTGGACTTGGGTAAAATAGGCTACTAGGCTCTCTTCGTACTCATAGGAGGCTTAAGGATCTCTGTGACTATCCTATCCAGCTTAGCCTTAGAGGGCTTGGGTGCCCACTACTGCTTCTTTGGGGCAACCTTGGGAGGCTCATGGAAAACACCATCAGCAGTAGGCTAGGGAGAGGCATTCTTAAGCTTGATTGGGGACTCTTCTCACCTAAGGTACTACACTCTCCTAAACCAAGACCACTCTTGTCACCCTCTACTCTCTTGGTGCTCTCAATTATCATCCTTAGTTGGGGTTGCCTCACTTACACCCAACTCAACACCTCTCTCAACTTATAGTTGTCCTCTTCAATGATCAACTTCTCCTCTCTCAGATCCACCAGAACTAAAGTTTGGGCAACACAAGTCTCACAGTCTAGAGAGGGAATCATGGGAGCAGTCTTCTATAGTATCCTAATAGTGGCATCCTTCTCCACCAACTGCATCCTCAAAGTGAGACAATTCTCACACGTGTCAGAGGGTGCTGAAAGCACCTCAAGGTCAGCTCACAACTACTCTAGCTCAGCTCTCAAAGTAGGACAGAACATGCACGCACCAAAAAGCGTGGGTCTAGCCCTAAGCTTCTCCAACTCCCTGAGCTGCCCCTCGCACTTCACCTTCAACTTAACTATGTCAACTGCTAGGTGGGGCTACATCTCACACTCAGGCTCATCATTCACAAGAGGCTCTTCCAGTTTAGACTAGAGTTTGCCCAACTCGCCCTTTAGCCTATCTATCTCCTCTACTTGATGAGCATACTTGCTCTTCTACTCACAAAGATCAATCATCAAGGTCTCACATGTAGGGCACTCAAACTCACTAGGCTGGGCTGGCACGCTCCTCAGTCTCTATCTCAGCCAAAGCATCAACAAGCTTGGTTTTCTGCTTCTACAGCTTCTTGGCTGCCTTCTCCAACATCCTATCCTGGGCCATAAGTGCTCTACTATTCTCCTCTATAACCTCGAGAATCTCATCTTGTTTAGGAGTTACCTCTCCATAGAAGGAAGAGTCATTGTCGCCCTTGTCGTCCTCGTCCTCCAGCGCCATTGAGCAGAAGGATCTTCGATGCAGCTTGCACTTAGACTTGGCAGAGATGAAGTGGAGTCCAGCTGGACCGCCTTGATGCCTGCTCTTGTCTCGCTTGGCGATGATCTCCTC
Source organism: Paspalum vaginatum (assembly GCA_030272315.1). Classification (NCBI taxonomy): domain Eukaryota; kingdom Viridiplantae; phylum Streptophyta; class Magnoliopsida; order Poales; family Poaceae; genus Paspalum; species Paspalum vaginatum. The sequence goes on from CM059017.1 coordinate 20,931,857, forward strand.
ATTGCTTGAGCTTGACAAGGACGAGGAAGAAGACGATGCACAGTAAAGACCACCAAGCTCGGCGAAGAAGGCCTTGTCCCAGCTTCCGGTTGTCCTTCTGGTAGCTCTTGAAAGCCTTTCTAAAGTTCTTGATCTTGCTGGAGCAGTGCTTGGTGTGGTCACGCTTGCTGGAGTGGTACTTGTTGGAGCCACGGGAGGGGCTCTTACCATTCTTGTAGTAGTCGTTCTGCTTGTTCGGGCACTCAGCGATGTAGTGGCCGACCTCCCCGCACTCGAAGCAGTTGGGCTGCTCTCCTCTTCTCTTGCTCATGCGATTATCGTAGGCATGCTAAAAGCGACTAGACACCATGCAGAGATCTTCATCCCCAAGTGTCGCCAACTGCTCCTCTATCACAAACAACAAAGCAGAGAGCAAAAAACTGTGAAGTGGGGGGTTAGTAGCGGCCTCATTGGATGGAGAAGCCAAGGCCAGGCTCTTGGAGCTAGCACAAGTAAGAGAGTCTCTCAACTTGTAATCCACTTATGTGGCCTTGAGCTTGCTATAAAAAACCTCCACTCCAATCATGTCATTGGCCTCAGACTCGATGATCGAGTTAGCCTTGATCTCCCGTATTTTCCTGTCCAACGCATACAACAACTTAATGACCTTGCTGATGGTCGGTGTATGGGATCCTCTCAGGGCTGGAGTTGACATGCAACTTGTTGATGATCATCGATGGAATCACCAGGCTTTTCGATGAAATTCTCATATTCGTGCTTGTAAGTCTCAACGAGACGGCCCTTAATAGTAGCAGTGCCCTCATGGTGTGCACTGAGCAGGGACCAGATCTATTAGGTAGTCTCCAAGTGACTCACTTTCTCATAATCAACCGGACCAAGTCCTGAGAAGAGAAAGTTAACAGCTTTGGCATTCGCCTCATGCTGAGCCACAAGAGTAGGGGTGTTGTGCTGAGCAACTGGAAGCACCACAAAGTTCGCACTCTGAGTAGCATCCCATATGCCTTGGCCTTGGCTAAGCAGGATTGCTTTCATCCTACCCTTCTAGTAGGAGTAGCCATCGGAGCCAAGGACTAGAATCTTTCCAGAGTAAGCCATAGTCGCTACTAGTCTCTCACCAGTAAAGGTATGATGAGACGTGCGACTAGAGGGGGTGAATAGGAGCACTTGAAAACTCAAAATCACAACCCCAAAATGGTGCTCACTGAACTGACGCTAGACACCATCCACTGAATAGATACGTGTCTAGCAAGGGCAGGGTGTCATCCACTGATCGGATACACACCAAGCAAAGAAAAGCAAGTAACTCAACGATCACGAGATCGCAAGTTCCTGCAAGAAACGAAACTTGCAATTTCTCCACTTGACACTCACCGCACCGAAATGCGACTTATTGGGACACATCAAGTAAAGGGTATGGTCAGGCAGTGGGAAAGGCAAGGCCGAAGCAAAAACACAGCGGAAGAACCAAACAGAGAAAATAGGGCGGCAGCACTAGCGACACAGAATAGTCCGGTGGCAGACGCCGGACTGTCCAGTGATACCGGATAGTCCGGTGACTTGCGTCCGGATAGTCCGGTGGCAAGCCCTCAGGCAGTCCCTACGCCGGACTCTCCGGATAGGCTCCACTGGACTAACCGGTAGAACCGGATTGTCCAGTGGCCACACCGGATTGTCTGACAAGAGCTGCGGTTCTTGAGCTTCCAAACCCAAAACTTGTTCAAATCTTGACCAAACTTCACAAGATTTTCCACAGCCTATCTAGACACTATTCCAAAGCTTTTCTAAGATGATCAACTCAAAATGACTAAGGTAATAGCGGGAATTTTAGATCTCGTGAGAAGGCAAACTTTGGCCAAGAAAGGGAAAAACTTAAGAACGACTTGCTCGTGGGAATCCTGCAAGATTGAGATGTTCTAAGACATATTCCCCACGTCCTTGCAAGTCCAAAAGAGGCAAAAGAATAAGATTAACTCATAGGCAAAGCAAATCATCAAAAGCCTTTGAGTTTCATCCAAAATCCAAACTAGAAGAGGGGAAAGGAAGGGGCTGCACACATGAGCACAAATTGAGGACGAATCTTGCTTAGATTAAGATTGGAATTCGGTACACAAGAGGTTCCTCACAGCCTACCACCCTTTATCCTCCATTTAATGCAAAGTGCTAGCTCTAGGGGACTCAAAATCCTAGACTAACACTCGATTCTCTTTCTAAGCACTTGGCTGATTGGAATGCTAAGCCTAGGATTTCTAGAGGTGGAAGAGTCACCTAAATGACTAGCCACTTATTTATTTATATCCTAGGCCTAACAAGTCATTTTACACTAAGACCCCTATATTACTGAAATGCTTGTAGGGGCAAACTAGAAAAAACACAACTTTCTCGGGGACGGACAACCACGATGGAGTCTTGATCTTCTTCCATTGCACGCCATCTCCCAGATGATGTCCATGTGGCCAGTAGTCCAAATCCGCTGATCGACCCCAGGTTTGAAGTCAGATACAGGGAAACTTTAGGAAGTCTCCGCTTGGGCCAGATTTGGCCCATTTCTTCTATATTGGCAAGTCATGGACCAACTCATCAAGGCTTGGATAGCTTGGGTGGCAGTTCTGAGCCAAAGACGCCAAAGCCTCCTGCACACGCCTTCACACCACGCACTCAGTTTGGAGCACTACGGTGGCACCCGGCTTCTCAAGTCCATCGGAGTTGCCTCGCAGTCCATCAAAGGACTTACACCACCGTTGCCGAACCGCCCCTCCGTGTACTAAGCTCCTGTGACCGACCGACGCCGAGTCCTTTGCCTCGGTCCATCGAGGTCTTTTGCCCGAGTCCATCTGGGTCTTCATCTCCTACCTCCAGTCCATCAGAGGTCCTCCTGTCCATCGAAGGGCTTTCTCCTTGTTGACACTCACTCATCACACAAGGAGAGCAATGAGGTTGGTCCATTGGCTCTCAGCCACCTCCTGGATATTTTGATCCATACTTTGCTACAATGCAGCAAAATCTTGGTTAGCAGTTCACTACTCAGTTGCAGGCTGGATTTCAGTCTTTTGGGCAGCATGTTCAGCCTAGTGTGTATCAGCCCATCATGAACAAGTTGGACGGTGTGCAGACATCTTTGGGTGCAAGTATGCAGGCTCTGAACGATCAGTTCAACACTTTATCTACTAGTGAGAAGGTTGAGCATCTAAGTCAGTTCAAGGACATTTCAACACTTTGTCCATGACCTTTGATGAGTTTTCTGGTTACTTCCACTCCATCTATCCTAGGCCCATTCCTCCACCAGAGTTTCAACCTCATGCACCATACTTTCTGCCTGCTCCTCTGCCTGAAGTTGATGGTGTACAGTGATGGTACCTTTGTGGTAATTGATTCCAAAGGGAGAGTTTCTCATTAAGCTATATGGCAGGAGATACACACAACCAGAAGTATAAGTGGACTTACTTACTCGGCCATAGCATTTGCTTTTTATATGAGTTAGTATATGTTCTAAAGTTGCAATCGAACTCGCCCTCCGAGGAAAAACTCTCCTCGTCTCAAGTTTGTCATTGGTTTGTTGGTAGATTTGATGGGAAGAACAAGTTGATATGAAGTTTGATCATGGAATATTTGACCTAGGGGAGCTCATGTTTTGTCACACCTAGTTTTAGGAAGAAAACCAAGTGCTGACCATGCATGTGCCAAGATCTGTTCAACCACATACACAGCATAAACAAAAGTAATAACACAACTGTACTTTAACTTAAGAGTATAACAAAGTATTACAGACTAAAAATGTCTTTAAAGAAAACCGAGTAGTCTTAATGAAACGAAATAACTAAACGACAGCGAACGACGACCATGCTCCACAGGCGACTGACGAGTGACACACCAACCAAGAACTCATCGTCATCTTGGAACTCCTAGTTAGTATCATCGCAACTCCCTTCTGGATCTGAGCAGCGGTTGCAATGGATGCAACGTAAAATAAACAAAGCAAGAATGAGTACATTTCGTACCCAGCAAGTATTCCGTTTAGGATGAAAGTATACTGGCTTTATAGTGAACAGGCATAGCAGTTGCTTTTAGTTAGCCAAGTTTTAATTACTATCAATGATTAGCATAAACCCATCCCTTAACCGAAATAGTATATATACAAAACAGTAAAGTATATGAATGTTATCATCACCAACCATTGTCATCACCACCACAATTACCATAAATCACTTTCTTTTAAAACTCTAATCAGTGAAGGTCTAGACCGCCCATGACCGTGAGCACGACTGATATATCAGTTTTAAACAGTCTCGAGAGGTTGTACATCTTTACCCACAAGTCATGATCCCCATTTGCCCGAGATTTGCAAGGCCTCATTTATTAATTACTTTAGATGAATCGGCAGGGTTTCATTACGAGACCTTTACAAAGAATCCCTAGAGTGTAGTCGCCCGTTATAGGTTACCGTTACCCAGCATAAAAGTCCCCTCCTGAAGGGTGACTAACAAGACCAAATAAACCAAACCGCAACCTACCAGGAGAGCGAGTCTTATACCCGTCAACGCCCCTCATACGCCATGTTTCAAGTAAGAAAACTACCCACCCTAGTTCATCTAATTGGTCAGTAAGGACGTCACATTCCATCCCCTATGGTTGTACTGTTTTCCTGGGAGGTCGCTCGGCGAACCGATCCTTAGGGTGAAGCACTTGAGCAAAACCCACAAAACATGCTCAAGTCCCCATGTGGCAAATTAATTAACTTTTATCATCATTGCATCATTAAGTATCCAAGGTTTAGGAACATGAACAATATGTGTTGAGCGCAAGCATTAGTCTACAGATCACAGCCCATCCCAAGTTTCATAGACACATAAGGCATATGAAGCTAGTCATCATTAATAGGAGCAATCAAATTGGGCTCTAAATTGTGTGATTAATGTAAATAGGACATAGGTCAAAGAATACTGCCTTCTTCAGCAAATTAAGGGCCTACCAAGCTTGATTATCAGCAAACACGGATGGATCATCGGCTACACGTTGCACACATACAAGCCATAAGTATAACATGACTAAAACAGTACACCAAACAATATAAACAGGGATTAAAAAGAATATATAATTAATCTACACTTTACTACGGTTCGATAGGTTCAAGCATCGCTCGAATCGGAGTTATAATGCAAAAAATATGCCTAAAACTAAATTTAAAGGTTAGTATCAGTTAGAGAGGTAATGAGACGCGCCGCTCGCTGGGCTTGGTGGAGGGACGCCGGAGCTCCGCATACCCGCGGCTCCGGTGGGCTTAGGGCAAGTGGGACGGTGCGCGCGAGCAAGGGTGCGGCGCGGTGAAGCGGACAGGGGCCTCGCGACGGCGGCACGGGCACTAGTGGCGAATGGCGACCAAGCAGTGCGGCGACACAACTCCGGCGATGCAAGGCATGATTGTGGGCACGGATAGGCTAGATAGAATCCTCACCATGGTGCGAAGCTACGGGTGTAGACGGTTTCGACGGAGAGGCAGCGACGGAAGGCAGCGACGGAGAGCAACAGTGAACGGTGGTGGCTCCTATGCGAACCGTAAGCCTTGGGTGAGCTAAGATCAATGGAAGAAGACGATATTCGGGCTGGGATTAGGTACTCTACCTGACAGCGAAGATCGACAGCCAAGTCGGTGGTGGCTGACAGTGAAGATCGACGGCGTGAAACTCGACAAAGGGTGCGGCAATCTTGAGCGCGATGGCGGCTGGTGGGGATTGGAGTTGGATGGGCACAGACGTCCCTGTCGGCACCCTTTATAGGAGCGGAGTCCGTGTCTCGCGCACAAGGGAGATGGCGCAACAGAGTCCGGCTTGGCCGGTGGTCGATCCCGCCACGGACTCTGGTCCGTGCGTGCACATGCAGGGAAAGGAAGTGGAAGGGGATACGTGTGGTCCCCAACTGACGTGCGTGGGAGCGGAGGGCTGGCACGAGCGGGCTGCTCCTAGGTGGCTGCTGCTGCTACTACGCTGGGCTGCGTCAAGAGAAAACAAGACCAGGCCGTTTTACTACTCGAGCCAGGAAGAAGAAAAGAATATAAGACAGAAATGAAAAAAAAACTCTCTAAAATTCTTTGGAGAAGGAGAAATACTTTAAGAGTTCCAAAAGAATTTAAATTCAGATATGAATCACCACAAATCAACCAAAAAGAATATGCAGCAGCATGTATGCATCAAACAAGTAATTTCTAGGATTCATTTTACTTGATTAATTAAAAAATGCAAAAACAGTTATGGTGTCACGCATAAACATCCAGCTCTAATTGAATTAATTTATTTGGCCAAGGGTTTTCATGTATCAAAAAAATCAGTGTGTTACAAACCTACCCCTTTAAAGAAATCTCACCCCGAAATTTTAGGATTGGCTAGCAAAGAGTTCTGGTAATCTGCTCTAAGATCATCCTCTCTTTCCCATGTAGCCCCTTCTGCCGAGTGATGACTCCGTTTAACTTTGCACATTTTTATTACCCTCCTTCTGGTAATCCTCCGCCGTTTCTAAAATCTAAACCAGATATTCTGTGTAGTCAAATCATCTTGCACATTAAGATCATCCATCTGCAACCGTTCCTCCAGTACCCCTCAAACACTTTTTCAGTTGGGACACATGGAATACATCATGTACACCTGATAATGATAATCTGTCAGGCAATTCCAGCTGATATGCAGCTTCTCCCTTTCGGTTAATTATTTTAAAAGGATCAATACACCGCAGCACTAATTTTGCTTTTGCTTTAAATTTGCGTAGGCCTCGGATAGGTGACACTTTTAGATACACATAATCACCTACTGCAAATTCTAAATCACTCCGGCGATTATCAGCATAACTCTTCTGCATAGTCTGTGCAATCCTCAAGTTCTCCCGAACTATCTGTATGTATTGTTCTGCATCTTCTATAATTTCCGGACCGAAATTTTGCTTCTCACAAGGCTGATCCTACAATGCTTGAAAAGGAGACATCTTGATGCTAGCCTGATAACTGTTGTTGTAGGCTCTGAACATGTCTTCTAATATCTGGTTGGTTCCTTCTGTCTATCAATCAGTCTGTGGATGATACACCGAACTAAAATTTAATTTAGTGTCCATCGACTCATGCAAATGCTTCCAAAAGTATGAGGTAAATTGAGTTCCTCTATCAGATAGAATCTTTTTTGGCACCCCTTGCGAGGTTTTAGGAAGAAAACCAAGTACTAACCATGTGCCAGGATCCGTTCAGCCACATACATAGCATAAACAAAAGTAATAACACAACCGTTACTTTAACTAAAGAGTATAACAAAGTATTACAGAACAAAAATGTCTTTAACGAAACCCGAGTAGTCTTAATGAAACAAAATAACTAAACAACAGCGGAAGGCGACCATGCTCCACAGGCGACTGACGGGTGGCACACCAGCCTAGAACTCGCCGTAGTCTTGGAACTCTAGGTTAGGATCACCGCAACTCCCTTCTAGATCTGAGCAGCGGTTGTAGTGGATGCAACATAATATAAACAAAGCAAGAATGACTACATTTCATACCCAGGAAATATTCCATTTAGGATGAAAGTGGACTGGCTTTATAGTTGATAGGCATAGTAGTTGCTTTTAGTTGGCCAAGTTTTAATTACTATCAGTGATTAGCATAAACCCATCCCTTAACTGAAACAGTATATATAAAAAACAGTAATGTATATGAATGTAAATCATCACCATGACCGTTGTCATCACCACCACAGTTACCACAAATCACTTTATTTTAAAACTCAAATCTGTGAGGGTCAGGCCGCTCATGACCGTGACCACGGCTGATATATCAGTTTTAAAAACTCTCGAGAGGTTGTACATCTTTACCTACAAGTCATGATCTCCATTTGCCCAATGTTTGCAAGGCCTCATTGAGAGCCAATGGACCGGCCTCATTGCTCTCCTGGTGTGATGAGTGATTTTCAACGTGCTCAAGCCCTCCGATGGACTGGAGGCCCTCCGATGGACTGGAGGTAGTAGAAGAAGAAGACCTCCAAGGACTAAGGCAAATGCTCGACGTCGGTCGATCACGGAAGCTCGGTACACGAAGGGGCGGTTTGGCAACGGTGGTGTAAGCCCTCCGATGGACTACGAAGCAACTCCGATGGACTGGAGAAGCCAGGTGCCACCGTGGAGCTCCAACCCAAGTGCGTGGCGCGGAGGCGTGTCGAGGGGGCTTTAGCGGCTTCTGCTCAAAACCTCCACCCAAGCTACTCAAGCCTTAGTGAGTTGGGCCATAACTTGCCAAGATAGAAGAAATGGGCCAAATCCGGCCCAGGCGGAGACTTCCTAAAGTTTGTCGGTTTCTAGCTTCAAAACCGGGGGGCCGATCGGTGGATTTGGACTACTGGCCACGTGGATGTCATCCGAACGATTGCATGCAATAGAAGAAGATCAAGACTCCATCGCGGTCGTCCGTCCCCAAGAAAGTCGAGTCTTTTCCAGTTTGGCCCCTACGGGCATTTATGTAATATAGGGGTCTTAGTGTAAAACTGCGTCGTTAGGCCTAGGCTATAAATACCTAAGTGGCTGGTCATTTAGGTGACTCTTCCACCACCATTTACATCTAGGCTTAGCATTCCAATCAGCCAAGTGCTTAGCGAGAGAACCGGGTACTTAGACTAGGACTTGGAGTCCCCCTAGGCTAGTGGGAGGATGAAGGGAGGTAGGCTGTGAGGCAACTCTTGTAAACTGATTTGCACTTCTAATCCAGCAAGATTCCTCGTCAAAATCGTGCTCATGTGTGCAGCCCCTTCTTCCCTCTCTCTCTAGTTTGGATTTTGGATGAAACTCAAAGGCTTTTGGTGATTTGCTTTGCCCGCAAGTTAATCCTATTCTTTTAGCCCTTTTGGACTTGCAAGGACGTGGGAAATATGTCCTAGAACATCTCCATCCTGTTGGATTCCCACGAGCAAGTCGCTCTTGAGTTTTCCCCTTTCTTGCCCAAGAATTGCCTTCTCACCAGATCTGAAATTCCCGCTATTCCTATGGTCATTTTAAGTTGATCTTTTGGGAAAAGCTTTGGAATAAGGTCCAGATAGCCTGTGCAAAATCTCGTGAAGTTTGGACAATATTTGGGCAAGTTTTGGGTTTGGGAGCTCAAGAGCCGCAGCTCTATCGGACTATCCGGCGCCCTACAGGACTGTCCGACGTGGCCGACCGGACAGTCCGGTGTCTCCCACCGGACAGTCCGACTTGCCCAGGTGCTGCCCTATTTTCTCTATTGTGGTTCTTCCGTTGGGTTTTTGCTTCAGCTTTGCTGTTTCCCAGTGAGACGCATCTGGGTGCGGTGAGTGTCGAGTGGGGATTTTGCAAATCCGTTGCTCGCCGTGACTTGCGATCTTCTTGGTCGTTGAGTTGCGTGGCTTTTCTTCGCAGGTGCTTATCCGATTAGTGGATGGCACCTTGCGCTTGCTAGACACGTATCTATTCAGTGGACGGTGTCTAGTGCAGTTTCTGTGAGCTGTTTTGTACCAAGCTTGGGGGTTGTGATTTTAAGTTTTCAAGTGCTCCTATTCACCCCCCTCTAGTCGCACGTCTTGGTCCTACAAGTGGTATCAAAGCTAGTTAGGTCTCTTCATACCTTTACCGGTGAGAAACCAGTAGCGACTATGACTTTCTATGGGAAGATTCCGGTCCTTGGTTCTGATGGCTACTCCTACTAGAAGGGTAGGATGAAAGCTTTCTTGCTTAGCCAGGTCTAGGACATATGGGATGCTACTCAGAGTGTGAACTTTGTGGTGCTTCTAGTGGCTAGGCGTGCTGCCCCTGATATAGTGGCTCAGCATGAGGCGAATGCCAAGGCTGTGAACTTTCTCTTCTCAGGACTTGGTCTGGTTGAGTATGAGAAAGTGAGTCACTTGGACACTGTCCGTCAAATTTGGTCCCTGCTCAGTGCACACCATGAGGGCATAGCTACGATCAAGGGGCGTCTCGTTGAGACTTATAGGCGCGAATATGAGAATTTCATCCAGAAGCCTGGTGAGTCCATCGATGACTTGTTTGGTCATTTCCAATCGATCATCTACAAGTTGAGCGTCAACTCTAGCCCTGAGAGCATCCCATATACCGACCATCGGTAGGCTGTCAAGTTGTTGTATGCGTTGGACAGGAGAATATGGGAGATCAAGGTTAACTCGATCATCGAGTCTAAGACCTATGACACGATTGGAGTGGAGACTCTTTACAGCAAGCTCAAGGCCACAGAGGTGGATTACAAGTTGAGAGACTCTCTCACTTGTACTGGCTCCAAGAACCTGGCCTTGGCTTCTCCCTCCAGTGAGGCCGCTGCTAACCCCCAGTTTCATAATTTCTCATTTTCTGCTCTTATGTCTGTTACAGAGGAGCAGTTGGCGTCACTTGGGGATGATTAGCTTTGTCTGGTGTCTAGTCACTTTCAGCGCACCTATGACAACCGGATGAGCAAGAAGAGGGGCAAGAGGCCCAAGTGCTTCAAGTGCGGAGAGGTCGGCCACTTCATCGCCGAGTGCCCGAACAAGCATAACGACTACTACAAGAAGGGCAAGAGCTACTCTCGTGACTCCAACAAGTACCACTCCAGCAAGCGCGACTTCCGCATGTGGGACCACGCCAAGCACCGCTTCAGCAAATTCAAGAACTTCAGGAAGGCTTTCAAGACCTACCAGAAGGACAACCGGAAGCGGGACAAGGCTTTCCTCGCCTAGCTCGGAGGCATTTGCAGTGGATCGTCCTCCTTCTCTTCATCCTCGTCAAGCTCAAGTGATGAGGAGATCATCACCAAGCAGGACAAGAGGAGGGATCAAGGTGGTCCAGCTAGACTCTGCTTTGTCTCCACCAAGTCCAAGCGCAAGCACCGGAGATCGTTCTGCTCCATGGCGCTGGAGGACAAGGATGACAAGGGCGACAACGACTCTTCCTCCAATGGCGAGGTAACTCCTAAGCAAGCTGAGATTCTTGAGATGCTGGAGGCGAATAGTCGTGAGTTCAAAGCCCAAGATAAGTTGTTGGAGAAGACAGCCAAGAAGCTGCAGAAGTAGAATGCCAAGCTTGCTAATGCTTTGGCTGAGATTGAGAGGCTAAAGTGTGTGCCAGCATAGCCTAGTGACTTTGAGTGCCCTTCCTGCGAGTCCATGATGAGTGAACTTTGTGAGCAGAAGAGTATGCTCGTCAAGTAGAGGAGATAGATAGGCTGAAGGGCGAGTTGGGCAAGCTCCAGTCTAAGCTGGATGAGCCCGTTGTGAGTAATGAGCTTGAGTGCGAGATGTGCCCCCACCTAGTTGTTGATATAGCTGAGCTGAAGGTGAAGTCTGAGGGGTAGCTCAAGGACCTGAAGGAGCTTAGGGCTAGACCCACGCTTTTGGGTGCGTGCATGGTCTGGCCTACTTTGTGGAGTGAGTTAGAGCAGTTGAGTGCTGACTTTGAGGTGCTTCCAACACCCCCTGACACTTATGAGAACTGTCTCACTTTGAGGTTGTAGTTGGTGGATAGAGATGCCACCATTAGGAAGTTGTAGAAATCTTCTACCTCGTTTCCCTCTCTAGATTGTAACACTTGTGCTGCCCAGACTGTAATTCTGGAGGACTTGAGAGAGGAGAAGTTGATCCTTGAAGAGGACAACTGTAGGTTGAGAGAGGTGCTGAGTTGGGTATATGCGAGGCAACCCCAACTGAAGATGATAATTGAGAGCACCAAGAGAGCTGAGGCTGACAAGAGTGGTCTTGGTTTAGGAGAATGCAGTACCTCAGGTGAGAAGAGTGCCCCAATCAAGCTTAAGACTGCCTCTCCCCAGCCTGATGCTAATGTTGATGGGATTTACCACTGAGCCTCCCAAGGCTGCCCCAAAGAAGCAGTACTGGATACCCAAGCCCTCTGAGGCTAAGCTGGATAGGATTTTCATTGAGATCCTCAGAGGATTTCATTGAGATCCTCACACCTCCTAGGAGAAAGGAGAAAGCCCAACAGCCCACAGCCACCACACCAGAAGCCCAAGACACAGCCCCAACCTATGCCCAAGAGACCTGTCTACCACTATGAGTTTTGCTAGTGGAATGGTCACTTGGAGGAGTTTTGCTTCAAGAGAAAGCGGGTTGAGAGGCAGGAGAGAGCTTGGGGGAACCAGGATCAGTTCTACCAAGGTGGTAGGCAAGATCCTCCCTACCGTGGTGAGATGAGAGACCGCTTTGCTGGTGAAAGAGGAGGCGGCTTTCAAGTCTGTGCTCCTGATGGTGAGAGACGCTTTGCCGATCGAGCTCCTAGTCATTTTCAGCGCGGCTATGGACCTCACGACCGAGGCTTTGGAGGTAGAGGGTTTGAGAGACCACACTTTGGAGAACATGGCTACCCAGATCGTCGTGATGATTACTTTGACTGTGCTTACCCCACTTTTGAATAGGTAGCTCGGCACTAGTTCAGCAGTTTCACTAACCCCAGTGTCGGATCATTTGCTCACTCTCGCATTCCTTGATTTTGCAGGATCGAGGCCTGGAGGACATATGGATCATGGACTCTGGCTGCTCTAGGCACATGACAGGGAACCGCAGATGGTACTCCAGCCTCAACCCTGTGAGCACCAAGGAGTACATCACATTCGAGGACAATGGTCAAGGTAAAGTGTTGAGTGTTGGTTCTATTGCTCTTTTTGGCAAGCTTTCACTGAGAGAAGTTGCTTTGGTGAGGAATTTGGGGTTCAATTTGGTTTCTGTTTCACAACTTCTAAAGGAAGGGTTGTAAGTTCATTTTAAGGAGGGTTCTTCTTGTGTGCTTGATGCTATGGAAAAACTTGTTTGTCGGATTTTGCCTTATGGAGAGGTTTTTAAGGTTGACCTTGCATCTATTTATGGCCCTCCTCGGTGTTTGGTTGCTAATCCTTCTACTGACATTTGGAAGTGGCATAGGAGGCTAGGCCATTTGAGTTTCGATCTGCTAGTCAAGTTGAGCTCTATGGGTCTGATCTGAGGATTGCCCAATTTGAAAGCTGAAAAGGATTTAGTGTGCCACCCTTGTCGTCATGGCAAGATGGTTGCCGCTTCTCATGCACCTGTCAATCAGGTGATGACCTCTTACCCGGGTGAGCTGCTTCATATGGACACTGTAGGTCCTGCTTGGGTACAGTCGGTCAATGGGAAGTGGTATGTACTTGTTATAGTGGATGACTTTTCTCGCTTTTCGTGGGTGTTCTTCATGGAGTACAAAGATGAGGCCTTCGGTTTTGTTCGGGATCTGGTCTTGAGGTTGAGAAACGAGAGTCATAAGGCCATGAGGGCTATCCGCAGTGACAATGGTGGAGAATTCAGAAACTCTCAGTTCGAAACCTTCTATCGTGACCTAGGTCTTGAGCACCAATTCTCTTGTCCATATACACCACCGCAGAATGGTGTTGTGGAACGCAAGAACCGCACACTTGTTGAGATGGCACGGACGATGCTCGATGAGCATAGGACTTCGAGGCGATTTTGGGCTGAGGCTGTGAATACATCCTGTTACATTGCTAACCATATTTTCCTACGAGCTTTCTTAGGGAAGACCTCGTACGAGCTACGGTTTGGTAGGCAGCCTAGCATCAAGCACCTGTGAGCATTTGGCTACAGATGCTTTGTGCTCAAGAAATGGGGGCATTTAGACAAGTTTGAATCTCGCTGATTGGATGGTATTTTTCTGGGGTACACCTCTAGCTCGAGAGCATATAGAGTGTGGATCCTAGATACCAGACAAGTAGTTGAGACCTGTGAGGTTTCCTTTGATGAACCTATGCCTTGCACAAACCCTGCATTTGAGCTTTCAGGTGATGATGAAGAAGGTGCTCCCATCTTTGAGGATGAGGAAGGTGGAGTAGATGATGGTGATGCAAGAGCCACTGCACCGACTGTAGCTCCTTCCCCCTCTACTACGAGCTCTGAAGATGAAGGAGGACCCTTGCCTACGGCTTCCTCTTCGCTCTCTCGACTACAAGCTCGAGCAGATGGTGGCCTTGCTGAGGACGCAGGGGAGGTGACCTCCGAGATTGTACCATCTTGGTAGGTCCAGCAGATCACCCTGCGGATAGGATGAATTGGAGGACTACATCAGTGTGTCCCAAGCTCATCGGTTAACTCTCTAGCCTTTTTCTCCCACTCTGCATTTGTTGCTTCTTTTGAGCCCCGGGCTGTGTTACATGCATTATCTGATCCAAGTTGGGTGAACGCCATGCATGAGGAGTTGGAGAACTTTGAGAGAAACCATGTCTGGGATTTAGTTGAACCTCCACCAAATTGCCACCCTATAGGAACCAAGTGGGTTTTCAAGAACAAACAGGGTGAGGATGGGATGGTTGTGAGGAATAAGGCGAGATTGGTAGCCTAGGGTTTCTATCAGAAGGAGGGGATAGATTATGAGGAAACCTTAGCTCCTGTAGCTCGTTTAGAAGCCATTAGAATCCTGCTTGCCTTTGCTGCCTCTAAAGGCTTCAAATTGTAGCAGATGGATGTAAAGTCAGCCTTCTTGAACTGGTTACATTGAGGAGGAGGTTTATGTGAGACAACCTCCTGGCTTTGAGAATACCAAGTTTCCAGACTGGGTGTATAAGTTGAGGAAAGCCCTTTATGGTCTGAAGGAAGCTCCTAGAGCTTGGTATGTTAGGTTGAAGACTTTCTTGCTTAAGTCTGGGTTTGTGATCGGTTCAGCAGACAAGACCTTATTTCTGTTGAGTCGTGGCGGTGACACCCTACTTGTTTAGATATATGTTGATGACATTATCTTTGGTGGTTCATCTCATGCTTTGGTGTCTAAGTTTGCTGAATAGATGAGCAGGGACTTCGAGATGAGTCTCATGGGTGAACTCCAGTTCTTCCTCGGGCTACAGATCAAGCAAAGCCCTGAAGGAACCTTCGTCCATCAAGCCAAGTACACGAAGGATATCCTGAAGAAGTTTGATATGGGAGATTGCAAGCCTATGGCTACTCCTATGTCGACACAGACCGCGCTTGATGCAGATGAAGAAGGAGAGGTGGTGCACCAGAGAAAGTACCGCGGGATGATCGGCTCACTTCTGTACCTGACGACAACCAGGCCGGACATTCAGTTTGCAGTCTGCCTCTGTGTGCAGTTTCAGGCCTCACCGAGGACATCTCACCGTCAAGCGGTGATGCACATCTTCAGGTACCTGAAATACACTCCTGAACTTGGTCTTTGGTATTCTTTAGCTTCAACTCTCACTCTTCGAGGGTATTCAGATGCTGATTTTGCGGGTTGTCGGTTGGAGCACAAGTCTACTTCCGGCACCTGCCAGTTCCTTGGTTCTTCTCTTGTCTCTTGGTCCTCCCGCAAGCAATCTATTGTATCCACTTCCACCACTGAGGCTGAATTTATTGCTGCTGCTAGTTGTTGTTCCCAGCTACTGTGGATGAAGTCCACATTGAGTGACTTTGGCCTGAGCTACAAGAAAATCCCTCTCCTAGTTGATTCTACCCCTGCTATCCCTGTAGCTAAAAACCCCGTCCTGCATTCCAGAACCAAACACATAAACGTGACGTTTCACTTTCTGAGAGATCACTATGAGAAGGGAGACATAGATTTGATCCATGTAGTCACCGAGAACCAGTTAGCTGATATTCTCACCAAGCCCTTAGAGCTGAGCGCCTTTGCACACTTGCGTGGGGAGCTTGGTGTTTGTTACCCCTTTTAGGTTGGGGTAACTTTGCCGTAGGTTAGGTTTTTGGTTTGCTTCTCTTTGTTTTTCTTTGGTTTTTCTTTGCTTTTCTTGCACTTTGTATCATAAAATGCATTGCATTGTATCATATGCATTTTCACTTCACTAGCACTAGAGCTCTTCTGGTATTACTAGTTAGTACTTACTTGTGCTAGTTTGTACAGTGCTTGCATGATCATGGTTGGCTAAGCTCCTTGAATCTGTCTAATATCATTTGTGAGCTAAGTGTTTTGTATTTCCTGAAAATCAAAAATCAATGATCACCACTTGACTTGGCTATGTAGCATGTGTAGAAATGTTGAATTTTCTGCTATCTTGTCATGCTTGGATATGCTAGTCGTATGCCTTTGTTAAGTTGTTGCTTAAGCATTTATGACGCCTTGCTTAAATTGGAAATCTGAACTGAAACTGTTTACAAATGGTGTATTTTGAGCTAAATTGAAAAAATCTAGGTGGATTCGCTTGTTACACTGACTTAGTTCGAGACAGCTTGCCTTTGCACTTTGACAAGAACTTGGACTTAGCTGTGTATGACCAAAACCTTGTCTTAAGCTTCTGATGGCTCTCTGAACCTAGGCTTGGCATTGGTTGATAAGAAGTGGCAAGACAAGTAAATAACCCATGGCACATACTTAGAACTTGCTTATGATTCTCAAGCGCATAAATCTGAAATTTGCAAGTCTCTAAATTGCTTATGGCTATTGTATATGCTTTGGTTGAGAGTAGCACACCTTGTATGTATTGCTAGCATCTTGATGTTCATGCCTACCTTGCTAGATGCTATTCATGTTGGTGATGCTTTCTTTTCAACAACTCTGAAAAATATGCTCCTGATCTGTATAATATAGATTCAATTGAGCTTGTTTGCATGCTTCCTTGCCCTCACATGCTCTTATGCTAGAACATGTGTTTACTAGCTTTTCATCCCTGCTGAGCTCTTCATGGTACACTTCCTGCATTTCATAGCATATTTTGAGGGGGAGTTGTCTGATTCAGGAGGAGTAGAGTTCTATGAACCCTTGATGTGTTCATTGTCAACAAGGGGGAGAGAAACGTTGATTCATCAGAAATGTTGATTCATGAGTATTCTTGGACCAAGAGGGAGAATTCTGGAGAGTTTGTTGAGGGAGAGCCTTGTATTCATATTGCATTTGTGAGGATGCACTTCAGGGGGAATTTGCGTTTTGCACGCTCTTTCATCGGTGCATTGAGCCTTTTGCCTCTTTTTGGAGGAGCCGATGCTTTGCCTAAGCATGACTATGTTGAGCCGGTTTGCCTCTTTCTTGAGGGGTCATGCTTTAGTTTGATCGACTGCAGTTGAGCGGTTTCCCATATCTTAGGGGGTCGATCTTTGGCTTAGTTTTTGTTGCCTCAATTTGCCCTTCTTTGCTTGGGGTTGGCTTTTGGGCATCTTGAGCAACTTCTTCTCTTCTTTCTTTTCAGTTTTACGCTTTTCTTCTTGTCTTTGTTCTATTTCAGGTTATAGGTTAAGGGTGTTGACAATGCACTCATCAAGGGGGAGATTGAGAGCCAATGGACCGGCCTCATTGCTCTCCTGGTGTGATGAGTGATTGTCAACATGCTCAGGCCCTCCGATGGATAGGAGGCCCTCCGATGGACTGAAGGTAGTAGAAGAAGAAGACCTCGATGGACTGAAGCAAATGCTCAGCGTCGATCGGTCAAGGGAGCTCGGTACACGGAGGGGCGGTTCGGCAATGGTGCTGTAAGCCCTCCGATGGACTGCGAGGCAACTCCGATGGATTGGAGAAGTCGGGTGCCACCGTGGTGCTCAAACCCAAGTGCGTGGCGCGGAGGCGTGTCGAGGGGGCTTTGGCAGCTTCTGCTCAAAACCGCCATCCAAGCTACTCAAGCCTTGGTGAGTTGGGCCACAACTTGCAAAGATAGAAGAGATGGGCCAAATCCGGCCTAGGCGGAGACTTTCTAAAGTTTGCTGGTTTCTACTTCAAAACCAGGGGTCGATCGGCAGATTTGAACTACTGGCCACGTGGACGTCATCTGGTAGATTGCGTGCAATAGAAGGAGATTAAGACTCCATCGCGGTCGTCCGTCCCCGAGAAAGTCGAGTCTTTTCCAGTTTGGCCCCTACGGGCATTTATGTAATATAGGGGTCTTAGTGTAAAACTGCGTCGTTAGGCCTAGGCTATAAATACCTAAGTGGCTGGTCAATTAGGTGACTCTTCCACCACCATTTACATCTAGGCTTAGCATTCCAATCAGCCAAGTGCCTAGCGAGAGAACCGGGTACTTAGACTAGGACTTGGAGTCCCCCTAGTCTAGTACTTTGCATTAGTGGGAGTATGAAGGGAGGTAGGCTGTGAGGAACCTCTTGTAAACTGATTTGCACTTCTAATCAGCAAGATTCCTTGTCAAAATCGTGCTCATGTGTGGAGCCTCTTCCTCCCCCTCTCTCTAGTTTGGATTTTGGATGAAACTCAAAAGCTTTTGGTGATTTGTTTTGCACGCGAGTTAATCCTGTTCTTTTGGCTCTTTTGGACTTGCAAGGACGTGTGAAATATGTCCTAAAACATCTCCATCCTATTGGATTCCCACGAGCAAGTTGCTATTGAGTTTTCCCCTTTCTTGCCCAAGGATTGCCTTCTCACGAGATCTGAAATTTCCGCTATTCCCGTGGTCATTTTAAGTTGATCTTTTGGGAAAAGCTTTGGAATAGGGTTCAGACAGCCTGTGCAAAATCTCGTGAAGTTTGGACAAGATTTGGACAAGTTTTAGGTTTGGGAGCTCAAGAGCCGCAGCTCTATCAGACTATCCAGCGCCCTACCAGACTATCCGGTCCTACCAGACAGTCTGGCGTGGCCTACCGGACAGTCCGGTAAAGGCTGCCCGGTGGCTCTGCCACCGGGCTATCCGGTGGTGGTCACCAGACTATCTAATGCCACCGGACAGTCCAGTTTGCCTAGGTGCTGCCCTGTTTTCTGTGATGTGGTTCTTCCGCTGGGTTTTTGCCTTGGCTTTGCTGTTTCCCAGTGCCTGACCATACTTCTGGCTTGCTATATCCCAGTGAGTCGCATCTTGGTGCGGTTAGTGTCGAGTGGGGATTTTGCCAAGTCCATTGCTCGTCGTGACTTGCTCTCTTCTTGGTCATTGAGTTGCGTGGCTTTTCTTCGCAGGTGCGTATCCGATCAGTGGACGGCACCTTGCGCTTACTAGACACGTATTTGTTCCGTGGACGGTATCTAGTGCAGTTTCTGTGAGCTGTTTTGCACTAAGCTTGGGGGTTGTGATTTTGAGTTTTCAAGTGCTCCTATTCAACCCCCTCTAGTCGCCCGTCTCGGTACTACACTCATTTATTTATTTCATTACCTTAGATGAATCAGCAGGGTTTCATTACGAGACCTATACAATGAATCCCTAGAGTGTATTCGCCCGTTACAGGTTGCCGTTACCCAAGCATAATTGTCTCCTCCGGAAGGGTGACTAACAAGACTAAATAAACCAAACCGCAACCTAACAGGAGAGTGAGCCTAATACCCGTCAACGCCCATCATACACCATGTTTCAGGTAAGCAAAATACCCGTCCTAGTTCATCTAATTGATTAATCAAGGATGTCATATTCCATCCCTTGTGGTTGTACTGTTTTCTTAGGTGGTCGCTCGGCGAACCGGTCCTTACGGTAAAGCACTTGAGCAAAACCCACGAAACGTGCTCAAGTGCCCATGTGGCAAAGGAATCAACTTTTATCATTATTGCATCATTAAGTATTCAAGGTTTAGTAACATGAATAATATGTGTTGAGCGCTAGCATTAGTCTACACATCACAGCCTATCCCAAGTTTCATAGACATGTAAGGCATATGAAGCTAGTCATTGTTAATAGATGCAATCAAATTGGGCTCTAAATTGTGTGATTAACGTAAATAGGACATAGGTCAAAGAACACTCGCCTTCTTTAGCAAAAAACTGCTCAGGGGCTTCCCAAGCTTGATTATCAGCAAACACGAACGGATCGTCGTCTACACGTTACACACATACAAGCCATAAGCATAACATGACAAACAGTACACCAAACAATATAAACAGGGATTAAAAAGAATATATAATTAATCTACACTTTACTACGGTTCCATAGGTTTAAGAATCACTCGAATCAAAGTTATAACGCAAAAGTATGTCCTAAAACTAAATTTTAAGATTACTATTAGATAGAGAGATGATAAGACAATGGTGGCGTTGGCCGGCGCCGCTCGCTAGGCTTGGCGGAGGGACACCGGAGCTCCACGTACCCATGGCTCCGGTGGGCTTAGGGCGAGTGGGACGGCGTGCGCGAGCAAGGGCGCGGCGCAGTGAAGCGGACAGGGGCCCCACGACGGCGGCGCGGGAACTAGCGGCGAATGGCGACGAAGCAATGCGGCAATGCAACACCGGTGATGCAAGACACGATTGAGGGCGCGGATAGGCTAGATAGAATCCTCACCTCGATGCGAAGCTACGGGTGAAGACGGTTTCGACAGAGGCAGTGACGGCGAGTGATAATGAACGGTGGCAGCTCCTGTGCGAACCGTAAGCTTTGGGTGAGCTAAGATCAACAGAAGAACATGAGATTCGGGCCGAGATTAGGCGCTCTACCTGACAGCGAAGATCGACAGCCAAGTCCCGTCATCGGTGGTGGCTGACAGCGAAGATCGACGGCGTGAAATTCGACGAAGCGTGCGGCAATCTTGAGTGCGATGGCCGCTGGTAGGGATTGGAGTTGGGTGGGCACTGATGTCCCTGTCGGCATCCTTTATAGGATCGGGGTCCATGTTTTGCCACAAGGGAGATGGCGCAACGGAGTCCAGCTTGGCTGGTGCTCGATCCCGCCACGGACTCTGGTCCGTGCGTGCACAGGAAGGGAAAGGAAGTGGAAAGGAATACGCGTGGTCCCCAGCTGGCAGCGTGGGAGTGGAGGGCTAGCACGAGCGAGCTGCTCCCAGGCTGCTGCTGCTGCTGCTACACTGGGCAGCGGAAGAGAAAACAAGGCCAGGCCGTTTTACTACTCGAGTCAGGAAGAAGAAAAGAAGAGAAGAGAGAAAAGAAAAAAAAGACTTTCTCTATATTCTTTGGAGAAGGAGAAATACTTTAAGAGTTCTAAACGAATTTAAATTCAGATATGAATCACCACAAATCACCCAAAAGGAATAAGCAGCAGCATGTATACATCAAACAAATAATTCCTAGGATTCATTTTACTTGATTAATTAGAAAATGCATAAACAGTTATGGTGTCATGCATAAACATCCAACTCTAACCGAATTAATTTATTTGGCCAAGGGTTTTCATGTATCAAAAAATCAGGGTGTTAAATGTTTGATGGATGGATGATGGACACTTGCATTTGCTTGACATATTTATTTTACGCATGAACTTTTTAAATTTGTGTGGCTATGAACCTTGTTTGTAATAACTTGTTAGAACCTAAGCTTGTGGACTGATTGCTTATCTATCTATTTCTCTTGTTCTGACGTGTGTGGTTGATCGAGGTGATTTTCAATGACAAGGAACTATTTATTGACTATCAATGTTATTTTATTGGTCCTTGATCACCATTTTATAGGGGAAGCTCTGCCGGATTTTATCTTTGAAAATGTGCATATATATTAAAATTCTATCAAATGATGCACAAATTTAGGGGGAGCCAACTCTACCCATCGAGTTTTTTTATTCATTTATCTATATTATGAAATCGGTCTTCACGCATAGCTAAGTGGTTCATAACTCAAACTCAAATCCTTTTTATACCTTTGGTATAAGAATGATTTGAAAAACCTATTTCAACTTCTTATGTCTGTGGTTGTCATAATTACCAAAA
Source organism: Paspalum vaginatum (assembly GCA_030272315.1). Lineage (NCBI taxonomy): Eukaryota > Viridiplantae > Streptophyta > Magnoliopsida > Poales > Poaceae > Paspalum > Paspalum vaginatum. Next base: position 20,953,362 of record CM059017.1, read on the forward strand.
AGAGGGAGATTGAAGGGATCTAGGCCCTATTTGGTGTTTTGGTAATTGTGACAACAGTGTGTGGACTTATGTTTCAATTGAGTATATTGAAGGGAGTTGAGTCCACGGATAAATGAGCTCGGTTGATATGGATTAAGCATGGTGATTGCTCCATGGCTGGATAGATCAAGGCAAAGGTAAAAAGATAGGTTTTGAGTTTTACCGGTCAAATGGTGCTTATAGGATGAAAATTGACTGGATTAATAGGCTAGATAGCATTACCATTAAGAGGGGTAAATTGTCTTTACTTGACTGGTCTTCTAGTGCCTCATTGATCATATAGTTGATGACATTGCATGAGGGCTAACAACGCTTCGATTTGTGAAAAAAAATTCTATTCAAAAGCTGTTTTTCTTTGAGCTGATTTTCAGAGAGGCGGACTCTCCGGGTGTGACACCCTGGTTTTTAACGGACAAAAGCAGAGCTAATCCATATGTGTGCCAAGATTTAATCTCACACATATAGAGATAATATCAGTGATATCACAAACAATGCTTTATTACATTTCGTTAAACAAAACTTACATTAAGACATCAAGTCTTTAACACAGAGTAGCGGAAGCGTTTCTATATCTCCGAGCCATCCACATGGAAACCAACCGGGGGTCACTTGCCTAGAACTCCATGAACCTTCATTTGTACTCTTTCAGGCCTTCATCTTTCTGAGCAACGGTTGGAATTTCCCCCCAATAAAGAATAAAAGTAAAGAAAGCAAGTCTGAGTACACCAACTCAAGTGTGAGTACACCAACTCGTACTCAACTAGTATAACAAGAAGCATGAGGCTCTAAGGTTAGATGACTCGATTGCATTTGCTTTTAGTTGGTCAACTTTTTTTAACAGCTATTCACTAAGACGAGTAGGTAAACCATTAGCGCAAAAGATACTGCATAAATATTAGTCAACATTATTGATAACATAACCATCTTCCAAAACCGAACCAAGAACCACTAATCAACATGAAGGATCTAGGCTGCTCATAACCGTGAGCACGTCTGACATGTTAGTTTTACACTCGAGATGTTGTACATCTTTACCCACAAGTCTTGAGCTACGCTAGTGGTTGATCACATTGTCTTAGATGATATGACTAGCAAGGACACTACGAGACCATTACAAAAATCATGTTGGTAAAAAGAAACCTGCAAGGAATCAAGCGCCGCAACGATGGTGTCCGCCTCACAAAGGAAGAAGCACATAGCACACTCAACCTAAGGCAGTGCAGCCACCAGAGAAGCTTACTCCCTTTCTTGCCCCGCAGGTAAGTTACTTCAAACCTAAATTACTTAATTAATAAGTCAAGACCGTCCCATTCTAGTCTCATGGTAGCACGGTTGTCCCAGGTTGTCACTTTGCGAAATGGTCCTTATGGAGAGTGGCTGTGAGCAAAACCACTAAGCACATTGCTTATGCCCCCTAAACCAAGTTGCTAAAAAGACAATTTTAAGGAGACATGAACCACTCAAGCACACATCACAAAGGGTCAAGATCAACAAATTATATTGCATAGATCCATTAACAAGATTATTAGCAAAAGAAATACATGAGTTTGCACGGCACCTAGCAAAACTTAACCAACATGCATTCCCATACGTAAAACATCGAGTAAAGAGGCTATCGTATAGTCCTTATAGGCATACGAGTTAGACACATGCATATGAGGTGATTAAGGATTATTAGGTTGTCCATGTTATACTTGCGTTTCTCAAAGTACTCTTGCTACTGCTCACAGACGTTGATCCTCAGCGCAAACAACCAAAACAACAAACAAAGGGGAAACTAAGAACAATACACCATACAACAAATGATTGTATAAAGAACATAAAAAGAACACTAGTTGTTACTAAGAACATGGGAGCACAACAAATGGAACAACTACTAACAAGGAGATAAAGATGGCTTGAAAAAAAAATAAACTCATAATGAAGGATATGAAGGTAGGAACAATAGGATTTGGTAGTTTATGAAAACATTTTGATGAGAGTTTGTAATGAGTTTAATGTGTCTCAAATGGCCGATGAGTGTTAGAAGATTATCATGGGTTAAGGGACAAATACTTACAGCAAGACTTTGGTAAGGAGGTTGAACTCTTGGAGTAAAGCATGCCATGATAGGGATGGAGGTAGTGGGTAGACTCACTAAAACTTTCCAAGGACAACAGATTAGAGGGGTGGTTATTGGTGGAGCAGTCAAATGGATTCTTCATGTTATGGTCATGGTTCAGAATTATGATGGTGTTGACGTCACTTAAGCACAGCAAACCTTATACTGCAAGCGACAGTATTGTATGTAGCTTTTCCCCAGGATGAGTATCATGGGTTTTGTCAATCCGGGAAAACAACTAATTGAGAACTAATTAACAAGAGTTTATAGAAAAACTAAGGATTAAAAGGTATTCTAATCTAACTCTAAACCAGTCCTTAATCTAAACCAATCTTTTGCCCAAACTAGATAAAGACTATACTAATTATATAAGATACACAATTAGAACATAATTAGAGTACTAATTAAAGGGTATTAACTAGATTCTAATCAAGCTCTAATTGGATCCAAAACTATACATGATATGGGGAGCCACAACAAGATTAGAGCAGCGAGATAACTAGTAGCTCAAGGTAGACAAGCATGTTCAAGCATATTCATCATAGCATAATTAACTCAAGATCAACTAATATAATCCCCGAGATCAAGTTTAACCATTCCCTAGACTTTACTGTCACTAGTAACTAGGTAATCGACGAGAAACTCTCAACAGCCATACATAATTAGATAACGCGCTTCTAATTACTTCACACAGTCTAATAACATAATTAGAGCAACTAGAACCTCTAATCACCATGATTACGAGAACTAGAAACACAACCATATTATCAGTAAACTAGATCATCGATCAAGAATGCTAGATAAATATAACCTTTAATGGCATGGTCTAATAATCAAGCATTTAGACCTAAAGTTAATTAGAGTTAGAACAAGCATAATTAGAGCAAGAATATGATAATTAGACAAGAACAATGCTTCATTAATAAATTGTATCAAATATACAACCATGATCATACATTCCCTTTATGATACAATTAGACCTCTGGAGCTAGGTAATTATAGCACCGTGCAAGGCCTCTAATCACCTCTAGGAACTAGAAGAACTCTAATCCTAGACTAGAAACTCGTCCCTCTACTCTCCTCTAGTTGTGGTCCTTCTTGTAGCCGTCTTCACGCCTTGATAATGAATTGGATGCCCGATCTCAGGGCCTAGCCTCGCTATTTATACACTAGAGAAGACGTGGGAAAAAGGAAATCTTGAACCGACATAAGGAGACCCTGGGTCGGCCGACTTGGGGGGTTAGGGTCAGCAACCCGGACTCTCCCTCCACTCGTTTGTTTCCATCTTTCGCGGGGTCATTACTTGTCGCCTAAGAAATATTTTTCTTCTTTCCATCTTCCACCCGTATATATATATTCCTCATTCTACTTCGACCACTTAGTCTTTTTTCTTCTTCTTTTTTTTTATACAATGGCGACCACTTGGTCCCTTTATTTTTTTTCTTTTTTTTTGCTGCCTCAAAAATATACATTTTTTCTTTAAAATAAAAGCTTTCCATCCCCACTCTTGAACAATACTCGTCCTTGAGTATATTTGTCAAAAATGATTAGAACTGGGGATAGAATTTGTCTAAAAATAATAATTAAAACCCTTGACATACTCCAGAAAATAATAGGTTGTTGTCAAGGAGGTTTCATAATGATAATCTTGGTTTAAGGGTGGATATCCAGCGAAGTTTGTACTCTCTCTAATGTAGAGAGATACAATGCATGGATAAAAAGGCTGGCAAATGAAAAGTTAAGCAAAAATGAATGACCAGCTTTGAAATCTCATTCCCTATATTCAAATCTTAATTTCACTCAACCAAGAATTAAATTTGATCAAACTAAGGTTTGTATATATAGCTCTAATAGGTAGGGCCTATACAGAATAATCATAAAAAAGAGATCATAGCACTTAAAATCAAATAAAAATTTAAGGAGATCTATCATGATAAAAATAAAATCTAAACAGGAATAACATATAGGGTCTTTATGAAATATCATATCTATCATATAAATGCTGATCATAATTCTATTAAATTGCATTAAATGAGAGTATAAATTAGTCTACAAATTTGACAATAGAAAATAAGAGAACAAAGTTTTTATTTACTCCATCAAAGGGGTGATACATGATCACGATTCAAATTAACTAATTCATAAAAGATAAAATTTAAATCACTCATAATTATACACAAATAGATAAAAGAAAATATAAAATAAATTAAATTAAAGTACATGGCGAAAATAAATAAATAAAAGAAAAACTAAGAAAGCAAACCAAAGTCTTCATTGATCCTGGTTCCATAGCTGCAAGTTGAGTAACATCTCTTCAATGCTCTGGGTATTCTGCTCATATTGATTAATATTCCCTCTCATTTGATCAACTAGCTGGTAATTCTGAGCCACCATAGATTCAATGCCATGAAATGCTTGTTGTGGCATATTCTGAGCTGCAACATATTCTAGAGTATGAAATCTTGCTCTCCTAGGAATAAATGTTGCAGGTGGAGTGATATTTGCTGAAGGTGTAAACACTGGAGTAGAGGTAGGATCAAAAGAGCTGACTAGCCTCAGATTAAACACAGGCCTGTGATGATCCGGTTCTAAACCGTTCACTCGTAAATTGTTGGCTTGGCTAAGTTAAGAGTGTCTCCCAGCTGCCCCATCCAGCTGATGATGGTTGTTGGCTTGACTCTCCCTCTTCAAACATGAATTTTTTTAGCCAATCAGTTCTACCTTGAGCAAATAAAGCAAGTCTGGGACTAGGAATCCTGAATTTTGTCTTGGAAACAAAGAACCCACTGGCTGAATTTCCATAAATATCCTTTCCTTCCTTTAAGGAATTTTCATTAATGTTTGCCAGGTGTCTTTGTGTAAATTGGGTTAAACCCCAATTCAGGTTTCAATGATGAAGCAATAATAGTCAAATAATGCCCAAATCCTAGTAATCCAGTGCTTCTATTTCTCTAGATAATCCAATGATTTATCTTGGAATTAACAAGATTTATCCAAGTGGGTTGGCATAGTGCAATATAAAGCCATTTCAATTCTGTAGCTTGCACTTTTGTATCATCAAGCCTCTCTAAAACTCTGCAAGTCATGAACCTATGAACTATCTTCATCCTCTCCATAGAAGAACTAGTAGCAATTTGCAGCCAAAAATTCTCTAAGGTGGATTGATCAACCTCAATATTCTGAGGTGTATTCTCTCGGAATCCTAATAAGGCTCCAACAGTGCCAAAAGATATTTCCGTCCAATTCTCCTTAATTCTAAATCTGAGATTATAAACTAAATTAGAGGACAGGACTATATCCATAGTTGTCATTATCTCTAGTGCTAAATCCTGTTGATATATTGCACTAAAGTGATTGAAAACATTCCAACCTAAATTATCAAATGCTCTTTCTATGCTTGGTGTGAAATCTAGTGCATTCTTGAAATCAAAGTCCAAATCAAAATTGGAGGTAATTCTGTTTCGGCAACTGTTATACCTTTGCTCTTCAATAGATGATCTGAGAGAGAACCCTTCTGAAGAATAATTCCACCCTTCATCTTCATCATCAATGTTCATGGGTTAAGGGGCATGAAATTGAGAACGAGTTCTTGGCCTTCTTGCTGGTTCCACAACATCTTCCACTTCAACAGAAAAATGAGAAGAACAACCTCGTAATCCTTGATCCCGGTAGAGACTTCGACCGGATTCAGAACTTCCCATCTCAGAGACAGAATGTATTCTTGATGAACGCCTTGATGAATCATCATTCTCTTGATGAAGAACCCTTGAAGGTTTTCTTGAAAAACTTGGCAGCTTGCTTTATCCTTCCCTCCCAAGATCAAGACTACTACTATTCTCTTTGAGTTTTCTGGCTTCTGGTGGTGGTTCTGGGTGTGGTGAGATGCAACAACTACTCCAAATTTATAGGCAAAGAGGTGGTTCAAAGGGGAGGTTCATCTAGTGAAGGAACACCTAGGGTAAGCGGATCCTAGGGGGCTGGTCAGCCAAGCCAGGGCCCTGCTGGCTCTGCTAGCTCCCTCCTTTCTCCAAAAGATTGATCATTTGATTCCTTGCAATAATGGATGGCTTCCTCTGCAAGTTGGTCGACATGCATGTAGGTTTTGACAGGAACTTCAATCAAACTTTTATGTTTGTCCCCTTGGATGCTTGTCCTTTGATTCCTATCCTATTAAACTTTGATCATATCTCTTGTCATTATGTTGGCTGGTGTCTTCATGATCAAAGAAGGATCCTATGTTGCCTAATTAACTTTTCTTTATTAAGTAGTTGATTATCTTCACTGATTCTATATCCTTAATTTGCTAATAAGCAATATAGATATAAATATTCCTACTAATGTAGGTTTAATAATCATTAAGCACTCAAAAAGATTAAGGTTATTTTCATATTAAAAGTTTAAACCTAATTATCATATTGAAAATAAACCTATGTTTTGTTTTGTTTAAAAGCCAATGTTTGGTTAATTCAACAAAATTAATTTCAGAATAAAGATAAGCAACTCAATTCATGAATTGAATTGAATTGAATTTACTCACTTTTTTTCTTAAGCGTGGCTTAGGTAAGCGCCTAGTTTTTGGATAAAAATAGAGAGAAAATTTTGAAATAAAGCAAATTACTGAGATTAAAATCTGGAAAATTGTCTCTCTTTTTTTAAATTAACCGCTAAAAATTGAATCAAGTACAAAAACTGGCAAAGGCTTCGTAAGTTTTCTAAGTTAGATAGCTATATTAGTGAGAGTAGCTATCTTTTACTATGCAATTAAAAATTTGAATTCAAATCCAACTAAATGAAGACTTTATTAATTTCAACTATAGTTCATGAAACAATGAAGTTGACTAAACTTTATAATCTGAGAAAAAGATAAACTATACTAAAAACTTTTAAAAATACGTGGGTTGCCTCCCATAAAGCGCTTGAAAATTAAAGTCTTTCAGCCAGACTCTAATCCAGACCGTCCAATGTCTTGTGTAGACACTGCAGATGAATCTTCTCCTTCAAGCTTTGTCATCCCCAATTGCTCGACATACTTCATATCTGGGGCGAAATTTGAATGAGCTTGATTCTCCATTGATGTTGAACTTGATTTCTCCCTTTCCTACATTGATGTTAGCTTGTGCTGTCCTGAGAAAAGGTATTCCGAGTATCAATGATGATCTTGAACTTCCTCCCATATCCAAAATAACGACATTTGCCACTGTGAATTTAGAGTTATGTAATTGGGCTTATCCAGTGCTCCTCCTTATTTCATGGAGATAATAAGTTTGACCAGTTTGTGGTTGTACTCATCAATGACATAATCACTTTCTCTAAGATGAAGAAGGAGCATGAGCCGCATTTGATGATGGAATTTCTAACCTTGTGTGATCTCTATGCACAACTGAAAAAGTGCGTGTTCTGACTTTCAGAAGTTAGTTTCTTGGGACATGTAATTAATGAGAAGGGTATCTCGGTTGATCCAAGCAAAGTTTCCACAGTAGTAAAGTGGGAGAGACCATCTAATGTCAAGGGAGTGAGAAGTTTTCAAGGAATGGCTAGATATTACAAAAGTTTTGTGAAGGATTTCTCTATCATTGCTAAGCCTTTATCTATGCTAACACATAAAACGTGAACTCTGAATGGACTAATGAGTTCCTGCTCTAGTGTTCACCATTCCTGTGCCTAGCTAACATTTCACTATTTATTCTGATGCTTCTCAGACTTGGGTGTGAGTATGCAAGGCTGGAAGGTGTCTTACAGATGCATCAAGACTTAAAGAAAAAAACACTTGTTGAAGATAATGAAAATAGTTGTGGCAAAGTATGGCATCTTGTGCCACGAGTTAATATTGAGCATAAGCATTCTGTTGGGAAGCTACAATAATTAGATGTTCCTTTATGGCCTTGGGATGACATTGCCATGGATTTAGTGGTTGGTTTGCCATGCACCCCGAAGGGGAAGGATGCTATCTGGGTTGTCGTGGATCGCTTGAATAAGGTGGCACATTTTATTCCCTATCATTCAAAAAATTCAGCAAGTGATATGGCTCCAATCTATGTCTGAGAAATTGTGAGGTTGCACGGGGTTCCAAAGACTATAATTTCCAATAGAGATTCCAAATTTAATTCCAAGTTCCGGCAAAGTTTACAAGGTGCATTGGATACTGATGTAGTGCTTAGCACTGCTTTTCATCATGGTCAATCTGAGCGTACAATTCAAACACTGGAGGATAAGCTTAGATCATCTGTTCTGTCCTAGCATGGCAGCTGGGAAGATCACTTGCCTCTAGTGGAATTCGCTTACAATAACAATTACCACGCTAGCATTAAGTGTGCGCCTTTTGAAGCTCTTTCTGGGCGCAAGTGTAGATCACCACTTTGTTGGGATGCAGTGGGGGAGAAAGTTGTTCTAGGTCCCGATTGGGTTCATAAAACCACTGAGCATGTGTCTGAAATTCGACGACATATGCTAGCTGCTCAGAGCAGGCAGAAGAGCTATGCAGATATCAGGAGACAAGATCTAGAATTTCAGGTTGGGGATCATGTTCTTCCCAAGGTATCTCCCACGAAAGGTGTTGTGAGATTTGGCACTAAAGGGAAGCTGGGCCGAGAAATATTGGCCCATTCACGATAGTAGCTCGGATTGGAAAATTGGCTTATCAACTAGAGTTGCCTGAATCTATGAAAGGTGTGCATAATTTGTTCCATGTTTTCATGCTACGAAACTACTTGAAAAATCTAGAACACCATATAACTCTGGAGCCTGTAACCATTGAGCAAGACTTGACTTTTGAGGCTCGTCCGTTAAGAATCTTGGAGGAGTTAGAAAGAGTGTTGCGGCATAGGACACTCAAGTATATGAAGGTCCTTTGGACCAATCAGACTGAGCGTGAAGGGACTTGGGAGCTCAAGTCGCAGATGCGATTGCAGTACACTGAGTTGTTCACATCTGGTGAGTAGTTTTTCGTGTTCAAGTCTACTAATTCCGTTTTCTCACTAATCAAAATAAAGAATTCGAGGGCGAATTCTGTTCAACGGGGGAGGAATGTAATATCCCAAATAAATAAATAAGTAAATTAGTCAAACCAGCATAAAGGTTGACCATGGACAATGAAAATTTGACTTTTGGCTCTGATGTCAAATGGACGATCGGAGACCGTAGATGCGTAGATCTCATCGAAACGAGTCGGTTTGACTACTCATATGCCCCATTCGAACATCATATGAATTTATACGGATCCGTGAAATTTGAGCCATCGGATTCTAATTAGGTTTGTGCTTCTCACGTTAATAACGAAAAAAAACAGCAGCCTCCGGTTTATTCCTCCTGCGCCTCCCTCCAGCCCGCGCTTCGGCCGAGACCCATCCTGCACCGTAGTCTTTGTTTTCCCTCAAGTGCTGCCCAGATTGTCGCCTTGCCGCCCTCCACTGTCCTCCTTAGCATCCACCATCTTCCTGCTAGAGCTGGTGCAGCCGCAGCCTGTGCTCCTCGCCAGCAGCCGCTTCCAGCTGAGGGGGATCCCGTGTGGCTCCCTTGCACATTGCAGGCGACGTCCAGAAAAGAAAATTTCCGGTGAAGGGGGAAGCTGCGGGCCTGGTGCTGGCAGCCCCATCCGGGTAATTACCCTAAAAGAAAATTCTTGTTTGCTGAGTTATTTCTTTGGTCTTGCTTACCGTGTGGATTGGTTCCAATCTGGACAAATTAATGGTTTGGGCGAGATGACAAAATCCTGAGTTCCTGACTAGCTGTGCTCTCCTGGAATCGATACTGAATGCAGCAATTTAGGGGAGCTATTTGTGCTCTCCGTAACCTGGATGGGAAAATAACAAAGTAAGGGGTTGCAGGCCTGTGCTTTAGAAAATTTAGGAGTAAAGCAAACGTTTGGGTTCTGTCTTTAGTCTATGCACAACAGGTGTATTGTGTAATTAAATTGAGGGCACCGTTCTCAGATTAAACCCAAATTGACCCACTAATGTTGCAATCTTGAATTCTAGGCATACCTCTGGTCATGCGTGAACTTCAAATAAGTGTTGTGTTGATTCCATTAGCCACATGGAAGCAAAGAGAAGACAAATATAATCTGCAGTTTTCTTTCTTTTATGCTGACCTATTGGCTGTACATATGGGGTTACCCTTACTGCGTTTTCTTTGATATAACTCTGGCCTTGCCTTTGAGTGTGATCCGTTGTTGTTCAGGTAGTGGCGAATTAGAGAGCAGAACCGAAACCTCTACTCAACGTGTTACATCGCGTCGTCAAGGCAAGTGCATGACGAACTATTTCTGTTATGACTGGGTTGTCGTTGGTTGTTTCTTGCACTTTGATGTCGATCTATTCATTGTTCGAATACGAGATATTCATGTTTCACGATTCAAGATTCAAGTTTCATTTAAATTCAATTCAAGTGCCAGTGGATCCGATTGTGCAATTTGAACCTTATATTTAGGTTCCTATGTGTAAGTGTAAGTGATAGCCCCGCTTACTCGGCTTTACCGGTAAATGCTAAGGAGAATTCATGTGCTGTCCATTTTAGACGGAAACTACTATTTCATTGATGTTCTATTCAAATGATTTTTCTTTGGTTCATGTCGTATATTTGTTGACTAGTTCTAAATTGTGCTTGCTGAGTATTTTTACTCACCTTTATGTTTATTTGGTTTTTAGGTATCAATTGATCGAGGCATGCATGGGCATTGGGATTAGTTCACTCTACTTAGCACACACATAGATTTCATTTATTCAACTCATATCAGTATATCTTAGCTCGCCCGTGGTTAATTTCAGTCAAATTAATTATGTCATTGTATCCGGTTATGGATGGGTTGGCCGTTTATCTTTTTTTTTTGTTGGGCTGTGATGCTTGTATTTCAGCTATATCTTGCGGAAGGCTAGTTTTCAGGGGAAACTCTGCCGAAATTTTCAATAGTTTGCTAGACTCAGCATGCAAGATGTGTTGATTGGTAGCGCCTAGTTGTGTAGACGGCTGGGCTGTTACAAGTGATCTTGCCATCAATATTGTCTAGCACCTTGTCCATAGTTTTAAACTTGGAGCGTGTATCCTTGTTGATCTTTGCTTACTCTTCCATAAAGTCTTTAAGTTGAATCTGTAAAGGAATGGCATTTTGAATAGCTGATCCGGCAGTGAACTGTTGTCTATTTTGTCTATAGTTGGACGGAGGAATCCAACCTTCCTTTTTGGCATAGTCCAAGTCTCCACACTCTTCACAAGTCATCATAGCTTCAGTAGACTTCGCTTTCTCGGCTCTGCCTCTGTCCATCTTTTCAAAACTTCTCATAAGTGAATCGATCTTTCCACCATGAATCTCCATCTTATCCACTTCCAGCACACTCTTTACCACTCCAATGGATGTAGATGTTGTAGGCGCCACCCTTGTCTGCTCCCATGTTCCATTCTCAGCGATCTTCTTGAATAGAGCTTCGGTCTCTGTGGGAGTGAGACTAAGAATTAATCCTTCGGAAGATGCGTCAATCTGAACTCTACACACGCATTGAGTCCACCATAAAATTTCTAAATTAAATCCCATTTCTGAAAGTTATGGCGAGGGCAGGCTGACACATAGTCGTTGAATCTCTCATAGGCTTAATCAAATGTCTCAGTGGGGTACTGCACAAATATTGAAATCTTGTTGCGCAAAGCTTGACTCTTCCCTGGAGAAAAGTACTTGGCGGTGAATGCTTGTAGTAACTGCTGCCAGTTGTTTACTGTAGCTTCTGGAAATGTAGACAACCACTGATGAGCTTTCCCCATTAGTGAAAATGGAAAAAGCCTTGCTCTGATCTGATCATCAGTGACTCCCTCGATATTGAAAGTATTACAAATCTGCAAAAATGTCTTCAAGTATTGATTCGGGTCTTTCTTTCCACTGAATGGTTGATTCTACACTATGTTGATCACTGAGCTTCTGATCTCGAATGTTCCCTGAGGTGGAGTGAGGTCTCTGATCTTCAAATCAATTGAGGTTGGCACATACACGTCCATGAGCTTCTTTTCTTCAATTGATTCACCCATTTCCGGCAGAGTTTCGTCTTCTTCTGAGAACATTTGGCAGAGCTTCGAGACTTTCTGAGCAGCTTCGCTGGATCATCCACATAATTAGTTGGTTTGTTGGACAATGGTCCATCCATTCTTGCTAATGTTAGTGGCAGAGAATATATACAAAGAAAAATTATATTCTAGAGAGTTTACACTAAACTTGACTAAACTTAATTTAAACAAAAATAATAAAAATTAAACAAAATAAATGGTGAAAAGAAAATAAAAAAATAAAAAGGAAAAAGATAAATGGGGCAAGAAAATAAATAAAATAAATAAAAGAAAACTAAAATACATAAAGATAAAAACATAAACATAAACTCAAATTAATTAAGACTTGACTAATTAGTTTTCCGGCAACGACGCTAGAAAAGCTTGTTGATGTCACTTAAGCACGACAAACCTTATACTGCAAACGACTGTATCGTTAGTAGCTTTTCATCAGAATGAGTATCATGAGTTTTGTCAATCCAGGAAAACAACTAATAAAGAACTGATTAACAAGAGTTTATAGAAAAACTAAGGATAAAAAGGTATTCTAATCTAACTCTAAACCCGTCCTTAATCTAAACCAATCATTAGCCTAAACTAGATAAAGACTATACTAATTATATAAGATAGGCAATTAGAACAGAATTAGAGTACTAATTACACTACAAGAATTTCGTTGATACATGATGATTCGCTTTCGTTACAGAACGTTGAAAACCCGTCATAAACAAGCATCTATGACATACCAAAATTCTGTCATTTATTGAGCGTCATAGATTGTTTGGCTCACTGTAACTGTCATAAATCAACAAAATCAAACCGTTAAATATAGCCCGTGACAAAAAATGGAACATCACATATTACCATATTATCAAAATTATCACAAATTGTTTTCACTTTCCGCTACTGCACCAATGCATTAACATTCGTCGTCACAAGATACAACAATAATGCAGATGTATATTTATTTATTCATGTATCGGAATCAACCATTGCCACATAAATCATATTACAAATCGGCCTAAGTGTCTGCAAACCCAAAACGTTAATCAATTCACAAGTGCAACTACAAGAAATTCATATCTAGGGTAACTATAGAGGAATCAAACTATATATAGGGTCCTACTACAAACCATGAATACTAGATGATCCATGGACGTGCTGATCCTAACTTGGAACCGTAGAGAAATTCTTCTCGAGAGACTCCATCCTAAGTCATCGTCAAGATTGCTAGTAAGATAAGGTGCGGCCTGAAATATATCAAATCAAATCATTATCCACTACATTATAGCAACTTTAAAACTACTTAGCTGTTATAACAGATACACAGGTTCAAATGATTTCACATGTCATCCGCTAAAGTTCTGTAAAAAAAAACAGACGTATATCAAAAGAGGCTTAAGTTCTTACATCAGACAGGGTACAATTACTGTATCATGGTAGCAAAGACGTGATGCAGGTAAACATTTTACCTAGATGGAACGGATCCTAAGGTGTTACAAGAGAAATATAAAGAACACAAATGCATTGACACAACATCTATGAGCTAAAATAAAGGGGTAGGGATGACCTAGGACTGCAGTTTGCTGGAGAGGGAGAGAGCAGCTATACTTGCTGTAGCTGTATCTCAATGACACAAAGAACTTGCACTAGCAGTGGGAAAAAGGATCTCTATTCCACTATGACCATTTTATAAGTCAGAAAATTAAATGTATATAAGCATGTGCATATGTATTACTGTATATTTAGTCCAATACAATTTAATAGAACGCACGCAAAATATCTATTTAAGGCGTGGACAACCCAAACAAAACAGGATTCACACTTTAAGCTTTCTTCTTGTTTTCTAAAGAATCATTACTAGAGCAAGATATAACCAAGGATGGAGATAAACTTTGAAACTACTTAGCTTGTTCTATGCATATAACTCTTAACTTAGGTTGTGCACAACATAATGAGATGCAGGGTGAACCAGTTTTAATAGACCACTCCAGATGATATGCCGAAACATAAGACAAGGAACTCAGTAGTCCTCTGTTTCTGGGCAGTAGTGAGACCATGGTATGTAGAGCACACATAACCAACAAATGAAGTAGGACAAATGGTTGTAAGATAGTGCAACATTTACAGGAACATTTATCTAAGACAAAGGAGGAGCTAGCTGGTTCAATACAATTTCTGATAGAAAAACTCAGGAGACCAAAGGTGAGGCAAAAGTACCTGGGTTTGCATCATAAACTATGCTTTTAGGTCCTCTTGGGAACACACTTCTGCTTCTGAGAAATTCAAAAAAGAAATAACAGGAAAGTGATTTAGTTTACATAGCCAAGAATATAGTACCAAATTGGAAAGTAGTCGCTCATTTATTCAACAATAAAGCAATCTGCTATATAATAGCAGTAAAACATAAAGAATACTAATTAGAGGCCAAAGCTAATTGATATTATTCCAAATCTAGATGTTATTCCAAACTGATTATTTCAAATCTAGATAACTTTCCAAACTGTAGAAAAACCAGAGAGTTAGCTATATCAATTCCAAATCTAGATATCATTCCAAACTGTAGAAAAACCAGAGAGTTAGCTATATCAATGGCCATCCAATCACTTGGGAAATTGCCACATTGAAGAAAATTTTAGCAACATCCAATGCGAGAGCTGTGGAGGAGGCGCCTAGGCTAAAACTTAACATATCAGGAAGTGAAACCATGCTAACATGGTTCTTGGAAATTTAAAACACTTATCTGCGAGAGGACCAAAATTAGTGCACGGTGTGGATGGAGACGCCTGTCTGTACAGCAGCAGCCATCATGTTCCAAACCTAGATCAAGAATCGTACCAATTTGGAGTAAATCAGATAGAGAAGAAAGGGAGGTGGCAGGCCTAGGGGCCACTTACAGCACCAATTTGGGCGTTGGCTCCATGGAGACGACGGATCTGGTGGCGCCGATACAACTTACTGCTCCACCTCCTCCAAGCATGGGGACATGAGCTGCCTCCTCCGCCGTGTATCCCGCTGGGCTGCGCTGGAGGCGAGAGCTGTGGAGGCGGCGCCTAGGCTCTGCGGCGGCGAGGGGACGCGGCACGGGCTGCCCAGGCGGCGGGCGCCGGCCACGCAGGCTGCCGAGCAAGCGGAGGTAGGCAGCGGCGCGGCCTTCCGAGGAGGTAGCGGAGGCAGGCGCCGCGGGCTGCCATGGAGGCAGGGACCGGCAGCCCTGGCTGCCCAGCTGGCCGCGGCGGGGCCGGCGGCGCGGGCCGATGGCGCGCGGGGGCGGCGGCTGGGAGGGAGCGGGGAAGAGACGGAAACGGATCTGGATCGGGAGGGAGCGGTTGGGTTCATTCACTCGGCTGGCTGGATTAATGTCAGGGTCCATCTACGACCTTCACGGATACGTTCGCAGACAATGCAAATAGAAACCACGTGATCCGTGACGTGCAAGTCGATCAAGCTACGATACATTATAGATATGCATGTGAATCATAGAACGTCGTTGATCTATACAAACTATCACATTTATAAAACGTGCTTTAAAATCTGTCATGTATTAACAAAATTCTTTTAGTGTTAAAAGGATATTAACCAGATTCTAATCAAGCTCTAACTGAATCCGAAACATACCTGATATGAGACGCTACAACAAGATTAGAGTAGCGAGATAATTAGTAGCTCAAGGTAGACAAACATGTTCAAGCATATTCATCGTAGCATAATTAAATCAAGATAAACTAATCTAATTCCCTAGATCGAGTTTAATCTCTCCTCGTGTTCTACTGTCACCAGTAATCAGGTAATCGACGAGAAACTCTCAACAGGCATACATAATCAGAGAACACGCTTCTAATTACTTCACACAGTCTAATAACATAATTAGAGCAACTAGAACCTCTAATCACCATGATTACACGAACTAAAAACACAACCCTCGGAGACCACAAACATAACGAGGATTCTGATCCGAACTATACCTCAAACTGATTTGGAAAACGTCGGAGACTTTGCTAACAAAATTTGAGCACAAACCGACTTGGAAACAACCTGGGTCGGCCGACTTGGGCCTCTCTGGTCGGCCGACCTGGGGCCTTCCTCTGGCCAATGGGCCCCAGATTTTGCCGATAATTCTACTTCCTAATTTAAAATATATATGTAAAGAAAATTTTGAAAAATACGAAACTAAACATGACTATTTATATACATAGGTGTGAAAGCTTTGGGAAACTAGGGATTATGGTCATGCTAATGAACCCTTACTTCCTTAAACTCATATGTGTCAATATAATTGATCTCAAATTTGTCCTCTTCAAGGAATACCTTAAGTCTTTGACCATTTACTATAAGACGATTCCCTTCTAAATCCATAATAGTAACTGCCCCGGTAGGTGATACATCATGTACTGTATAAGGTCCATCACATTTACTTTGTAGCTTTTCTTTTCCAAATAATTTGAATCTTGAATTGTAAAGAAGAACCTTATCACCTTCCTTAAACTCCTTCTTTTGGATTCTCTTATTGTGGGGGATAAATATCCCCTGGGCCCTCACAGCTTGGATTCGTTACATAGGCCGCTGGAGGGCCCAATGAGGATAGTGGGCTTGGTTAAAATAGTCGGTATTCTCATGGGCCCAAAGACAGACAACAGGGCGTGGAGATCAAGTTAAAAGCTTTGATCAAGATGAAGATGTGGGACGCCAAGACTCGGATTCAGTATCCTAGGACCGCGTGAAACAGAAAAGGAAAGATGGAATCGTGGATTCTGTGTACTCTTTTGTATTCCAAACTGAGTAGGCCTTGTAGAAGGAAACCAACTTGTAACCCAAGCCTAGCCGGACTATATAAGGTGGGTGAGGGACCCCTACGTAGACAACGAATCAACCAACTCTCACAACATCATCCTCAATCACCAGCCATCTCAACGCGCCCAATCTCTCAACCAACCAGAAACCCTAGCCCTCATTGTAACCTCAAGAACAAGAGCAATACAACTTGCCACAAACAGGACGTAGGGTGTTACACTTTCCGCGGCCCGAACTTGTATAAACCTTGTGTTTTGTCGCATCTCTACGCGAACCATCGAGCTATGCCGATTTCGCCACTCAAAAAGCACTACGTGAGACATCCCGTAGGGCTTTGCCGGATTAAAACCCAGACAGTTGGCGCGCCAGGAAGGGGTCGGCGACATCAGCATCAGCTAGCTCCAAGGCTGACCGCTTCGTCAACGGCTTCGCTCCCGGTGACATGATCCGCTTTGGGGCGATCACCTTCATCGCCGATCGCAGCGGCGACCTCCACCAGCTCCACGACACGCCGGAGCAACCGCGCTTAATCGTGCGACCACCGATGCCCCCAGCCCTAGCTTCCTAGGCCGCGCCGATGGATCGCCATCAAGATCCAGCACCTCGTCAAGTCCCCATGCATGGGCATCAAGCTCCAGCATGCCAGCATGAAGCACCAGCTCACCGTCGGGAGGCGCCATTGTGATACGTCGCGCCGCGGCGCGCCCCTCAAGACCACGGCAGCTCGGGGGCACAGGATGGCAGGAGGCCGCCCATCCACCCCAGATCCGAGCCAACTGCCCCGACTCAGGCCGTGGTGGCTCCGACTCGACGCACCGTGCTCTCGACCTCTCCGACTCAGATCTGGACTAGGGACGGTCGGGCTTCGAGGGCACGTCCAGCTACAAGCCCTCCGCGGGATCCTTGGGGAACTCACATCGATACTCGCTCCTGCGTCCCACGTCCTCTGCGGATCCCGACGCCGCCGCCTGCTCCCTAAGCGGGCTTCACCATCGACAGTTAACCGCGGCTCCAAAAGAGCTCGAGTTGAGTCGGCGGCTCCAAGCGACGCCCGCAACGCCGCCTCAGCCTACCGGAGCCTCTCCCCCCGTGCCTTTGCTCCCCTCAACAATGACCAGGGAGCACGGAGGACGTCAAGCATGCCGCAGCAGTCCGTGCCTCTTCCGAACGATGACATCTACAACGAGCCCAACGTGCCGCTCACTGGTCTCCGCCTAGGGCTCACCATCGACACATCTCCCACAGGAAGGAGTGTTCGCTGGCGCTCTCCACAGACACCAGCTTCAGCGCCCCGACCGACAACCTCAACGTCCGTCGCGGCGCCCGACCAAGGAGAATTCCCCCCAGTGGTCTGGACTCTCGAGACCTCCTTGGCTTCTAACTAGGCGACGGCTACCGCGACGGCCACCAGTCACAGTCCCAGAGGGTAACTCGGGGGAGGAGCCTACGCTTCTCAATGAGCGAGACGCTGTTCCTCTAGGCTTAACCCTCTGCTTCCCGAAGATCCTCGTGCTGCAAGACCAATTCAAAGAAATCGAAGAGGTCATCTCCAACGACGAAGGCCCGTCCTTGCCGAGACCACGCAAGATCGGTAGAGGCGGCAACGGGCGAATCGTGTCCGCAACATCTGTCGCCACCACATCACGGGGAACAAGGACCCAACTTTGCCTATCTCATAGGACGAATTCACTCGGGGTAGCGAGAATACTCAGGAGATGACTCGCCACCGACAAAGAAACCTTGTTCGCCAGAGGCGCCGCGAGAGGTAGGCTCAACAATGGTGGGCCATGATTCCAGGGCGCAACCTGCTGTCAGGAGTTCAAAGCCACCATGAAAACGCCGAGCCAAGCTGGAGGCACGTTAGCCAAGCTCTGCAAAATCCTCCCTGACAACCAAGATGGCGACGCGCTGAAGCGTATCCTCACTCTAGCAGCGGACCTCCTCATGCCGGTACCGCCCGCGGCGGGAGATGCTCCTCAAGGCGCCAACAGAAACTGGGATGTACAGGGACCACATCAAGCACATCTCGCGCGCAAAGATAACAGCAAGAGCTGGCACGCCGTGCACAGTTCGACCAGCAGTATGGCGCTCCTCAACACCTCCCAGCCACGAGGGCACACTCAGGAGCTGCTTCGGTCAATACTCCCATGGCTCGGGGTGGGAACGGTGCGCGCCCTCGGTCCCCTCCACCTCAATAAGAAGGGAACCACGGCTGGCAACCAGTGATCAGCGTGACCTTGGCTCCAGCGGCGAGGCCAACATAGCTGCTTTTGGTCAAAGGATTCAAAGCGTGGATTGGCCGCCCAACTTCAAGATCTCAAACGTTGAGAAATTCGAAACAAGGATAGATCCACGATACTGGCTCACCGTGTACGTCACTGCAGCTTGAGCAGCGAATGCCTCTGAAGATCTAATGGTGGCTTACATCCCGATCAAGCTGGGGCATGACGCACTCCAATGGCTCTGTTATCTCAGGAGGGGCTGTATCCAGGACTGGATGGACTTCTGTCGGATGTTCAGTCGCCAATCTCTAGTCGCTCTCTGACAAGCCTGCACAGCGGTGAGACCTCAAGACTGTCAGGTGCAAGGACACGGAGAGTCTGCGATCATACCTCAAGTGATTTCAGGCACTCCGAAACCGCATCCCCAATGTCAGCGAGGAGACGGTGATCGATGACTTCCTTCAAGGGTCGAACGATCACGTCTTCGTCAAGGAGCAGCTTTTCCAGCAGGCCGACCAATACATCACGGCAGACGAGCGGGCCCGCGACCTCGTTCACCCCCGGCAAGAAGATCGAGGCAAGGGCAAGCAGGACAAGCGCAAGGACCCGGTGCAGCAAGAGCATCGCTGGGAAAAAAGGCCACATGAAGAGGTTCGCGTTGTAGCCTAACCACCAGTGCGCCAGCGAGCACAACCCTCTACTTCAGCCAGAACCCTCGACCAGCTCCTTGACGAGCCGTGTCCTGCACACAAGGAGATGCGCCACATGCTGTGGAACTGCCGAGACTTTAAGACTATGCTGGCACGAGGCCAGCTCTTCACACCGCAGCTAGCACCGGCACCTCCTCCGCCACGCAACCAATAGCCCCCACCTCCGCCGCGATAGAACGGAGGTGGCGGTCAGCGCTTCCCGAACGTCAACCGGGAGGTCAATTTCATCATCGGAGGGCACTGATCTCACGCGAAGCAGACGCTAGACGCAAGCTGGATGATCGCCGAGTCAACACGGCCACCTCAAAGCCGCCACAGCCATATGCCTGGTCTGATGAGCCAATTTCGTTTAGTCGGGTAGATCAATGGCTCAACTTCGATGAGCCCGGCAAGTACCCGCTGCTCGTTAACCCCATAGTCAGCGACTCCCGACTCATGAAGGTGCTGATTGATGGTGGGGCCAGCATCAACGTCATATTCCCTAGAACTCTGCAGGATATGGGGATCCCTCACAGCGACCTCAAAAAGTCGGAATGCCCCATTCTTTGGGATAATGCCAGGTGTGGGTGAATACCCGCTAGGGCAGATTTACCTGCCGGTCACCTTCGGTACTAAGGAGAATTTCCGTACGGAATCCCTGCGCTTTGAGGTACCAACCTTCAACTCTGCCTACAACGCCATTATCGGGCGCCCCGGGCTAGCTAAGTTCATGGTCGTTCCACACTATCCATACCTCGTCCTCAAGATGCCAGCTCCAGGTGGCGTTCTCTCGATCAGGGCAGATTTCAAGGGGGCCTCAGAGTGAGTGCAGGAAGCGATTCAAATGGCCCTCGAGCATAATACCAGTGGCTGCCTAGAAGAAGCTCAAGTTGGACACAGCGCGGCTCTTGTAGGAAGACTTGCAGATCTCGACTCAAGAGGCAACTCCCAGCATGTCGATACAGGCAGGAGTCCCGACGAAGGAAATCAGCCTCAGCCTTCCAGATGCATCCAAGACGGCCGTCATCAGCTTCGTCCTTCCTCCTAAATAGGAAGACGAGCTCGTAAAGTTCCTGCAGGCCAACTGCGACATGTTTGCAAGGAAGCCAGCCGACATGCCAGGGGTACCGAGGGAATTGGCGGAGCACAAACTCAAAGTGTTCCCACATGCGAAGCCTATCAAGCAGAGGCTGCAGTAGATTCACTCCGGACAAGAGAGAGGCCATTAGGGTGGAGTTGACTCGGCTCCAAGCCGTTGGTTTTATTAGAGAAGTCATGCATCCCGAGTGGCTTGCAAATCCTGTACTTGTCCTCAAAAAGGATAAAAAAGACTGGCGGATGTGTGTTGATTATACCGATCTCAATAAGCACTGCCCTAAGGACCCGTTTGGTCTGCCTCGAATAGACCAGGTTGTTGACTCTACAAGCTGGCTGTGCGTTGCTCTCTTTCCTCGATTGTTACTCAAGGTATCATCAGATCAGTCTAGCACTCGAAGATCAAGAGAAGACGACATTCATAACGCCTTTCGGAGCGTTCTGTTACAATTCCATGTACTTTGGACTGAAAAATTCCGGGGCCACGTATCAGAGAGCCATTCAGACCTGCCTTGCCGACCACTAGGGGCAAACGGGTCGAAGTGTACATTCGATGATGTTGTGGTCAACTCCAAGGTCGAGGATGACTTCATTGACGACCTACGGCAGTTGTTTGACAGCCTGAGAGCGTTTCGGCTGGAAACTCAACCCTACCAAGTGTGTTTTTGGAGTCCCTATTGGTCAACTGCTCGGTTTTGTGGTCAGCAACAGGGGCATCGAAGCTAATCTCGAGAAAATTAGCACTATACTCCGAATGCGTCCACCACGATCTCAAAAGGATGCCCAGAAGCGGACTGGCTGCATAGCGGCTCTAAGCCAGGTTTATCTCGCGTCTCGGCGAGCATGGCCTACCTTTCTACAAGCTCCTTAAGAAGATCGATCGGTTTCAATGGACCACAGAAGCTCAGGAAGCTCTAGATGCCTTGAAGCAATTCTTGACTACTCCACCTGTACTCAAATCTCCAAATCGTGCGACCGCCGACTCACCAGTGGAAGAATTGGTGCTTTACATCTCTTGTACGACTCATGTGGTCAGTACAGCATTGGTGGTAGAGTGACTAGACGAGCAGCACGCAGTTCCCAGGCAGCACCTAGTCTACTTCATCAGCGAGGTTCTCAGCCCATCAAAGATTAGGTATCCTCAAGTACAGACACTATTATATGCTGTTCTCATTACTGCTTGTAAATTACGGCATTATTTTGAAGAGCACAAGGTTGTGGTGGTTACTGAGTTCCCGATCGGGGAGGTACTACGTAATCGTGAGGTGACAGGTCGAATAGCCAAATGGGCCTATGAGCTGGAGGCTCACGACATCGAGTTTCGCCCTCGTACTGCTATCAAGGCCCATGCCCTAGGCTGATTTCATATCCGAGTGGACAGAACACCAGGTCCCGGAAAAGCTAGAAACCATGGAAGTCTGGACGATGTACTTCGATGGGTCATTAAAATTGGAAGGAGCAGGACCAGGGGTGATCCTCACATCGCCCGCAGAAGAAAAGCTTAAGTATGTGCTTCAGATACTCTTTCCAGTATCGAAGAATGCTGCTGAGTAAGAGGCCTTGCTTCATGGCTTGTGGATAGCTATATCACTTGGTATACAGTGCTTGATGGCTTATTGGGATTCTCCAGTCGTCATTAATCAAGTCAACAAGGAATGGGATTGCTCGTCCGACTCTATGGACAAGTATTATGCAGCAGTACGTAAATTGGAAGATAAGTTCCTAGGGACTCAAGTATCAGCATGTGGACTGGGACAACAACACAGACGCCGATATCTTGTCCAAGCTCGGCTCATCCAAATCCAAAGTGCCCTCTGGTGTCTTCGTCAAAGAGCTGCAGTCACCCTTCGATCCAGCTCGAGGAGCTGAATGTACCTCCTGATCGACACGTCTTGTCTCTAGAAGGACCTCTGACTGACTGGCGGGCCCTAATCATCAGGTTCATCCAGGATGAGGAGACGCCTCCTGAGAAAGCGGAAGCCGAGCGACTAGCGCGTTGGGCGGCTAACTACACGCTAATCGGCGATGAATTATACAAACGCAGTGCATCAGGAGCCCTCTTGAAATGTCTTGATACGTCATCGGGGCAGAGCCTATTGAAAGAGATACACGCTGGGATCTGTGGAATCCATGCGGCTTCGAGAACACTGGTCGGGAAGGCGTTCAGGGTTGGATTCTATTTGCCAACACCCAAAAAGGACGCTGTCGACTTAGTACACCACTGTGAGGCTTGTCAGTACCTTGCTAAGCAGCATCACCTTCCGGCGCAGCAGCTGCAGAATATACCAGTATCATGGCCCTTCACATGCTGGGGGCTAGGACATGATTGGACCTTTCAAGAAGGCTCAGGGAGGATACACTCATGTGCTCGTAGCCATTGACAAATTCACCAAGTCGATTGAGTTCAAGCCCATTGCCTCTCTGACGTCTGCTAAAGCCATGGAGTTTATTCAAGACATTACCTTCTGTTTCGATATTATGAACTCTATTATTACCGATCTAGGATCTAACTTCACAGGCTCGGAGTTTTTCGATTTCTGCGAGCAAAGGTCCAGACATGTTAAGTATGTCTCGGTATGTCATCCTCAGGCTAATGGGTAGGTCGAGCGAGCCAATGGCATGATCCTCGATGCCCTAAAGAAGAAGATCTTTGACAAGAGCGAGAAGCTTGCTGGCAAATGGATCCGTGAACTCCCATACGTGGTCTGGAGCCTTAGAACACAGCTAAGCAAGGCACTCGCAAGGCAACACGCCCTTCTTCATGGTCTATTGCTCGGAGGCAGTATTGCCGACTGACCTGCAGTACGGTGCCCCTCGGTTAGCATTCAAAGACATCGTCGAGGCAAAGGCGACTCACATCGAGGAGGTTGACTTACTAGAAGAGGAACGGCTCAATTCTGTCATCCAGCCAGCCTGATATCAACAGGCTCTGCGTCGCTATCATGATCGCAACATGCGGCCTCGATCTTTCTCAATTGAGGAGCTGGTGCTGCGCAGGGTCCTCAAGACTGCTGGGCGACACAAGTTGTCCCCCCCTTGGGAAGGCCCGTATATCATCACAGAGGTTACTTAGCCTGGGTCGTATCATTTGTCCAGGATGGATGGGACGCCAGTCGGGAACTCATGGAACATCGAACACCTGCGTAAATTCTACACTTGAGCAGTTCACTATGTAATAACTTGTCTCGTCCTCTGTGATTTGTCCTCATCTTGTACTCAGAAGTTTCTCATACTCGATGAATAAAGTACTCATGGGTGCATGCCTTCGCCTAAGCTTCCCTCTTGATTATTTCTTGTGTTACTCTCATGCATTAAGCACTCAAATTACTCTTCTTACTGCGGGAAATCGGCTTAGGTCAGTACACCTACAGTACGGTGCTACATGCCCACTCTTACTCATAAGGGGGATATCTCTTGCCCCACCCACCAAAACAAAGGCAATCGGCTTAGGTCGAATGACTTACAGCACTGTGCTACATGCCTTTGCATGACCTCATGATGGGGAGCACTCGGGGCCCCACCAAAACAAAGGCAATCGGCTTAGGTCGAATGACTTACAGCACGGTGCTACATGCCTTTGCACGACCTCATAATGGGGAGCATTCAGGGCCCCACCAAGCAAAGACAATCGGCTTAGGTTGGCTGACTTATAGCATGGTGTTACATGTCTTTGCATCGCTTGTTTCATGTTCTTTCATATTTGCTTCGTTTGTTTATTTTCATTCTCATTAATTTGCTAACATTGCCACGTCTCTATTACAACTCTAGCCGTGTAGCTGGCCAAAGTCTCTTTTCTTTTTTAGGGTGGATGTCACGGTAAGTTACGTACTTTCATTTCTTGATTAACTTCTTTATGCAGGATCAAAGGTAGAACGTCAAGAGAAATGGATGGAGTATGTACACTTCAGTCTACTTGAGCTACACTCAAATAACTCATAAGTTTTCATCAGGAAGCCGACTCAATGGCTTGCCTGCCTCGGGATATTACACGTGAGGCACATTCAGTTACAAAGGACTCATTAACATGAATGTTTCGACTTATGGCTCGAACTCTGCTATTAGCTTCTCTGCTAGGGCTTGGATCTCTACAGCATAGCAATCCATTGTGGCGTCACTTGGGTTCTCTCTGACCTTGGCCACCAAAGTAGATAAGTCGAGCTCTGGACGAGTTATCTTCATTGTCAGCAAGATGTGCTCTAATGCTGTCTTAATCCGCCCTCAAAGATGATTCTTGGCATCTTCCACAAGGGTGGCTGCTCGATCTGATATTGACCTCGATGATCCGGCCTCTGGAGCACATACATTCAGTGCAGCATTCAAGGCACCGGAGGCAGACTTCGTCAGTTCCTTGCTTTTCTCATAAGCAGCTTTCAGTTTCTCACAGTTTTTCTTGGCAACTTCATAATTTCACAATGCAAGTTCCAAGTCTTGACGGCGTTTCTCGGATAGTTGTTGGGAATCTTTTAGCGCTTGCCTTGTGGATTTCAGCACATTTTCTAGATCCTTGTTTTTTCTCTGGATTTCCACTCGTGTCTTGTCGGCGTCCATGAGTTTAGTGGTTTTTCGTTCAAGCTCTGCCCGAGTTAGCTGATGACTCGTCTCAAGCACGGTCAGAGCACTTGACGTATTTTGGAAGGACTTCTCATAGCCGTCCCGTGATTCTCGAAGCTCTTGGATTTCTCTCTTCAGTATCAGCACTTCATCCTGTGGACCGATTCAACTTGTAGGCCTCTGTAAGCAAAGAATATGCTAATTGGGATTTCTTGGCGAGTTACATCATGTTGCTTCTGTTCCAGCTCAAGCTTGCGTTACAAATTTTGGGCATCATCTCGAGCTTCATCACGCTCAAGAACAACATTGCGATATGCAACATCGTGTTGGGCTACGTCGCCTTCCAGTTCGGCAATTCTTTTTGCAGCAGCTGCATTCCAGCAATTAAGCTTGTAAGCGCCTGTTACAAGGTATGGTGAAAGGGCAACCTCGAAGGTATGTACTTACCGGTGGCTTCATTGGCATGCTTGGCTTTCGATTCAGCAAGCTGTTGATGGAGAGCGACTGCATCACTTCTGAGTACAGGAGTCAGTTCCTCGTGCCATTTTGCCGCTTGGTCCAGCCAGTTCTGCCAAAGGGAGTAAGGTGTTAGCAGAATCAATATTGTCTGCAGAAGAGATTCCAGTACTTTACCTCTAATGCAGCAAATGGTCTTAGTTCAGTCGGACCGACAATAAGCTGTGCGTTTGAAGGGATTAGTTTGTTGGAAGGGGTCTTCTCGGCAGTAACGGTGTTAGTTGATAGTCCTAGATCCTTATCTCCGGGGCTAGGCGCTAGCACTAAGGTATTGGATGTTTTCTCAGTAGCTGCTGGTCCACCAACAACAGTTGATTGATTTTCATGCGGGCAATCTTTTTTATGTCTGACCTGCCCTTGGCTTCTTGGAGAACCTCTTCCTCCTAGGTTGCTGGGTGCATCTTGCCAATTGAATAATAGCGTTGAGTCAGTGTTACTCTGGCGATCCTCTTCATTCTTCGTCTCTGTTTCAGCTACCTCAGGCTCAGGGGCTGTAGCCTTGCCTTCCTCAGGCTTGGGGGCTGCAACCTTACTCGTTTCAGGTTCAGGAGCCATGGTTTCACCCAGTTCAGGCTAGGGGGCTTCACCTTTACTCGAGCTAAGCACATAGGTTTCTATCAAGATGGCATCTGGCTTTGGCAGGGCCATGTTTTCATCTAGGGAGGGCCTGCACATACAAGTTATTTCAGTCAGGACAGAGGAGCAGAGTTAGCTGAATATGAATCAATCGTCATGCATACCGTAATGTAGTCACAATGTCTTCTTTGTGGAGAGGGAATGATTGTAAGAAGTGATCCAACTCTGGGTCAGTATCAGACAAAACTAGATCTTCTTCAACTACAACTCCCTGAGAAGTTGGAGAGGGTGGATGGATCTCTTTGTTCTTGAGCTCGTTTTGATTTTCTCTCATGATACTGCAAGGAGGTTTCCTCCTCTTCTTCCTCTGTTTAATCATGCATCAGTGCTTCCCAATCAATATGCTCTGCAGGTGACCCTTCGTTGTTATCGGGTTTCTCTTGCACCCTGGATCTCTTGCTCGGCCTTTTGGAAGGAGATGCTATGCTACGCTTTGGAAGCAGAGACTTTTGACCGGTGACTTGTTCCGTAGTGGTCCTCTTTTTCCGGGGAACCTCGGTCTTTTCAGTTGGTACCTTGGGTCGGAGGTGCCGTGGTACTTCTGAGATAGCAGCATCTTTCTGAACTGGTGTTTCTGCAGTAGTATCTTTGCTCTCAAAATCCTGTCCTTCATCTGTTTCGGTATCCTTCGGTGCATCAGCAGTCTTCGGCTAAACGAGGGATGGTTATATATGTGGCAGCCTCGTTGTTGTCCAACCCTTGTGTTGCTGCAACTACGGCTTCAATTTCAGCAGCAGTCAGCTCCGACTCCCTTTTCAGCATTCTGTCGGCATCGTGTTGAGGAGGGTCGGATAGAAATTTGGCGATGTTGCTCTATCAACAGCAGATTCAGTGCACATAATCAGTATTTTTTATATATCTCTGTGGGGTGTCAAGCAAAGCAATTACTGAGGTAATAGAAAAATGCACTTACAGATGGGCTGGGGTACCATGCAGAATAAGGTTTTGGTGATCCTTCATTGTGACAATCACCTCTCAGCATCAGCTGGACTCGAGCATTGATTTCCTCCACAGTGACAGGTCGAGCAACTTCTCGAGTAGGGTCATTGCATCCAACATACAGATAGGCTGGATACACTCGGTCTTTCATCGGCTGGATAATTCGGAAGTTGAAATCTATGGCTACAGCATGGGCGGTTAGTCCATTATCCTTCAAGTCAGCTATATCCTTGAGGAGGATTTCAACCTCAGTCACCTCCTCAGCGGTCGGTGCCTCTTCTCAACTGCTAAGCTTGGTATTTGGCTGACGACCAGAGCGAGCTGGTAGTGACTTGGCATGATTGGTCATGTAGAACCACTAGAGTGCCATCCTCTGTTACTGTCTTTGAGAGGGATATCTATATACACTGATCTGCGTCCTCTACGTAACTCAAGGCTAGCTCCTCCGACTACATTGCAAAACCATGTCTTGGGTGCCGGGTTTACAGTGGTATAAATATTTCCACAGACCACAGTGAGGAGCAATCCAAAGGAAAGCCTCACACAGGTGAATAAAGATCGTAATGGAATTGGGATTTAGATCCGTGAGGTCGATGGAATAGAAATTGAGTAGACCTCGTACAAAAGAACACAGGGGCAGACCTAGCCCACGGATGAAAAAAGGTGCAAAGACTACAGATTCGTGAGTATCCTCTGTTGGAGCTCGTTCGCCCTCACAACTTCTCCACTCGCCCAATTCCTTTGGGGGCAAAACACCAATTTTTACATGATTAAGGAGAAGAGATTCAGAGGCAGTAGACATATGGAAAGCGAGGAATGGGGACAGAACTGGCCGATTTTTGTCATGAGGCAGTCCTTTGCTTGTGTTCCCGCGTTCGCTTAGTGTTTTCTTCTTTGGTGCCATGGATGCAGAGGGTTTTTTGGCAAACTGGCTTGGAAGTTTCTGCGCAGAGGTCTCAAATCTGCTGGCGGCGAACTCAATGGGGAAGAAAGAGCAGTGTTTTGAATGAGGTCTCTTGTGGGTTAGATCTCTTATAACCCTGACGGCGTTAGTAACGGTCTCATATTGCTAACGGTTACCTAACGCTGATGTCATCTTGACTCGGACTTATCCTCGTATCAATTCGTCCAGAATCCATTTCAATTGGCCAACCTGGGTCGGCTCTGTTTTGCAGTCGGACCAATTTGGGTCGGCTTTGTTTTCAGTTGAGTGTAGTTAAAACTGACATTTCTTCAGTAGATTCTTTGGATACGTGAGTATATCATATTTGACTCAGAGAATTGGTTCTTGTGTTGGACCGTTCCGGCTTGGATCTCACCGTACTCTCAACGGTTGTTATCATGGCAGTTTTGGATCCGTATGATGTCCTCATGATCTTTGCACTACTTCAGGTGTTCGATAATTTTAAGTCGGAATAAGGCCAAGATTCATCATAATGGCAATGGAAAACATAGAGAAATTGATTGCGGAAAAAGGATGGATTAATCCACATAATAGATTCATTACATTGGGGGTTACATATAGGCGGATTGTTCTACTCTACTATGCCTATTACTACTACTACTACTACTATGGTGGCAGTGGCAAGCCTAGTGGCCGGTGGATGGCCCGGCGGTACGGCGGCGCTTTGGCGCTGGCGCTACGTCCTCGTTGCCGGCATCGCCGTCAGTCTCCTCCATGGCTCGGGGAGTCTGCGCCTTCGGTGTTGTCGTCGTCGTCGTCATCATCGTCGTCGTCCTCATCCTCCTCTTCGCTCTCAGCCTCCTCATCGGTGCCCTCAAGGCCGGTGCGGTGGAGGCTTCGGAACATTGCCCGCTCCTCCACATTGTATCTGAGGGAGTCCTCAGAGTCGGGGATGTCATCGTCATCCGTTGGAGGCGGGTTTCCGTACAACACCGCCTCCTTCCGGAATCTCTTCCCCCTCTTCCTCCAGGGCTGGCAGCAGTGGGGAGTCCGGCTCGTTGTGCTCGCCGGTGAAGAACGCGTCCTCCTCATCAGAGAACTCTTGCTCCCGAGAGGATGACGGCCCGGTGCGCTTCTTGTCTTTGTCGCCGGCCATGATGAGGAGAAGCAAAGGAGTTCTCTGGGTTTTCTGATGGAAGTTCTGGCAAGGATGGCGTGGTGGATGGCAGAGCGTTTGCTTTGTTTATGTAAAGGCGCAATGTCTCTTCGCCTTCATTGGCAGCGTACGGAACGTTGGGTCGTTTCAACTTCCCTCCACGCGTCCATCATTTAGGGAATCTTTTCTCGAAAATGCTGGATGTTTGGTGTTTGGGGATTTTGCGATAATCCTCAAATACCCTTATGCTGACCTTCTGATGAAGTCCTCTTACACCCATTGGGTCGAATCCCATGGGGTGCACCATTTATTGGAAAATATTTTCTTTTCCAAAAATTCGGAACTCAGAGATTTTTCAGTCGGCCTCTCTTAACTCGGAAGACTAAGAATAACTCGGTAATTCGTGATTTTTGAGTTAATTGGTACTCAAATTAACTCAAAGCTCGAGGGCTACACCCATTGGGTGCACCTGGTAGGTGCAACCAATGTTGGTCAGGACCCAAGCCGGAGCTCCCTTTATGTTGGACCTTCAAGCTGATTGTTTCTCAAGTCAACTTGAAGCTCGGGGGCTACCCCATGGGGTGCACCTAGCGGTGCACCTGAGTATTGGAGGAGTGTTGACTTGGATAAAGGAACTCATGGATAATGCTTTGTTAATTTGGAGTCTCGAGTCAATTAATCTCTAAATTAACTCGAGACTTGGGGGCTTGTGGGGATGAATATCCCCTGGGCCCTCATAGCGCGGATTCGTTACATGGGCCGCTGGAGGGCCCAATGAGGATAGTGGGCTTGGTTAAAATAGCCAGTATTCTCATGGGCCAAAAGACGGAGCAACAAGGCATGGAGATCAAGTTAAAAGCTTTGATCAAGATGAAGATGTGGGACGCCAAGACTCAGATTCAGTCTCCTAGGATGGCGTGAGCCAGAAAAGGAAAGAAGGAATCGAGGATT
Organism: Paspalum vaginatum; assembly: GCA_030272315.1. Taxonomy (NCBI): domain Eukaryota; kingdom Viridiplantae; phylum Streptophyta; class Magnoliopsida; order Poales; family Poaceae; genus Paspalum; species Paspalum vaginatum. The sequence continues at coordinate 20,983,975 of CM059017.1, forward strand.
CTGTGTACTCTTTTGTATTCCAAACCGAGTAGGCCTTGTAGAAGGAAACTGACTTGTAACCCAAGCCTGGCCGGACTATATAAGGCGGGTGAGGGACCGCTACGTAGACAACGAATCAACCAACTCTCGCGACATCATCCTCAATCACCAACCATCGCAACGCGCCCGATCTCTCAACCCACTAGAAACCCTAGCCCTCATTGTAACCTCAAGAACAAGAGCAATACAACTCGCCACAAATAGGACGTAGGGTGTTACTGCTTTCCTGCAGCCCGAACCTGTATAAACCTTGTGTTTTGTCGCATCTCTACGCAAACCATCGAGCTACGCCGATTTCGCCATCCAAAAAGCACTACGTGAGACATCCCGTAGGGCATTGCCAGATTAAAACCCGACACTTATCAAACCAACTCTTAACCCTTTCCTTATAAATACTGGCATTATGATAGGCCTGTAATCTTGCTTCATCAAGAGTACTAAGTTGAATCCTTCTTTTGATCAAGAAGGCGTCTAAATCCCAATTTAATTCCTTAATTGCCCAATAAGCTTTATGCTCCATCTCTACTGGCAAATGACAAGTCTTTCCATAAATAAGCTGATAGGGTGTCATTCCAATTGGAGCTTTAAATGCAGTCCTATAAGCCCAAAGACCATCATTAAGCTTCTTTGACCAATTTTTACCTCCTTTAATCACCGTCTTTTTTAGAATTTCCTTCAATTGTTTATTTTGATGTCTCTGCTTGACCATTTGTCTGTGGGTGATAGGCTGTAGAAACTCTATGCTCAATTCCAATCTTTTCCAAATAATCAGTAAATTTTTTACCAATAATATGTGATCCTCCATTTGAGATAATAACTCTAGGGACTCCATATCTTGGAAAAATATTATTCTTAATCATCTCAATGGATTCCAGTGTAGATGCCTTTCTGCATGGTATAGCTTCTACCCATTTTGAAACGTTTCCAGCAGTCACCAAAATATACTCATATCCATGTGAATTCTCAAATGGTCCCATGAAAACCATTCCCCAGACATCAAATAAATCAATTTGTAGGTTATATGTGAGAGGTATTGAATTCCTTGCAGTTATATTTCGAGGCCACTGACACTCATGATAAGAAGCAACAAATTTCCTTGCATCCTCATGCATTCCTGGCCAATAAAATTCACTCCCCCATATCTTAGCTTGGTTTCTGAAATGTCCATGATGTCCCCCATACTCTGCAGCGTGACATTTCCTAAGAATTTCTTCTCTTTCTTCTGCAAGCACACATCTTCTAAGGACTCCATCAGATCCAAACCTATATAAGTAAGGAGCATTCCAATAATACTTTTTATCTTCGGACCAGAACTTTCCTTTTGGAATTATAGTTGAGATACAGTAAAGGTTCTCCTCTTATAGCTCTTATAACATCTCTCATCCATGAATCTTTATCTAGAACTGCATAAAGGGTATCATCTCTTAAGGCATCTTCAATTGGTGGACTACCCTTCTCATGGTTCATCCTAGATAAATGATCTGCCACTACATTCTCAACTCCCTTCTTGTCTCTGATTTCTACATCAAATTCTTGTAGCATTAATATCCATCTAATCAGACGAGGCTTAGCATCCTTTTAGGTAAGTAGGTACTTGATAGCAGCATGATCAGTGTAGACTATAACCTTTGAATTAACTATATAGGATCTAAATTTCACAAAGGCACAAATTACCTACTAACAGCTCCTTCTCCGTAGTAGCATAATTTACTTGAGCCTCATTAAGAGTCTTGCTGACATAATAAATGGCGTGTACTTTTCCATCCTTTCTCTGCCCTAGCACAGCTCCTACTGCATAATCACTTGCATCGCACATGATCTCAAAAGGAAGATTCTAGTCTGGTGGTTGAATGATTGGCGCACTAATAAGCAATTCCTTAACCTTTCTAAAGGCAACCTCACATTCCTCAGTGAACTCAAACGAAATATCCTTCTGAAGCAGACAAGTGGCTTAGCTATTTTTAAAAAGTCCTTAATAAATCTCCTATAGAATCCAGCATGTCCAAGAAAGCTTCTTAGAGACTTAATATCAGTGGGTGGTGGCAATTTTTCTACCGTCTCTATTTTGGCTTTGTCTACTTCAATTCCTTTCTCGGATATGATGTGTCCCAACACAAGTCCTCTTCTAACCATAAAGTGACACTTCTCCCAGTTTAACACTAAGTCAATCTCTTCACACCTCTTAAGAACTTTCTCTAAATTCCTTAAACAGTGGTCAAAACTTGTGCCATGAATTGAGAATTCATCCATAAAAACCTCCATAATATCTTCGATAAAATCTGAGAATACTGCCATCATACACCTTTGGAAAGAAGCTGGTCCATTACATAGACCAAATGGCATTCTCCTATAAGCAAAGGTTCTGTATGGACGAGTAAAGGTAGTCTTGTGTTGATCATCTGGATGAATAGGGTTTTTGAAGAAACCAGAATATCCATCTAAATAGCAAAAATGGGTATTCTTTGCAAGTCTCTCTAGCATTTCATCTATAAAGGGTAGTGGGAAGTGATCCTTCTTAGTGGCTTCGTTGAGCTTTCGGTAATCAATGCACATCCTCCAACCAGTCACTGTCCTTTGTGGGATCAATTCATTTTTCTCATTTTTAACTATGGTTAAAACTCCTTTCTTAGGCACACAATGGACTGGGCTCACCCACCCACTGGTTGGTATTGGGGAGATAATTTTGGCGTTTAAAAGTTTGATAACTTCCTTTTTTACTACAGACCTCATCTCATTACTCAGCCTCCTTTGATTGTCAACCACTGGCTTGTGATCTTCCACCATTGGGATCTGGTGAGTACAAAATGCTGGACTAATTCCTTTTAGATCTGCTAGAGAATAACCAATTGCCTTCTTGTGCTTCCTTAACACTACCAGCAGCCTCCTTACTTCCTTTGGACTTAGCTCATCGCTAACGATCACTTGGTAGGTTTTACCTTCTCCTAAAAACTCATACTTAAGTCCATCAGGTAGTGGTTTTAACTCTACATCTGGCACCTCATGTTGATTAAGGTCACCTAGTGTCTCTACTGGAATGTCTCAGGTTTTTTCTATATTTTGTTCAAGTTGATTAGTGGCATTGGTTGTTTCCTCGGAGAAGAACCCTTCTTCTTCTCCTTCTAAGACTAGATTTAAAGGCTCTCTAAAAGCATTTATATAGTTAATACTCTCTATCTCCTCTATATCGGGAGTGAGATTAATGGGCACTTTAGATGCCGGTAGGAAATCAAAGTCATATTTTAAACCATTAACAGAAGTGTGACTTTTCCTTTTTCATTATTAACTACAACATTAACCAACTTAAGAAAAGGTCTACCAAAGATTAAATTAACATTATCATCATAGACATTAATCACACAAAAATCGGTTGGTATAATGTTATTAGCAAAGTTAACTTCAACATTTTTAATTAAGCCTATACGTTTAATTATTTCATTACTAGAAAGTTTAATCTTAAGATTAGTAGAAACTAAACATGGTTTATCATATAACTTAGAATAAACTTCATAGTTCATTGTACTTACCTGCGCTTCCATAGAGTAGTGTATGTTGTTGAAGTCTTTTTTGTTGATGGTGCACGAAATTCCAGTTGAAGATTTCTTGGTTGGTAGCTGGACGATAACCTTCTCGGTAAGTGATGACTCCGGCTTGACTCCGATCACTTGCTTCACTTCAGAGACAAAGTCACTATCTAGCTCCTCTTCTTGGAATAATTTATGCACCATCTCACCTATATCTTGGCTGTCAGAATTCCTCCTTAGTGGTATCTTTGGTGGAAATAGGTCTTCTTCCTCCACTAAGTCTTTTGGTGGGACTGGTCCTACACACTTGTGTGTATCTCCAAACTCCACTAGCATCCAGCTCATTCTCTCAAATTCTATCAAAGGCTTCACACTAGCGAGACTTCTACAATATGTACTCTTGATTTCCTCTTGAGCTGCAAAACTTCCAAACTCTTCCTCATCAAATGCATAAGGTACTGGAGTCTTTTTGGCAAGTGGCTGGTCTTCAAATATGGCAGGTGTAGGCGCCATGTGCTCCTCCTCTGGCTCCTTCACTCTACTATTTTTTTCTCTCTCTGTTACTCTTGCAAGCCATATAGATATCTGACAAGATTTTGTTAGCTTCACTCCAGGTTCTGGTCATCAATGATCCTTCCGCATATGTGTTTACACGCTCGAAAGCTTCTGACGTCAAATCATAGTAGAAGATCTGAATATACATTTCTAGCATTATTCCAAGTAGTGGTCCTTGCGTCAGCATATCATTGAGTCTATCCTAGGCTTCACCGATATCTTCATCCTTACTCTGTTCAAAGGCCCAAATTTCTTTCCTCAACTTGTGCATTTGAGTTGGAGAGAAGAATCTTGTGAGGAATTTTCGCTCAAGAATTCCCCAATCTCCTTTGGCTTCAATTGAGGCAACTTGATACCATCTATTGGCTTTATCGACAAGTGTAAATGGAAAGAGGTTCCATTTAACCCACTCATCTAGGACTCCGTCTTGGTGGAAAGTGTGGCACACTTGCTTGAGCTTCTCCAAGTGCTTGTATGGATTTTCATCGTCTTCTCCACTGAACGGATTTTCAGCAGCAATCCGGATGATTCTTGGCTTCAGCTCGTAGGATCCTGATTCCGGCTTCTTATTTGATTCTTGAAACTTCAGATCTGCAGGTTTTGGAGTTAAATACTCTCTAAGTGTCAAAAGCTCCAGATCTTCAATCATCGTAGTCATATCTGACACAAACACAGGAACAAAACAGAAATGAAAGATCTATGATAGCAAAGTTGCTGCATTAGTTTATAAACGAACACAAGAACGAATGAAGAACACAAAAATTAAATTAGAGAAACAAGAACATAATTAAATAACTCTAGGTAATTAGAACTAAAATTCAACAAGCAAAACTTAACATAAAATATAGATTAACACCAAATTAGCAAACTAACTAACTATCAAAACTAGTAAAACTAGTAGTAAAAAGGTTAATAAAAGATTTATAATAACTTAGACAATAACTATCCCCGGCAACGGCGCCAGAAAAGCTTATTGACGGCATTTAAGCATGCCAAACCTTATACTGAAAGCGCACAGTATCGTGGTAGCTTTTCTCCGGGGCAAGTATATTGGGTTTTGTCAATCTAAGGATAATTACGTTTAAACTACTATTAATCTAATATTAACTTAATTACTAGCACTACAGGAAAATTGTATTTTTTGTGGGTCAAATTAATTTCGTGGGCCTGCCTACGAAATTACATAGCCTAATTTCGTGGGTAAGAGAGGCCTATGAAAACACATTTAATTTCGTGGGTTCTTTGTGGGGCCGAAGAAGACAGTGGACATTTTCGTCGGCCCTTTGGTCGGCCGACGAAAATGTCCGGGCACATATAACCCCAACCGTAGGCGCCCCGTGACCCGCACAGCCGCCGTCGCGTCCCGTCCCCTCTCCCTCTCCACACGCGCTCCGCACAGCCGCTGCCGTGCCCTTCTCCTCCCCCGTCCGCGTCGCTGCCGACCGCCGACGCTCCGGCTCCCCGGCTCCGAATCCAGGCTGGCACCGCTCGAAGGCACTCCGACTCCTCGGCTTGGACCGGCGCCGCCTCGCCGGCGCCCCGGCTCGGCCCCGCGTTGCCGCCGGTCGCCTCCCTGGCCTCGGTGCGGCGCCGCCCATCCACGCGCTGCCCTCGCCCAGCGGCTAGGGTTTCCGCCGCCGGTGGTGAAGTCGAGGCCAGGCGGTGCCACCCAGGTCGAGGGCCGGTGGTGATGCCGCCACCATGTCCCATGTTGCCGTCGCCCGAAGCAGATCTGCGAGCCTGCAGACCACTCCGCCACGACCATCGGCGTTCGCGGCGGCCCCCATCTGCTCCTTCATTTTTTCCCTCCTGTCCGTGAGCAGCAGCAGCAAGCTCGGTTAAAACTTCCCTCTTTGGCTCTTTTTGAGTTTGGTTGATATGTAACTCTATGATTTGAGAATGACTCATGGTTTGGTCGTTCAGTTTAATTATGTGCATCCATGCATGATAATACCTATTGTGTGATATGTGTTGCCTTTGAAAGAAAATAATAAGAGAGAATTACTTCCTTGGCCCTAAAAATTTTGCTGCTTCCTTCCTTGGCCCGAAAAAAATTATGGTTCCTTTCTTGGCCTCAAAATTTTGCTCGGTTCCTTCCCTGGCCTTTCCGTCCATTCCGTACACTTTTCCATCCTAGGCAGGAGGGAAAAGACTTTTTTGCCCTTGGTCCCACATGTCAGCCCACCTCTTTCCTCTCTCTGTCTCTCTTCTTCCTCTGCTCCTCCCCTCTCCCTTCACCAGGCGCGCATTGCCTGGCCGCCGCCGCTGCCGCCGCGTCGGGCGTGGACATAGGCGCCGGTGGGGGCACAGGCGCGGGCGCCTCCGCGGGCGCCGCTAGGGGCCTGCCTCCCTCTCCCTCCCCCTGCACTCGCTCCAAACGCGCAGAGCCGTGACCGCCTTCTCTACGACGCCACCGCGATGGCCGCAGTTCACCACCACACCTTGCGGTGGACAGCCTCCGTCGTGCCCTCCCGTGCCTTCTCTCTGCCATAGCCGGCTCTGCCATCGACACGCTACAACGGCGTGCCCCGCTCACCCAGCGCCGCTAGCCGCATGCCGCCTGCGCGGCGTGCCCCCCGGCTGCCCTGCTAGCTCAGGCCACCGCCCTGCCGCTAGAGCTTCTGTTTGGCTCCCCACGGCGAGGGCACGGTGACGGCTGGCAGTGCGTGAGGACGGCGAGGGCGCGGCGACTCCGCACGGCGACGGCGGCTCCCCACGGCGGGCAGCCCAGCGAAGGAGAGACAGAGAAAGGAAAGAGGTGGGCTAACATGTGGGACCAAGGGCAAAAAAGACTTTTCCCTCCTTCCTGGGATGGAAAAGTGGACGGAATGGACGAAAAGGCCAAGGAAGGAACCGAGCAAAATTTTGTGGCCAAGGAAGGGACCAAAACTTTTTTTGGGCCAAGGAAGGAAGCAGCAAAATTTTTAGGGCCAAGGAAGTAATTCTCTCAAATAATAATTGAAGAATGCAATAGAAGGATTGTTTAACCTTGTTGTTTATCCTTCTTCATATTGATCTATTGGTGTGTCTCCCTAATATGCTTCTTCATATTGTTTAACCTATTAGGCTATTAATTGCATTTAGCTTTACCGACCATGTATGCTTGTTATGTAAGAGTCCTTTTATTTTGGGCCTATCTTTTTATCATGTGTTCGATATAAAAATCATGGGCTTTTTCTTGTCCGGTTTAGTTAAATCTTTTCGCCCTGCTGGTAAATACCCAAGTTATGGAATATCTTGTTCGAGATATAAAAATGCCTTGTCATCATTGAGTGATTGTTGTCATTTCGACCACTCCTGATTAGCTGCCTTGTGTGATAAACGTTAACTATTATAGCTTTTGGCAACGCACTAGATTTCAGAAAAATAGACTTACATTTGTATAAGTACTCACGAATGATGTTGTGATTTAGCCCTTGATCCTATATGCTAGCTAGAGTATTTTGGAGTTGGTTTTTCAGCCATGTTTTGTGGGGTTGGGAACTGCACTGAATACTAGTTCTTTTGAATTTCTCATTTCTTATCATTGTTGTATGTTGATTGCCTTACCTGTGCCTAGTCACATTATGATGAATGGTGTAGCACTAGGATTAGTAAATTTGAGTACAGTTTAGTAAATGAATTGAAAGTGGTTTTTGTAGTGTCTTAGGCTTGTGCTCTTGTTTTAGTCTAAACATGATGTAATCTGTTTTCAATTTGGATGTTGACTAGCTAGCCACTGAATGACTTTAAATGAAAACAATGGAATTATGCCACCAAGACTCTATTATGTAGTATGTGTTGTAATGTGGCTGGACTGCTACTAATTATGCCATGAGACTCTCACCGATGTATTATGTATGTGTGCTATATTTCTGTTATTAAATCTGTTGTGTTCATGTGGCTTGCAGCTTGGAAGAGGAGAAGAGAGGTCAAGTTTTCCACAAGGTAGAGCAGCTGAACCATATTTATTTGGCATTGCTATCATGTATGTGAGATATGCCCCTCTATCACGCAATGAGGTATGCCACAATCATTTTTTGTCCTACTTCCATCATATTGCTTTTCTCTCCAACATTGCAAATTACAAATCAGGTCCTTCTTGCGTAAATAGTCTATGCAGAGTTGCAGACCTGCACATTGTAGCCACTGCTTTCATGTGCCAATTAGCGAGTCATGTTTATATTTGTCCCATATATAGTTAGGTGCCTATCAATGATACGGCTGCAAATTCTAGCAGACACTAGCTTTAGTAGTTATCATACTGATGATGTCAACTTTTGATGATGTTTGGCGCAGATCCACTTTGGTTTTTGCATAATTGCTGCCATTGCTCCGCCAATTGTATTTCATGGGAAATCATTAACGTAAGTTCATGTCTCCTTCTATCTATAGTAATCAAAGTCATCGGTTGTTACGGGCTTGGGTAAATATGGGTTTGCAGTGTGGCATAGACAGCCAGTGATTTTGTCTGCTTGGATGGGACAAACCATGGATTGGGTTCTTAACGAATAACTAATGTTAATTGGACGTGTGTGTTGCCTCGTTGGATGACTGGCCCATGGCCATAACATTAGTATGGTTACTTACCGTTACATGGTTCTTATAATTAGGAATTTTCTGTGCAGTGATATACAATCCTTAAAATTTGAATTGGCTGCTTCCATATTTCTCTCCAAGGTCTGAAATAAGTTGGATGTATTTAAAAGATACAGTTCGTTATGTGCAAGTTGAATGTCTCAAGTCTCAATTGTTGCGAGCAAACTATTTATTGCTGTATGCCATATTGAGTTGATAAATATGCTGTTAGTCTTATTGGCTGTTGAGTGTATGGTGTGAAAATGTTAGTCCTAGCTCCATGTTTTGATCTCTTCATAGCTGCCCCCTTTTTCGAAATCTAATGTGTTATGCTTAGTCTGATCCAGAACTTCTTCTGATTCTTGTTTCCTGAGAAGCATTCCTATCAGCATGTTTGATTTTGATTTGCTCTGAATTTAACTTCCATTTGCAGGAACATGCATTGACATAGATAACCGATGTCTATTAATTTGCTCCTATACTGCGCTTGGTCTCCTTGGTGAGTAACATCCCCTTTAAAGCACTTCTTATATCAGAATCATGATGTCCTTAGTACTTGCTATTAAGCCATTCCATTTTTGTACACATTTTCGAATGATAGGAGATTCGGCCTCCGCTCCTATGTATATAGTCCTATAAATTTCCTATAGCTAAATAATACTCTAATTTCTTTGCAATATATACATACGTTTATACTATATAGTCCTACATTCTGCTATAACTTTGTGTACAACGCGTGCGGACGCCCGCGGCCTTATACTAGTTTAATACAATGCATCTATGATCCTGGCTCCCGGGTTCATAATCTTTGGATACTTATAAGTTGTAATTTTGGTTTATCAGACTAGAATTGTGTACATGTTTCTTCCATTGTAGGACAGCTAGAGTAATTTCAGCATTCATGTGTACAAATGACAGATGGAACAATACTTAGTGCTTGCTGCTGGTCACGAAGCCCAAGAAGCAATGGCCATTCATGGTACTTTGGGTATAGATCAGTGTGATGATACTCTTAATTTAGTTTCCTAATTTTGTCATGCACACCTAGAGAATTATATGGTTGCATCTTATTTATATTGTTGTTTATATGAGATGCTGATTTGGAGGATTGTACGTGACTGTATATTGTTGTATGTCGCTGTATAATTTTTTCAGAATTTTTTCCTGTGATCTTCTGTGATTTATTGAAATTTTCTGAGTATGTCATTATTTTTTTAAAGAAAAATGTTGAAAATTCGTCGGCCATGTTGGCCGACGAAAATAGATGACATGGCAGTAGACAAATTCTTCAGCCAACGTGGCCGACGAATTTACTTGGCCACCGTGGCATTATTTTCGTCGGCCAGTACAAAACCGACGAAAATATGGTGTTTTCTTGGGGGGCGACGAAATTACTTCAATATTTTCATTCGACTTAATTTTGTCAAAAAAATTCGTCGGCATGCCAGCCAATATATGCAAAATTCGTGGGTTTTGGGCTATTTTCGTGGGTTTTCGGCCCACGAAAAAGTAGCTAATTTTAATAGATCTAAACAAGCTTAAAAGAGGATTAAAACTACTCTAATTATATTCTAATCTATCACATAAAAGGATAAAACAAGGTTAAGACTAAAACACGAGAAAGATAAAGTTTAACATGGCAAAAGGATCCACAAGAGATATGAGACAAACAACCTATATACTAAGAACCACCTGGAAATAAGATCTAATCAACAAGCATAGATTAAAACTTACTCGAACCTTTCCCCAGGCTCTGTTGTCACTAGTAACCAGGTAATCGACGAACTAGTAAACCCCAACCATGTCTAAGCATGAGTAGATTCAATCAACTAATTAAAGTAAAAAGATCTAATAAAAAAACATGAAAACGTTTAATCCCTGGCCAGGTAATATGTTGGAATTAAGCATTGCAAAGCTATGGATCATAAATCATACATAACAAGAAGCTAAGTCTAAAAAACAAACTTTATTGATCAAACGTCAAGGTTTTATCAAAGTAACGTAGAAAGTACGAGAATTTACTCGAGATACATCGAAAACTTTGAAGCATAGTCGTCGGGATGAACTCAACGAATAACATATAGAAAGATGAACTCGAGCACCCCTTAGGAGAGCCTAGGTTAGCCGACCCTCCTCGGTCTCCTTCCTGCTCTTGCTTCCTCCTTTCGCCGAGATGTTCTTCTCGCCGAGTTGCTCGCCTTTGGCCCCCAAACTCTGCCCTAGACTCTCGACTTACAATGAATTGGCGGTGTACAATGATGCCTCTCCCCTTGAGAGGCTCTCTTTTTATACCCGAAGGAACCCTATACATGGAATCTAATAGGTCGGTTCTAAGAGTCCTAAAACACCTAAAACACCTATTTCTAAGTATATACAAGTTTCTAAAAGAGTCCCGGTCGTCCATATACTCCATTGCTCAGTGATGAAGTCTTCTTCCTTGTCCTTCCCGAAATCAAACTCTCTATATTCTGCAGCCTAAAGTATTTCGACCATAACTCCATCTTCCGAAGTCCAAATAAAGCATACTCAGACTCTAAATTGTAGATCCCGAAGAGATCTACAGCTTTGGTATTCAAACTTCCTTCATTTGATGTCATTAAGGTCTTCGAATTGGGTACACAAGGTGTTGCTGTCATGAATTCCGAGAATAATTCAGGATTTAGTCCTTCAAGCAATTTTTATCTTCTAGAAAACTCCTCATTGTTGGGCTTTTAACCTTCAATTGGGCTTCAATTAGCTCTTATTCCAAAGCCCGCTCATATTAGCATAAATCCTTTTTTCGAGAAATCTTCAAAATTATCTCAATTATTCTCTATTTTCCTGCAAAAATCAATATTGCACAAAAACAAAGAGCATTTTCGAAAATGGGGTTATTTGTTAGCAAAATAAGATTAAATCATAAGATTAATTCTTGAAAAGATATAAAATCATATAAAAATAGAGCATAATTTTAGTCGAAATCTTGCATCAACAATGATATGACCCGATAGAAACAAGCAATAGCTACTTGGATTACTAAGACACATGCATGAGGTGTGGTGGTGTTTGTTTTCTTTTCAACAAGTCATACACACATTATATAGAGTACATGAGAGGAACACATGATGGATTGCTAATTCCAAGTCAATGTTATCAAACCAAATGTAAACAAGCATTGAACAAGCATACAAGTGAACAAGTTATATACAGTTTGTCTTATGTTGAGTTATTGTTATCTATATTCAACAGTATACCATATTTTTATGATTAGGGATTTACAAAATAGGCATAGGCATATGACAATGGAAAATGCACAAGGTGTGAGACTCCTCTATACATAAGTTCATATATCAAGTATATTAGATAGGAGAATTACAAATTAAAAGCATGCATTAACCTCCCTTCTTTTTATTCATTTTTAAGCCTATTAAATTGACTGTTAATAGACCCCACAAGTAACAGCCACCAAAATTAATGGAAACTTCACACAAACATACTTACAAGGTAACTTAGCTATAAGAATTTTTGGTGGGATTTTGTAACACATTATATGTCACTTTTCTATTTTATTGTTTAAATCACTATAGCATTTTCCATGTCCAAATCATCATCAAAACAACAAGCAAGGTGAAATGATAGTTTGACATAAGGCTAAACAAAGCTAATTATACATACTATAATTTCTATAGGTTTTGTGGACAAGATTTATGTAGCATGCATTTCCATATTCCTAAAATACATTAAAATAACATGCATAGGGGTAGATCTATAATTACACAATGAATGCTAAGGCAACCAAAAATCACTAGAGAGCCTAAATATTTCCTTAAAGCAATTGTCCAAGATTTATAATTTTTGGATTTCATTTAGCCCATTTTTAGCACTTCTTTATTTTTATCATGCATGCATCAAATCAAGGGCAAGATGGTCATTTCACACATCCACATCATATCCATTCTGTAGGTCTACTAAAGAGGAACACAAAGTAACAAAGTTTACAGTTTTAGCATTTTTCTTTGATTTACTAGAGATGTTCAAAGTTTATATAGGAATAAAATGCATGCAATCATCATTCACATTATCTACGGACTTCTACGTAATTATCCATATTATCCAGGGGGCTAGATTGTAAGGCTCACATGACTTGTTGCACGGTGCTCAATATTGAAACGTAAAACTGCCAGATCTAGAGGACTAAATCGAAAAATCAACCTTTCTCTTTTCCACTCTTCTTCTACCTCCAACCGGTGCGCAGAGGAGGGGAACTGAAGGCTCGGCCGGCGGCGTGGAAGCCGAGGAGCGGCCAGGCAAGCTTTGGGAAGGCGTTCCAAGTAATGAGGAATTACTTCCCCTAGGTCTCGTCGCGTAGGGTGGACGGGACAGCCGGGACGGTGAGGGTGAACCGGGCGACGGCCCATGTGAGCGCCGACGGTGGAGCGGTCGCGGATCAACGCCTTAGTCGACGGGAAAGGCCGAACAGGACGGGCAAGAGCTGCGCGGTGGTTCGGGGAACCCATAGGAAGTGGTCTCACCACGGGGAAGGGCGCCAGTGGTGGGTCTCCGCAGGGATGGCTGGCATGAGCGCGATGGCCATAGCGGAGGCGCACGCCAGCAGTTGTGTCCGCGGAAAGAGGGACGGCGAGACCTGGCAAGGAAGGTGGAGGAGGGTGAGGCCACGACGGTTCGCACTGCGGCTAGGTGGGAGAAGCGCGGAATAGGCGATGGTGGAGCTCGCCCTCGGTGGCTATGGCGACCCGACCTCTGTGGCGGAACCGCCGATTTAATCCGGGCTAAGCACACCTGCCACCTCTGGCTTGCAGTGCGATTAGACCGAACTAAACCCGGTCGTTCGTCGAGAGTCATTCGACTCCCGATGTTACCTTTTCCCAGAGGAACCGACATCATACACATCCAGCCCACAATGGAGCCACAACAGATACATCATCTCAGGCAGTTGAATATGACATATAAAAACTTATTTTTCAAACCGGTTCGAAATAATAACACAAGTTTCATCATATTACCATACGAAAGGCAAGTTTGAAACAGATGGCGGAAGCGAATTTGAAAACATCTCACAGCGGAACGAAATACTTTACTAGTCTTCATGCAACGTTGATCGAGATGAGCAACACCGAGCCCACCGGTACTACTCTCCTCCAAGCAGATGTCCAGATGTCGCCGGTACCTGTTCTCAAAAGGTGGGGGCAAACCCTGAGTACTAATTACTCAGTAGGACTTAATGGATTGGCTTACGGCTGACGCAAAGCTTGCTTACTAACCTTTGGATCCTTAGCCATTGATTTTAAACAATGGTATATCAATATAAAATATAAAGATTCATCTTTTGCATATAACTCCATAACAACTTGTAGAAATGTAAGCAATACAATACAAACATGTTGTATTTGAAAACATGAGTAACGGACATAATATATTCAAGTAGTTACTACGCTGCCCGACAGTGATACTGGCATTCCCACACCTGGTAGGCATCAGCGATTCGAATCGATTTTTAATTCCCGGGAATAACTATCATGCCAGGGGTATATGCTTACTAGCCATCGCGTTCCCACATATAGCCCCAATCTTAACCTGTCTTGTCCCAAGATTCAAAGCGCCCTCACCTAACCCCCGGGTTGTGCCCCCTCAGGAGCGATACCACGGCCGTACGGGGTCAGCCCTCCTTCGAGTACAAGCACCCCCGGGCCCAACGGCCTCCAGCAAGTGGATGAGCGGAGCCTCGAAAACTTCGGACAAACCCAGGTAAGACTTCACCGGTCCCATTTCCCGGTTAAGCACTCTAGCAATGTTATGCCGATCAGCAGACGAACAGCGGACGGGCCTTAAACGACTCAGGCGGAGCCAAACGCACACTTCATAATAAAATTATTCTCCGCCCGGTCTCCATTTAAATCATGAGCATTGTATTACTTTCTCAATAGTAATAGTTTTGTAACCTTTGAAATCACCTACGCGACGAGTGACTCCTTTCACTCGTGTCTACTCGCACCTAGCAGAGCCTAGGCAACTCGTCCTACGAACTCTATATATAGGTGCTAGGGCCAGGGCGGCCAGGAGATCTAATGCAATTGTTTTCAATCAACTCCTAATGCGGATGCGTAATGAGACAATCAATTATCACATTAGCTGGGAGAAATCATGGTCCTGCCTACCTTTGCTTATTCTTATCCAGCCAACAAACTAAACTAGGTTAGTTTGCCGGGTTGTGAGGCTTTGCCCCAGGCAACCCCTTGATTACTTGGACAACTCCTCCTTCCAAACACGACTGATGGGCTCTCCAGGTCGTGTCTGGGGCTTACTTGATCTTCTGGATCACCATTGCTCAAAGTAGCTCCCGCACTTGTTTCTCAATCACGTATCTGCAATAAGCGTTGCTATATGAATGCTATGCATGACACAGTGAATGAGATGCACGATCATTAAGTATATAACTGGTTAAGCAAAATATAAGGCAAACCTCTAGTTACGCAGGCAATGGATTACTAGCTCAACCAAAACCTCCCGACTGGCACTAGTATTAATACTACTTTGATGGACCCGAAGCAATCGTGTATGTGCAATTTCACAAGAACATATACAGGAGTTAAGTTGTCGATCATAAACCTAACATGGCGATGTGAGCCGATAAAACATGCATTAGTTATTTAGTCCTTAAGATTACTATAATAAGTGTGGGGGTTTTTTATTAGGTATTCTGGTCTCACATTTTCGATTATTTACGTAAAATTGCATTATTTCCACTATTTTCAAATCAGAGTCACACCGTTACATGCACCACCTCCTATTCTATCAATGAGTCATGTTCATAACCTAGAGCTCATATCAAGCCCTTAAAGTCACTTGGAGCATTTTTCACCATAGCAAATCTTTCTTAAATTAAATATATGCTTAACTACAAGACAAGGGCACAATAGTAATTAAACAGTATATGCTAGGGCTACCACAATTTATACAGAGCCTACACATGTTCACAAGGCTTCTGCCCAAATTTCATAATTTTTGAAGCTCATTTTACCCACATGTCCTATTTATTAAGGTTTTTCATGCATGCACATTAACAGGGCAAAAAGGTCTTTTCCTACTCAACCATCATATCCATTCTATAGATCTATTTAATAGGAATACAATGCAACAAAGTTTATATTTTTCTGATTTTTATTTGATTTATTACGAATTTCCAAAGTTTTCAGCCTAATAAAACATATTAAATCGAAAATCTGTAGATCCAGGGACTCAAACGCATTTAAACCTTATTTCCAGGGGCTGCTTCGTAAGAATCTTTAGACTCATGTTACAGTACGCAAGGGGAACAAGAAAAATGAAGATTTTCAGGGGCCTAAACGGAAAAAGGGGCTTCTTCCTCCCTGCTCATCTTCAACCTCGAGCAGGGAGGGGGCACGGCGACGGCGCGGCCTCAATCCGGCCCTGCGGGGTTCGGGGAGCTCAACTCCGGCCACCAAGAGAGGGAGGAGAGCAAGGGGAACCTTACCCCCTACCTTGGGCGACGGGAAATGGCTCGGAGGAGCTCGGCGACGGTGATGCGCGGCAAGGAGCTCCGGCGAAGAAATACGCGGTGGTGGAGCGATTTCGGCGGCCTAGACTTTAGGGATTCGGTGGAGAAGAGGGAGGGGAAGAGCGGCATGGCTCCAGTGGCTCGCGGGGACGCGCGTAGGGGACGGGGCATGAGCTCGCGGTGTTGGCCGGTAATGGCGGCCCGGCGCTCGGTGCGCGAGAGCAGAGAGCAAGAGGGAGGGAGAGGAGAGCGGAGGGGCGAGTGGATGGGCAGTGACCGGAGTGAGAGCTGAGAGCGAGGGGGAGGCCGTGGCCACACCCTTTAGCCGGCGCGGGCAGCGGGCGGCGCGTGGCCTCGGCGCGGTGCGCTGGCGGCGCGCGCTCGCGGTGGCGAGCGGCGCGTGGCCGGCAGCGCCGGGCGCCGGTGCCGCGTGGGCGCGCGAGAGAAGAGAAGGAGAGGGAAGGCGCGTAGTAGACTTGGTCCATGGGCCGGGCGAGACTGACAGGTGGGGTCGGGGTGAGGAGGAGGGTGAGAGGTCTACGGACCGGGTGCACGGAGCAAGTGAAACGGCGGAATGTGCTGGCGCGGCCAGCCCGACAGTTGGGCCCCACATGTCATAGACTCAGGGGATGAAAAGAAAAACGAAAAAAGAAAAACTCTGTTTGACTGCTGAGACGTGTTTTAGAAATTGGTGTTTTTGAACATCCTAGGGGCCGAATTTGACAAAACCCAAGATACAAAAGTTGTTCTACTCTTCCAGATCTTTAACTTTGTCAAAAGGAGAAACATCAGATTCTAAGTTTAAATATGATTAAATTTGAATTGAATCTGCTGACTCTAGTTTGACCAAAGTTTAATGCAAACTTAGAAATTCCTAAAGTCTATTTTATGCTCATTTTCAGAGAAAGAGTATTATACCAATGTTGTGTAGTTTTTAATTATCTACAACTTTCTTATATGATGTTTTGCATGATAGGGACTTTTGTTCCTTTGAAATTTGAATTTTCCTTACCGATCAAGTTTAGGCAGATTTCTGCTTTTTCATTAATCGACTTACAACTCCACCTAAACCTTTGTGCATGTTACCTCACCCAATAACAAAGTTGATCTACATAAAATTGTCTACAAATTTGTTATAGAAAGTTTGGTCTAAATCACATTTCATTTTGAACTAAGGTCACAAGTGCACTCAGGGGTTTTGCATATTTCACTGAAAATTTTTGACTTCGTGATTTACTAACCTAGTTGTTGCTCTTCTCTAAACATTATTAAGCCAAATCCTTGACTACCACTAATCTAATCGCGTTTTAAGACTTTCGAGATGCCGGGGGCATCACAACCCACCCCCCTTAAAGAAATCTCGTCCCGAGATTTGTGTAAGGTACGGGTGTGTTACCTATCGCGTATGGTAAGGAGTATGGCATCATGGTTCGTGCCTTTTCGAATGCATATGGTAACATCCCAATTTTTCACTTGTTGGCTTTGTCAACTAGCTTGTGAATGGTTAGTGCCTCTTTAACACAAGTAGTCACAGAGCATCCTCTAAGTTAGGCTCGGGTGGTCTCTCTAAGATACTGGACGAGTCGTGCCATATAAGAGAGCGAATGAACAAACCATGAAGAGAATGTGGTCAGCGAGCAAGTGACTGTGATTGAAGCAAAGGAATGAAGTCATTTCCTGATTGTTATACTAATATTTGAAACACGGTAAGTATCTGATTTATTCAGACGATGAAAACAAAGTGTACCCAGCCAGAGATCGAGCAAAGCAGAACATTATGATTCAAAGGATTGTCATTGGATGTGTTTTTGAGAGACACCCTCATTCTATTTGATGGGGACTGTGTCCGCATATAAAATTCCAAGTTAACATGTTTTCAAAGAGTACGATGTGGTGAAACGTAGCACATTCTACTCATTAGGGCAAGAAAGGCACAAGAAGGAGAAGATAGGCCATATTCGCTTAAACAAGCTGATGATCTGTACGATTTCTTAGCGTTGGTCATGATCGATCATGAAAATGGCAGTAGATGATGTGGTCTTACTTGCGAAACAAAATGCTAGTAAGCTCTCTCCTAAGAGGAAGAAAATCACTCATAATTAAATGACGATAAGACAAGAGCACTAGCCGAGGACAAAAGCTAGTGTGGAGGATGTTCGTAAAGTACACCCTCGGGGAATAAGGTTTAACGAATGGATAGAAAATATCGACGATTTCGGTGAGAACGAAGTTGACTGTCCCCACCAACCTTCGGAGGCAAGGTGAAACAAGGCAAAGAAAAGATACTTACAGGATAGGGGAAATGAAATCGATCATCCTTACGAATCAAGAGTAGCGAGATTCGAGGTCAATCAAATGATAAACTCCGCTTATGAATGTTCCACGATTGAAGCGATGTCATGCTTTCGCATGTCCTAATGCCAGCGCGAACCTAGTAGCACAACCATGTGACGGTCGTACACATAGGACTCCAGGTCCCGTCGAGGCATCCAAGACTGCCTAAGGAGACATCACAACAAGGGTGGCTCAATCATTCCACCTACAGGGTCATGATCACTACAAGGTTTTGGTAAATAAGAGGAAGTCCGAAGTGATATAAGAGCTTAGGGCACTTGAATCCCATTGTAAAAGAAGTTCCTTGATTTACAAAGTTTGGAGCAAGTAATTAACGAATAGTGGATTATAGTGCAATTAGACTAGGATTCCTTCGATCACAAGGGTTCGAAGTGCATGAACGACAAGGGTTTTAAAGAAAAAGTTACCAAAGCTCCATGTGCTATCACTTTAAGACTAGGAGTACATCTAACCATAGGAATGAGATACAAGTTGACTCTATAGAGTCGGACACCCGAGGTCTTTCTGATTTACGCAGGTTAAAACCTTCTGATACATAAGCTTGTCCCCAAACTTTATCATACTAATTGGTAACCAGCTAGTACTGCCTAAACGTGAGATTGATGCGTCCTGGACGAAGACTGGTTTCTTCTTTTAGCCATGTCGGTGCAGTGTTAGGCTTCACATGGGAGATGCCATGGAATAGCAGTCTTGATCTTCCACTGAGTATAAGGACATCGCCGGATTCAAGGTTGATCTTAGTCGCTCTATCCTTGTCTCGAGTATCGCCGAACAGAAATTCTGCCGTGTCGCCTAGGGAGATTGAGAAGATAGGTAGACCTTGGTTGATGCTTCTTCCTGATTCATCCTTATCTTGATGGAGTCCGAGCTTCCCGACGTTGTTGTAGTAGTTAATGATGCATATGTCAGGATTGATCTGAGGAAATTCGCTTGCAGTTGAATTTACAGTTTGAGCAATTGTCTTGAAAATTTCTGGTATCGCAGGGACTTGGGCACCATCGCATGGACGTGTTGGCCCATAGAAACCTGTAGTCGGATCCCAATTCTTCCCTAGACACATCATCCATAACTTCATCTTGGCTCCGTTCTTGAAATTAGGCCTATAGAATCCTCCTGGACCAATACCTAGTTGTCGACACGTACGAACTATCTCGACTTGATCTTCAGGCTGGACGAACCCCTTCAATAAAACCAGGCCAGGTCGCAGATGTTGAATTGAAGCCGTGTTAGTAGAAGATTCTCCCGCTTTTCTCTTCTTCTTGTGACCTTCAGGTGCTGTTGTTTTAGCCTTCGTGGGCTCGGGGTGATCAGGGCATAAGTCAAAAGGCTGCGACATCTGTGGCAGGAAAAACAAGGCTTCCGTAAGTTCAAGGGTTTTGAAAACTTGGTGTGGGCATAGTGTTTTCCGCGTTTATGTGTTTAGAAAATATGCCGATAAGTGATTTTTCGCAAAACGATGGCACAAGGCTATGGTATGTTTCTAACGTGTGTAGCATCGGTAACTTCGAGACGGGTTTGATTTTTGGACCGATCGACATATTTCTTGTATTTGGCCTGCATTTATTAGACACTTCTTATTTAGAATGAATGATGTGTAGAAAAATTGCGACAACCTAAGTGTACTACTCGAGTCGCTTGCTTAGTTTCTCCTAGTTCTATTTGTACTTCGAGATACATATCAATACAGTAGTAACACACACTTAACGCAATATGCTCCTAGTCACTCTCAAGTAACAAAAGCAATGCATGCAAGATAGGGTAAGATATGATGCCATGATGCATGATTCGCCCTATTCGGTCTCACATCACACGCCTTATGTATAATTTACATATCTAGCGAGTATTTGGTGACATATATGCACGGCACTCCCTAATGCAACTAGTCGTTTTCTACCCGTTCTTAATTTCGCACGCGGTTAGTGTACCTGCAGAAAAATGCATGCTCATACCACATCATCACCATCATCATACATTACCACTCAAACCCTAAAAGTGGCATCCACGAATTTCTTTAAGCTACGTCTGGTGGACGACGTAGTGGCGCCATTCCTCTCAACACACCCAACGTTCCTCCAGTACTGGGGAATTGCTGGGGAGAGAAACGGTGGCCAACAAGATCTAGCTATAATTTTGGTCGAAGGAAGAGTAGTCACGAAACACTCCAATGGCGTGACCACCCCCCTTAAAGAGTTCTGGCCTATCAGCATGAATGCAGGGTTCGCAACAGTCCGCAAATCCCAATAGCGCTCCGCCAGTACTGGGGATAGCTATGGCCGAAATGTTGCTTCCCAAAGCGCCGAATATGCATATGAGTTCTATCTAGGTCAGAATGTTACCGATGTCACCTGGTATTACACTAACATCCTTAATATGGGCATACCGATACTCTCATTTTTCAAATACTTCGAAAAGGGTTTTCGAAAATAGGTTTGCAAATCAAAACTGGACGATATGTCTGTTGTCTGTGTATGATCGGCTCTGATACCAGCTGTGGCGGAACCGCCGATTTAATCCGGGCTAAGCACACCTGCCACCTCTGGCTTGCAGTGCGATTAGACCGAACTAAACCCGGTCGTCCGTCGAGAGTCATTCGACTCCCGATGTTACCTTTTCCCAGAGGAACCGACATCATACACATCCAGCCCACAATGGAGCCACAACAGATACATCATCTCAGGCAGTTGAATATGACATATAAAAACTTATTTTTCAAACCGGTTCGAAATAATAACACAAGTTTCATCATATTACCATACGAAAGGCAAGTTTGAAACAGATGGCGGAAGCGAATTTGAAAACATCTCACAGCGGAACGAAATACTTTACTAGTCTTCATGCAACGTTGATCGAGATGAGCAACACCGAGCCCACCGGTACTACTCTCCTCCAAGCAGATGTCCAGATGTCGCCGGTACCTGTTCTCAAAAGGTGGGGGCAAACCCTGAGTACTAATTACTCAGTAGGACTTAATGGATTGGCTTACGGCTGACGCAAAGCTTGCTTACTAACCTTTGGATCCTTAGCCATTGATTTTAAACAATGGTATATCAATATAAAATATAAAGATTCATCTTTTGCATATAACTCCATAACAACTTGTAGAAATGTAAGCAATACAATACAAACATGTTGTATTTGAAAACATGAGTAACGGACATAATATATTCAAGTAGTTACTACGCTGCCCGACAGTGATACTGGCATTCCCACACCTGGTAGGCATCAGCGATTCGAATCGATTTTTAATTCCCGGGAATAACTATCATGCCAGGGGTATATGCTTACTAGCCATCGCGTTCCCACATATAGCCCCAATCTTAACCTGTCTTGTCCCAAGATTCAAAGCGCCCTCACCTAACCCCCGGGTTGTGCCCCCTCAGGAGCGATACCACGGCCGTACGGGGTCAGCCCTCCTTCGAGTACAAGCACCCCCGGGCCCAACGGCCTCCAGCAAGTGGATGAGCGGAGCCTCGAAAACTTCGGACAAACCCAGGTAAGACTTCACCGGTCCCATTTCCCGGTTAAGCACTCTAGCAATGTTATGCCGATCAGCAGACGAACAGCGGACGGGCCTTAAACGACTCAGGCGGAGCCAAACGCACACTTCATAATAAAATTATTCTCCGCCCGGTCTCCATTTAAATCATGAGCATTGTATTACTTTCTCAATAGTAATAGTTTTGTAACCTTTGAAATCACCTACGCGACGAGTGACTCCTTTCACTCGTGTCTACTCGCACCTAGCAGAGCCTAGGCAACTCGTCCTACGAACTCTATATATAGGTGCTAGGGCCAGGGCGGCCAGGAGATCTAATGCAATTGTTTTCAATCAACTCCTAATGCGGATGCGTAATGAGACAATCAATTATCACATTAGCTGGGAGAAATCATGGTCCTGCCTACCTTTGCTTATTCTTATCCAGCCAACAAACTAAACTAGGTTAGTTTGCCGGGTTGTGAGGCTTTGCCCCAGGCAACCCCTTGATTACTTGGACAACTCCTCCTTCCAAACACGACTGATGGGCTCTCCAGGTCGTGTCTGGGGCTTACTTGATCTTCTGGATCACCATTGCTCAAAGTAGCTCCCGCACTTGTTTCTCAATCACGTATCTGCAATAAGCGTTGCTATATGAATGCTATGCATGACACAGTGAATGAGATGCACGATCATTAAGTATATAACTGGTTAAGCAAAATATAAGGCAAACCTCTAGTTACGCAGGCAATGGATTACTAGCTCAACCAAAACCTCCCGACTGGCACTAGTATTAATACTACTTTGATGGACCCGAAGCAATCGTGTATGTGCAATTTCACAAGAACATATACAGGAGTTAAGTTGTCGATCATAAACCTAACATGGCGATGTGAGCCGATAAAACATGCATTAGTTATTTAGTCCTTAAGATTACTATAATAAGTGTGGGGGTTTTTTATTAGGTATTCTGGTCTCACATTTTCGATTATTTACGTAAAATTGCATTATTTCCACTATTTTCAAATCAGAGTCACACCGTTACATGCACCACCTCCTATTCTATCAATGAGTCATGTTCATAACCTAGAGCTCATATCAAGCCCTTAAAGTCACTTGGAGCATTTTTCACCATAGCAAATCTTTCTTAAATTAAATATATGCTTAACTACAAGACAAGGGCACAATAGTAATTAAACAGTATATGCTAGGGCTACCACAATTTATACAGAGCCTACACATGTTCACAAGGCTTCTGCCCAAATTTCATAATTTTTGAAGCTCATTTTACCCACATGTCCTATTTATTAAGGTTTTTCATGCATGCACATTAACAGGGCAAAAAGGTCTTTTCCTACTCAACCATCATATCCATTCTATAGATCTATTTAATAGGAATACAATGCAACAAAGTTTATATTTTTCTGATTTTTATTTGATTTATTACGAATTTCCAAAGTTTTCAGCCTAATAAAACATATTAAATCGAAAATCTGTAGATCCAGGGACTCAAACGCATTTAAACCTTATTTCCAGGGGCTGCTTCGTAAGAATCTTTAGACTCATGTTACAGTACGCAAGGGGAACAAGAAAAATGAAGATTTTCAGGGGCCTAAACGGAAAAAGGGGCTTCTTCCTCCCTGCTCATCTTCAACCTCGAGCAGGGAGGGGGCACGGCGACGGCGCGGCCTCAATCCGGCCCTGCGGGGTTCGGGGAGCTCAACTCCGGCCACCAAGAGAGGGAGGAGAGCAAGGGGAACCTTACCCCCTACCTTGGGCGACGGGAAATGGCTCGGAGGAGCTCGGCGACGGTGATGCGCGGCAAGGAGCTCCGGCGAAGAAATACGCGGTGGTGGAGCGATTTCGGCGGCCTAGACTTTAGGGATTCGGTGGAGAAGAGGGAGGGGAAGAGCGGCATGGCTCCAGTGGCTCGCGGGGACGCGCGTAGGGGACGGGGCATGAGCTCGCGGTGTTGGCCGGTAATGGCGGCCCGGCGCTCGGTGCGCGAGAGCAGAGAGCAAGAGGGAGGGAGAGGAGAGCGGAGGGGCGAGTGGATGGGCAGTGACCGGAGTGAGAGCTGAGAGCGAGGGGGAGGCCGTGGCCACACCCTTTAGCCGGCGCGGGCAGCGGGCGGCGCGTGGCCTCGGCGCGGTGCGCTGGCGGCGCGCGCTCGCGGTGGCGAGCGGCGCGTGGCCGGCAGCGCCGGGCGCCGGTGCCGCGTGGGCGCGCGAGAGAAGAGAAGGAGAGGGAAGGCGCGTAGTAGACTTGGTCCATGGGCCGGGCGAGACTGACAGGTGGGGTCGGGGTGAGGAGGAGGGTGAGAGGTCTACGGACCGGGTGCACGGAGCAAGTGAAACGGCGGAATGTGCTGGCGCGGCCAGCCCGACAGTTGGGCCCCACATGTCATAGACTCAGGGGATGAAAAGAAAAACGAAAAAAGAAAAACTCTGTTTGACTGCTGAGACGTGTTTTAGAAATTGGTGTTTTTGAACATCCTAGGGGCCGAATTTGACAAAACCCAAGATACAAAAGTTGTTCTACTCTTCCAGATCTTTAACTTTGTCAAAAGGAGAAACATCAGATTCTAAGTTTAAATATGATTAAATTTGAATTGAATCTGCTGACTCTAGTTTGACCAAAGTTTAATGCAAACTTAGAAATTCCTAAAGTCTATTTTATGCTCATTTTCAGAGAAAGAGTATTATACCAATGTTGTGTAGTTTTTAATTATCTACAACTTTCTTATATGATGTTTTGCATGATAGGGACTTTTGTTCCTTTGAAATTTGAATTTTCCTTACCGATCAAGTTTAGGCAGATTTCTGCTTTTTCATTAATCGACTTACAACTCCACCTAAACCTTTGTGCATGTTACCTCACCCAATAACAAAGTTGATCTACATAAAATTGTCTACAAATTTGTTATAGAAAGTTTGGTCTAAATCACATTTCATTTTGAACTAAGGTCACAAGTGCACTCAGGGGTTTTGCATATTTCACTGAAAATTTTTGACTTCGTGATTTACTAACCTAGTTGTTGCTCTTCTCTAAACATTATTAAGCCAAATCCTTGACTACCACTAATCTAATCGCGTTTTAAGACTTTCGAGATGCCGGGGGCATCACAACCTCTTCGCTTCTTAGCGCCAGAGGAAGAGGGGCCAGAGGGCGAGAGTGAGGGAGTGGAGGCCGAGACAGTGAGAGCGGAGGAGCGGCTTCCACTTGAGGGCCATTGGGCTAAGGGACAGGGTGCGGTCGAGGTCGGCCAGCGCGTGGCCATGGCGGGCAGGAGGCCGGCGCCGCCTGGGCGAGCCAGAGCGGGGAAAGGGAATGGTGAGCAACGCGTGGAGTTGGTATGTGGACCGTGAGTCTATGAGAGGTGGGACCGGGTGACCACAAGAGACTACAATGCATGCACCAAGTGCGCGGAGTTGGAATGTGCGGGGCCGACGTGGGACCTGCTCGTCCCGCTCTTTGCTTCTCCAGATCAGGAATCCGATGGTTGTGGCATATGGGGCCCGCGCGTCATGGACATGCAGAAAAATGGATAATTCCCGAAAACAGAAACTGGGGTTTGACCAGCTTGCTTCTGGTTTGTAATCAGTTAATTCGAACCAAATATAAGCCAATTTAGAAGAAACACAAAATACAAGAACTGTTCTAATTTTCCTCGTCTACAACTTTTCTATAAACTTTGATACTAAGTTCTGTATAAAAATATGGCTTAATTTGAATTTAAATTATTGTCTCTGGTTTGACTGGGGTAAAACTCAAACTTCAAAAACATAAAAGGGGTAGTTCTGTGCATTTTCATGTGAAGTTTGAAATACGAATATTGTTTAGAAATTTGTGTTCTAACAACTTTGTTATATAAAGTTGGTCATGATATGGACTTTGTGTCCGTGAAATTTGAATTTACCCTTCAGGTCAAGTTTGGACAAATTTCATAGTTCGATAGAAAATGACCCAAAACCCTTCTAAACCTTTATGCATGTCACTACTCAAAATACCAAAGATGTTAATCATAAAGATTCCTACAAGTTTGATATCGCAAGTTTGGTCTAAATCACATTATATTTTTAACTACAAGCACAAATATAATTGAAGGTTTGGTCAAACCACATTTTTTTTCTTTATGTAGAGTCTTTCTTGTTTCAAACTTTTGAGTGATCAAATTAGGTCCAAACACTTCAAGGCCAGGTTCACTTGAAAGGCAATAAGTTTAATTACATTTTATAGTCAGGTAGATTTTGAAGTGCTATAGTGAAATCAAAAGTAATTTCAGAATGAAACTTAGGGAAGAACTGAAATTCTAGACTTGTGAATTATTCTAAGTGTTGACCGACTTGAGTTGATTCCCAAGAGATATTAGGGTGCATTCTAATATAAGTAAATGACAGTTTGAATACACGATCAGTGTAACAAAAGTGTAGTTCAGGTTATGTGCAACAATTTTGATAATGGAGCTGAGCTCAGGTGCTTAATGATTTTGAAAGTTTAATTAGGGCCCGAATTTGACCAAGACCACATTTGCCACCATAAAAGAAGCATCAACTAGCCTTTGATTTGATCATTTGAACCTCTTGGCATTTGATTAAGAAGATGGTCGCAATAGTAAAAAGGAAGAACACATCTTAAGCTAAAAGTTTTTGTATCTTATGTTTCAGTTAAAAGCTTGTGGCTATCAAACTACTCAACTAAATGACGCGCGGTTTTATATTTTGAATAGAAAATTTTTTGATGAGAGTGATTTGTCCACATAATTACAATTCCTCTCTAGCATGATGAAGCTATAAATCATCAACATTACTTGTCAAATCGTATGTTAAGGTCTTTGAGATGTCAGGGCATCACAAGCCACCCCCTTAAAGAAATCTCATCCCGAGATTTGGGTGAGGCAAGGTTCTATAGCTTGGCCTCCTCCGCGGTGGGACGCGCACCTCCAAACACCTCTCTCCACTCTGAAGAGAGTTCTAGTCTCTCCCATAAATTCCGTTGCCGACTCCCGCCGAACCCATCTCACACACCATCTCGCTCTCAAATCCACCCACTTCACACACGCCAAGAGTAATCACATCCCACCATCATATCACCCAATCTCACATCATGTTCATTTTATTTAGTTGCAGTAGTAAAGTGGTGGTACTATAGCAAGCAAGGTGTAGTGGCTAAATGGAAGTAGGCTTCCTATTTATAGGTTATCATAGCAAGCGTAAACATGATTAAAGTAGCAGCAGCATATATGTGTGTCTATAGGTGAAGAAGCAGGGAAGTGTCTGAATGGTGACCTAGAGTAGAGCCGATCGCTCTCGAGCTGTGTAGCCACCTGCGTCTTCACAAACTCATATCCTCCGATGTGTGTTCTGAGTCTCCAACGATGCCCACACCACTTGGCGCAAACATCAAAACAAAGAAATAAAACAATATAAGAACCAAACAAACAACACGTAAAAAAAACATACGTTAGGACGGTGAAAGGAAGGATTGAATTAGAATTAGAGGATGATTCGATAAGAGTTGCAAGTAGGATAACGTGACATCGACCAAGTCCTTGGAAGCAAGGAGGTGTCGATGATTAAGCCAGAATTGAGTGAGTGGAGTGATATTGATTGAGTGTCAAGACTGTGATTAGTGATAGAAGCGATATCATGAGCCGTGTCGAAACAAGGCAGACTAGCCACGAGCAATGATGTGAGTGAAGTCTCACATCACCCTTCCATGGGATATCGCAAGAGAAATTATTCATTGATTAAGATGAGATGTGCGTTGAATGGAAGGTGTAGCTAATCTAGTAACACTAATTATTACCAAGGCATAAGGAGGATAGCTTAATTTAGATTACTCAAATTGGGTCGGATAGAATCCGGATCTGAACCCAATTAGTAATAAAGAACTAGCAATCGAAACCACTCAGGTTAAATCCACCGTACAGGAAGCCATGCGTGGAAACTGTTGGTCGCATTTAGAGAATCAAAAAGGTGATGGTTGCAAAGTGAGACGGCCGAGGTGAGTAAACGCTCATGGCCGTGATGTCACGTGTACTACAAAATTAAATTGGAAGTGATAGCTACGGCCGAGGCGAGCTAGAGCTCGAGGCCGAGCGTGAATATGAAAGTGTAGAATTAATTGTTTAAGGTGTGAGAGGGCAAGGTGTCCGATACGAGGGACGACTATAGTAAGCTAGAGCTCACGGCCGTGCACAAAAGCATAGATAAGTTATTAACTATCGGCGGTCAGTTAACGGCCGTGGCGAGCGAGAGCTAGTGGCCGTGCACCACCATATGAGTGTGTGATAACGCGATTGGAAGACAGACATCGGGCGAAGGCTCGTGGCCGTGCATGAATGAGTGAGTTAACTAGATTCGGAGCATTGGCGATGCTACGAGTGCAGCCCGTAGCAGCCAGAGAACCATGATCGTGCTTAGGATCTAATATACTAGAAAAGTTAAAAATTCCGGCAGCATAACTAGACCAGGCGATAACTCATGGCTCGTGCATGCCGTAAGAGAATAGGTTGGAAGTGTACGTGCATCATGGTTATTGCCGAGACATGGGTGTCATCGGCAATACCGTGGCTGCACGGGGAATACGTGCCCTGCAAGAAAACAACGGCACAAAGGCTGGACAGGCATATGCATAATAGGGAAGCTCATGGCACAATGGCCGGACAACAACAGGCACTAGGTTCATCGGCTCAACGGCCGGCATCACAAGAGCACGGCGATGTCGTGTCCACTCACCGAGGGCTTGTGACTGGAAGAAGGCTCGATGTAGGATCGTGGCGATGCCGTGACGACTCGACGCGGCCCTCGGGAGCAGTTCTGTCCATGGTTGTGATCGCAACAAATCCCATCCTTGGCATGGAAAAGGTGAGATCTAGAACCATATTGATGAACGGGCGGAATTGAACTAGGAGCGAAGGCTTCACCTTTGTTGCAGAACATCACACACTTAGCAAGCAAGCAAGGGCGAAGTTTGGGGGGGGGGGTCAGCTCAAGGTTGAGTGCCAACATCGGAAAGCACAGTCATGGAGTGAGTTTGAGCACATCACAAAGAATGGGGAGGTGCTGAAATTAGGAGCGAGCGCTCACCGTTGAACCATACCATCGAACACCTGATGTGCATCGATGGGGCGCTGCAGTAGGGTTGAACGACTTGTCGCAGGGAGCAGAAGAGGCGGTGGAGATGGCAAGGCAATGCTCTGGGGAGTGGCACGGTTCTGCTGCCACCTAGGACATTTCCTCGAGCACTTGGCATGCACCTTGGGGTGGAACTGCCGGGCGCCGACGGTGGCTAGAGGAGCAGCAAGTGGTGCGGCCCAGTGACTTGGAGCAGCAGGAGCGGGGCAACGTCGAAGGGGAACGGTCAGGGCAGCGACGTTCTGAGCAGGAGGGGGAGCCCATGGTGGAAAGGGAGATGGTGCGGGAGAAGGTGCCTACTACTGCTGGAGGCGCCAAGGGGAGTGTTGAGCACCTAATTGGGCAGGGCCACATTGACTGGCGCCACCGGATAGTCCGGTGGCATGTACCAGACTGTCCGGTGTCACCGGACTATCCGGTGGGTTCTACCGGACTATCCGGTAGAGTCGAGTCCGACCAGGATTCCAAGATTTGGGCGAGATCTTCTGGGATTCGACTTGTACAAGGGTTAAGACCACCCTCCCCTATAAATATAAAGGGGTAAGGCCGATTGACGCATCCATAATCGAACCAATCTATTATTTTACCTACTTTTATGCATATCTCTTTTCCCAAACCCTAATTCTCTTCTCCAACCCTCAACTTCGCCTCCTGTCGACTCTACGTCAACTTGAGGAGCTCTAGGTGGCCTACCGACGCTAGAGCAACTCCTAGCGCTGATCCTCCTTGACGGACTCCCTCACGGGTGGATTGGTCTAGGTCTTATCGTCAGTGATCGTCAGTGATTGACACTAAAACGTGTCAACACACTTTTTGGCGACTCCGCTGGGGAAACCAGGGTATAATCCGAAGTTGGACGTGATGGTCGAGCTTGCGGATGCATCCAATGTCACCAAAGACAACATTGTGAGGCTGACTTTTGAGAATTTGCCGGCCGACGAGCAAAAGCGCTTCGATGACATGATGAAGAAAGCCATGGAGGACATGATGAAGAAGTTCCTGGAAGGGTACACCATCGATCGTCACAGCAAGGTGACCAAGGAGAAGGACATCACCCTCGACGCACTTTTATCATCTACAATGTCGTCGTCCCCCGATGTAAGTGGATCACATACTATGCAAGCTTTCGAATCTATGAAAAGTTATGCTGATCGGGGTCATAATCAGTTGGCTGATCGTTTATGCGCAATGCAAAATTCTATAGATAGCTTGGTTAGGGTTCATGAAAAATCTATTGCTCCTACTTTTCCTTCGCATGAACCGAGTGTGGAGTCGGTTGCACCTAGTCCATTGGTGCCAAACAGGCCTCAGCAGACCCAACCGATGTATGGCATGCCTATGAATTTTTATCCAGGGCAACCGAGGCCTCCTACCGGACTGTTCGGTATGCCTAGTGCAGGGGCTGTTATGGCCCCATCACGCACTACGATTGCTTCGACTTTAGTATATCCAAACCGAAGGATTGTTTTGAATACGGCAGGAGTCGAATATTTCACACCGCTGTCACAATCAGAGGGATTTGTGCCACCTTATACCACAATTTCTTATGGCACGGGATCAGTTCCACCGATCAGTTCGGGAGTACCCAAGGGTCCCATCCCGAATCCTGTGTATAATCAGATTTGGTCTGCGCAAAACCCTACTACTTCCGGGCCTTACGCGCAGAAATCCAGTGCTTCTACATCGGATGTTAAGGAAGAAATATGGCAAGAGTTAGTGTCCGTTCTTAAAAAGAAAATGGGTATCGATGTCTCGGGTTCTACTAGTTCTTATCATAAACCTTATGATTGTAGATTCGATGCACATCCTTTCCCTCAAGGGTTTAGAGTACCAGACTTTGTGAAGTTCTCCGGTAAGATAACAAAAGCACTAGGGAGTACATTAGCCAATTTCTAGCATAATTGGGGGATTTAGCCGAAAGGGAACCTTTCTGATTTCGGTTGTTTTCTTTGTCTCTTACGGAAAATGCTTTTGCTTGGTACTCCTCTTTGCCTCCTAATTCGATTTTTACTTGGGAAGAGATGGAGTCGAAATTTCATGATCACTTTTTCTCGGAGGAGTATGAGCTTGAGTTAGCCGATCTATCTAAGGTTCGGCAGGGTCATGAGGAATTAGTTCATGACTATCTTAAGAGGTTTAGAGATACTAGGAACTGATGCTTCCAATTGACTATATCAGACAGGGAATTAGCCGGATTAGCTCTTGAGGGGTTAAGACCGTATATTAAGGAGAAGTTAGCCGGTACACGTTTCTATTCTCTATCATTATTGCATCAGCAGGCTTTGGCTGTAGAAAGCCGAAGCAGGGAGAGCCAAAAGGCTGTGCGGCATAACGTAAACGTTGTAGAATATGATTCGGCTAGCTCCGATGATGATTCTAAGGAAATTTATGCAGCTCAATTGGTTTGGTCTAATAAGCATAAATCTGTTACTTGTCCTTCTTTGAAACCGATTAACAGGAATCGATAAGAAAAAGTTAAGTTCACTTTTGATGTTGCTAAATGTGACAAGATATTTGATGAGCTTCTCAAAAGTGGAAATATTACATTGACGCATACCATTCCTCCTACTGATGAACTAAAAAGGAAAGCTTATTGCAAATGGCATAATTCTTTTTCTCATGCGACTAACGATTGTAATGTTTTTCGTCGACAGATACAATCGGCCGTGAATGAAGGTCGTATAAGCTTTCCAGAGATGCAGATTGACAAGCAGTCATTCCCCTTGAACACTCTAGATATGGGCGGCAAGAAAGTCTTGTTCGGCCTGAGACGGCCAATACAAGCAAGGGCAAAGCCATGGTCATCGGTTCTTCAGAGCTAATCGATGAAAATACTAAAGTTTTGGCCAGGAAGGTGATCAGGGAGAAGACTGCAGATGGCCAAGAAACTTTGAAGATCACCAGCAGGTTTCTTAGCGCTTGGAAGCAACACCAGCAACAGGAAGCTCCCAGGGCAGCTCCACCGGATAGTCGGGCACCGGCCACCGGACAGTCCGGTGCGCCGAACAATCCGGCAGTTCTTACCAGACAGTCTAGTGGTCCTCAGCAGCAGCACCCAAGGACTTTCAAACCAAGGCAACCAGAGGTGGGTACTTGGAAGAAACATCAGGCAGCGGCTCGTGGTAAGCCGTATCACTCTGGTCCTACGTTTGATCAGTTGCTTACCAAGTGTGTGAGGAAGGCCGCTTCTAGGAATCGGCCATATAAGCGACCGAGGTCACCTCCGCGGGAAGTCAAGCCCGTCAAAATAAGAAGCCGACAAAAACGGCTCCTCAGGTTGTTCAGCTCACGCCGCCAGCGCCAGTGGTCCCGCCGATGATGTGGGGTCCTTCACAGGAATTCTAACAAAATCCTCCTTGGAGTAATATATGTGTACCTTATGCTTATAATCCTTATCAATATCAGGGCTAGGGGGCACCATGAGGTTCTGTTTTCGATAGGTTGTCTCCTTCTGTGCATGACCGATTGTATATTCCTCAATCTGGTCCATGGGTGTCAAACCAGCAACAATGCCAGAATTATCGGCCTCTGATGCCGACAAATCTAGCAGGGGGGCAAGGGCCACGACCACAGTTATAGCCACAGAAAAGGTATGATGCACCACGTCCGCCGCCTCCTCAAAATTTTCAATTTCCACCAAAACCGGTTCAACCAACCAAGTCACCGGTTCAGCTAGCAGCACCACCAGCTCAATCAGCACCTCAAACTACGGCCGGTGAAATTAACATTGGAACTAATAATGTGGTATTCAATAGCACTTGCAAGACGCCGATGGTGTTCGGAAAATCGGCTAAGGTTATGTCAAAAGAGGCTCCGGCAAAGATTACTTTGGCTAATGATCATGAGGCAAGCTCCAACAAGGTTAGTAGCAAAACAGCACCAGATCTGAGGTATTCCATGCCTCGATGGTGTCCTTCAGGTTTAACTCATACTCAAAAGAGAACCTTGCAACGTTTGCGAGCCAAAGAAAGGAAAGAGCGGGAGGCGGAAAGGATTTTTAACATCACGCATCCTATGATACCTCCTAAGCAGTGGAAGCCAAAAGCCATTGAAGTTCCTGCTGAAACGGCTACATCAGACCAGCCTCAGCCACCGGACTGTCCGGTACCGTCTGCCGGACTATCCGGTGCGCCATACTGTCCGGTGACTACTACCGGACTGCCCCGTAGCCAGGAGCCAGCAGTGCCAGATCCGAAGCCTAAAGACAAGACAGTACCGGCTATCACGGAGACTTCTGTACCTGCTTGCCCAAAAGAAGATGTAATAGAAGAAGAGATGGTTGACTGAAGCTTCTCCGGAGCATGTAGGTATGGATCTCAATATGATTACTTTTTCCACCGATTATAATATTATCGGTGAGGATGAAGAGGTTATGGCTCAGTTTAATTTTGGACCAAGAGATGCTGTCTTTACAAAACCGACAGAAACGGTTAATCATTTGAAGCCTCTTTATGTTCGTGGACACATTGATGGAGCACATGTGTCCCGAATGTTGGTTGATGGAGGGACAATTGTGAATCTGATGCCTTATGACCTGTTTAAGAAGCTCGGCAAGATGGATGCTGAGTTAGTTAAAACTAACATGACACTCAGCGGCATGGGGGGCAAAAACCCCATTAAGACAAAAGGAGTTGCTTCCATGGAGCTCACTGTTGGAAACAAGACGATTGCCGCTGCATTCTTCATCGCCGAAGTAGAAGGTAACTTCAGCTTGATTCTTGGAAGATACTGGATTCATGCTAATCAATGTGTGCCTTCTACGTTACATCAATTTCTTATTCAATGGGTTGGTGATGAAATCGAGGTGGTTTATGCTGATCCATCGGCTTGCATTGCTACTGCCGATGCTCCAGTAATCTGGGCGTATGATAATGTTAAGTGTTTGATAGGTGTTGATTTGTCCGATTACCAATTCTTAAGTGTGGGAAGGGAAGGCTTTATTCCTGTGATGCTGGAGCCGGTCGAAAATCGGCTGAATCATATCATGTGAGCCCGATGAGTGAATCAACAGGAAGTGAAGATCATAAGAAGCAAGGCAAGATGAAGTCCAGGCAGCAGGCAGTCCCTGCAAGGACACCGGACAGTCCGGTGATCTGTACCGGACAGTCTGGTATCGGTCAGAGCCGCGAGTGTAATTGTGTTTTTAACTCCGGCTATAATTTTATTTCTGATTCTTTTGTAATAGAAGAGTTTAGGGACTTAAAGTTAGGACAAGTGTTTACATTGGCTGATCCTTTAGATGAGGTAGATATTGGTAATGGAACTTGTCCGCGGCCGACTTTTGTAAACAAGACCTTGGAATCCGATTTTAGGAATAAATTAATCGGTTTGTTAAGAGAATATTCTGATTGTTTTGCTTGAAATTATACTGAAATGCCTGGGCTAAGCCATGATATAGTTGAACATCGGCTACCAATTAAACCTGGTTTTCATCCTTTCAAACAAAAACAAGGCATTTTGGTTCTGACATTTATCCTCGTATTAAGGATGAAATTCACCGGCTTTTGGAAGGCAACTTTATTAGACCTTGCAGATATGCAGATTGGGTCTAGAAGATTGTACCGGTGGAGAAGAAGAATTCCAACAAGCTTCGGGTGTGCATTGACTTTCGCAACTTGAATAAAGCTACACCTAAAGATGAGTATCCTATGCCTATAGCCGACATATTGATGAATAGTGCTTCTGGTAATAAGATTATCAGTTTCCTTGATGGTAATCTTTATGGCCGAAGAAGATACGTCTAAAATGGCTTTTGTATGTCCTGGCTTATTTGAGTGGGTTGTTATGACTTTTGGCTTAAGAATGCTGGCGCTACTTATCAAAGGGCTATGAATTTTATATTCCATGAGTTGCTTGGAATTGTTCTGGAAGTCTATATTGATGATATAGTCGTTACATTAGCTGCTTCTGATTTTCATTTAGCCGATTTATGAAAAGCCTTTGAGAAGATGCACAAGTATGGTTTGAAAATGAACCCACGCAAATGTGCTTTTGGTGTGTCGGCTAGAAAGTTCTTAGGATTTATCATTCATGAAAAGGGTATAGAAGTTGATCCTAATCGTATAAAAGCTATTCAGGAGATTGTAGCCCCGATGTGCAAGCTTGATATGCAAAAGTTTCTTAGCAAGGTCAATTATTTGCGCAGATTTATATCTAATCTTGCTGGGAAAGTTGATGTATTTGCTCCGATTCTTCGGTTGAAGAATGACGCTGATTTCACTTGGGGGGCAGAGCAGCAAAGGGCTTTTGAGTAGATAAAGGAGTATTTATCTTCGGTACCAGTGCTAAAGGCGTCTAGGAGTGGATTTTCTTTCAGATTATATGTTGCGGCCGAGGATAAGGTTACTGGTGTTGTGCTAACTCAAGAAACCGAAGGTAAAGAGCATGTAGTTACATACTTGAGTAGGAGATTGATTGATGCAGAAACCAGGTACACATTTATTGAGAAGCTATGTTTGTGCTTATATTATGTGTGTACCAAGCTAAGATATTATATCTAGTTCTAGCACAATTGCATGTCAAACCGATGTGGTTAAATACATGTTGCATAATCCCATTACGAGTGGTAGGGTTGGTAAATGGGCTTATGCTCTAGTTGAATATGATTTGGCATATGAACCTTTGAAATCTATAAAGGGCCAAATCGTAGCTGATTTTATAGTTGAACATCGGATTGATGATCCATATGAACTAGATATTACATATGTTATTTTTGCTCCATGGCTGCTTTATTTTCATGGATCGGTTTGTAATGAAGGTCAAGGGGTAGGTGTGGTGCTGTTTTCACCTCAAGGTGCTGCATTTGATTTTTCCAGCCGATTAGATTTTCATTGCACTAACAATCAAGCCCAATATGAAGCCTTGCTATTCGGTTTAGAGCTATTGCAGTCCATGGGAGTAAAATGTATCAAAGCTTTTGGAGATTCTCAGCTGGTGGTGGATCAGGTATTAGGAGAGAGCCAAAGTTACGATGGAATTCTAAATTCTTATTTAGAGCGATGTTAGGATATTATTCGTTCTTTTGATGAATTTGGCATCTCTCATATATTCAGAACTGAGAATTCTAGGGCTAATAATCTGGCATTGGAGGCATCTGGTTATCGGCTTCGAGAGGAAGATTTCACATAACTGGAAAACCGATGCTCGGAGAAGTTAGTGCGCTAAAACTGTGTGTACCGGACTGTCCGGCGCCTGGCACCGGACTGTCCGGTAGGTCACCGGACTATCCGGTGATGGGCAAGAGAGTTTGATTCTGGCTTTGGATGGCTCGGCAGATGTTTTGGTCAACCCATGGGATTGGAGGGGCCCTTTTATAGCATATCTGCGAGATCCAAATACCAGAACAGAAAGAAAAGTTCGGCGGGCGGCTTTTAAATATGTCTTGATAAATGATGACTTATATCGTCGAACTGTCAGTGGTATTATGCTTAAATGTTTAGGTCCTAATGATTCTGTGCTGGCTATAGCTGAGGTGCATGAAGGCATTTGTGGTACTCATCAATCAGCATTGAAGATGAAGTGGCTTTTGAGGAGAGCTGGATTTTATTGGCCTACCATGATCGCCGATTGTTTCAAGTATTACAAAGTATGCCACGTATGTCAAAAATTTGGGAATGTTCAGATGGTGCCTGCTGCTAAATCGAATCCAATTATCAAGCCTTGGCCGTTCAGAGGATGGGGTCTGGATTTTATTGGAGAGATTCATCTGTCATCTTCTAAGGGGCATCGGTTTGTGCTAATGGCTACTGATTACTTCACTAAATGGACTGAAGCTGCTGCTTTGAAGAACATGACACATCGAGAGGTAATTGAGTTTATTACGGAACATATTATTCATAGATTCGGTATTCCTCATATTTTAACTACAGATCAAGGTGCTTCTTTTATGTCTAAAGATGTGCATGAATTTGCCAAATCATATAAAATTAAATTGCTCAATTCTTCTCCATACTATGCTTAGACCAATGGTCAGTCCGAGTCTAGTAATAAAGTGATTATTAATCTTATCAAGAAAAAGATCGCCGATTATCCTCGGCGTTGGCATGAAGTTTCTCCTTTTGAGCTTGTGTATGGTCAAGATGCTATGCTGCCTATAAAGGTAAACTTTGATGCCTATAGGTTTGCTAAACAGAATGATTTATACGTCGGTGCGTATCATGATTTGATGATGGACAATATTGATGAAGTAAACGACGAGCGATTAGCAGCTTTGAAGGAGATCGACAAAGACAAGCTCATGTTTGCCAAAGCATACAACACGAAGGTGAAGGCCAAGAGTTTCCAGATTGGGGAGCTCGTGTGGAAGACGGTGCTACCATTGAAGACCAAGGATAGAAAGTTCGGCAAGTAATCTCCAAGCTGGGAAGGTCCATACAAAGTGAAGAAGGTGGTTAAGGTGGTTCCTAGTAATGCTTACATATTAGAAGATTTGCAAGGTAATGAACTGCCCAAAGTATTAAATGGCTGTTTCTTGAAAAAGTATTACCTAAGCATGTAAGAGAGCCGATGTATCGCATCGGAAGTTTAGTTTAGGCTTCGGAATCGTTATAGTCATGAGATATCTTGTAACACCCATGATTTTTGATACATTAAAATCTTTGGCCAAATAATTTAATTCATTTATAGTTGGGTGTTTACGCATGACACCATAGCTATTTATGCATTTTCTAATTAATCAAGTAAAATGAATCATAGGATTATTTGTTTGAGCATACATGCTGCTGCATGATTTGATTGTGTGATTTGGAGTTGTATGTTTGAAATTCAATTCATTTGCGTTTTTTTCCAAATATCATTTTATCATCTCTAAATACTCTAGAAAATTCTTTTTCTTTTTCCTTTTCCTGGTCCAGTACCAGCTCTCTCGTTCTGTCGTTTTGCCTTGGACCAGCGCAGCAGCAGCCCAGCAGCCGCTCCCCACCCTCAGCTCATGGCCAGGCAGGACCCATCGGGCATCTCTTCCTTTGAGCCTTACCGTTAAAGTTTGCGTATGCATGCTGGACTGGACACCCAAACCGAGCCGGACTCTATTAGGTGCAGCTAGATAGATTTCCTTTTCCCGCAAGCCAAGGAACTGCAGCTATAAATAGCACCTGCATCGACCACCACGCGCATCAATATCTAAGCCCTAGCCGTCGCATAGCGCGAGCTTGCTAGCGCCGCCGCCGCCAGGAGTTCGTCGGGGAGTTTTGCGTTTGCTGGTCTTCGCCACCGTCAGGAGCCCTTGACGAGCTTCAACCGCAAGGTAGATCATCCAGGCAAATCAATTCCCGATCTTGTTTCATCTGGAACCAATAAGATTGAACTCACTCCGACCACGGGATCATACAGGGGCCGCCACAGATCGTCGATGAAGCCATTCTGTCCAAGTCTCGCACAGCTGTAGCTTTCGTTTTGAGGTGAGGAGGCCTACCAGCCAGCTCTGTCCGCTATCATGCTTCGCATCGCCCCACCATGCCGTCCCGTCGCCAGCCGCCGCCGGTCGTGCACATCGCGCCGCTGGTCATTGAGCCTCCGATGTGCCACCGCCGCAACCGTCCGGCCTGCTTCGCCGCATCGTGCACTTGCTCGCGCGCCCGTCCTGTACCCCACCAACCAGAGCCGTGGATACGTGGAGCTCCGGCGAGCCTCCGCCATGCCCAAATAGTGGAGCCGGCCAACCCATCGTCGCCGTTTTAGATTTAATTCTCGTTTATTTTAATCCTTTAATATTGTTTTATGCATATCTTTTGCGTTTTAACTCCGTTTTAAGTGATTCTTGAACCTATGGAATCGTAGTAAGGTGTAGATTAATTCTAAACTCTTTTTAGTCTCTGTTTATGATGTTTGGTGTACTGTTTTAGTCATATTGTGTTTATTGCTTGCATGCGTGTAACGTGTAGGAGACGAACCGGTTGTTTCTGCTTATAATCAATCTTGGGAAGCTCCTGAGCAATTTTTTTGTTGAGGAAGTCTATTCACATTGAAAACTTACTTTATCGCACAACCAAGCATGCACAACCTAAGGATGACTGGCCACTTATTCTCCTGTCAATATTTCATCCTATGGAAGGACTGTGATGTTTAATTTAATGCTGTCGCTCAACACATTTTACTCGTGTTGCTAATATTGATTAATTAATGAGACAATGATGATATAAGTTGGTTATTTTGCAACATGGGGATTTGAGCATATTTTGTGGGTTTGCTCGATTGCCTCACCCTAAAGATCGGTTCGCCGAACGACCACTCAGGAAAACAGTACAACCACAAGAAGTGGAATGGGACGCCCTTGACAGATTAATCAGATGAACTAGAGCGGGTGGTTTGCCTACCTGAAAGATGGCGTAAGAGGGGCGTTGACAGGTATAAGACTCGTTCTCCTGAGTGTGTGCAGTTTGTTTTATTTGGTTTTTGTCAATCACCCTTCGGGAGGAGACTTTTATGCCTGGGTAACGGAAACCTGGAACGGGCGGCTAGACTCTAGGAATTCTTTGTAAAGGTCTCGTAATGAAACCCTGCCGATTCATCAAAGGCTAGTGAATAAATGGGGCTTTGCAAACCTCGGGCAAATGGGGATCTATGACTCGTGGGTAAAATTGTACAACATCTCGAGAGTGTTTAAAACTGATATATCAGCCGTGCTCACGGTTAAGAGCGGTCTGAACCCTCACAGATTAGTGTTTTAAAATAAAAGGCATGTATGGTGTGATAAAAGAAGTGATGGTGGATATGGTGAACAACTCGACAATGGTTTATCTTTATTTACTTTACTGCTTTTATGTTACCTTAATTATGGGCTGGGTTTATACTAATCAATGCTAGTAATAAAATTCTGATCAACTAAAAGTAACCGCTATGCCTATCCACTGTAAAGCCAGTCTACTTTTAGCCTAAACGGAATACTTGTTGGGTACGGCATGTACTCACCCTTGCTTTGTTTTATACCACGTTGCATCCATTGCAACCGTTGCTTAGATCTAGAGGGGAGCTACGGTGATCCTAACTAGGAGTTCCAAGACTACGACGAGTTCTAGGCTGGTGTGCCATCCGTCAGTCGCCTGTCTTCCGCTGTCGCTTAGTTAATTCGTTTTGTTAAGATACTCGGTTTTCATTAAAGACATTTATGGTTTGTAATACTTCGTTATGCTATTAAGTTAAAGTGCTGGTTGTGTTATTACTTTTGTTTATGTTGTGTACGTGGTTAAATTGATCCTGGCACATATATAGTTAGCACTTGGTTTTTTTCTTAAAACCGGGTGTGACATATCTGTTGATTCTCGAAGGTGTAACCGTTTCTGGTGCTTTTAGTTCATGACCTTCACTAAAAGGCAGAGGGGCATGTATTGAGCACCTAATTGGACAGGGCCACATTGACTGGCGCCACCGGATAGTCCGGTGGCATGTACCGGACTGTACGGTGTCACTGGACAGTCTGGTGGGTTCTACCGGACTATCCGATAGAGTCGAGTCCGACCAAGATTCCGAGATTTGGGCGAGATTTTCCGAGATTCGACTTGTACAAGGGTTAAGACCACTCTTCCCTATAAATATAAAGGGGTAAGGCCGATTGACGCATCCACAATCGAACCAATCTATTATTTTACCTACTTTTATGCATATCTCTTTTCCCAAACCCTAATTCTCTTCTCCAACCCTCAACTTTGCCTCCTGTCGACCCTACGTCAACCCGAGGAGCTCTAGGTGGCCTGCCGACGCTAGAGCAACTCCTAGCGCTGATCCTCCCTGACGGGTCCCTCCCATGTGGATTGGTCTAGATCTTATCGTTAGTTATTGACGCTAAAACATGTCAACAGGGAGGAAAGAGCGGGGAGAGGTCGCGCCATGGGGGCTGCTGAGCGGTGCCTGCAGGAGGGAGGGGCGGCGCCCAGAGCTAGAGAGGGGGAGGAGCCTTTGCTCCTGCTAGGTGGACTGCTCCCATGGAGGAAAAGGAGGAGAGCTCGACTCTGCTTGCTGCGTGTTGGAGAAGAAGGCAGGGGGAGAGAGTGTGGCGGCGGTGGAATTTGGGGGAGAAAGGAGAGAAAATGGGGAAATGGAAAAATGGAGGTGTGATATGGGCCTTAGGTTTGGGCTGAGATTGGACTGCGAAATAAATTAAATACAATTTATAGAATTTATTTCGAAGTTCAAAGTACAAATGAATTAGATTGATTTCAGAACCGAATTAATTTGCAAGGGAACTAATTCGAAAGTCTGAGAATTAGTGTCGTAAATAATTATTTCGACACATGGAAAGGATATTTAACCGTGAAACAAATTCACCGAGAATTCATTCCGATGTCTTAAACCTCGTAATCTTGAGTCGACCGATGATCTTCGGATTCGAATTTAATTGCAAAGAATTAAATTCCATTAGTCGAGAAGTCATGCCATAGTCTGACTATGAATCCTTAGTCAGGGGATTAGCACTTTGTGAAATAATTTATGCCTTAATTTATTTGAGACGAGTCATAATTTTGAATCCCGAATTAAATTGCGAAGGATTTAATTCGGCGGTCAAATATATCACTGTGCCTCAAATACTCATTTCTTAAACGCAACAAATATTTCACAAAATATATCGCGGATAACTTATCCCTGATTGATTTAGGGTCTTGTTCTGTCGGCGGAGTATCCTTGAAAGGGATAACTCAATGCTGACGACTTTCGAGCTGAGTGAAAATTCTTCCAATCAAATTAAATTGTGGCGCGCATAATTCGGCAGGAAGGAATTATCACCAACTCGTCTCAGGTTAAATCCCATGAGGACATAGCACCGAGTATTCCGTGATTGAAACTTGACGTCAATTTGGATTCAAACTAAACCGCGTCCGGTCGCCATGTTTCTTGTATGGAGTAAACAAAACCCGAGGTAGAATCAATTTCTGACGCTAATGCGAAAATTGGATTAGGTCATCTTCCAAAGTTGAATTAACGAAGGGTTAGTTAACTGGGCACCGGAGATCAAGACATAATCCAATTGAGAGTTTCCGCATTATCAGAGATTGAGCTAATGATTTAGGGTTGCGAGCGAAGCCTTAATTTCCAAATCTCGATATGGATGTAGATTGACAATGGT
This sequence comes from Paspalum vaginatum, assembly GCA_030272315.1. NCBI lineage: Eukaryota > Viridiplantae > Streptophyta > Magnoliopsida > Poales > Poaceae > Paspalum > Paspalum vaginatum. The sequence goes on from CM059017.1 coordinate 21,026,189, forward strand.
TAGAAGTTAGGGTCTCCGAGAGAGTCACAATAAAGATGACGACGTCAAGGATGTCATGGATGATAGAAGACATAGTGTTGAGGATGATAGGAAGATTAGATCGATAAGATTATAGGGATAACGGTTTAATTCTCGAACTAGTGTTTGAAATTAAACCAACACACAATCAAACAAACACTAAAACAATTTTATCAAAGGCTTATTTAATTCAAGAAGTTATTTTGGTTTGCAATTAACACATTTTAATTTGTTGCAAACATTTTAGCCTTGTTAATTAAAAAGTTTTAAAAATTTCAGATTTTCGCATTTTCGAAAATATGGGATGTTACACATATGTTATCTTTGTTAACTAGTATGTGAATGGTTAGTACCTCCTTAACACAACGTAGTCACAAAGCGCCATCAAGCAAGGCTAGGGGTCTCTCTAGGGTACTCGGTAAGTCATGACATATATGAGAGCGAATGAACAAACCACGAAGAATGTGGCGGTAGTGAGCGAGTGAGAATGATTGGTTCAAGCAAGGAAAATGAGTTACTTCCTGACTTTGACACCAATATTAGGAACATGATAAATATTTGATTTATCATAACCACATAAGCAAAGTGTATGCAATGGGAAATTTGGACCAAGTGGAAATCTCGTGATTCATAGAAACAGCAATGGATGTGTTGTTAGGAGACACATTCATTTTGTTTGATGGGGACTGCGTACACATATAAGATAACAATTAAAAATGTTTTCAAAGAGGAAGGTGTGGTGAAGCATAGCAGATTCTGCTCACCGGGACAAAGAAAGTTACAGGAGGAAGAAGATAGGCCATATTCACCTAGATAAAGTGATGGTTTGTACAATTTCTTAGCATTGATCAGGACTGTGTGGCAGAACCGCACAAATTAACCTGGTTTTAGTACTTTAGTTAGACTAAGGCACCAATTCCAAGTTAATCCCGGTGGTCTGTCAGATCCCCCAAGGTTCCTGACAACGCCATTACTTTCAGGAATCAAATATACACTGGTTGACCCACCACGAGTCACTGGATTACTTGGACACAAGCACTTGTACACATAAAATTTGGTTATTACAAACCATTTGATTGGAAAGAGATACGAACTGGAGTAATCTCCCAGAAGTCATAAACAGGATTTAAACTTACATCATAAGTGAGTACCATCAACTGGAATTCTATGTTCACGACAAAACCACATGTGAAGCCAACATCGAGCCCACTGATGTGGCTTCACACCAACCAGCTTCAGGGATGCGAAAGGAACTCCACATCAAGATCCTTTATTCCTTCACTTCAAGAGGTGGGAGAACCACCACGAGAACATCGTCTTAAATCTCTTCTTCAAGCAACAGGGATAAGCTCGAGATGCTACATCTGGAGAAAAACTATAAACCCTGAGTACTAGGTACTCTGCAAGACTTACCCGACCACTGGGGTCTAACCCCGACTTGCTAACCTATGGCCAGAGCTGGTTCGGTCAACTCACACTGCAGCGGCCTATAATTTGATCCTTAGCTCTAAAGGTGACAACTTCTTTTAGTGAGGTCCTATTATACTAGGTTATCCCTATTCTAATCAACAGTCAATCAATCACTCTGCGAAAACATTCCTTACTGAGTCATTCTAGTTCTTAACTACGATGTTGGGCGTGATCAGACAGCTTACATTCTGGCAAGCCGCAGCGATACGAATCGATTTTCAACCCCTCGAGAGGAAATACTCAGACACCCGTCATATGCGTGTACGCCGACGCCGCATATGACATCTCGACATCCAGTGCCACCTACTCAGAACCGTGCTTACCGAGCCCGGGTGCACAGTTCGTCGGCACTCGCCTCCTTCCTCCATACTAGCTGGTCTCGCGGGGTTCCGACCAATAGGTACACAGGGATGAAGGGTTACTGGAGCCCGTTAAGGACGGCAAGTGAACGAGGCGCGTTCGGCCTGATAGGGCCAACATCGGATGGCCTTATGTGACACAAGCAGGATCAAGGTCCATGGCAATAATCACAAGTATAGATATCAACAACAGAAAGCGAAACTGATCCCGCTGCATGTCTGTCCAATTATTAACATTCTTCATCATTCCTAGCCAATTAGCTTTGATAAAAGAGTGTCGCTCTAAGCCTATGCCACCTAAGTCATCTACTGCGCATAGGACTGTCATGCTGGTAAAGGGATAGCATGCACTAGGGTTTCATTCAACACCTAACTCTAATGCACAAACATAACTCAGGTTTAATTAAAGGACTCAAAATAAAAGTGGGTAATGCACCGGGGCTTGCCTGGTACTCAAGGGATATCAGTAGTCAAAAATAATTAGAACTTGCAGCTTCAGACTTCACAAGAATGTACTCCAACGCTTCTTCTTGGCTTCTTGCACGGCATCGCGATTGTAACTAGCGTACCTAGGTATGCATGAACAAGCAATGCATTAATGCAATAAGAGAAACAATAAGCAAAGGTGCAAGAATGAGCAAAGAAGTATGAGATATATATTACTAGAGATGGACAGATGCACAGGTGACAAGATATAGTGCATACAAGTATGACGATGATCAATCTGTTAAGATAGAGAGAAAACAAGGAGTAAAAGAGAAGTACACACACTTTGCTTTCCTAAAGAAAGAAAGACATTAGCTCAAAACAAAGATGCTTTCTTAAGAACATGACCTATCAAGTTTACACATTCTGAATATGCACTAGCAAGCTCAAGTCCAAAACAATAACGTGCATGGATGTAGAGAAGGCAAATTCATGATCCACTGTTTAACAGGACATTTAACACGAACACGACCAATTGTTAGTCAAGAATAAAGACATACCTATCTCACTAGAACACATGCATAGAAGAAATAATCACTATCTTCTAAGAGAAGACTATAAACAAGCAAGCAAGACAAGTATCCCATGAGTACATAAATACTTGCAAGTCTATATTACTGAAATTTAGTGGGTTGCTAACATCTGTCACCATTAACCTTTATCACACTAGTCAGCTAAGCCATAAACAAACTACAGGCACATTCGACCACCTAATTATAGGAGGTTAATTACCAACGATGAGTTCTAATACGGCACCACAGATTACCGAAAACAGCCATCCCAGCAGCCAAGACATGTGTACTACAATTGTTTTTACCTAGACTGCATCCAAGGATAGCTAAATAAAGATGAAAATACAATCTGTAAAGGCTCTACTTATCTTCTAATGAACATCACTAAGCAATTAATTACGCAAAAGCAAGCATAAATAAAACAATCAAATTCCTACAGATCACCTCCTTGTCATCAAACAAGCAAGTGCATTTAAAAGAACCGAATTAGACTAAGCCATACTCGTGATTCTTGCCTATAACAACATGCTGAAATAATTAATCAAAGAGAGGAACTACTTCTAAAGGCCAGATCCTGCATAACTAGAGAATTCAAGTACTTAACTCCTAATCATGAAAGCTGCAGCGCTGAGGGAAACAACATCTAACAACAGTTCAATACATTACAGACATATATGAGTAAAGATTAAATAACCTTACACCTAAAGCACATAATCAAAGCATCAAACTGAACCACCAATCCCCAAATTCTCAACCGTGGAATTGCAATCCATCAAAATAAATAAAAGAGAGGGAGATTTTGACCTTGGGATGCTACTGTCCTTTAAAACCAGAGAGGAGCAGGGTGACCATGAGGAACCAGAGGGCGCACATGACCTGCTGCTACCTTGCATCTACAGGAGGTGAGGGTGAGCACCTAATGTTCTGCTGCTGCTGCTCGGAAGGTGGAGACACAGGAGATTAGTGTGCTGCTGCCCATGCAGGAGAGAGGAACCAGAACCGGTGCCGGGAAGACAGGGCCGGCCAGCAGCCTTGCTGCTGCTGCTGCCACCTAATGGAGGGGAGACGCAGGGAGGGGGCAGCGGCATGAACGGCACAGGGGGAGTGCAGGAAGGGGAAGGGAAGCAGGGATGGCGCCATGGCACAGGGGCAGCCATGGGGAGAGGACACAGGTGGGGAGCAGGAGGGGGCGCCGACCATGGAGGGACGGAGGAGCAAGACCGGCCAGCAGCGCGGCGCTGCTGCTGCCGCTGCTGTCGCCCGGGGAGGAGGAGCAGGAAGGGGATGGTCGGAGGTGGAGGACAGTGGGGGGGGGGGGGCTGCGCCATGGAGGGAAGAGGAGCAGGAGGGAGGGGAAGGCGCCATGGGGAGGGAGAGGCGTGCGGGAGAGGAAGACCGTGGGGAGGGCGGCGCCATTCCTATCAGGAAGAGGAGGCTGGGGCGGTGGGGAGGCTTTTGGGCTGGGGCCCAGTCACCAAGGAGAGGGGAGGGTGGAGGTAGGTGGGGCCCAGGTGTCATAGGAAGCAAAGAAAATCAATCCCTTTCCAATTTTCGACTAGAAAATCCCTCCAGTTTAGATTGAGGATTAGAAAATGAAAACAGATGAATTTGGATAAAGTTTATATACCATAGTTGCTTAGAATTTCATGCTCTACAAATTTCGTATACAAAGTTTTTCTTGAAACCGTTCAAAAATTAGCAGAATTTAGGAACAAAGTGATAGATTCATTGGGAGCACTTGGAAGAAAAAGAATTTTATGTGACCTGGGGTTTCCTTCTTCACTCGCATTCACGGTTCAACAAACAAAGGGACACACATATCCACTCAATTCAACATTCATTCACAGAAAAATTTACATGATGCTCATGAGATGCAAAACGAGATACCCAGGGGTATCACAGACTGACCAAGAAGAATGAAAGTAGCTAACTTATGCTTACTAACGAAACAATTGACAATGTTAGTAAGTTCACTTTTGGGGATAATTTCCAAGAGGAAGAAAACAACTCATAGAAATGATGACATGACAAGAGCACCAGCTGAGAACAAAAGTTAGTGCGGGTGATGTTCGTGAAATCCTCCCTCGGTGAATAAGGTCCAACAAATGAAGGGAAAATGTCCAACGAGGCAGTGGGAATGAAGTTGGCTGTTCCCACCAATCATAGAATGCAAGGTTAAACAAGGTAATCAGAAGTGGGTATGAATGTTCCACAATTGAAGCGATGTCCAACCTTCGCATATCTTGATGCTAGCATGAATCTAGTGGTTTAACTGGTGCTGGCCTGACACACTGTACCCTAGGTTCCGTCGAGGCACCCAAGAATGCCCAAGGAGACATCACAACAAGAGTGACTCATCCATACCATTTACACAATCATGAACAATACAAGGTTATGGGAAAGAATGATCAAGGAGCTTGGATCTTGGAGCACATGAATCTCAATGTATGGATCACATGAATCTAAGAGGTGAAAACATATCGGATTCAAAGGTTTGGAACATCAGAATAATGAGAACTAGAAACATATGGTCAACAAGCGCTTAAGGCACATTGACAAAAGGATTGAAAACATGTGAATGATAAGAGTTTGAAGCATGAAGGCTACAAAGGCTTGAAATTGCATGGAATGCAAGAACTTAAAATGCAAGGAATATTGGAGCTTGGAACAAAAAGTTGCAATAGTTGGAGATACATGACTCACTCAAATTTGATTTCATGGAGTTAAGAGCGGTAAGGCACCATGAACTATATGAGTCAAACATTTGCATGATAAAGATGCAAGCTGAACGTTATTGATATGCTACCCAATACCTATTCCGTCTTACCTAATCGTAAGATTCAAATGTCCTGGTAACAAAAACTAGTTTCTTTTTCCACCCATGTTGATGCGGCGTTGAGCTTCACGAGGGAGACACTATGGTGCCGTAGACTTGATCAATCACCCAATTTTGAGAACGTCATTGGAGTCGAGGTTGATATGGGATGCTTTCTCTCCGTCTCAAGCGAACTTTAAAGCTAGGCCTAGGGATAGGTAAACAACGGTTAATTCTTGGTCGAGGTTTCTTCTGAACTTGTTTTTTGTTTTGGTGGAGAACTAGCTTGCATGTGTCAATGTATAAGTTGATGTTGTATATGTCGAGGTCGACTATAGAAAAGTCTCTCTACTTCGACGACGATGGCTCGAAAAAGTTTTCTTGATTGCTTCTAACACGGTAGGAGCTTTTGCACAATCCTTAAATGCATGCCTATAAAGTTCTACTGACCAGCATATGATCATTTACATGTTCAAACTATCTCGACTAACTCTTCTGCTTCTAACACGGTAGGAGCTTTTGCACCATCCTTGAATGCATGCCTATAAAGTTCTACTGACCAGCATATGATCATTTACATGTTCAAACTATCTTGACTAACTCTTCGGGCTTGGTGAATCCCTACCGCAGAATCACCTCAGGTCGCAGATGTTGAAACTAAGGCCACATCTTTAGAGTACTCTTTAGCTTGGTCTTTCTTCTGTCTCTCATCTTATGGTAGCTTTGATGAGATCGACGAGACTTAAATCATGGGCAACGTGGCTTCCAAAACTCTTAAAAGATTTGGGTTCACTGTTAGATTTATGAGCTTAAATCTGTGTACTACTACGAAGAGTCCAAGGGAGGCGCCCACACCCCGTAGCTCTGCCTCTCGCTCTGCGTGTCCCGCCGCAACCCCTGCATCCGAGATGTCCGCGCGCCCACACCCCGTGGCTCTGCCTCTCGCTCTGCGCGTCCCGCCGCAACCCCTGCATCCGAGATGTCCGCGCGCCCACACCCCGTGGCTCTGCCTCTCGCTCTGCGCGTCCCGCCGCAACCCCCGCATCCGAGATGTCCGCCGCCGTTCCCGGCTACCCCCACGCGACGCCGCACGCTCCGTGATGCTTGCTTCCCGCTCCAGACCGCCATCCCCTCTCACGTGATCCCTGCCCCGCTTCAGAAACCCCCGCCCCGCACCGAGACGCCGTCGGCTGTCCGCCCACCACGACCATCGCGTCGCCTGTGCCGCCCCACCGCAGCCACCCCGCACGCGGCCGGCGCGCGGCCTCCCTCTGCCACTGTCGTCGCGTCGCCCTCCCTAGTCCCGCCGTCGCATCGACCTCCCCGCGTCCCCGCTCGCGGACCCGGAGGCCGCCGCCTTCCGCTCCCCACGCGGCAACGGTCCATCATGGCCGGACTCCGCCTCCACCATCGCCGCATCGACCTCTCAGCGTCCCCGTTCACGGATCCGGAGGCCGCCGCCTTCGGCTTACCATGCGGCGGTGGGTGCATCAAGGCCGGGTCCGTCATCAATTTCCCGAACTACTCTAACCTCCCTCTCTTCCCCGGGCTGTACGAGGAGGTTATCTTTGTGCGCGCCTCCTGGCGCCGCCGCAGCATGATGCTGCCTGCCGTCACCGGCAAGGCAGCGGAGTTCGGGATGGGGCGAGTGGAGTGTGGTGCGTGCTCGACTGTGGTTGCAGGCTGAGTAGGATTAAAAGGGGTATCTGATTAATTGTGATTGCCAAGAGTAAACGCGGAGGGTTTTGTTTCTGCTACTCTGCTCTCAGTTTGGCATCGTTTTTAGATTTTCCGTCGATTGCTGATTCAAGATGTTTGCTCAGCTCACTGGTGAGGTGAATTCAGTTTTTAAGTGAAAAATCAGGATTTGTTCTTGCGGGTTCTTCATTCTTCCGTGTGCTACCTCGGTGCAGTATGAAGAAATCTTATTCAAAATAGATGCAATTATGTCTTTTATTATCGCTAGCCATGCTAGGATTAGCTGTTTCCAATGCATTCCACTAAGAGTGAATCCTGTCACCTGGGTTTGAAATCAAACATCTTTAGGGAGGCACCAAGTACTTCTGTTCATTTCAGCTCTGTTCATTTCAGCACAGATCATCCAGTCCCTACACCAGTACAGCAGCACTAGCATTTTATTCTGGCATATCTCATTTTATTCTGTGTGATCAACTCCATTTTTAGAGAGCTATACTAAGTCTGTCTGAGTAGTAGCAGATGTGTCCACACAACTCTTGGAATAATAATATACCTAACAAACTCTTTCCTCGCAAAAAATGAACTGCACTAGCTGTCTACATAACCTTGTTTCGATTTGAAGTTCTCATACCGGCTCTTTGTTCTTACTGTAAACTGTCTCACATATTGTTGTCTTTGATTTCCAGATTGTTTTGTCTCACATATAATTGCATTGTGGCGCCACCACACACCTACATACCGCCACGTGCCACCATCGACAATCGACAAGTTCAGTGAGTTCCTGCATATGAGCTCATTCTTTTAAATTTTCTAACGTAATTTAATAGGGATTCGAAATTAGCTAAAGTGAAGTCATACTACTTTGGTGCTGGATGTTTGGAATCTCATAAATGTATGTATGCTCTACTGTCAATCTGAATTGTAGCGAGAGAATGAAAACATCTTGGTTCAAATCACATTCCCCACCTGTGGATCTATGTTTAGCTCGAATGTGCTATTTTTGGCCATAGCTTAATGTCAAGGGTCTCAACCTTGCGTTGGTTTCTGCACATTGAAAAGCACAGCATCGTTGATCTTTAACAGACCTAAGCATTGAGAGGAAAAGTGTAACCGTGCATTTGATTCACACCAGATGAGTGCGCAGAAAATGTGTGATGTTGAGTTTTTTCAGACAAGCAATAGCAACCATAGATATCTTTTCTGTTTAAAGATATTTGATCATATATGATGCATAGATATCTGGTTTTTTTATTAAATGATAGCTAATCTTTATGATAGCACATGCATCATATTGTCGGAGCATGAATTGCAGCTAACTTAATTTTACTGTACAGTGAATAGATATTGTTGTCACCTTCATTCTTAACAGCATACTCTTTGGACCATATAATTTTTAGAAAACTGTTGATCCAAGAAAAAGTTGCCAAAACTAAATTCGAAATATAGCTGTTAAATAGTAACCGTATACAGTGCACTCATTGTTGCTTCCATTTGCAGGTGGTGTTGGCATCAGCTCATTATCTCTTGAGTCTTCAACTGAGGAAGGGAAGGGAGAGGGAAACAAACACTTTTGCAGGCTTGACAGCTGCACGTTTTCATCACATCTGTTGTGACGGTCACTTTTTGTATCGCAGACAAATCATATCCAAGGTAGTATTCTTGTATGCCCTCAAGGCCCCAATTAAGTATGTGAGCTGGTCTGTATGGACTTAGCAAGACGTTGTGAAATACAGTGATATTACTCAGTGTTTTTATTCGAAACTATTGCTTGTGCATGCATATTACTCAAAGTTCTCATTTGCTGTTTTGCATGTATATCTGCATGTGAGTGCACACTTATGGGTTAGAAACCCTATGATAAGTTACTAATATGTCTTTTTGGTCAAGCTATCTCATAGATGGACCCTGCCAAAAGTGATGGTGATGGTTGCCGCACTCCATTTAGAGACTTGTCAAACACCACCAATGGAGGTAATTATATGAAACCAATAATATCTTTATGGGTCCTCTAGATCAGACGTGGATTTACTGAATCTACCTCCAATTTAGGTGGTCAAAATGACAGAAGTTTGCGCCCACACTTTGTCGATGCTAAGGAACGGAAGAGGCAAAGGGAAAAAGAAAGATGGGCATCAATGTCTGCCGAACAAAGGAGTGAGAAAAACAAGAAGAGACGTGAAGCTAGACAGCGACAAAAATGTGAAACCCCACTCCCTGAGTCTGTATGAGGTAATGAATATAATGATGAGTCAAACTAGACCCGCCTTTTGCTTCAGAACTTAATCATGTGCACACATTTTGCAGATGGAGTCGCCTGTTCATACAATGAAAACATGGATCCTGAAGATAATGAGGAATGGTTGCATAGGAATGAGACTACCTCACATGATTTCAATCAACTACCTGGTACTATGGTATTGTTATTTAGTCTTTCTGTGCATGTGAAAAATGTAAAAAAACTACAAGTTTGTTTTGTAGAAAAAACATGTTCATTCATGCCACTCTTGTGTAATAGTGGAACAACTTCAGAATTCAGATTAGCATGGAGTTTTCCAACGCATACTCTAAATGATATACCCTTTTCGATGTCTGATTGTTTTCTATTGCCATCGTGGTATGAACTTTAAATTTACTTAATTGCATAACATGTTTGACAGACAATAGCCGGATTGGTGCCTTGAGTACTACATCTACTGATATGTGTACTTCATCTTACAAATTAAAATGTTTTACATAACATTCAACACAAGGTGTCATGTTAGTCGTATTGAACATTCCAATGTGTCATGCCTCTATGAATTCTTGCACATACGATTTGAGTCCTTGAAAAACAATAAATAAATTACTAATGGCATGAACGACACGACACTTTAGGTGATGCTGCACATGAAACCGCCGATGGTGTTCAAGCTACCTCTCCAACTACTAACCCACACAAGAATGATGAGTCAAGGGCTGCATACTTTAGAGAGCGGTCTAAAAATATTACGCCGGACCAGAGGGCTGCCAAGCGAGAACGCCTTAAGATATATATATAACAAGACTCCGGCACGCAAGGAGGCTAAGAGATAATATAAAAGAAGACAAAAAGAGCTGCTAGCCAACACTTTGAACGTGGAGTCTATTGCAATGGAGAATCCAAAGTATATCCCTGAGGTCGTACGACCTACATCGGATGCACCTGGTCCTCATGGATCCTCAATCAGCTCCCGCGATTGGGTTATTCCTGAATTGAGCCCTAGACTTTTCTTGCCAGTTCCAACACAAACTGAAGAGGCCGAGACCTCCAATAGATCTCCTATAAATAAACGTAATGTGCGGAACGGGAAAAGACAAACCCTGTTAGCTCGTCGGAACCAGCAATTTGAAGCAACCATTGCAAGAAACTTGACAATTGAGGACAATAAAACTGTTGCTAGAGAAGAGGGTAACAGAACACAAACAGATACGACATCAGAGGTCATCATTAATGATGGTACTTACTAATCCATTTCCAATCGATTTGACATGTGACTAGAACGTGCAATTTGACAGAGCATCTTTTCATGAATAGAAAGTACAAAGGAAAACAAATGGACGACAGGAGAGGGTGCCAATGGGACGCAACCTCAAACAATGTCGACGGTCATTAATAATGGTAATTAATAATCCATTGTACTTAAATATATATTATTACAATATATTAGCCCATCGTGTCGCCTAGGGTCTTTGATTACTAAAGCTCCATGATTACTCAGACGACGATGAGGGTGTTCTCTTCGAAGAAGATGATGACGAGGATGAGGGGTACTTATTTGCCGGACAAGGTACTTGTACAGACTATACTTGTGCTTTTCGATTATTATATAACTTACCGTTACTTTTTTGCGACAACTTTAGATGAGGAGACCGATGCAGACATTGAGGATGATGAAGCTGAAGACGATTCAGCTGCCACTAATGTCCCAGACCCTTGCGACAAGGTGTATAGTAATATCCTTGAAGAAACACACATGTTGAAGCCTGTTGCTAACTGTAGGCATTGCACTGCGAAGAAGTTCGAGTATGAGCCACCTGGGTTTTGTTGCCGCAGTGGGAAGATTGACCTATCCTCACAGGATACGCCGCTCGAGCTCAGGAGGTTATGGGACAGCGCAGATGCTGATGCTAAGCACTTCTGTGATAACATTAGGTTCTTCAATGGCCATTTCTCATTCACTTCCCTGTACAGTTGCCTCGACAATATGATAACCAATATGAGAGATTGTGGTATCTATACGTTTCGTGCACATGGCGTCATGTACCACAACATAAGGTCATTTGGAAGGGAAGCCGGAGCTGAGCGTAAACACCTCGAGCTTTACTTCTATGATGATGATCCTAGCCTCGAGCACCGGTATCGTAGGTGCCGTGAAGAACAGCTTGAAAAGGACAAAGGTGTCATCAAACAATTAGTTGGCATCCTTAAAGGAAATCCATACTCTGAGAACCTTCGGAGTATGGGGCATGTTGAAAACCTTGATGACTACCTTATCACATTGAACCTTGACCAAACATTGGACCAAAGGAGATACAATGCGCCAATCACTTCGGAGGTGGCTGCTGTTTGGGTCGAGGGAAGCGAACGAAGAGGTCAATTCAATAATAGTGTTATGCTACATGGAAAGAATAGGTCAAGTCATGGCATCCGTTCATATCATGGATGCTATGATGCACTATCGTAACCCCTTTTCTTCCCTAGAGGTGAACTTGGATGGCATGCAAATATTCCAAAGGCTGATGTAACCATGGGTGAAGTGGAAGCATACCGTGCAACACATAGAAAAAGTAATGAAAATGGTGATGAGGCAGGTTAGTTGTTTTGTCCTAATTCATACATAATCTATCATTAGTTATGCTATCACCATTACTATTAATCAAAAGTTGTGTATATATGCAGACTCTCCTAGCCATTTATGTGTCTTTGTATGTGACTACTACTGTTATAAATTCCAAATACGCCCAGACATATTCAACCCCATACTTTACGGCAAGCGTCTTTTCCAGCAGTTCGCAGTCGACACTGTACATCAAGATTGAGAGCTCTCGTTTAGATTACATACAAAGAAATCAGGACCGATTAAGAGCAGATCTTTATCAAGGTTTAGTGGATAGCTTGCACGCTGGCGAGGGTAGAGCAGATGCAGTTGGGAAGCGAACTGTGTTGTCACCATCATTTATTGGCGGACCTCGCGACATGAGACGTCGATATATGGATGCTATGGCCTTGGTGCGCAAGTTTGGTAAACCAGACATCTTCCTCACTATGACATGCAACCCCAACTGGGACGAGATAAAGAGGGAGCTTCTTCCCGGTCAAACACCACATGACTGTCCATACCTTGTCGTGCGTGTATTTCATGCGAAGCTTGAGGAGTTCAAGAAGAGATTGACTAAGCAAGATATTCTTGGAAAGGTCCGAGCCTACGTCTATGTCGTGGAGTTCCAAAAGCGTGGTTTGCCTCATGCCCATTTCTTACTCATCATGCAGAGGAAATACAAGCTCACGTGCCCTGAGCAGTATGATCTTCTAATCTCAGCTGAGATCCCAGACAAAAAGAAGTACCCACAGCTATGGAAGATGGTTGTCAAGCACATGATGCATGGCCCATGCGGGTTGCTAAACCCAAAATGTCCATGCACTGTTGGTCGTGTATCATGTAAGAACCATTATCCTAGGCCTTTTAGTGATACAACCATACAAGGGAAGGATTCATATCCTATTTATAGGAGTCGTGAAGATGGGAAAAAGGAGGCAATTCGAGGGTCCAAGCTTGACAATAGATGGGTCGTACTTTACAACCCATACCTCCTCCGTCTATTCAACTTTCATATCAATGTTGAGGCGTGTAGGAGCATCAAGGCTGTTAAATACCTATTCAAGTACATATATAAGGGCCATGATCGTGCTTCTATGGCAGTGAGAGATGCAAACAAGGCGGACGGTGATATAGATGAGATCAAGAAATATAGAGATGCAAGGTGGGTGACCCCTCTAGAAGCATTGTGGAGGATATACGGCTTTGACCTGAGTCAGAACTCTCCACCTATTATGCAGCTGCAACTCCATCTCCCAAACATGCACATGGTGTCGTTTCACGAGCGCCAAAATTTACGACGAGTCGTCAATCGCTCTGGTGTTGATAGGTCAATGCTTACAGCACATTTTGAGGCTAATAGGCTACATGAGGAGGCTCGAGCCATCCTGTACCGTGACTTTCCCGAGTGGTACACTTGGCAGCCGGGCAAAGTGTGGCAACAGAGAAAACGGAATACTAGTGGGCAGGTAGGCAGAATCGTCTCCGCTCATCCAGTTGAGGGGGAGTTCTACTATCTCCGCGTTCTCCTAAACCACGTGGCTTGTGCTACCTCCTATGAGGATTTGAGGACAATCGATGGTGTGACACTCCCGACTTTTAGAGAGGCAGCAGAGAGAAGAGGACTACTTGAATCTGACAACACATTGGATGATTGTCTTGTTGAACGAGCTTTGTTCCAAATGCCATCCTCACTACGAGGGTTATATGCGACAATATTGGTGCATTGTGAGCCAAGTGATGTGGCAGGACTATGGATGAAACACCTAGACGCTATGTCAGAGGACTATCAGCGCAGATATCATAACAAAACCCACGTGCAACAGATTTTCTTGATTGATATTAGGAACATGTTGCAGTCAATGGGGAAGGATATAAAGAAGTACCCTCTTCCTGGTATTATTGACATATACGACGACACAAATGGTACTGATAGAGAGATTTATGAGGAGGAAAGTATCAAACCCACTGCAGAAGATGTGGCTCTAAAAGAGTCCCTCAACGAGGAGCAGAGGGTTGCTTATGATAAGATTATAGATACCGTTGACACTGATCTAGGCGGAGTGTTCTTTGTGGATGGACCTGGCGGCATCGGTAAGACTTATCTATATAAGGCACTGCTTGCAACGCTACGAAGTCAGGACAAGATCACGGTGGCAATAGCTACATCTGGTGTTGCAGCTTCCATAATGCGTGGGGGAAGAACCGCCCATTCGCGCTTCAAGATAGCCCTTACTATTGATGATGGCGCGGTCTGTAGCTTCACAAAACAGAGTGGGACCACAAGATTACTTCGGAAAGCTTCTCTTCTTATTTGGGATGAGGTTTCTATGACTAAGAGACAGGCAGTAGAAGCACTAGACAAGAGCCTATGTGATATAATGGACCGACCTAGATTACCTTTTGGCGGGAAAACTGTTGTGTTCGGTGGAGATTTTAGACAAGTACTGCCCGTTGTCCGTAAGGGGTCAAGGGCTCAAATAGTAGCTGCTTTGCTACGGAGGTTGTACCTCTGGGAATCCATGTGTCACTTAAAGCTTGTACGCAACATGAGAACACAGAGTGACCCATGGTTTGCGGAGTATCTATTGCGCATCGGTGGTGGTACTGAAACGACAAATAGTGATGGCAAGATATGTCTACCCGATCAAGTATGTGTTCCATATACCGGGAGTGATAGCGATCTTGACAGGCTGATAGAATGCATTTTCCCAAAGCTCGTTGAAAATATGTCAAAGACGAGCTACATCACTTCGAGAGCAATATTATCAACACGGAATGACTGGGTGGATATGATAAATATGAGGATGATCCATCGTTTCCAGGGAGAGCAGATGGTTTACTATAGCTCCGACCGTGCGGTGGATGATCCGCATAACTATTACCCACCAGAGTTTCTAAACACATTGACACCCAATGGGCTACCACCACACGTCTTGAAGCTCAAGATTGGATGCCCAGTAATATTGCTTAGGAATATTGACCCTCCGAATGGACTTTGCAATGGCACAAGGCTGGTGGTCCGTGGTTTCCAAAGAAACAGCATCGACGCAGAAATTGTATTGGGCCAGCATGCCGAAAAGCGGATTTTCTTGCCACGTATACCCTTGTGCCCCTCCGATGACGAGATGTTTCCTTTCCGGTTCAAAAGGAAGCAATTTCCGATTAGACTCAGTTTTGCCATGACTGTGAATAAGGCACAGGGTCAGACTATCCCCAACGTAGGCGTGTACTTGCCTGAACCAGTTTTCTCTCACGGCCAGTTGTATGTGGCTCTATCGAGAGCAACTGCTCAATCGAATGTGAAGATCCTTGTTATCCCAGTTGTTGATGGAAAGAAGAATAAAAAGGGGAAGCAAAAGTCCTCTGCGGTAAACGATGGAACATACACTGGAACATACACGAAGAACATTGTCTATAAGGAGGTCCTTACCCCTTAGCCGAGGTATTTTCTTCTTTTTAATAAATCATTTTACGTATAACATAGTCTTTAATTAATAGAAATGATTGTCGAACTCAAGCAGGCTTTTGCTAAGCTTTCACTATGCATTATTCTTGAATTCTCTGCATTCTTTAAGTTTTTGCGTGCTTGGTGATTTCGGATATAATATGTTTACATGACTTTTTGTTGATTCCTTTTGATTCAGGGATAAGGCTGAGGTGACAGAGTGTGATTTCATATGTTGTTAGAGATACGATCCTACATATGTCGTCAATTCTTGTGAATCTACGCAATGCCTTTTTTTAATATGGAAATCAATTAGATCATGATTAATAATATGTTGTACAATATTGTATTTTGGAATTGTAGTTGAAACCAAATTTATTGTTCCAGGTCATTGTTTCGTGACAATTTTCAGCTTCCGTAGCAATGCATGGGCATCTACCTAGTAAATTAAGATGAATGCTGAGACTACCGCAACACTAAGGCTCAATTTACATCTTTCTTTCTAACAGGTTCAGCTTGCAATTAGGTTCCAGAAGGCAAATCTTTGGTCTTTATAGAAACTCAAAATACGAAAATCATGCGAAAGTTTATACCCTACGTCGTTGGTATATAAAGTTTTTATTGGTTTTACTTCTAAATGGTTTAAATACTGATATTTCTACTTAGGTGCAATCTGTCCAGCCTTGAAGTTCTGCACTAATTATGCTATAACTCAACATAAAAGTTGTTTTAGTCCAAAACCAGTATACCAAAGTCGTTCCATTTAAAGTTCTCTGCAACATTGGCATGGAATGTTTTTGCTAGTTGTCCGCTTAAGATGAGTGAAAATTCAAATTACTAAGAGAAGGTCTAATATGTCCAGTTTTGAGTCGTTTTATAGATTTAGGCATTTGGTCTAGTTAGAAGCATTTTCAAGACACGGTCAATATAGAAAAGTTGTTACAGATTTCACGTGCTACAACTTTGTTATAATGGACATTAGCTGATTTTGTTTAGATCATGTCCAGAACTCAAATTTGCAAGCTTAGCACTAGCTGTCCAGATTTGAACTTCCGATTTCAAGTGATTGTGAGGCACCTATACAAGCAACTTTGCAACCAAGTCAATATAGAAAAATTGTTTATCAAGTAATTATATACATCTTGTATAGAAAGCATTTGTTGAAATCTTTTAGATGAGTACGGAATTCAAAATCTTTAACCGAATATCACGTTGGTACAGAATTTGAACTCGTACTTGTTTTGGCTTGTACTTTGGAACCTAAGCATTTTCAGAAATTCCATGATTAACAAGTTTCCATATAAAGTTTTCCCACACCTGCTTTCAAAATGGCTTAAACTACTAAACTTCATGGAACTAACAGTCTACCAATATTATAAATAACAACTTAAAGTAGTTGTACGTCATACTTACAAGAATTTTTGCAACAAGACCAATATATGAACGTTGTTTGTTTGGTTATTCTCTACAGCTTTAGTATAGAAAGTTTTCACTAAAAATGTATAGAACATCACCGTGATATGATTCTATCAGTAGGTCACATGTGGGCAGACTTCAGTTTGGAACATGATTTTGGTTGTGTTTCGAAACCCAAGCATTTTGAGGGAAAACCTTCTATATCAAATTAATCACAAATTTTACTTTCTACATTTATCGTATATAAGGTTTGTACTACACGTAATTACAACTTGAACTACACAACAAAACAATAGCAACATACCTACAAATCTTATGTGAAACTTGTTATTACCAAACAATTGCATGTATAATACAACATGAAGCTAATCACTTTCAATCAAACACATAGTATAGCACATGAGATGAGAGGGAATGATGCATGATCAGTCCTATCCGTCCTCACAAGTCCTTACTTTTATAGCTAACAGTATTCCGGTGGCATATATGCACGAACTCTCCCTATATGCAACCAGTTAAGTTCTGGTCGTTCTTGCTACGCATTTCGTAGTTAGTGTACCTATAAGAAAAATGCATGCTTATACATTACCACCTAGTGTGTTATTCACACGATTATCATGCTGCGTGGACAACGTTGAGTGGGCTGCTGTTACCTTCTTCTCAAAGCTTGACTTTCCACCAATACTAGGGATTGTCGATAAAAAGATGGATCCCAAAACCGAATATAAGTGTGGTGGGCATGAAAGCTCCAAACCATGCCCACCACCCTTAAAGAGTTTTACCTATGCAACATGAATGAGTGGGTTCATAGGTACTTCGCAAATTCAATAATGTTCGTCCAGTACTGAGGATTGCTATTGCCGAAGTACAGTCTCCCAAAACCAAATATGCATAGATGATGCTTTCCACTAGTCTTGGTTAGAAGTCAGTGATGCCACATATACATCTTTATAATGGGCGTATATACGATGCTTTCATTTTTATGCAAATACTTCGAAAACTTTTCAAAATAAGTTTTTCGAAATCAAAATAAAGTCGTTATAATCGCCGTCCCTGTATGATCGGCTCTGATACCAGCTGTGGCCAGAACCGCCGATTTAATCCGAGTTAATCACACCTGTCACCACATGGCTCGTAGTGCACTTAGACCGAACTAAACCCAGTAGTCCGTCGAGCTACCCAAAAGGGCACTCGATGTAACCATCACCTAGGGATGCCGACATCACACACGTTAAGCCCCCAAAAGAGCCTCAACAATTACAACAACCCATTATTTCATACAAACATAGTTTGGTTTATTACAAATCATTTATTCAAATCTATGTACAATAATACTAAAATAGAGTTTCAAAGTAAACTCGCAGTGGAATACATAATAATATACAAGTGCAATGCAGTGGAAGTAAAACATCGAGGCATGACATCGAGCCCATCGTTATCATCCTCGATCACAAACTGGCATGTACCTAAAAAATATCAACAACAAATGATGAGCACGTGGGGTACTCGTAGGATTTACCCGTGGGCGGTATCAGCCCGACACATTTGAGAGTATGCAAGGCTTTTTGTGGACTTGACTTCTAACCCGCATAAGCTTACTAAACGTGAGTCCTTACTTTCATGTATTATTCATTTTTAAAGCATAAGGTTCATTTGATTTCATCATCGTTATTATCATCATGATCCATAATCCATATATATATATATATATATCAATATTCTCAACATATATATCATCATAAGTTAATTTTCAGAAATATAAACATACAAGTACAAACATGTAGTATTAAAAAGCATGATTAAATAAATAACTTATTAAAGTTATTACTACGTTGCCCGTCAGTGATATTGGCATTCTCACACCAGGTGAGCATCAGCGATCGGATCGATTTTAAATTCTTAGGAATAACTATCATGCTAGGGGTATGTACTTACTGGTCATCGCGTTCCACATATATCCACCATCTCACTTGTTCCATCCCAAGTTTGATTCCAACCTGCCATTCCCTAGGTTTAGCCCCCATGGAGTGATACCACGGCGTACCAGGTCAGCCCTCCCATGAGTCAAGCGGCCCAAGGTCCCATGGTAGGACCAAGTCTCTATTCTTTGGATGGTTCAAGTAAGACTTTTACCGGTCGATTATCCCAGATAAGCACTCTAGCAATTTTATGCCGATCAGCAGGCGAAGAGCGAACGGGGTCTTAAACGACTCGGGCGGAGTGCACCAAACCATCCACATCATTTTTCATCGTAATATACCCATATCTCCACCCGGTCTCATCTTTTCATTACATCATATCATATTGCTTTCAATTTAAATTTTGAAAACCATTTTGAGTAACGCCCTATCATCTCGGGAGTGAATATCTTCACTCAACTTCTACCGTCTGAGCATGGCTAACCATAGACTCTGACCTATCCATTCTATTTAGGATATCTGGTATTTATGCATGTGGGGTTTCATACAATTCCTGAACGTAATGCACAAACAAATATAGGGTGGTGGGACTCTCTAGATAGGTGTTGATGCCTAAGGGACCTACCTTTGTTGTTGAAAACTTGAACAAACTAATCTAAAGTTAGTTTCTGGGTTGTGAGGCTTTGCCCCAGGCAACCCGTTGATCACATGGACTACTCCTCCCTCCAAACACGACTAATGGGCCCTCCAGGTCGTGTTTGGGGGCTTAGTTCGTCTTTTGGACACCGTCGCTTGAAGTAGCTCCACTCACTTGCTTTTTGATCATGTATCCGACATAAGCGTCACTATATGAATGATAAGCATGACGTAGTGAATGAGATGTAGGAATATCAAGCACACATATGAACAATTATTTCATGGACAGACAGAAAGGTGATTGATAAACTACTTAGAAAGGGAGTACTCTTATGGACACCGAGCAACCATACAATCATACAAGCACACATACACAACTTTCAAGTTACTATCGTATTAACAACATGTTAATGATGTGACCCGATAGAAACAAGCAATAGCTACTTGGATTACTAAGACACATGCATGAGGTGTGGTGGTGTTTGTTTTCCTTTCAGCAAGTCATACACATCACATAGAGTACATGAGAGGAACAAATGATGGATTGCTAATTCCAAGTCAATGTTATCAAATCAAATGTAAACAAGCATTGAACAAGAATACAAGTGAACAAGTTATATATAGTTTGTCTTATGTTGAGTTATTGTTATCTATATTCAACGGTATACCATATTTTTATCATTAGAGATTTACAAACTAGGCATATGAGAATGGAACATGCACAAGGTGTGAGGCTCATCTATACATAAGTTCATATATCAAATATATTAGATAGGAGAATTACAAACTAAAAGCATGCATTAACCTCCCTTCTTTTTATTCATTTTTAAGCCTATTAAATTGACTATTAATAGACCCCACAAGTAGCAGCCACCAAAATTTATGGAAACTTCACACAAACATACTTACAAGGTAACTTAGCTATACGCATTTTTGGTGGGATTTTGTAACACATTATATGTCACTTTTCTATTTTATTGTTTAAATTACTATAGCATTTTCCATGTCCAAATCATCATCAAAACAACAAGCAAGGTGAAATGATAGTTTGACATAAGGCTAAACAAAGCTAAGTATACATAGTATAATTTGTATAGGTTTTGTGGGCAAGATTTATGTAGCATGCATTTACATATTCCTAAAATACATTAAAATAACATGCATAGGGGTAGATCTACAATTACACAGTGAATGCTAAGGCAACCAAAAATCACCAGAGAGCCTAAATATTACTTTAAAGCAATTGTCCAAGATTTATGATTTTTGGAGTTCATTTAGCCCACTTTTAGCACTTCTTTATTTTTATCATGCATGCATCAAATCAAGGGCAAGATGGTCATTTCACACATCCACATCATATCCATTTTATAGGTCTACTAAAGAGGAACACAAAGTAACAAAGTTTACAGTTTTAGCATTTTTCTTTGATTTACTAGAGATGTTCAAAGTTTATATAGCAATAAAATGCATGTAATCATAATTCACATTGCCTATGGACTCCTACGTAATTATCCATATTATCCAGGGGCTAGAGTGTAAGGCTCACATGACTTGTTTCCCAGTGCTCGATATTGAAACGTAAAACTGCCAGATCTAGAGGACTAAAAATCGAAAAATCAACCTTTCTCTTTTCCCCTCTTCTTCTACCTCCAGCCGGTGCACAGGGGAGGGGAACTGGAGGCTCGGCTGGTGGCGTGGAAGCCGAGGAGCGGCCAGGCAAGCTCTGGGAAGGCGTTCCCGATGATGGGGAACTACTTCCCCTAGCTCTCGTTGCGTAGGGTGGACGGGACAGCCGAGACGTGAGCGTGAACCGAGCGACGGCCCATGTGAGCACCGACGGTGGAGCGGTCGCGGATCCACGCCGTAGTCGACGGGAAAGGCCGGATGGGATGCGGAAGAGCTGCACAGTGGTTCGAGGAACCCGTAGGAAGTGGTCTCACTGTGGGGAAGGGCGCCAGTGGTGGGTCTCTGCAGGGATGGCTGGCATGAGCGCGATGGCCATAGCAGAGGTGCACACCTGGCAGTTGTGTCCGTGGAAAGAGGGACGGTGAGATCTGGTAGGGAAGGTGGAGGAGGGTGAGGCCACGACGGTTCACACTACGGCTAGGTGGGAGGACCATGTAATAGTCGAGTGGTGGAGCTTGCCCTTGGTGGGAATGGCGGCCCTTCGTCGTTGCTTCTTGGCGCTAGAGGAAGAGGGGCCGGAGAGCGAGAGTGAGGGAGTGGAGGCCGAGAGAGTGAGAGCGGAGGAGCGACTTCCACTTGAGGGCCATTGGGCTAGTGGACAAGGCACGGTCGAGGTCGGCCAGCGCTGTAGCCATGGCGGCTAGGAGGCCGGCGCCGCATGGGCGAGCCGGAGCGGGAAAAGGGAAGGGTGAGCAATGCGTGTAGTTTTTCTGTAGACCGCGAGTCTATGACAGGTGGGACCGGGTGACCACAAGAGACTACAGTCCATGGACCAAGTGCACGGAGTTGGAAAGTGCGGGGCCGACTGTGGGACCTACTCGTCCCGCTCTCTGGTTCTCCAGATCAGGAATCCGATGGCTCTGGCATGTGGGGCCCGCGCATCATGGACACGCAGAAAAATGGATAATTCCCGAAAACAGAAAATGGGGTTTGACCAGCTTGAGTGTAGTTTGTAATTAGTTAGTTTGAACCAAATATAAGCCGATTTAGAAGAAAAAAAAATACAAGAACTATTCTAATTTTCCTCGTCTACAAGCTTTACTATAAACTTTGATACTAAGTTCTGCACAAAAATATGGCTTAAATTTGAATTTAAATTATTGTCTCCAGTTTTACTAGGGTAAAACTCAAACTTCAAAAATATAAAAGGGGTAGTTCTGTGCATTTTCATGTGAAGTTTGAAATACCAATATTGTTTAAAAATTTCTGTTCTACAACTTTGTTATATAAAGTTGGTCATGATATAGACTTTGTGTCTGTGAAATTTGAATTTACCCTTCAGGTCAAGTTTGGACAGATTTCATAGTTTGATAGAAAATGACCCAAAACCCTTTTTAAACCTTTATGCATGTCACTACTCAAAATACCAAAGATGTTAATCATAAAGATTACTACAAATTTGATATAGCAAGTTTGGTCTAAATCACATTATATTTTTAACTACAAGCATAAATATAATTAAAGGTTTGGTCAAACCACATTTTTTCTTTATGTGAAGTCGTCTTTCTTGTTTCAAACTCTTGAGTGACAAATTAGGTCCAATCACTTCAAGGCTAGGTTCACTTGAAAGGCAATACATTTAATTACATTTTATAGTCAGGCAGATTTTTAAGTGCTATACTGAAATCAAAAGTAATTTTAGAATGAGGTTTGGGGAAGAACTGAAAATCTAGACTTGTGAATTATTCTGTGTTGACAGATTTGGGTTGATTCCCAAGAGATATTAGGGTGCATTCTGATATAAGTAAATGACAGTTTGAAACCATGACCAGTATAACAAAAGTGTAGTTCAGGGTATGTGCGGCAATTTTGATAATGGAGCTGAGCTCAGGTGCTTAATGATTTTGAAAATTGAATTAGGGCCCAAATTTGGCCAAGACCACATGCCACCACCTTAAAAAAAGCATCAACTAGCCTTTAATTTGATCATTTGAACCTTTTAGCATTTGATTAAGAAGATGGTCGCAATAGTAAAAATGAAGAACACATCTTAAGCTAAAAGTTTTTATATTTGATGTTTCGCTTAAAAGCTGGTGGGTATCAAACTACTCAACTAAACGACGCTCGGTTTTATATTTTGAATAGAAAATTTTTGACGAGTGTGATTTGTCCACATAATTGCAATTCCTCTCTAGCATGATGAAGATATAAATCATCAACATTACTTGTCAAATCATATGTTAAGGTCTTTGAGATGCCGGGGCATCACATGGATAGGGTTTCGGGTTAACTTCCGTGAAACCGTGAGATCTGTCCAAACTTGACCTGCCTAGTAAATTCAAATTTCTGCCAAACAAAATTCTTTATCATGTAAATCTTTATGTATGAAAGTTGTATATAATGAAAAACTAAACAACATTTGTATAATACAATTTGTATGAAAATGGCCATAAGATGTACTTTTTGAATTTTCAAGCTTAGAGTAAATCTTGGTCAAACCGGGGTCAGTTAATTCAATTCAAATTTAAATCAAAATTTGACATACAGCATGGTATTGAAGTTTATAGCAAAGTTATAGAACACAAAATGTGGAACAGTTCGTGTATATTTGTTTTCTTCGGATTCGGTCTCTAGATTGTCCAAAAAGAAGGAATTAAAACGAGTGTTAGAGTAGTCAAACTATTTTTCCATTTACGCATTTGTTTTATTCCGTGTGGGCCCCACCACCGCCCCTTCTCGCCCTCTACCTCGCGTCCATTGCGGCGTGAACCGCCTGCGCGCCCCACGCCATGGCCGGCCGAGGCCGCGTCCTTTCCTTCAAGGGGAAGCAAGCCCCAGCCCCTCCCCCACTTGGCCTCACTCTCCTGCGCCTTCCCCTCCTCGCAACACTCTCCAACCCGCACTCCATCGCTCTCTCGCTGTCCTATCTGCCCCTCCCTCGCGGCAGAACGCGATCGCCATAGACGAGCTCACGGCGAGCTCCAGCTCCCACCTCCCCGTGCTCCTCCCACCTAGCCGCGCAGCACGCACCGGCGTCGTCTCATCCTCCTCCACGCTCCGTGACGTTTCTTCAAGGTTCTCGCCACCCCTGGCGTCCCCTCCACACGCGACCATGGAAACGCACCTTGCGCCATCGCGCCTCATCGCGGAGACCCACCGCCGGCACCCTTCCACACCTCCACGTCCATGCCTCCCGGTGCGCCTCATCCTTGTGCATCTCTAGCCCCCTCCGAATCCGCCTCTGGCACCCTCCATCGTCGGAATCGACGCCGCCACCGAGCTGCATGCACTCCTGCCACCACTCAGTTCACGCTTCCTGTGGTCGTCGCCCTCTCCTCCCTGTGCTACGAGATCATGGGGAAAAGGTTCCCCCTCATCGGGAACACGTCCCCGCACCATCCCGGCTCGGTTCCCGACCCCCACACCGCCGGCCGGGCCCGTCGTTTCCCCTCTCTACGCGTCGGCCGCGGGAGGAAGGAAGAAAGGTTGAAGACGCCCCTTTTCGCGAAAACACCCCTGCGCTATTGTTTATTTTCTTTTGTGTTTAAAGTGCTGCTTACTGATTCTGTGAAATCATGCAGGTTACCCCCTAGGAGCTAGGTATAATCGCGTTAAGATCCCTAGTTGTGTTAAATTTAGTAAATTGTATTTTAACTTTGAAATGCTCTATTAAATTGTAGGAAAATGGTAAAAATATGAAACTTGTTTCTTTGGGTTGCTTATCAGTAGATCTATACAGTGGACTAGGACTTGTAATTAAAAATAACTGTTTTGCCCCTAGTTTTGTGCATGCTATGTTTTAGTAAGTAATTAGCCAAAGTGGTATAAATGACCCCAAAAATTATGAAACTTGGGCTGTGAGCTATTTGTGTGGTGTATTATGTACCTATATAATCATTGCTCCTAAATTCTATTATTCAATTATAGATCTACCCCTAGTTGTATTATTTAGTACATTTTATGTATGTGGACATGCATGCTACATAAAACTTGTCAAAAAAATCCACAGAAATTATATTGCACTCATTTGGTCCAGTACAGTCTATACATAAACTTTCATATGTTTTGCTTGTTGTTTGCTTTGTGTTTTGAAAACAACATATGCTACAGTGATTTAAACAATAAAATGGAGAAGTGCTATTTAGTGTATTACAAAAATTCCACCAAAATCCTTGTAGCTATGTAACCATTGAAGTATGCTTGTGTGAAGTTTTCATGAATTTTGGCTGCTATTACTTGGGGGGGGGTCCATTAATAGTCATTTTAATAGGCTTAAAATGAAGAAACTAAGAAGGGGATGTTAGTGGGCATGCATGCTGAGTTGTGACTACTTGATAAGTACAATCATATGTATAAATGAGCCTCACACTTTGTGCATGTATGTTGTGGTCGAAACCATAAAGCAACTAACGTGAAGCAAATAATGAAAATGTGACTTTCTTATGTCTATGGGTCACTAAACCTTAATCCCAAGGAGATACTAATGCTATTAATACTAAGGGTAATGATGGAACCCAGTGGTTCATAACATATCTAAACATGTGCTTGAGTTATGCCCTGCTTACATGTGGTGTGATAAAAGAAAGCTACAAGAATTGTTGCTTTCTCATGAGCTCATTACATGCATTGTCTTGTGCATATCTGATTGTATAATCGTATGCTTGCTCTATCTACATGAAAGTATTCCTTGTTTGGTACTTTATCAATCACCTTTTTGCCTATCCATGAATTGATCATTCATATGTGTGCTTCATATTCGTGCATTTCATTCACTGCATCATGCATGGAATTCATACAGTAACACTAATTGCAGATACATGATCAAGAAGCAAATGCGTGGAGCTACATCAAGCAACGGTGGTCCAAAAGACCAGCTAAGACCCACTCACGACCTGGAGGGCCCATCAGTTGTGTTTGGAAGGAGGAGTTGTCCAAGTGATCAAAGAGTTGGCCGGGGCAAAGCCTCACAACCCGGTAAACTAACTTTAGATTAGTTTGTTCAAGTTTCAACAACAAAGGTAGGCCCCTTAGGCATCTACACCTATGTAGAGAGTCCCACCACCCTAAAGTTGTTTATGCATTTACGTTCAGGAGTTGTATGAAACTCAACATGCATAAATACCTGATATCAGTAAGTATAATGAATAGGTCAAAGTCTACGCTTAGCCATGCTTAGACATGTCACACCCCAAAATTTCTAATTTTGGGATGTGAATAGATAACAGTAAATAAAATGAAGGATTTCTTTTTTTTTTTCTAAAATTTTGAACTTGTAAGTTTTGTTGGATTGAGAGAAGAGCATGCTTTTAAAAAAATTCCAAATAGAATTCATTTGTTTGTTGCATTCATGCTGAAGTACATAGTATTTATGTGTGTAAACTGAGGTTTCAAAATATTTCAAAAACCGACTAGGTTTTGAGTCCATGCCAATCCAGTATCTCTAAACTCCTTGTCCTTTTCTTCCTTGCTAACTCATGCCGAATGTCTGAAGTTTCACAGACTCACAACCCTACTCTAGTCTTGTTGTGCATTCTCTGTACCAAGACAATTATTTCTGTTAATCCATGTCAAATTCCTAAAACCCTTGATGATATCATTTGGACCTCACTCGCTTTCTATCTTTTGAAGTCAACACCCTGAACATCTCATCCCCATGTTTACTTTTTTGTCATTTATTTCCATTGACACCATTCTCTCCCTATGGTATAACTCAACTCCATCATGAAGCTCAAGATCAATAATAATTCTACCTTCTCTATATCTTTCCATAGACCCAAGATATTCCTAGTTCGGATCCAGTCGTTGTCATCACATTTTCGTAGTTGGTCAAGTTCGGACATTCCTCTCATTTTGATCTTGGACAAAGCCTCAAAATCATTTCTTCTTTTCCCCACCTCTCACCCCAGCTTGGGCCAGCCCTAAATCTCCACAAAACAGCCCCTTGCCTCCTCTCCACCTATGCCCCTTTCTCGAAGAAATAGTTGGGGTGCTGCCTTGTCACCCCTTCCCTGCTGTTCTTCCCTCCCTTCATTACCTTGGCCCACCTCTCCATAATTCCCCTCCCTTAATCACCATCAGTCACCCTCCTTTACTCCTCTTGATTCCACGAAGAAAACACAAGGCCAAAACCCCCTCTCCTTCCTGTGTTGGCTGCCCTCTTCACCCTCTTCCTCTCCCTTCTGAAGGACCAAAAGGGCGACCTAGAGGGGGAGGTGAATAGGTCGATACTCAAAAACCTAACCATAAGCCCCACTCTTCCCGAATGTGCAAGATTGTGTAGCACTGACAAGCTACCAACCCTAGGACACACTGAGGAACACTTAGCAGAAGTACACAAAGACACTCGCTCAAACGTCGATCGAAAACGACACAAAACGAGGCAAAACCCGTCGCCGCAGAAGCCACAGGAAGGTCCTGTGGTGAGCCCCCAGGCGTTCTAGGCCGAAAGTGCTTTTTCAAAGTACCCACAGGACGGTCCTGTGGTACCACCGGACGTTCTGGGACAGACGAAAAATGCTCACCGGGAATCCACAAAAACTGATCCAACACTGGTCCAAATCTCATCCAATCTTTATGAAAATTTGCATGGGTGATCTTGGATCTATGCCAAAGCTAATCCCAAAAGATCCACTTGAAAAGATCTATGATTGCACGGGAATCGCAGATCTCGTGAAGGGGATGAGTTGAACTCAAAAAACAAAAAACGAGGAAGAACAGCCCTTGCTCGTGGATCAAGGATTCTAGCACATGGCTAGTGAGATTAACCACCTCCTAGCAAGGCAAATCACCAACAAAAGAAGGATCTCGAACTTGGTCAAGAACAAACACACCAAAAGACCAAGAATCGAAACCAAAAGCCAATCAAGAGAGGGAAAGGCAAGAACACAAGAGGTGCTGCATGAAATCCATAGATTGAAAGCCTCAAAGAGGTCTTAGATCCAGATTACACCATGAATCTCGTTCACCAAACTTGCATCCTACTTCCTACCCTCTAAAAATGGAGGCTAGATCTCTCAAACCTCACTAATCTTGCTGCTCTTGCTTGGTGACGAAATTAGAGCTCTAAACCTTGCCCTAAGCAAAGTCTAACCAGCCAAGAGAGGGGGCTTAGAGCAGCCCACCCCTTATTTATACTACAGACTCTTTTCTATGGCTGTTTTGAAAACAGCCCCGTAGATACAGACTCAAATACACTAAAATGCCTGTAGAGGCTAGAAAAGACGCCTGAAAACTCGGATGAACGAACACGATGGAGTCCAAGGCTTCTTCGGTTTCTCCGCCTCGTCCGGATGTACTCCACGTGTCTAGTAGCTCATCCCTCTTGATAACTACCGGTTTTAGAATACCGACAACAAGCCCTTGGTTTTAACGGTGGAACCAGGAAACGATCTTGGGCCCCGGTTTTAACGCTCGAACCGGGAAACGCTTGTTGGGCCTGCAGTCTTGAGTGATTTTATGGCTCATGACACCGTCTCGCACCCAATGTCACACTTATGGGCCGAGCCTAACTTGGGCCTCAACCCAAGCCACCTGTCGGTCCACTTGGCAGGGATTTTGTCACGCCACAGTAGCACTCGGGCGCCGCCTCTCAGTCCACTCGAGAGGGCTTTCCTCCATGTCACACTTAGAAGGTGCTCGCTCATCCTTCAGCGAGTCTTCAGTGTTGACGAGCTCTCATCACAGCCAGGACGAAAGACCGGACTCGGTACACTTGAGTCCCTCAATCTCCCCCTTGATGGGTGCATTGTCAACACCCTCACCAACCACCTGAAATCATAGACATAGAAAAGAAAAACATAACAAAGAATAACAGAAGAAATAAAACAAAGAAAATCCACTCAAGTGCCCAAAAGCCAAAGAAAGGCAGAAACAAGAGCACTAGAAGTGAACAAGAGCAAAGCCAAAAGATCGACCCCCTAAGACAAGGGTAACTGCTCAACGCAGCCGATCAACAAAGCATGACCCCTCAAGAAAGAGGCAGGGCTTAACACAGTCATGCTAGAAGCAAAAGACTAGCTCCTCCAGACAGAGTCAAAGGCTCGACACAGCTGGCCAAAAGAGCATGCTAAAACTCCAACTCCCCCTGCATTACAGCCCATCTCACAATGCAAGCTCTCCCCCTGGAATGATGCACTCTCCCCCTGAGTCCCATACCACGCCCTATTCCAAGGACTCTCTCCCTTGAACACATGTTGGTGACTCAACTCTCCCCCATGTTGACAATGCACACATCAAATCCCATGAGAAAAATGCTGTGCAAATGCCACTAAGTGTAACAAGGAGCTCAAAAGGGATGGAAAGCTAGCAAATACAAGTTCTAGCATACAGAGCATGTGAGGGCTATGGGGCATGCAACAAGCTCAAAAGAATCTATCTACTTAGATCAAGAGCATAGCATGATTTTTAGGTTGAGTTCAAAAGAAAACATCACCAACATGAATAGCATCTAGCAAGATAGGCATGAACAGCAAAATGCTAACAATGCATACAAGGTGTGCTAATTCTAACCTGAGCATATCCAACAAGCCATAAGCAATTCAGAAACTTGTAATTTCAGATTTAACATTTCATTTCAAGCAAGTTCTAAACATGTGCCAGGGGTTATTTGCTTGTCATGCCACTTCTTACCAACCAATGCCAAGCCTAGGTCTAGAAAGGCCATCAGAAGCTTTAGACAAGGTTTTAGTCATTCACAGCTAGGTCCAAGTTCTCACAAAGGTGCAAAAGTGAGCAATCTCAAACCAAGTCAGTAAGACAAAGCAAATCCACCTAGATCTTTTCATTTTAGCTCAACTAGATACCAATTTAAGCAATTAATTCAGATTTCATATTAGACAAGGTATCATGAAAGCTTAGGCATAAGCGAGCAAATGGTAATCAACTAGAAGAACCAAGCATGGAAAGATAGCATAAGCATTCAACTTCCTACACATGCCAGGTTGCCAAATCAAGTGGTGATCAAGTTTATGATTTTCAGGAAAACAAAGGTGACTAGGCTCTCACATAGTGTAAAATAGATCCAAGTGAGCTCTAGCCAACCATGATCAGGCATACTACTGTACATCATAGCACGAGCAAATACTAGCAAGTCATTCCAATCGAGCTCAAGTGCAAGTGTATACTACAAATATACATGATGCAATGCATGAATATGATACAAAATGCATAAAGAAGCAAAAGAAGGCCAAAACAAAAACAAAACAAAACCTACAAGCTAACAAAGCTCCCCCTGACTAAAAGGGAAAGCAGACTCCTAACTCTCCCCTCAAACGGTTGAAAGTTTCTAACTCTAGGGGTTTAGTTAGGATGTCAGCCACTTGGTTCTCACTCGTGACATGCACTATATCAATGAGGCCTTTCTCATAGTTATCTCTCAGAAAGTGATACCTCACATCTATGTGTTTGGTTCTAGAATGGAGCACTTGATTCTTAGCAACACTGATAGCACTAGAACTGTCACACAAGATAGGTATCCTGCCATAGGTTAGGCCATAGTCCTTAAGAGTAGCAAGCATCCAAAGAATCTGGGAGCAGCAGCTAGCAGCAGTAATATATTCAGCCTCACATGTGGAAAGAGATACACAAGACTGCTTTCGAGAAGACCAAGAGGCTAAAGAAGTACCCAGAAATTGACATGAGCCTGAAGTTGACTTACGTTCTAACCGACACCCAGCAAAGTCAGAATCTGTGAAGCCAAAGAGGGCAAGAGAAGAATCTGCGGAGTACCACAAGCCAAACTCTGGGGTGAACTTAACATACTGTAGGATCCGCTTCACAGCGGTGAGGTGTGATGCCCTTGGAGAAGCCTGAAAACGACCAGCACATACCAACAGCAAACTTTATGTTCGGCCTCGTAGCCGTCAGGTACATCAGGGACCCGATCATCCCTCGGTACATCTTCTGATCAACCTCCTCGCCTTCTTCGTCCTTGTCCATCATGGTATTGGTACTCATCGGAGTCATCTGTGGCTGAAGCGTTCGCCATGTCAAACTTCCGGAGTAGGTCCCTTGTGTACTTTCTCTGATGGACGAAGGTGCCTTGAGTTGTCTGCTAGATCTGGAGCCCAAGGAAGAACTGAAGTTCCCCCATTGTTGACGGCACTTAAGCACGGTATCGTGTGTAGCTTTTCCCCAGGATGAATATCATGGCTTTTGTCAATCTAGGAAACGAACTAAATGAGAACTAATTAACAAGTAGTTTATGGTAAACTAAAGGGATAAAACAAGGCTCTAATCTACCTCTAAACTAGCCCTAAACTGTATCTAATCTACGTCTAAACTATACAAATATTATAAGATGAGCAATTAGAACATAACTAGAACACCAATCAAGGAGTATTAACTAGAGTCTAATCAAGCTCTAATTGGATCCAAGACATGCATGATATGGGCACCACGAATAGATAAGAGCAACGAGATAACTAGTCGCTCAAGGTAGAAATAAGCATGATCAAGCATAAACTTCATAGTATGATTAAATCAAGATCAATCAACCTAACCCCTTGATCGAGTTTAACCTTTACCTGGGCTCTACTGTCACTAGTAACCAGGTAATCGATGAGAAACTCTCAACAGGCATACATAATTAGAGAATGCACTTCTAATTACTTCACATAGTCTAATAATATAATTAGTACAACTAGAACCTCTAATCACCATAATTACAAAAACTAGATATACAACTATATAATAAGTAAGCTAGATCAACGATCAAGAACGCTAGAAGAATATAACCCTTAAAGACATGCTCTAATTAACATGCATCTAGACCTAAAGTTAATTAGAGCTAGAACAAGCATAATTGGAACAAGAAGATGATAATTAGACAAGATCAAAGCTTCATTAGTAAATTGTATCATACTTACAACCATGATCATACCTTCCCTTGATGATACAATTAGACCTCTGGAGCTAGGTAATTAGAGCACCATGCAAGGCCTCTAATCACCTCTACGAACTAGAAGAACTCTAATCCTAGACTAGAAACTCGACCCTCAGCTCTCCTTTAGTTGATGTCCCTCTTCTCTACATATTGTCGCCTTGATAATGAATTGGATGCTCGACCTCGGGGCCTATACTCGCTTTATATACCCTAGTGAAGATGTGGTAGAAAGAAAATCGGAAACCGACTCAGGGTTGGGTGGGGTCGGCTGACCAGAAGGCCCAAAGTCGGCCGACCTCAGCCCTTCCTTCAGCCGTTTCTTTCCATCTTTCGCGGGGACGTTGCTTGTTGCCTAAGAAATGATATTGCGAGGGTTCTCGGACTCTTGGGGTTCTAGAATCTTCGGTATTCTCCGAGAGTTGACGAAATCTTCTAGTTTTGGATAGAATTGATGTAGTTTTCCCACATATTCTTCCATAAACTTGTAGCACTTGATGTCTTCAAGAAGTTTCTAATTAGAAAGCCTTGATTAACTCAGAGGAAGGCATGAATCAACCAAGTCTTCCTTTATCATCATCTTCATAGAATGCCATCTCAGACGTCTTTTCTTACTCGACGTAGATTGTGGTGAATTTCGCGGAAAATTGGTCAAAAACCTATAAAAATCACATATAGCATATTTCCAAGACAGTATTACAAAATCCACAGTAATCGGTGATAATTGTTAGTAAAAGATATAGTTGACGCATAAAATCAGTGAAAAACCACATAAAATGATAACAAATATTCGTCTAAATGTCACGTCAACAACATCCCCACTCTTAAACGTTGCTTGTCCTCGAGTAAGTCAAGAATCAGCGTTGCCCTACATTAACTTTTTCATACTCTAATCTTAATCAATCAAACTAACAAGCTCTCTCAAAAATTTAGTGTGAACCAGCAAATTATGAAAGAAAAGATATTCAACTAAGCTCATCCCACAACAAAAGAATTAGCGAGAGTTCAAATTTATCAATGACACATCTCCTCATTTTATCAATATGTTTTTGAAAAAGATAATCAAACATTTAGAGATAAATTCTTGCAAAGCCAAAGAAACACGCTCAACTCTCTAGTCCCTCAATATCCAAATGGTATTCAATAAATAAATAAATAAATAAATAAATAAATAAATAAATAAATAAATAAATAAATAAATAAATAATTAAATATATATATATATAAGGTGGAAGCTTATCTGGAGCTTGGTATGAATCCTAATCAAAACTTGTTTTCAAAATATTGTCAAACCAAGAAAGAAATCTGCTGGTTTTACTGAGACTTGTCAAAAAGGTCATGGAATAAAAATAATGTTGAGAGGGAAATGATGGAACACACACATTTATAAGAGTGGACATGTGCAAGTGTTAATGGATGATCTCAAGGCATAAATGAAGTCCTTGCTATCGGATTGCACATGGTTGGAAAATTTTCTAGAGTATATATAAACAGGATATCTCTTACTAATGCTAAAGAAAAACTATATATAAAAACTCTTAAAAATACTTGGAAGATTATTGAGGGGCACATATTATATATATATATATATATATGTTTTTTTAGGCGACCACTTGGTCCCTTTTTTTTGCGACCACTTGGTCTTTTTTTCTTTATTTCTTTTTTCTTGTTTAAGCCTCCGCAAAAATCTCAATTCAAAACTCCCTTATATTAATAATAAAATGACAGCTCTTCATCTCCACTCTTGAATAATACTCGCCCTCGCCCTCGAGTATATATCTTTAAAAGAATTATCTTAGAGGATAGAGCTGACTAATAGAAAGAATAAACCTTTAAAATACTCCAGAAAATAATAGGTTGTAGTCAAGGAGGATACACAAAAAGATAATCTTGGTTTAAGGATGGATATCCAGCGAAGTTTGTACTCTCTCCAATGTAGAGAGACACAATGCATGGATAGAAAAGGCTAGCAAAAGAAAAGTAACGTGAAATGAATGACCAGCTTCTAAGTCTCATACCCTAGATCACAGTCTTGATCCAACTCATTTAAAAACAATTCTGATAAATCTAAGGTTTAAAATACATATGGCTCTGATAGGAATGGCTATTGCAAGATAATCTCATAAAGTTGATCATGGCATTTATAAGCAGTAAAAATAAACAAGGAGATGATAATGATAAAGATTAAACCTTGCAAAAATTAAATCATATGGGTCTTTATGAACAATCATAATCAATCACAAATTTGCTGGCTAGTTCAATTAAGCATGTTTTGTGAGAGTCCGCTATTTTGACTGATCAAAACCAAAACACGATAAAGATAAAGCAGCAACTTTCATCATTTTGTTTAAAGCATTGTTGTCATTAATCAGTTAAGCATAAATCATGGTTGTAGCATTAATCACACTATAAATCTAAATTAACACACTAAAAACAAGAACAAGAGAAACACAAAGGAAACACCAAATTTACTGATATTGCAGAATTCAAAAATGAAAAGAGAAGGTGTTAGAAATATGTTACCGGATATTCCTTCAATTTTCTTGTCATTAAATAATTTTCTGCAAAATAATTCAAGTGCACATACTACTTTCGAGGTAACGGTCAAGAGTAGAAACAATTTACTATAATCTAAAAATATTCCCAATGACTTTTAACTCGTGGCCTAGTTTATAAAAGAAAAACAAAAACCTAATGAGTGTATGCAAGTATAAGTGTGTAATTATGCAGGAGAAAAGCATATAAATAAAGACAATGATTAAATCAAGTTCTAAACACCATGTTTACAACATGATTACTAAGTCTCTCCATAGCCATCAAAATTTTAATTAACCAAGATTAAAACACCATGTTTTATCAACGTCATCAACTCATAACAGCAGTAAGAAAACCAAAGCACATTGCAAAGCTTATAAACTAATCAAATGTAATTATGAATAACTAGCAAGGTAAACTAACTTTATCAATGATGATCAACAATTTAATCTAAGCACCATGCTTACATAAAATTGCTAAGTTAAACATTCGTGAAATGTTAACATAAACATGAAAGCACACATCATCAAGTTAATTAAAACAACCAAGCCAATTATAATGCAAACATGCAAACTAATCTAAATGCAAAAAGAGTGGTTTATTATTAACATGAATGGTAGAAACCAAACTGAAAAGAGTTTACACCTAGCACTGAACACCATGTACACTACTAGATTGCCAAAATCCTAAGGTAAAACACCAATTAGTTTTAAAAAACCAAACATGTTATCATAGCGAAGGCGGAAAGTTTATCCACAAGAGACATGATTACCAAAAAACTTTCGATTAAACCAAATGATGATGGTCTCAAATTAAATCTAAACATCATGTTTACATTTAATTTACCAACAAGAGAATTATGTACACTATTCTCTTAAAAATAAAGCAACCATCAAGAAGTTTTGTGAAAATCCCCATACTAACATAACAAATGTGAAAAATCAAATGCAAATGCAAGGTGAAAAACAAAATATGAAGTGATATGATGGTGATTATCTAAAACAAAGGTTAACTAGCCACAAGCTAAGATTCAAAGGGTGGTGTCATGCTTCCTATTTCTCTATTAAAAGACTCTAAGAATCTTAACTACTAAAAAAGAAATGATTAAACGGGTTGCCTCCCGAAAAAGCGCTTTATTTATAGGGGACGACTGCTATGCAAGCAATCCTTCGGTGCAAGCGTGCAATCGGCCCTCCTCATGCGTAGGATCAACAGCGAACGGTGCCTCATCTTTTCGCACTTAGGCCCCTCCACGCCTCCTCATCGGGCCCATCAGCAATTTGCGCAAAACCCCCCGATCCCTTCATCTCCTCCGCACGCTGGTTCAGGGCGACGCGCCGGCCCTCACGCCGTGCGCCGCTAGTGGCCGAAGCCATGGCCAAGCAGGTCTTGGCCACTTGCTAGTAGGCTATACAGAAGAAGCGAGCAAGTTTCATGTACCAACGTACGTGAGGCCATATGAGATAGGAGGTCGCTTGTGCGTGTTCATGTCAGCGCGTGTCATGACAGGGGCCTCTTTATCCTTTACTCAGTTTGTCCGGTGAGCTCTGTTGTCATCTAAAATAGCAGATTCCCAGATAAGCCATATGCACTGCGCGGATGCAATGCTTACCCGCTGCGGAGTCAATCATCCAGTGGACCCCAACAAAGGACCCTTAATGCCATGGCCGTTAGCCGAGATGGTAGTGAGGTCAATTTGATCTTTGCTCTTGTTGACTAGGTATTCAATGGAGATTACGAGTAAATGTATGACATGTACAGAGCTTTCAGCTTTGGACCTTTGGAGTGTACTATACAACTTCACAAGTAGCTGTGCTAATGTAGTGGATTGAACAATTAGCAACGAATGGAAAGAGTTGGATCAACGGGAGATTGGGAGTCACTGGCTGTCGGACGGGAGTCAGGGGCCTAAGCGGTGGTGGAGCAGGTGTCCATGGTTCCAATACGGCTGCAGCGCAGGAGGAGCCTGACGTGACTAGCCGGCAGCGCAGGACAAGGGGCGGCGGTGGCGTCCAAGCTTGGGGCTGTCCGATGGGTAGCTCGTAAACTGCCGTGCGGAGGAGATGAAGGGAGGGAGGTTTTGCGCAAATTACAGATGGGCTCAATGAGGAGGCGTGGAGGGGCCTAAGTGCGAAAAGATGAGACACCGTTCGCTGTTAATCCCATGCATGAGGAGAGCCGATTGCAAGCTTGCACTGGAGGCTTGCTTGCATAGCAGTCGTAGCCTTATTTAAATTCATAGAGCTAGATTTCTCACTTACCTCTATTGAAGTGAAGTCATGGTCATTGGAGTAAGAATCCAAAGTGTCCATGCAGCTTCGTTCAGCTTCATCGTGTCTTGATAATAGCATCACTTGTGTGCACAATCCTCTGTGTGTGTTCATGTCCCAATATCTTTGAAGCTCCTTGCAAGGTGAAATTGATCATGAAAATCCCATGGAAGCATTGCCTAAGCTTTCTTCATTGTTGTTGTCATCATCTTCTTCAAGTAGACATCACCATTGTTGCTTCCACCTCACTCCTCGTGGTATATCTCATTGACTTCGAACAGAACATAGCTCAAAAAATAGATCCATTAGATAGCCTCTAAAATTATATTTCCAACGAGTACTTATGCGTCAAAATCTGATTCCGTATGAAGGAGTTATGCCCTTTTTACTCAAGCACTGCGTTCTGTCCAGACATCAATTCAGGTCGCACAGCCTTCAATGATTTGCACATTGCTCCTTGTAGAAATCTCCAAATTGAGTGATTAGTGTTGCATTGGAAAGAAGACTTCATGGGATTTATAAATATAAGAAAATATTCTGTCTTTGCCTTCTGAGGTCGAGCTACATATTGGTGACATCTTTAGCTTCCTATTTTCTGCTCTCCTGATGTTGACAATCTTCATCCTTTTGGACTTGGGTCTTAGTGGAAGTTGTGTGAGTCCACCATTGTTGACCTTGAAGCTTCCTTAACTCTTTTTTGATCCAAGTTCTTTTATATGAAGCACCACTATTGAGCTCTATACTTCATCCAAATGTTAATGATGGATTCAAATCTTCTTTCTATAGCCTTGGATCACTACCGGCTTCTTCTATCTTGATTCACTTGGCTTCTGTCATCTCCATTTTTAGCCAAATAGCTTCGACCCATAAGTTACTTTCCTTGCTGATCTTGGCCTCAACTCGATTTGATTTTAATGGAGTCCTTCTCAAATGATTGGTCTTCATGAGTCTTCACTCAATCTTCCTCAACCATCTCAAGTGGATCATCTTCTTTCTCACTCTCAATCAAAATGTTCATCAATGGCTGCTGGTGTTAGCCATTTGATGTGCTTCTCCGACATATGAGAGTGAAGTCTTTAATCCTCATAGCCTCTTTGAATGTGATGCAAATTGAAAATATGTCCTGATTATTTTGCATCTTCATTGAATAGCTGATTTGATCTTCTGATTTCTCCATAGGCTTTGTACTTGTCTTCAATTTCTTCTCCATTCAATCCACTCACTCTTTAATTTGAAACTCAATCAAACTTTTGCAAATTATGGTGATGTTTTCAAATCCTTTTCAAATCCTTTTATCAATCATCATGAATTTGTCTTGTACTCTTTCACCACATTAATCTCATCATTTCAAATGAAGTGTGAATTTCTCTGCATGGTTAGCTCATAGCGCACACATATATATAATATAATAGCATCATGGTATTAATTAGAGATAAATGTAGAGTCACATGGTTGATTGGAGTTCAAACAAACATTTGATTCAAGAATCAAAGACAACTATAATTCAAATTGAAATCACTTAGCAAAACACTAAGGCATATAATTCATAGATGATTTTGATTCATAAAATCAAACATGAGATAAACAAGATGATGGTTTCCTAATGATTTCGACCAAATTAGAGAGATGATTTTGAAATAAACAAAATAAAAGTGGGCTTAGATAAAATTCTGACAAGGGATTTTTTTAGAGAGACCAAACGATTTGAAATTTCAAATTTTCAAAGATAATATTGTGCACATATAATAAGTCATGAGAAACATGCACATGTTGATGTTTAAAATTTTCAAAAGCAATTTGCACAAAAATTAATCCTGGGCCAAACCACTCAACGGGGGAATTGGTGGTCAGTCCCCTCTACTTTTACACAAACCTTGGCTCTCAAATTTTTTATTTATATAAATACAAAGTTAACATGCTAAATATAGATTAGGTGAACAAAGGTTTAACAAAAAAACTAAAACAAAACACAAGAAGGGGTAGGATCACAATCAACCAAACAACATCTTTAATGATCATTAAGAAACATTGCTCTAATCAAACATAGGCAAACTTTAATTATACTTATGATTCAAACGAGAATTACCTTCATCTAGAAGAAGTGGAGTTCAAATCTTCAACATTGACTCCATGGTGGCTTCATCTTCTTTCTTGGAATACCATGATTGCATGCACCATCATGTATTGGAGAGGAATGCTTCTTGTATTTCTTGAAATTCAGCCTTCCTTATTCTGCACTTTTAGTATTTTGACCACAACTTCCTCATCTGAAATCCAAATAATGCAAATTCAGACTTTATCTTGTAGAGCTCGAAGAGATATACAACTTTGGTATTCAGACTTTTTTCATTTGAAGCCGTCAAGGTCTTTGAATTGGGCCTAAAAGGTGTTGCTGCCCTGAATTTCGAGAGTATCTCGAGATTAGGTTGGAGCTTGGATTGGTCTTGAGATAAACCTTCCGTATCTTCATCTTTCTTGTACTCAAGCAATCCTTACCTTCCAGAACCTTGTCGGCTAATCATCTTTGCCTCCATTATCTGTAGCTTACAACAAACAATCTCCGAAGAACATTAGTCTTAGAAACTTAATTGACACAGTAGACACACCTTTTCACCATAGTTACTTCTTCATGATAGCTGTAGAAAAACTCAATAACGGATCATAGGCTACTAACAACGTTAGCACCTACTATTAAAGCGCTAGGTTGGAAAAGACTTTATATTGGACCGAGGCCCATTTTCCCTGTAATGTTAGTCAAAGAAAATGTATACAAAGAGAAAACATATTCTATTAAGCTAATAGAAGAGCTAAACGTATTCTAAACAAAACTATCTAATCATAGAATTAAATGCGAGAAAGTAAATAAAATAGAATAAGCTAAAATAAAATAAAAGGCACAAAATAAAACATAAAAGACTAAATTAAGAAAAAGACAAAATTAAATACATACATAAACTCAAGGTAATTAGGACTCGATTAATTAGTTCCCCGGCAATGGCGTCAGAAAAGCCTGTTGACGGCACTTAAGCACGACAAACCTTATACTGCAAGCGACAGTATCGTGTGTAGCTTTTCCTCAGAATGAGTATCATGGGTTTTGTCAATCCAGGAAACGAACTAAATGAGAACTAATTAACAAGAGTTTATGGTAAACTAAAGGTATAAAACAAGACTCCAATCTACCTCTAAACTAGCCCTAAACTACATCTAATCTACATCTAAACTATACTAATATTATAATTAAGGAGTATTAACTAGAGTATAATCAAGTTCTAATTGGATCCAAGACATGCATGTTATGGGCACCACGAATAGAAAAGAGCAACGAGATAACTAGTAGCTCAAGGTAGATATAAGCATGATCAAGCATAAACTTCATAGTATGATTAAATCAAGATCAATCAACCTAACCCCCTAGATCGAGTTTAACCTTTCCCCGAGCTCTACTATCACTAGTAGCCAGGTAATCGATCGAGAAACTCTCAACAGGCATACATAATTAGAGAATGCACTTCTAATTACTTCACATAGTCTAATAACATAATTAGCATAACTAGAACCTCTAATCACCATGATTACAAGAACTAGATATACAACTATATCTTTAGTAAGCTAGATCAATGATCAAGAACGCTAGAAGAATATAACCCTTAAAGACATGCTCTAATTAACATGCATCTAGACCTAAAGTTAATTAGAGCTAGAACAAGCATAATTAGAACAAGAAGATGATAATTAGACAAGATCAAAGCTTCATTAGTAAATTGTATCATACTTAATTACAACCATGATCATACCTTCCTTTGATGATACAATTAGACCTCTGGAGCTAGGTAATTAGAGCACCATGCAAGGCCTCTAATCACCTCTACGAACTAGAAGAACTCTAATCCTAGACTAGAAACTCGACCCTCAGCTCTCCTCTAGTTGATGTCCCTCTTCTCTACATCTTGTCACCTTGATAATGAATTGGATGCCCGACCTCGAGGCCTGTACTCCCTTTGTATACCTTGGAGAAGACGTGGTAGAAAGGAAATCAGAAACCGACTCAGGGTTGGGTGGGGTCGGCCGACTAGAAGGCCCAAAGTCGGCCGACCTCAGCCCTTCCTTCAGCCGTTTCTTTCCATCTTTTGCGGGGACGTTGGTTGTTGCCTAAGAAATGATATTGCGAGGGTTCTCGAACTCTTGGGGTTCTGGAATCTTCGGTATTCTCCGAGAGTTGACGAAATCTTCTAGTTTTGGATAGAATTGAAGTACTTTTCCCGCATATTCTTCCATAAACTTGTAGCACTTGATGTCTTCAAGAAGTTTCTGATTAGAAAGCCTTGATTAACTCAGAGGAAGGCATGAATCAACCAAGTCTTCCTTGATCATCATCTTCATAGAATGCCATCTTAGAGGCCTTTTCTTACTCGACGTAGATTGTGGTGAATTTCGTGAAAAATTGGTCAAAAACCTGTAAAAATCACATATAGCTTATTTCTAAGACAATATTGCAAAATCCACAATAATCGGTGATAATTGTTAGTAAAAGATTTAGTTGACGCATAAAATCAGTGAAAAACCACGTAAAATGATAAAAAATATTTATCTAAGTGTCGCGTCAACACCCACCATGCTCATCTCGAACTCCCTGCTCATCTGCTCTGAAAACTTGCTAACAAGTGCATGAAAAGAGCCACCAAAGATGATATCATCCACATATATCTGAACAATGAAAAGATCTTTGCCATGCCTTTGGAGAAACAGAGTCTTGTCCACACTCCCCATCTCAAAACTCTGGGCAACTAGGAATTTCCTAAGTCTCTCATACCAAGCCCTAGGAGCTTGCTTCAGGCCATACAAAGCCTTCTACAACTTGAACACTCGGTTAGGATACTTGGGATGCTCAAAGCCTGGGGGTTGCCTCACATAGACCTCTTCCTCTATATACCCATTTAGGAATGCGCTCTTCACATCCATTTGAAACAGCTTGAACCCTTTCGAAGCTGCCAAAGCTAAAAGAATGCGAATGGCTTCTAATCTGGCTACAGGGGCAAAGGTCTCCTCACAATCTATCCCCTCTTTCTGGTAAAATCCTAAGCAACTAGCCTAGCCTTGTTTCTCACCACAACTCCATCCTCTCCCTGCTTGTTCTTAAACACCCACTTGGTACCTATCAGATTGCAGTGTGGTGGAGGCTCGACTAAAACCCAAACTTGGTTCCTCTCAAAGTTTTCTAGCTCCTCATGCATGGCATTAACCCAATTCGGATTAGACATAGCGTGTCCAACATCATGGGGCTCAAAAGAAGAAACAAATGCAGAATGTGCAAAGACAGCAATAGAAGTGGACCTAGATCTGGTGACTTTCTCGTGCAGTCCACTAATAATTTTCCTCGAAGGGTGATCCCGCTGGACCATCCGAGATGGTTGAGGCTCGGAGGTCACCTCCCATGTGTCCTAAGCGAGCCCTACTGCATGTACTGGTGGATCTAGTGGAGGTAGCTCCCATGTAGTGGAAGTAGTGGGTACTGGAGCATCTCCATCCTGATCCTCTGAAAGCGGAGCAGCAGGTTCTGGAGCTGTAGCAGGCGCAGTATCACCAGAAACACCTCCATCTTCTTCCTCAAAGATGGTAGTACCTATCTCAGCATCACCTGCAAGCTCAAAGTCAGGGGTTGTGCAAGGCATAGTTTCATCGAAAGTAACCTCACAAGTTTCAACAATCCTGTTGGAGTCCAAAAGCCAAGCGCGATATGCACGCGAATGCATGGCATAGCCAAGAAAAACTCCATCAGAACTACGAGGTTCGAACTTGTCCAAGTTCCCCTGCTTGAGCACAAAGCACCTACAGCCGAACACCCATAGCCGGCTCACTTTTGGTGGCCAGTCCAA
Organism: Paspalum vaginatum; assembly: GCA_030272315.1. NCBI lineage: Eukaryota > Viridiplantae > Streptophyta > Magnoliopsida > Poales > Poaceae > Paspalum > Paspalum vaginatum. The sequence goes on from CM059017.1 coordinate 21,068,987, forward strand.
ACCGCAACTCATACGAGGTCCTATGGAGAAGAGCTTGGAGAAAAATGTGGTTGAAAATGTAGCACGCGCTGTTAATCGCCTCAGCCCAGAATTTTCTAGGAGTCCTATGCTCATCGAGCATCGTCCTAGCCATCTCAACAAGGGTCCGATTCTTGCGTTCCACAACACCATTCTGCTGGGGGACATATGGGGATGAAAACTGGTGTTCAAGACCTTGGCTATGGCAAAAGGCTTTGAAACGATCGTTCTTGAATTCCGTGCCATTGTCACTGCGTATAGCTCTCATGGCATGATTAGATTCATTTCTCAACCTCCAAACCAAGTCATGAACAAACTCAAAAACCTCATCCTTCGATTCCATGAAATGCACCCAAGACCAACGAGAAAAGTCATCCACGATCACAAGAACGTACCACTTCCCACCAACAGACCTCACCCGAGCAAGACCAATCGTGTCCATATGAAGAAGCTCTCTAGGGTGAGCCATCATCACCTGATTCATAGGTGTGTGAGAAGCAGCAACCATCTTCCCGTGATGACAGGGATGGCAAACAAGATCATGCTCACTCTTCAACTTGGGCAATCCTCGGATCAAGTCAAGTGAGCTAAGCTTTGCAAGCAAATCAAAGCTCAAATGGCCTAGCCTCCTATGCCACTTCCACAAATCAGAAGGACTTGCCACCAAACAGCGAGAAGGACCAGAAGAGCTCAAGAAATCAACACGAAAAACCTTCCCATGAGGCAAAACAGGGCAAACAAGATCTTCATGAGCATCCAAAACACGAGAACAGCCCTTCTTGAAATGAACCTCAAATCCTTCCTCGAGAAGTTGCAGAACAGAGAGAAGGTTGTAACCAAGGTTAGCAACCAATGCAACATCCCTCAGGATAAAGCGATCAGAAACTGGAACAGGATAACCTTACCTGTACCTCTATCCCTAAAAATGATATGCTCGCTGGAGCTCACTAGGGTGAGATTGGAGAACCATCTGTGATTACCGGTTATGTGGCACGAACAACCAGAATCCATGAGCCATATGTCCTCTAGGCCTCCGTCCTGCATCAACAGCGGATCATGGGGTGAGCATATGGTTCGACACTGGGGTTAATCTGAAAAGAAGCAAACCAGTGTCGAGCCATCTGCTCAAAAGAAGGGTTAGCATAATCACAATCAAACATCCCAAAACCCATGTCCCGCGCAAACTGAGACTGCCGGTCACCATGTCTAGCAAAGCATGGTCCGTTGTAGCTCTCAAAACCTCAGCGAGGTGGACCAAAGTCGTACTCCTTATGACCCGGTGCCCTGTCGGCAAAGCATCCACCACTTGGAGCACCGCGAGGAAAGCGGTCTTCCTCACCTCCACCTACACGACGTGGCTAGCGGTCTCGCCTATTTCCACGCTGAGGTACCACGTCAAGTCTACCACCCTGGTAGTACTTGTCCTCGTTCCTCTTCTAAACCTCTCTGCGCTCAGCCCTCAACCTACGGTAGCAAAACTCCACCAAGTGATCCTCTCTATGGCAGTAGTCACACACGTACCTCTTAGATGGTGCACCCTTAGGTTGGCTCTGGTTCTTAGGCTGGCTCTTTTCCTGAGGGTTGGGCCTAGGAGGAGCATTCCTTTTAGCCCCTTGCTTGGAGCTCTCAAGAGGTGAGTCAACAGAGTTCCTCTTAGGAAGAGTGTCAAGTGGGTTCCTCACATCGTTAGGCTTGGGAGTCCACACCTGTTTCTTAGGTGGCTCCCTGGGCTTATCTGTCCACACACCATCCTTGGGATTGTCAAACTAGAAGTTGGGCTTGCTGTGGGTAACAGGAAACTTCTCACTAATGGATGGCCCACTCAAGTCACCAATCTTCCCATACAACTGATCAAAATCAGCCTTAGTGTAGTGGTAGCCAACCCCCAACTTGTCACTCAACTTGAAAGAAGAAACAATCATGCCAAGCTGCAGCTCTCTAGTCAAGATCCAACTGAGAATGGTCCTAAGATAGGTGTTCTTATCATCCAACTGGACCTTCTCAATGGCCAACTCATCAATGGGAGCCAATGGACCGGTCTCATTGCTCTCCTAGTGTGATGAGTGATTGTCAACGTGCTCAAGCCCTCTAATGGATAGGAGGCCCTCTGATGGACTAGAGGTAAAAGATGGAGAAAGACCTCGATGGACTGAGGCGAAAGCCCTAAAATGGACCGGAGGCACAAGACTCGGCGTCGGTCGGTCACGGGAGCTCGGTACACAGACGGGCGGTTTGGCAACGGTGGTGTAAGCCCTCCGATGGACTGCGAGGCAACTCCGATGGACTGGAGAAGCCGAGTGCCACCGTGGTGCTCCAACCCTAGTGCGTGGTGCGAAGGCATGTCGAGGGGGCTTTAGCAGCTTCAGCTCAAAACCGCCACCCAAGCTACCCAAGCCTTGGTGAGTTGGGCCATGACTCGCCAAGATAGAGAAGATGGGCCAAATCCGGCCCAGGCGGAGACTTCCTAAAGTTTGCCGATTTCTAACTTCAGAACCAGGGGTTGATCGGCGGATTTAGACTACTGGCCACATCGACGTCATCTGTGAGGTAGCTTGCAAATGAAGAAGATCAAGACTCCATCGCGGTCGGCCATCCCTAAGAAAGTCGAGTCTTTTCTAGTTTGTCCCCTATGGGCATTTATGTAATGTAGGGGTCTTAGTGTAAAACTGCGTCATTAGGCCTAGGCTATAAATACCTAAGTGGTTGGTCATTTAGGTGACTCTTCCACCTCTATTACACCTAGGCTTAGCATTCCAACCAGCCAAGTGCTTAGCGAGACAATCGGGTACTTAGACTAGGATTTGGAGTCCCCATGGGCTAGTACTTTGCATTAGTGGGAGGATGAAGGGAGGTAGGCTATGAGGAACTTCTTGTAAACTGATTTGCACTTCTAATTCAGCAAGATTCCTCATCAAATTCATGCTCATGTGTGCAGCCCCTTCTTCCCCTTCTCTCTAGTTTGGATTTTGGAGAAAACTCAAAGGCTTTTTGTGATTTGCTTTGCCCGCGAGTTAATCCTGTTCTTTTGGCTCTTTTGGACTTGCAAGGACATGGGAAATATGTCCTAGAACATCTCCATCCTATTGGATTCCCACGAGCAAGTCGCTCTTGAGTTTTCCCCTCTCTTGCCCAAGGATTGTCTTCTCCCAAGATCTGAAATTCCCACAATTTCCTTGGTTATTTTGAGTTGATCTTTTGGGAAAAGCTTTGGAATAGGGTCCAGATAGCATGTGCAAAATCTCATGAAGTTTGGACAAGATTTAGACAAGTTTTGGGTTTTGGAGCTCAAGAGCTGTAGCTCTATCGGACTATCTGGCGCCCCACCGTACTATCCGGTCCTACCGGACAGTCCAGCATGGCCTACCAGATAGTCCTGGTAAAGGCTGCCTGGCGGCTCTACCACCGGACTATCCGGCAGTGGCCACCGGACTCTTCGGTGCCACCGGACAGTCCCACGAGCCCAGGTGTTGCCCTGTTTTCTGTGGTTTGGTTCTTCCGCTGTGTTTTTGCTTCGGCTTTGCTGATTCCCACTGCCTGACCATACTCTTTGCTTGCTGTATCCCAGTGAGTCACATCTCGGTGCAATGAGTGTCGAGTGGCGATTTTGCCAAGTCCGTTGCTCGCCGTGACTTGCGATCTTCTTGGTCGTTGACTTGCTTGGCTTTTCTTCGCAAGTGCGTATCCGATCAGTGGACGGCACCTTGCGCTTGTTAGACATGTATCTGTTCAGTGGACGGTGTCTAGCGCCGTTTCTATGAGCCGTTTTACACCAAGCTTGGGGGTTGTGATTTTGAGTTTTCAAGTGCTCCTATTCACCCCCCCTCTAGTCGCACTTCTCAGTCCTACAAGTGGCATTAGAGCTGGTTATGTCTCTTCATACCTTTACCGGTGAGAGACCAGTAGCGACTATGACTTACTCTGGGAAGATTCCGGTCCTTGGTTCTAATGGCTACTCCTACTAGAAGGGTAGGATGAAAGCTTTCTTGCTTAGCCAGGGCCAGGACATATGGGATGCTACTCAGAGTGCGAACTTTGTGGTGCTTCCAGTGGCTAGCATACTACCCCAGATATAGTGGCTGAGCATGAGGCGAATGCCCAGGCTGTGAACTTTCTCTTCTCAGGACTTAGTCTGATTGACTATGAGAAAGTGAGTCACTTGGACACTGTCCGTCAGATCTGGCCCCTTCTCAGTGCACACCATGAGGGCACAGCTACGATCAAGGGGCGTCTCGTTGAGACTTACAGGCGCGAATATGAGAATTTCGTCTAGAAGCCTGGTGAGTCCATCGATGACTTGTTTGGTCATTTTCAGTCGATCATCAACAAGTTGCGCGTCAACTCCAGCCCTGAGAGGAATCCCATATACCGACCATCAGCAGGCCGTCAAGTTGCTGTATGCGTTGGACAGGAAAATATGGGAGATCAAGGTTAAGTCAATCATCGAGTCTGAGGCCTATGACATAATTGGAGTGGAGACTCTTTACAACAAGCTCAAGGCCACAGAGGTGGATTACAAGTTGATTGATTCTCTCACTTGTACTAGCTCCAAGAGCTTGGCCTTGGCTTCTCCCTCCAGTGAGGCTGCTGCTAACCCCAAGCTTCACAATTTCTCGTTTTCTGCTTTTATGTCTGTTACAGAGGAGCAGTAGGCATCACTTGGGGATGATGAGCTTTGTATGGGGTCTAGTCGCTTTCAGTGCGCCTATGACAACCGGATGAGCAAGAAGAGGGGCAAGAGGCCCAAGTGCTTCGAGTGAGGAGAGGTCGGCCACTTCATCGCTGAGTGCCGGAACAAGTAGAACGACTATTACAAGAAGGGCAAGAACCACTCCCGCGACTCCAACAAGTACCACTCCGGAAAGCACGACAACGGCAAGCGTGACCACACCAAGCACCACTCTGGCAAGTTCAAGAACTTCAAGAAGGCTTTCACGAGCTACCAGAAGTATAACCAAAAGAGGGACAAGGCCTTCTTCGTCAAGCTTGGAGGCATTTGCAGTGAATCATCCTCCTTCTTGTCCTCGTCAAGCTCAAGCGATGAGGAGATCATCACCAAGTGAGACAAGAGGAGGGATCAAGGTGGTCCAGCTAGACTCACCTTCATCTCCACCAAGTCCAAGCGCAAGGACCGGAGATCAGTTCTGCTCCATGGTGTTGGAGGACAAGGACGACAAGGGCGACATTGACTCTTCCTCCGATGGCGAGGTAACTCCTGAGCAAGCTGAGATTCTTGAGATGCTAGAGGCGAATAGTCGTGAGTTGAAAGCCCAGGATAAGTTGTTGGAGAAGGCAGCCAAGAAGCTACAGAAGTAGAAAGCCAAGCTTGTTGATGCTTTGGCTGAGATTGAGAGGCTGAAGAGTGTGCCAGCCTAGCCTAGTGACTTTGAGTGCCCTACTGCGAGTCCATGAAGAGTGACCTTTGTGAGCAGAAGAGGAAGTACGCTCATCAGGTAGAGGAAATGGATAGGCTGAAGGGCGAGTTGGGCAAGCTCCAGTCTAAGCTAGATGAGCCTGTTGTGAGTGACGAGCTTGAGTGCGAGATGTGCCCCCACCTAGCTGTTGATATAGCTGAGCTGAAGGTGAAGTGTGAGGGGAAGCTCAAGGTGTTGGAGGAGCATAGTGCTAGACCCACGCTTTTGGGTGCGTGCATGGTCTGTCCTACTTTGAGGAGTGAGTTAGAGTAGTTGAGAGCTGACTTTGATGTGCTTTCAGCACCCCCTAACACTTGTGAGAACTGTCTCACTTTGAGGTTGCAGTTGGTGGATAAAGATGCCATCATTAGGAAGTTGGAGAAATCTTCTACCTCATTTCCCTCTCTAGATTGTAATACTTGTGCTGCCCAGACTGTAGTTCTGGAGGACTTGAGAGAGGAGAAGTTGATCCTTGAAGAGGACAACTGTAGGTTGAGAAAGGTGCTGAGTTGGGTATATGCGAGGCAACCCCAACTGAAGATGATAATTGAGACCACCAAGAGAGCTAAGGGTGACAAGAGTGGACTTGGGTTAGGAGAGTGCAGTACCTCGGGTGAGAAGAGTGCCCCAATCAAGCTTAAGACTGCCTCTCCAGAGCCTGATGCTACTGTTGATGGGGTTTACCTTGAGCCTCCCAAGGCTGCCACAAAGAAGCAGTACTGGACACCCAAGCCCTCTGAGGCTAAGCTGGATAGGATTGTCACTGAGATCCTCACACCTCCTAGGAGAAAGGAGAAAGCCCAGCAGCCCACACAGCCACCACACCAGAAGCCCAAGACACAACCCCAACATATGTCCAAGAGACCTATCTACCACTGTGAGTTATGCCAGCGGAATTGTCACTTGGAGGAGTTTTACTTCAGGAGGAAGCGGGTTGAGAGGCAGGAGAGAGCTTGGGGGAACCAGGATCAGTTTTACCAGGGTGGTAGGTAAGATCCCCCTCGTCGCGATGAGATGAGAGACCACTTTGCTGGTGAGAGAGGAGGCGGCTTTTCAAGCCCATGCTCCTGGTGGTGAGAGACGCTTTGCCGGCCGAGCTCCTAGTCGTTTTCAATGCGGCTATGGACCTCGTGACCGAGGCTTTGGAGGTAGAGGGTTTGAGAGATCATGCTTTGGAGGACGTGGTTACCCAGATCGTCGTGATGATTACTTTGACTGTGCTTACCCCACCTTTGAGCAGATGGCTCGGCATTGGTTCAGTAGTTTCACTAACCCCATTGTTGGACTGTCTGCCCCTTCATACTATCGTTGATCTTTCTGGTTGAGCTCTAGAGAACATGTGATAAGTGAGATTAGATGGTTCTCCAGGCTTTGAGGTCGGTCATATGGGCTTATATCCTTTGTATGCTTGAGAGCCTTGCTCTTTGCTCTCTTTTCTATGTCTTATCTGAGTTTTGCCTTTTTGTTTTGTGTTTCTCTTGTACTTAGCCTTCATGCTTGTATGCTTGGTCGACTAGCCACATATCATGCTAGCTTTTGGTGTGCTAGTTGTATGCCTCCTTTACTAGTTTAGTCTCCCATGCATGCTTGCTTGTGATTCTTGTGAATCTCGTGCCATGTTTTCTTAGCTTTGACATGTTATTCACTTGTGATCAGTGTTGAGTGTACTTAGCTGTATTAGCTTTCGTTTGCTTTAGTAGATTTTGTCTACTAAGTTTGTTTCTGCTTTGGTGTTCTAGTGTTGACGCTGGAAACCGGTGAGCAGCGTTCCAGCGATCAGCACAATGCGAGGCGGGAGGTGTAGCGGACGTGGAAGGGTCTCTCCTCCTTGCTGCGGCACCCAATCTGTCAACTAGTTGACAGACTGTTGGCGTTGACGGTGACTTGGTTGTGCCACCTGGCTGATGACCTAGCCAGGAAGGTGGTGGTGGTGGTGATGGTCGGCTCCTGTTCTCTCTCCAAGAAAGACAGATAAAACAAAGTAAACGTTAAATACTAGCCAGATCGCTTGGATCAGCTCACTCCGCATCGGATCTTCAACATCGGCATGGTTTTGACCGATACTCCAATGGTTGATCAGACATGCATAAATCCATTATTGGTGAACGAGATAAAGAAGATATGCTTACCTATATCGACTCTTGCTTATAATGGAATCTTATAGGTAAAGTACATAACATTAGCCGATTGTCATAATAAAAGGGTATGACAAAGCAGATCAATCTACTCATTGATCTAGATAGTAACCATGCTCGTGTCAAACCATTAATACATAAAGTGCCACGTGCCATAACATGCATTGTTAAAGACAACAAGACACGAAAAGCAACGTGACAACGATTTGGGCATTAGCTGATCCTTGGAGAACAAGATATACTTAGATCGTCTCAATACGTATGAGAACCAATTCATAACGTGAAACATGCGAGTAAAGATAGATCAGCCAATGTACTAGATAGATGGACGAATCCCGTGCCAAGCGAGGCTTGACCCGAATTTCATCAAGATAACTAATGCATCTCGTGCCAAGCTTAAGCTTACCACGAGATTCATCACGGTAACTAGTAGATCGTGCCATCAAAAATGCTTCAGTACACGATCTACCAGGCGACTAACGTCTAATGCCCTAACGAAATAAATCATTAGAGCAGCATGACGATTACCTTGAACTCTAGTCGCTAGAGGTGGCGATGCGCCTGAGAGAATATGGAGACAACCGTGGTTGATGAACGTAAGTCGACTCATCTTATTTCATGGGCACAAGTACATATTTATAGTCCGTGGAATTGTACATCAAGTTTACCTTTTCCCAAAAATAACTCTAAACCCTAACCAAATTAATCTCTAACTGGAGTCCCGATCGGACTCTTTCCTACAATACACGGCCTCGCGGCCCACATGCTGTTTCTTCCTTGAACAGCTTCTTTTGGCCCTAAGCTGATCCAGGCCCAATCACAGGACTGGCCAAATTCCGTCGCCAACACATGCCCCTTGGTTTTGGCAAATAAAGATTTATTTCAAAACCAAAATGGACAGGAATTTCTAGCGAACATGTCCCATCGTCTTGAACCGTCACACGTTTTCCATGGCAACCGCAATGATGATCACTTTTGACACCTTGGGAACCACGTGGCGCTCCTTCATCTTCCGCCGATCTAGTACTTAACAGGATACAGGGCTCCCCTACTTTCTCCACCAATCAGCACCTTTCGTCCCTTTGCCTCAAGCCAAGAAAGCCAAGGAAAAACCCCCCTTTCTTCACCATGTCTTCCATCGTCAGCAATGACACACCACCACCGTCGCCACATTCCCCCTCTCCGCCGCCATTCCTCGACGTGCCGCCCGGCTTCGTTCCACTGCCGGTGCCAGGAACTGCTTCTACTCCCTCGGCTGCACCGGCTGATGTCGAGGCATCGCCGGACCAAGCCACCAAAGCTTGCCTGGCTGTCTTCCGGCCGGACATCCCGAACCCTTCGTTCGGGGTGTGGGTGAACCTCAGCATAGCTGAGGACCCTGAGAACCTAGTGGCGTCCCCTCCGTGGAATCCCCCTTCCACCGTCACGATCGCCGTTGCCGTCGCCGGAGCGCCCCGCCAAGAAGAGGCGGGTGGGAGCCTGGCCGTCCGAGGATGAGAGTGAGGATGAAGACATTGAGCCGGAGCTAGAGGAGCCGAACAAAGATGAGGACCTCCTCGCTCAGTACGAGGAAGGTTCCTCGGACCTTGAGACCTCCAATGGCGAGGAAGACGACGACGAAGCCTGCGACGAAGACGCCGATGAGGGGTCATCAGCAGATAGTGACGCTTAGAGCGTCCTTAGATTTAGCAAAGTAAGTTAGTTAATTTAGTACCAGCCGTTGCATCGGCTTTTAGAAGAAAATCCCCCAATTTTGGATAGATTAGCAGTTGTGATGGCGGCTCTAAGGGGATTTTGTATTTTGCCATCTATGCTTGTCTCTCTAACGGGAATATGTAAATTAATGGAATCTTCTTTTCATGCGTAAAATTCCCTCTTTTGCTTTTGTTCAATTTCGTAGAGGTTCCTTGGCATCGGCTCAGCAACGTACTGAGCCGATCAAAAATCGGCTTTCGATAACAATCCAACGAGCCGATCCGATCTTTTTATAGCACCAACTTCCCCATTAATGCACCAAACAACTCTTTAGCCGATCGAAACTAGGTAGAATCGGCCTCGGCTGGTAACTATCTCTACAGCGGGTTTTCGCTCTGGCCAATCAGACAAAGAGTATATATCTACTTTGGCCCCACTTCAAATCACCTCAAAGCCCCGCCTGGTGAAAACCATCCTCTCACAAGAAACGTGCTCTGCCAACTCCGAAATTGATTCTCCACCTTTTGCTGTAAAGAACGTTCTCGCTGTCGCGACTCTACACAAGCAGTTTGCAAGATGGCAACACCTAGCAGCACAACGGAAGAACCAAATCTTTGCGAGCGGGTCTTTGGACTGAAGGTAAAGAACTTCAAACCGCCTTCCCATCGGTTTCTGTATTTTCATCCGGTAATTCTTTGTTCTTTATTATCAGGCCGATGAAATCTTATTTCCGACATCAGCTAATTCCAAAGCCTTTAGCTTAGGACCCTAGATCCTATGAACCTCCTTGTGAACTTGCTAGAACCGAGACCAAACGCTTACCATTTGTTTATACTGTCCCAGACCTAGATCTATGGACAGACCTAGCTGCGAGCCTGGCCATCCCCAATGGATGGCTGGGTTGATTGGTACCAACGCGTTGAACGGGCACACGGTTCTTCGTGGAAAGTTACTCGCATAGCCGATGCCCTGACCCTATCTCTTGCTCCCATGGAGAAAGATGACAACTTGCTCAGATCCATCAGCTATTTCTGGTCGGATAACCTGAACTGTTTCTTGGTCGGCTCTGGACCCATGACCCCTAGTCTGATGGATGTTGTCATGATCTTAGGTCTTGACGTATATTCTTCCTGTCCCTCCCTTTTCTTTTAACTCAATGTCCTCACAAGAAGATAGTAGAGAAGAGTAGCACCCGAAACTGGGGTCAGTATATTAGCCATCATAACAAACAGACCGGCCCAGTAACAGAGAAAGAACACATTGCTTTCCTAAACCTTTGGCTTGACCACTTTCTTTTCAATGGTCCATCTTTGGCTCCAACATAGAATTACCTAAACCTGGCCACTGCCTTAGCCAAAGGGAAAACTCTTTCTCTAGGAAAGCTCTTCTTGGGCATTCTGTATCGCCACCTCTCTCTGAACACACAGCGTATCTTAGCTGATCAGCATATAAAGACCGGTGGTCCCTGGTGGTTCATTCAACTTTGGTGCCAACTCTATTTTCGCACTAAAATTCCAAATTTCCCGTGGCTGGAATCCCAATCCTTCCCCGATCCTTCTGGAAAACCCATCCACTGTACCTTGCTTGGCCAAGCCCTACATCAATTACCGGCAACCAACACTGACGTAGCAGAAACAGCCAAGTGGTACAAGTGCTTCTACAGCTCACAAACCATGCCTTCCTATGACGTGTATGCCGAATCAGAGCACTTTGAGAACCCATCTTTCTTCGGACTAGACGCTTTTGCATTTGATGAGGAATCTCGTGCAATATTCGGCACCATGATCACTCCATGTTTTCTCCCGATCAGCATGAGCACTAGCAACAGAATTAACAAGCCAGGATATGAGTCATACCAACCTGTCCTGGCTGCTCGTCAGCTTGGCCTGAACCAAATTTCTCCTCACTTGGTCATTCTTGAGAAAACCTAAAGCCGAGCTGACCTGACCGATTCCTTGATAGCCTCCAAAGCCTATTCCATCTTTTCTGACCTAAAACTTCAAGTACCTGATGACCTGGAGTTTGTACGCACTACCGATGGCTTCAACATTTGGTGGGACTACTGGTGATCCCATCTTTTCTAGAGTGCAGTTGCATCGGCTCTAACTGCGATTAATCCGGAGCACCAAACCACGCCGGAAGACGTAATACCTGCTTTGGTTTGATCTTCTTCCTCTCCCCCTCTTCATTTCTGAATTTTTTCTTCTGCTAGTTGCAGGAAAACCCCGTTCCCACTGACGAAATGGGCCAGCCATTCAAATATCTTCATATGGCTCCAATTCCAGTATACCAATCCAGGGCAACTTCTCTTGACAAAGTTATCTTTGCTGCCCCCGGCTGTAAACGCAAACTAGAAGGGAAAGGATTTTGACAACCACGGTCAAAGAAAGCTTTCCCCAAGACTACAACTGCTTCCCCGGCTCCGTCGCCCCCTCCTGGCTCGCCAGCAAATTGCAGCCAAGAGCAGGAAGCCGATGAAGAGGAGGCTTCTTCTAAGCATCCTGGTGCTTCTCCCAAGAAGACTCCCAATCGGACAGAAGAGGAAAACTCAGCAGAGCCTAATCCAACTAAGGTATGCTTGTCACATTTTTATTATTCCGCCAATTTTTAAATTTGCAGCTTTATTAATCTTGCTTCCACCATCAGTCCTTTAATGTGACAAACCTGCTGAACTTTGATCCTTCGGTCATTGGTGAGACACTGTCGACCGAAAGCCCACCTGTATCGCCTTCTATAGCTGCTGATGTGACCATCAAACTCAAGGAGATCGTCAAGCAACTAGAAGCCCCGATTGAGAAGCTAGTCATCGACTATGATGACATTCGTACAACCCTGGAATCAATCGCTGATGTACTCCCTCTAGGCTTGAAGCAAGCATTGTGGCCTACAGCTCACATGGGGTTTCTTTGTGAGGACGTCTTGGCAGCTGCATCACGCATTGCCTCCCGGAGCAACCAAACAGCTTTGAGGGAAGATATTTCCAAGGAATGCGCCACCGCGAATCAACTTAAAGCAACTCTTGACGACCGGAGCGCCGAAGAGAGTTTGCTATCTGCTAGAAGGATTCTTGACGCCAGGAAGACGGAGCTTTGTGAGAAAATCAAGCGCCTTCAGCAAGAATTAGCCGAAGTTGACTCAGCGATCGCCACAAATGAGGCCGATGTGAAGAAGATTATCACCGACAAGCAACAGATATCTGTGACCCTCGAGAGCAGTCTGGGACGGATTCGCTCATTGAACAACGAGCTTGTTACCGGCTCCAATGAACCAGATCGACAAATCATCAGGTAAGCAGATGAAATCCGACTAAAGGCTCACAATGCAGCTCGTCAATATCTGTAGAAATTGTCCACTTCTTCCACCTAAGATGTAACCTTGCTTTCGGGGTCAGCCCCCCGAGTCTACTATTTGGACTTGACTCAACATATCTTTTATGTATTTTTGTACTAAAGGCGATGCCTAACCTTGCATCGGCTCTGACTTAATCGGGGCCGATGACATGATATTGACGGTACTTAAGCACGTCAAACCTTATACTGCAAGCGCATAGTATCGTGATAGTTTTTCCCCAGGATGAGTATCTTGGGTTTTGTCAATCCAAGCATAATTACGCTTAGACTATTATTAATCTTTATATTAACTAAATTACCATCTAGTTCTAATAGATCTAAACAAGCTTAAAAAGGGATTAAAACTACTCAAATTATACTTCTAATTATGCTCTAATTATACTCTAATTTGGTCTAAAAGAGATCTAAACTATAGCATAAAATGATAGAACAAGTATTAAGCTGTAAATGAGATAGTTATGATTTAAACATAGCGAAAGGATCCACGAGAGATATGAGACAAACAACTTATGCACTAAGAACCACCTTGAAACAAGATCTATCATTAAGCGAAGATTATGCATGATCATGAATGTCAAAGGTTTACTCGAACCTTTCTCCGGCCCTACTATCACTAGAACCAGTTAATCGACGAACTAGTAAATCCCAACCATCTCTAAGCATGAGTACATTCAATCAACTAATTAAAGTAAAAAGACCTACTAAAAAAACATGAAAACGTTTAAATCCTGGCTAGGATATCATGTTGGAATTAAGCATTGCAAAGCTATGGATCATAAATCATGCATAAACAAGAAGCTAAGTCTAAAAGACAAACTTTATTGATCAAATCATCAAGGCTTTATCAAAGTAACATAAGAAGTACGAGAAATTACTTGAGATACATCATGAACTTTAAGCGTAGTCATCGAGATGAACTAGACGAAGATCATGTCAAAAGATGAACTCAAGAGCTCCTCGGGAGGGCCCTGGTTGGCCGACCCCTAGGGGGTCTGGTTGGCCGACCACCAGGCCTCCTGCCTCCTCTCGCTTCCTCCTTTCGCCGAGATGTACTTATCGTTGAGTTGAGCAACTTTGGACCCCGAACTCTACCCTAGGCTCTCAACTTACAATGAATTGGATTGATGTCGGATGCCCCTCCTCCTAGGGAGGCCATATATTTATACTCCGGAGAGTCCCCTATACATGGAGTCTATTAGGTCGGTTCTAAGAGTCCTAATACACCCAAAACACCTATTTCCAAGTATATACAAGCCTCTAAAAAAGTCTCGGTCGTCCACATCTTCCCTTGCTTGGAGATGAAGTCCTTGTCCGAGTCCTTCTCGAAATCAGCTTTCCATATTCTGCAGGCTTTAGTATTTCGATCATAACTTCCTCATCCAGAGTCCAAATAAAGCAAACTCAGACTCTAAATTGTATAGCTCGAAGAGATCTACAACTTTGGTATTCAAACTTTCTTCATTTGATGTCGTTAAGGTCTCCGAATTGGGCCCGAAATGTGCTGCTGTCCTGAAATGCGAGATTATCTCGAGATTTAATTGGAGTTTGGATTGGACTCTTGATAAACTTTCCTTATCTTAATATTCTTCATACTCAAGCAATCCTTATCCTCCGGAACATTCTCCATAATGGGCTTAGGATTCTTTTGGGCTTTAATTGCTCCTCTTTAATTAATCATCTCACTTCCCTGTACTTGTAGCATAAATCCTTTCTTCGAGAAATCCTCAAATTTATATCAATTATACCCTATTTTTCTGCAAAAATCAATATTGCACAAAACAAAGAGCATTCTTGAAAACAGGGGTTATTTGTTAGCAAAAGAAGACTAAATCATAAGATTAACTCTTGAAAAAGGATAACAATATATAAAAATAGAGCATAATTTTAGTCAAAATCTTGCGTCAACGCATTCATCAGCCCAGATCTCTTACCATATTTCTTTTTTTCTTCTCAAGGTGATGTTAAAACATCGGCTCTGTCAGGTCCAGATGGCATCGCGTCGGCCTTGTGTGAGATAGATCACAACCCAAGCCACAGGCTCAGGTAATACCTTTTTAAGTCACTCTGCACCTCCCACCGGACGGCGGCTTGCCAGAGCCGCACACACTATTTCCGCTACCTGTCGCTTGGGCACTGTTCCTACGAGTGCCTGCGCAAGAGGTGGGTTGAATGGCCGGCAGCCTTCCGTGAGGCGTTGGCTCCTATCCGTCCACGCTAGGTCTTGACGTGACGTCGCGTCACCCCGGTGGCCGCTGAGTGTTGACGTGACATTTGAACGAATATTTTGCATCATTTTATGTGGGTTTTCACTAATTTCATGCGTCAACTATATCTTTTACTAACAATTATCACCGATTATTGTGGATTTAGCAACATTGTCTTGGAATTTTGCTATATTTCATTTTTGTAGGTTTTTGACCAATTTTTCGCAAAATTCATCGTAATCTACCTCGAGTAAGAAAAGACCTTTGAGATATCATTTTATGAAGATGATGATCAAGGAAGGCTTGGTTGACTTATGCTCCTCCTCTGAGTTAATCGAGGCATTCTAATCGGAAACTTCTTGAAGACATCATATGCTACGCTGGGAAGGGAAGCTACTAGAAGAAATCTACATGGAAGGTGTCAAGACACTTCATATCTATCCAAAACCAGAAGGTTTCGGACATACTCGGAGAATATCAAAGATTCTAGAACCCCAAGAGGCCGAGAACCCTCGCAATATGATTTCTTAGGCAGCAAGCAAAGTCTCCGCGAAAGATGGAAGGAAATGGACGAAGGAAGCGCTGTGGTCGGCCGACCTTGGGCCTTCTGGTTGGCCGACCCCACCCAACTGTAGGTCAGTTTCTGATTCCTTTTCTCCCACGTCTTCTCCACAATATTTAAAGCGACCATAGGCCCTGAGGTCGGGCATCCAATTCATTATCAAGGCGACAAGATGTAGAGAAGAGGGATAACAACTAGATGAGAGTAGAGGGTTGAGTTTCTAGTTTAGGGTTAGAGTTCTTCTAGTTCCTAGAGGTGATTAGAGCCCTTGCATGGTGCTCTAATTACCTAGCTCCAGAGGTCTAATTGTATCATCAAGGGAAGGTATGATCATGGTTGTAAGTATGATACAATTTATTAATGAAGCTTTGATCTTTTCTAATTATCATCTTCTTGTTTTAATTATACTTGTTCTAGCTCTAATTAACTTTAGGTCTAGATGCATGTTAATTAGAGCATGTCTTTAAGGGTTATATATTCTTCTAGCATTCTTGATCATCGATCTAGCTTACTAATGATATAGTTGTACATCTAGTTCTTTTGATCATGGTGATTAGATGTTCTAGTTGTGCTAATTATGTTATTAGACCTTACAAAGTAATTAGAAGCTAGTTCTCTAATTATGTGCCTGTTAAAAGTTTCTCGTCGATTACCTGGTTAACAGTGACAGTGGAGCCCGGGGAAAGGTTAAACCGATCTAGGGGGTTAGGTTGATTAATCTTGATTTAATCATGCTATGTAGAATGTGCTTGATCATGCTTATTTCTACCTTGAGTTGCTAGTTATCCCGTTGCTCTTATCTAGTTGTGGCACCCATATCATACATGTCTTTGATCCAATTAGAGCTTGATTAGACTCTGGTTAATATCTTTTTAATCGGTGTTCTAATTATGTTCTAATTGTTTATCATCTAACTTTGACGTAGATTAGAGATAGATTAGACGTAGATTAGAGGTAGATTAGAGATAGATTAGATATAGTTTAGACTACCTCTAAACCCTAGTTTTATTCTAAACTCTTATTAATTAGTTCTCAATTAGTTTGTTTTCTGGATTGACAAAACCCATGATACTCATCCTGGGGAAAAGCTACAAACAATACTGTCGCTTGCAGTATAAGGTTTGCCGTGCTTAAGTGCTGTCAACAAGCTTTTCTGGCACCGTTGCCGAGGAACTAATTAGTCGAGTCTTAATTAACTTGATTTTATGTATATATTTAATTTTGTCTTTTCATAATTTAGCCTTTTATTTTCAATTTTGTGCCTTTGATTTTATTTTAGTTTATTTTATTTTATTTACTTTCTTGCATTTAATTTTATAATTAGATAGTTTTTTGTTTAGAATAAGTTTAGATCTTTTATTAAAGTAATCTTTTTATAGTTTCTCCTATATATATATTTCTTTGACTAACATTACAGGAAAAATAGACCTCAATCCAATGAAGAAATATATATCTTTTCCAACCTAGCTATTTAATGGTAGGTGCTAACACTGTTAGTGGCATATGTTAGGTCCGTATCTCAAAAGGCATTCTTTTATAAGTGGCCATCCTATAAAATTTTACTCTCTTTTCTCTCTTCTCACAGGAGTATATGAGGAGCTTGGTAAAGGCTTAGCAAAGCTACTCATTTTATTGTCTAGTTAAGATATCTCTCTAAAGATTATTCAATCATCTTAAATTAACTTGGTCATCAGAATAAAAGAATTAATACACAAATGTATATATGTAGACAAGGAAAAAGAAGATATAGATAGTGGACATGTGCAATAATAATGAATAGGAATATTTCCAGAATTTGCACATGGTTAGAAAAGTGAAAGTTTTTGCTCATTACACTAATAAGATAATAAGACTTTTTTCTTACTTTTCCTAATTCTACCTTTTTCTTTTCTCCCCCTTTCTCCTTTTCCTAATTCTACTTTATCCTCTCTTTTTTTATTATTTCGACCACTTGGCCTTTTTTTTTCTCTCCCTCTTTTTTTCTTTTCTTATTTCTTATTTCTTTTTTCTTTTCTTATTTTTCTTTCTTGGCGCCATACACATTTTTTCTCTTTTTTTTACTCAGCGCCTCGCTCATACCTTCTATTCTCCCCCTTTTTTATAACTTTATGCATCTATTTTATAAAATAACTAATGAGCAAAAACTTTACTTATATTGGTAAAGATAAAAATATTGAGATAAAAGGGTTTATAGGATAAAAGAAATTGTTCTATTGATGTAAGCAATTGGAATATAGTATAGGCTAGCAAAAAGATGAGATATAGATGACCAAGATTATTTAAGAGATCAAAATTTCTAAAGGGATCAAACTTAACCAAACTTATATGAGATAACTTGCTTATAAACTGGTTTTTATAATCTAAGCTCTACTAGGAATTTTAACTCTCTCTTATCAAAGGGATGTAAAACTTGATCAGAGAGGATAAGTTTTATGAAAAATTAAATACACCTCTAATATTTTTCTTAATTAAAAACTTTGGCAAAGCTATAAAACATAATCCTCTAATAAAGATATGGGTTATGCAATACTAGTCAATCTAGTAATCTCCACATTAATCAAATCATGAAAACTTAAGCAAGATTAAATATCAAAGTAAAAACAAAGAACAAACTTATATAAAGTGTGACAATTATTCAATCATACACTTTATTAATATAATAAGACGTTACATAAACTGAATTAAGACACAAATATAAAAGATAACAACTTAAAACTGACTCTAAATAAAAAAAAACTCACTAATAAGACTCTATATAAAACTTATTTTTTTAGAGGTTTTATCAAACGCTTTATTTAAAAATAGGGAAATTAATATCACCACACCAGTGCTCATCATCATCATCATCATACCAGTGCTCATCATCCACTGGGTCGTCAAGAGGATCATGGCGATTTGGATAGTAGTCATGATATGGTAGCTCCTCTTCCTCCCAAGTGGGATCTGGCTTTTAACCTCCTTTTTCTTGCCTTGTAGTATGGTCCCATATAGAGTAGAGAATATCTTGTTGCCTTCTGCAGGTGTCCTGGGGAGATTCAATTTGCTCCTTCAAGCTATCAATGAAATTGGTGACATCCTTGCGAGTATTTTCTATCCTTTCCCAAAGCCTCTCCTCTAAGCCTTCGAACATTGCAACTATATCAATACTTTTAACCATGTGGGCATAAATGGCTTCTCTACACACTGGGCAGCATTCTACTCCATCTGTTCCTCCAATATGATAAGTGTTGAAATGGGAAACAAGATAAACAGAGCTTACTTCCTCAGTCTGTGGGCCTTCTTCATGGTTGTACTCCATTGATTGATCTTGACTTGAGTTGATTGTCCCTCCAAAACTAACTGATGATTCTTGATAATTGATCCTCTGCATCTCTCTAATCCTACTGGACCTCCTATTCTTCATCTCCTTTGGTTGGATTGATAGCTTGGCCATATTCTTCGAGATTTTGCGCTTCTTGACGAGACTATGCTCCCTTGCCTCTTCCTCATCATCGGAGAAGATCACCTGCGAAAAATTGTGGCGAGCACCCCAAAAACAGGGGTTGGTCGGCCGAGCTTGTCATTCTTGGTCGGCCGACCTCGCCTCCTCTCGTGGCGACTCGTCCTCCCTCTTCATGAGCTGGCTCTCCATAGCTTCAGAACTTGTCATGGCTTGGTTTGGATGTGTTTGGAGTTGATGTCTCGAGCCTATGGTCTGCCCTTAGTTTTATATCCCGGAGATTGACAAGATTAGGAAACGTAACGAGGATTCCGATCCAAACTCTACTTCAAACAGATTTGGAAAACGTCGGAGACTTAGCCAACAAAATTTTGAGTGCAAACCGACTCAGAAACGTCCTAGGTCGGCCGACTTGGGTCTCTTTGGTCGGCCGACCTGGGGCTCTTCTCTGGCCAATGGGCCCAAGATTTTGCCGGTAACTCTACTTCCTAATTTAAAATATATATGTAAAGAAAATTTTGAAAAATACGAAACTAAATGTGACTATTTATATACATAGGTGTGAAAGCTATGGGAACCTAGGGATTATGGTCATGGTAACAAACTCTTACTTCCTTAAACCCATACGTATCAATATAATTGATCTCAAATTTGTCCTCTTCAAGGAATACTTTAAGTCTTTGACCATTTACAATTCTTTTGAGCTTGCGGGGTTGAGGCTGGAGAACCATCTGCGGTGCCCTGTCATGTGCCTAGAGCAGCCAGAGTCCATGATCTATATGTCCTCTAGGCCTTGATCCTGCAAAATCAAGGAAAGTAATAGTGAGCAAATGGTCTGACACTGGGGTTAGAAAAACTGCTGAACCAGTGCCGAGCCATCTGCTCAAAAGTGGGGTAAGCACGATCAATGAAATCACAACGAGAAGGGTATCCACGTCCTCCAAAGTTTGGTCTCTCAAACCCTTTACCTCCAAAGCCTCGGTCATGAGGTCCATAGCCGCGCTGAAACGACTAGGAGCTAGACCGGCAAAGCGTCTCTCACCACCAGGAGCACGGGCTTGAAAGCCGCCTCCTCTCCTGTCAGCATAACGGTCTCTCATCTCACCGCGACGAGGGGGATCTTACCTATCACCCTGGTAGAACTGATCCTATTTCCCCCAAGCTTTGTCCTGCCTCTGAACCCGCTTCCTCCTGAAGCAAAACTCCTCCAAGTGACCATTCCGCTGGCAAAACTCACAGTGGTAGACAGGTCTATTGGGTATAGGTTGGGGCTGTGTCTTTGTCTTAGGTGGTGGCTGTGTAGGCTGCTGGGCTATCTCCTTCGTCCCAAGAGGTGTGAAGATCTCAGTCACTATCCTGTCCAGCTTAGCCTCAGAGGGCTTGGGTGTCCAAAACTGTTTCTTCAGGGCAGCTTTGGAAAGCTCATAGAAAACCCCATCAACAGTCTCTCCTACTATGGTGGGTGCAGTCTTGGTCTTAACTGGAACACTCTTCTCACCCATGGTACTGCACTCTCCAAGCCCAATGCCACTCACGTCACCCTCACCTCTCTTGGTGGACTCAATGATCATCCTTAGCTGGGGTTGTCTAGCATACACCCAGGCCAACACTTCTCTCAACCTGCAGTTGTCCTCCTCAAGGACCAACTTCTCCTCTCTCAGGCTCTCAATTACCAAACTCTGAGCGGTACAAAACTCACAAACCAAAGAGGGAGTACGATCTCCGGTGCTTGCGGTTGGACTTGGTGGAGACGAAGCAGAGTCCAGCCAGTCTGCCTTGATCTCTCCTCTTGTCTCGCTTGATGACGATCTCCTCATCGCTTGAGCTTGACAAGGACGAAGAGGAAGTAGACGATCTGCTGTAGATGCCTCCAAGCTCGGCGAAGAAAGCCTTGTCACGCTTCCGGTTATCCTTCTGGTAGCTCTTGAAAGCCTTCCTGGAGTTCTTGATCTTGCCAAAACAGTGCTTGGAGTGGTCGCGCTTGTTGGAGTGGTGCTTGATGGACTCGCAGGAGTAGCTCTTGCCCTTCTTGTAGTAGTAATTCTGCTTGTTCGGGCACTCGGCGATGAAGTGGCCGACCTCTCCACACTCAAAGTTGGGCCTCTCACCTCTCTTCTTGCTCATCCAATTGTCATAGGTGCGCTGAAAGTGACTAGACACCAAACACGAGAAGTTGTGCATAATAGGGTTAGCAGGGACATCGCTAGAGGAGGAGGCTAAGGCTAGGCTCTTGGAGCCACTAGGGTTTAGCGAATCTCTTAGTTTGTAATCTACCTCCGTGGCCTTAAGCTTGCTATGGAGCTCTTAAACCCCGATCGTGTCATACCCTGCCGACTCGATGATCGAGTTCACCTTAATCTCCCATCTTTTTCCATCTAACGCATATAGCAATTTGATGGCCTGTTGATGGTCAGTGTATGGGAGCTCAGCCGGGGCAGAGTTGACACGCAACTTGTTGATGATCGATTGGAAACGACTAAGACTAAACAAGTCGTCGATAGACTCTCCCGGCTTTCGCATGAAATTCTCATATTCGCGCCGGAAGGTCTCAACGAGGCGAGCCTTAACTATCGTAGTGCCCTCATGGTGTGCTTTGAGCAGGGACCATATCTCTCGCGCTGTCTTGAGATGGCTCACTCTCTCATAGTCCACGGGACCAAGACCAGAAAAGAGAAAGTTAACAGCTTTGGCATTTGCCTCATGCCGAGCCACAATCTCAGGTGTAATTCGCTCAGCAACTAGAAGCACCTCAAAAGTCGTACTCTGAGTAGCATCCCATATGTCCTGACTCTGGCTAATGAGGAAAGTCTCCATCCTACCCTTCCAATAGGGATAGCCATCGGAGCCAAGGACCGGAATCTTCCCATAGTGAGTCATAGTCGCTACGATTTCGTCACCGGTTAAGGTATGAGGAAACCTAACTGGTCTGATACCAATTGTAGGACCGAGACGTGTGACTAGAGGGGGGTGAATAGGAGCACTTGAAAACTCAAAATCACAACCCCCACGTTTGGTGCAATCTGCCTTTCTAGAACCACGCTAGACACCCTCCACTGAATAGATACGTGTCTATCAAGCGCAAGGTGACGTCCACTGCTCGGATACGCACCTGCGAAGAAGAGCCACGTAACTCAACGATCAAGAGATCGCAAGTCACGGCGAGCAACGAACTTTGCAAGTTCCCACTCACACTCACCGCACCGAAATGCGTCTCACTGGAACCCAGCAAGCAGACAGTATAGTCAGGCAGTGAGAAATGCAAAGCCGAAGCGAAAACAAAGTGGAAGAAGCAATCCAAGGAAAACATAGGCATCACACACAGCATGCCGGACTGTCCGGTGGGAGACACCGGACTGTCCGGTGGCACCGGATTGTCCGGTGGCCGCAGTCGGATAGTCCGGTGCCAGAGCCGCCGGGCATTCCACACCGGACTATCCGGTGAGCCTCGCCGGACTGTCCGGTAGAACCGGATTGTCCGGTGGGGACACCGGATTGTCCGGTAAAGCCTGCGGTTCTTGAGTTCTCAAACCCAAAACTTGTCCAAATCTTGTCCAAACCACACGAGATTTTACACAGACAATCTGTATCCTATTCCGAAGCTTTTCCCAAAAGAACAACTCAAAATGACCACAGGAATAGCGGGAATTTCAGATCTCGTGAGAAGGCAATCTTTGGGCAAGAAGATGGAAAAACTCAAGAACGACTTGCTCGTGGGTTTCCTGTAGGATGAAGATGATCTAAGTCATATTCCCCACATCCTTGCAAATCCAAAAGAGGCAAAAGAACAGGATTAACTCGTAGGCAAAGCAAATCACCAAAAGCCCTTGAGTTGAATCCAAAAACCAACGAGAGAGAGAGGGAGGAAGAGGCTGCACCCATGAGCACGAAATTGAGATGAATCTTGACTTGATTAATAGTGGAAATCAGTAGCTACAAGGTTCAACTCAGCCTACAACCCTTCATCCTTCCCACTTTTGCAAAGTGCTAGCCGAGGGGACTCTAAACCTAGACTAATCACCCGATTAGCTCTCTAAGCATATGGCTAGTTGGAATGCTAAGCCTAGGGTTCTTGATGGTGGAAGAGTCACCTAAATGACCATCCACTTAGGTATTTATAGCCTAGGCCAAACGATGAAGTTTTACACTCAGACCCTTATATTACATAAGCGCCTGTAGGGGCCAAACCGAAAAGACTCGACTTTCTTGGGGACGGACAACCGCGATGGAGTCTTGATCTTTTTCCATAGCATGCAATCTCTCGGATGACGTCCACGTGGCCAGTAGTCCAAATCCACCGATCGACCCCCGGTTTTGAAGTCAGAAACCGGAAAACTTTAGGAAGTCTTCGCCTGGGCCGGGCTTGACCCATCTTCTCTATCTTGGCGAGTCGTGGCCCAACTCACCAATGCTTGGGTAGCTTGGGTGGCGGTTTTGAGACGAAGCCGCCAAAGCCCCCTCGATACGCCTTTGCGCCACACACTCGGGTTGGAGCTCCACGGTGGCACCTGGCTTGTCCAGTCCGTCGGAGTTGCCTCATGGTCTGTCGGAGGTCTTACATGGCCGTTGTCAAACCGCCTCTCCATGTACGGAGCTCCCGTGACCGACAGACACCAAGCACTTGCCTCAGTCCATCAAGGTCTTCATCATCTACTACCTTCAGTCCATCGGAGGGCCTCCTGTCCATTGGAGGACTTGAGCTCGTTGACAATCACTCATCACACCAGGAGAGCAATGAGACTGGTCCATTGGCTCTCACCTAATTTCTCAGGGGCGGCGATGCACCGAGAGAGATTGGAGACAACCGCTGTTAGGTAATGTCTGTCGTCAACTTTATTACGTGGGTATGGATACATATTTATTGTCCGGGGACTTGGACGTCAAGTCTGACTATTTCTATAGCTAGAAAATCCTAACTTTTAACTGGGCTAATCCCAAAACAACGAAAATAGAAGATACATGGCCCATTGGCCTTAGAATTGCCTCTCCCTTGGACGACCAATCTGTAGTTCATTAGCCTATCCCTAGGTTCGTGGATCGGCCCATTTAATTGATCCAGCCAAAATACCCATCGGCTAGATTTTGGCGGTAACAGCTTCACAGCTGTGTGGTGTGACACCCTCAGAGATGCCTAAAAATGAGTGCATAGACCTACAGCGAGTTGTATATTCAGCCTCATAGCAGTAAGGTAAAGCAGCAACCCGATCATCCCTCAGTACACCTTCTGATCAACCTCCTCACCATCTTTATCTGTGTCCAGCATGGTAGAAGTACTCATCGGAGTCATATGAGGCAAAGCATCTGGCATCTCAAACTTTCGGAGTAGGTCTCTTGTGTACTTGCTCTGGTGGACAAAGGTACCCTGTGGAGTCTACCTGACCTGGAGCCCAAGAAAGAACTAAAGTTCCCCCATTATGTTAATCTCAAACTCCCTCCTCATCTACTTAGAAAATCTGCTAACAAGTGCATGAGAAGAACGACCAAAGATGATATCATCCACAAAAATCTGAACAATCAAAAGATCTTTGCCACGCCTAAGCAAAAATATAGTCTTGTCCACATTATCCATCTGGAAACTCCCCACACTATAAATTTCCGAAGCCTCTAATACCAAGCCTGGGGAGCTTACTTCAGGCCATAAAAGCATTCTGCAACTTGAACACTCGGTTATGAAATTTGGGATGCTTAAAGCTTGGGGGTTGACTCACATAGCTCTCTTCCTCTATATACGCATTCAAGAATGCCTTCTTCACATCCATTTGAAACAGCTTGAACCCTTTCGACTAAACCCACTTTCTGGCAAGTACCCTAAACAACATGTCTTGCCTTGTTTCTCACCACAACTCCATCCTCTCCCTGGATATTTTTGAAAACCCACTTGGTTCCTATGGGATTGCAGTGTGGTGGGGGCTCGACTAAAACTCAAACTTGGTTCCTCTCAAAGTTTTCTAGCTCCTCATGCATACATTGATCCAGTTTGGATCAGACAAAGCAAGCCCAACATCATGGGGCTCAAAAGAAGCAACAAATGCAGAATGAGGAAAGACAGCTAGAGACATGAACCCAGATCTTGTTACTATCTCATTTAGAACACCAATGATATTCCTCGAAGGGTCATCCCGCTAGACCATCCGAGACGATTGTGGCTCGGTTGTCACCTCCCCTACGTCCTCAGCGAGCCCTGCTGCATATACTGGTGGATCGAGTGCAGGTTGCTCCCATGTAGCCGAATGAGTAGGTGTAGGAGCTCCCTCATTGTCGTCTGAAAGAGAAGAAGTAGGTTCTAGAGCTGCAATAACTCAGATGAATGAAAATGATGGAGTCCTCGACATCTTTGGTTTCTCCGCCTTCATTAGATGTCCTCCACATGTCTAGTAGCTCATCGCTTAGGGGTAACTTCCTAGTTTTGGGATACCGGCAACTAGCCCTTGGTTTTGATAGTGGAACCAGGAAACGCTCTTGTGACCCAGTTTTGAAGCTCAAACCAGGAAACGATTGTTGGGTGTTGACAGTCGTTATTTCACTATTTCGACCATCAACTTCTCGGTGAATAAATGGGGTATATCTAAAGTTCTATGCATTATTTACCTAACACTAACGAATTCCATGAGTTTTGGTGGTTTTCGATGCATCACAGGGAGATGCTTAAATTACGAGGGGAAGCAAGATCAAGGAGTTGGATGGCCAAGTCAGTGGATCGGGTGGTCGCCCGACCATGGGACTAGGTCGGCCAACCCCCTACATGGTTGGCCGACCAAGCGACTTACCCCTTTGTCGACCTTACCACTCCTGTAAGTAGAGGGGCACCCCCCCCACTCCAAAATGTACCTCTCACCATGTGAACTCTCTTTCTCCCTCTCTAGGAGGCGCCCTACGGGAGGTGCTTCCATTCTGAAAATAGTTTTTGCTTAGGAGTTAAAGAAGGTCTGCTGTATTGGAGTCAATCGAAAGTACTCAGTAATGTATTTCATTATTGATAAGTGCAAGTACTTTATCATTCTACTTTATGCATGTTGACGTCACTTAAGCACGGCAAAGCTTATGTTGCAAATGATAGTATCGTATGTAGGATTTCCCAGGATGAGTATCATGGGTTTTGTCAATCCGGAGAACCGACTAATTGAGAGCTAATTAACAAGAGTTTAAAGGAAAACTAAAGGTAAAAGGGTATTCTAATCTATCTCTAAACCAATCCTTAATCTAACCAATCCTTGCCTAAACTAGATAAAAGACTATACTAATTATACAAGATAAGCAATTAGAACAAAATTAGAGGACTAATCAAAGGGTATTGACTAGATTCTAATCAAGCTCTAATTGGATCCAAAACATACATGATATGGGGCGCCACAACAAGATTAGAGCAGCAAGATAACTAGTAGCTCAAGGTAGACAAGCATGTTCAAGCATATTCATCATAGCATAAATAAATCAAGATCAACCAATCTAATCTCCTAGATCGAGTTTAACCTTTCCCCGGACTCTACTGTCACTAGTAACCAGGTAATCGACGAGAAACTCTCAACAGACATACATAATTAGAGAACGCGCTTCTAATTACTTCACATAGTCTAATAACATAATTAGATCAACTAGAACCTCTAATCACCATGATTACAGGAACTAGAAACACAACCATATCATTAGTAAACTAGATTAGAGATCAAGAACGCTAGATGAATAACATCCTTAATGACATGATCTAATTAGCAAGCATCTAGATCTAAAGTTAATTAGAGCTAGAACAAGCATAATTAGAGCAAGAACATGATAATTAGACAAAAACAATGCTTCATTAATAAATTGTATCAAGCATAATGCCATGATCATACCTTCCCTGGATGATACAATTAGACCTCTAGAGCTAGGTAATTAGAGCACCGTGCAAGGTCTCTAATCACCTCCAGGAACTAGAAGAACTCTAATCGTAGACTAGAAACTCGGCCCTTTACTCTCTGTTAGTTGTGGTCCCTTTTGTCGCCGTCTTCATGCCTTGATAATGAATTGGATGCCCGACCTCCGGTCCTAGCATCGCTTTATATAGTCCGGAGATGACGTGGGAAAAAGGAAATCCTCAACCGACTTAAGGTGGGCCCTGGTCGGCCGAGCCAGGGGGTCTGGTCGGCCGACCCGTACTCCTCCTGAGTCGGTTTCTTTCCGGTGCTTAAGAAATCATATTGCGAGGGTTCTCGGACTCTTGGGGTTATGGAATCTTCTATATTATCTGAGATTTGACGAAGTCTTCTTGCCTTTGAATATAGTTGAAGTATTTTCCTGCATATTCTTCTATATACTTGTAGCACTTGATGTCTTCTAGAAGTTTCTAGTTGGAAAGCCTTGATCAACTCTTCATAAAATGACATCTCAGAGGTCTTTTCTTACTCAACGTAGATTGTGGTGAATTTTGCGAAAAATCGGTCAAAAACCTGTAAAAATCCACAATATATTGCAAAATCCACAATAATCGGTGATAATTGTTAGTAAAAGATATAGTTGACGCATAAAATCAATGAAAA
Source organism: Paspalum vaginatum (assembly GCA_030272315.1). Classification (NCBI taxonomy): domain Eukaryota; kingdom Viridiplantae; phylum Streptophyta; class Magnoliopsida; order Poales; family Poaceae; genus Paspalum; species Paspalum vaginatum. The sequence continues at coordinate 21,096,314 of CM059017.1, forward strand.
ACCACATAAAATGATACAAAATATTCGTTCAAATGTCGCGCCAACAACATCCCCACTCTTGAACCTTGCTCGTCCTCGAGTAAGTCAAAAGATTAAAATCAAAGTTAACTCATATTCTAAAATCAAATAATCAAACTTAATTTAAACTCTCAAAATTTCTCAAGTTTGGATCAGCAATCATATAGATAAATAGATATTCATTTAAGCATATCCCACAGTAAATATAAGAAGAAATCAATTTCATCAATGACAAATCTCCTTGTTTTTCAATAAAGACCTTTTTCAAAAAGAAATCAACTTTCTAAGATCAAAATTTGTATAAGGCCCATGCATAACACTCATCTCTCTAGTCTCTCAATATAAGAAGTATTTCCTATAAGCTATAAATAAATGTAAGTAAAAGTGGAGGCTTTATCTGGAGCTTGGTAAGGATCCTAATCAAATTTTAATCTCAATGTATTGTCAAATTAAGAAAAAACTCTGCTGGTATTACTGAGATTTCTCAAAAAGGTCATGGAAAATAAATGATGAAAGATTAGGAGAAATATATATATATATATAGAAAAGTGGACATATGCAAATAAGTCAATGATCTCAAGGCACAAATGAAGTCCTTGCTATCGGATTGCATATAGTTGGAATATTTTCTGGAGTATATTGATAAAGTAAAATAAAGTCACACGTCCAAAAATGTAAAAGATTTCTGAGGGGCATATATATATATATTTTTTTCTTTCACCTTTTTTCTTCCTAATTCTACTTCGACCACTTGGTCTTTTTTTTTAGGCGACCACTTGGTCCCTTTTATATATTTTTTCCTTCTCTTTTTTTTTCTTTTGCCGCCTCAAAAACACACATTTTTTTAATATAACATCTTTCCATCCCCACTCTTGAACGATACTCGTCCTCGAGTAAATTTGTAGAGAAATGTTTAGCATTGGGGATAGAATTATCTAAAAATAATAATTAAAACCCTTTTAAATACTCCAGAAAATAATAGGTTATGGTCAAGGAAGTTTAATAATGATAATCTTGGTTTAGGGGGGAGATATCCAGCGAAATTTGTACTCTCTCTAATGTAAAGAGATACAATGCATGGATAAAAAGGCTAGCAAATGAAAAGATAAACAAAATGAATGACCAGCTTTGAAATCTCATTCCCTAGATTCAAATCTTAAATGAGCTCAACCTAGAATTAAATTTGATCAAACTATGGTTTATAATAGAGCTCTAATAGGTAGGGCCTATACAAAAATAATCATAGAAAATGATCATAGCATTTAAAATTAGAAATAAAATTTTTAAGGAGATTCATCATGATAAAATTGAAATCTAAATATGAATAACATATGGGTCTTTATGAAATATCATATCTATCACATAAGTGCTGATCATAATTCAATTAAATTGCATTAATGAGAGTATAAATTAGTCTAATAATTGACATTAGAATAAAAGAAAACAAAGATCTTATTTTATTTCATCAAAGGGTGATACAAACCATGATTAAAAATTAACTCACACAAAATAAAATAAAATCATTCATAATTATACAAGAATAGATACAATAAAAGAAAATCAAATAAATGACGAAGACAAATAATAAATAAAATAAAATAAAAACTAAGAAAGCAAACCAAAGTCTTCATTAGTCTTGGTTCAATAGCCGCAGGGTTGAATAATTGTTCCTCAATACTTTGAGTGTTCTGCTCATATTGATTAATATTCCCTCTCATCTTATCAACTAGCTGGTAATTCTGAGCCACCGTAGATTCAATGCCATAGAATGCTTGACGTGGCATATTCTGAGCTGCAACATAATCTGGAGTATGATATCTTGCTCTTCTAGGAATAAATGTTGCAGGTGGAGGGATATTTGCTGAAGGTGTGAACACTGAAGTAGAGGTCGGATCATGAGAGCTGAATGGCCTTGGATTAAACACAAGCCCTTGTGGCGATCCTGCTCTAAACCGTTCATTCTAAAATTGCTGATTTGGCTGAGTTGGAGGTGTTGCCCAGCTACCCCATCCAGCTGATGATGGCTACTCGCTTGATTCACCTTCTTCAAACATAAATCTCTCTAGCCAATCAAATTTGCCTTGAGCAAATAAAGCAAGTCTGGGACTAGGAATCCTGAATTTGATTTTATTGACAAAGAATCCACTAGCTGCATTCCCATAGATATATTTTCCTTTTCAGTAGGGATTTCTCATCAATGTTAAGCCGGTGTCTTTGTGTAAATAGGATTAAAAACCAATTCAGGCCTTATTGATGATGCAATGATAGTCAAGCAGTGCCCAAAACCTAGCAACCCAGTGCTTCTATTTCTTTGGATAATCCAATGATTTATCATGGAACGAATAGGATTTATCCAAGTAGGTTGACACAGTGCAACATAAAGCCATTTTACTTCTGGAATTTGCACTTTCGTGTCATCAAGCCTTTCTAAAACTCTGCAAGTCATAAACCTATGGATGATTCTGATAATAGGATTGACTATCTTCATCCTTTCCTTAGTAGAATTATTTGTGATTCTCAATCAAAAGTTTTCTACCGTGGCTTGATCAAGATCAATATTTTTAATTGCATTCTCATGAAATCCTAGCAAAGTTCCAATAGTGCCAGAAGAAATTTCTGTCCAATCCTCTCTAATTCTAAATTTCAAATTAAAAACCATATCAGAGGACTGCACTATATCCATGGTAGGCGTCATCTCTAATGCTAGATCTTGTTGATAGGTTGCACTAAAGTGAATGAAAGGACTCCAACCTAGATTATCAAATGCTCTTTCTATGCTGGGCATGAAATCTAGATCATTCAGGAAATCGAAATCTAGATCAAAATTGGAGGTAATTCTTTTCTAGCAACTATGATACCTTTGCTCCTCAACAGCAGATCTAAGGGAAAAAAATTCCGAAGAATAATTCCACCCTTCATCTTCATCATCGATGTTCATGGGTTGAGGGCCTTGATGTTGAGAGCGAGTCCTTGGTCTTCTAGTGGGTTCCACGACATCTTCCACCTCCATGGAAAAGCGAGAAGAACGGTCTTGTAGTCCTTGATCTCAGTGGAGGCTTCGACCGGAGTCGGAACTTCCCATCTCAGAGACGGAATGTCTCCTCGACGAACGCCTTGATGAATCATCATCTTCATGATGAGAGCTTCCTCTTGATGAAGAACCCTTGAAGGTTTTCTTGAAGAACTTGGCAGCTTGCTTCATCCTTCCCTCTCAAGATTTTTTTCTTCTCTCAAAAACTACTACTCTTATTCTTCTTCCTGAGATATCTGGCTTCTTGTGGTGGTTCTAAGCAGCAACAACAACTCCATATTTATCGGCAAACAAGTGGCTCGAAGGGGAGGTGCATCTGGTGGAGGGTTGCCTGGGGTCGGCCGAGCCAAGCTAGATCTGGCTTTGCTAGTCCTCTCCTTCCTGCAAAAACTTGATCATTGTATTCCTTTCAATAATGGATGGCTTCCTTTGCAAGTTGGTCGACATGCATGCAGGTTTTGACAGAACCTTCAATCCAACTTTCAATTTAGTCCCCTTGGGTGCTTGTCCTTTGATTCCTATACTATTAAACTTTGATCATATCCTATGTCTTTGTGTTGGCTGGTGTCTTCATGACCAAAGAAGGATCCTATGTTGCCTAATTAACTTTCTTTATTAAGATGTTGATTATCTTCACTAATTCTATGTCCTTAATTTGCTAATAACCAATATATATAAATATTCCTACTAATGTAGGTTTAATAACAATAGAGCACTCAAAAAGATTAAGGTTATTTTAATATCATAAGATTAATCCTATTTAGCAAAGTGAAAAATAAACCTATGCTAAATTTTTGAATAAAAGCAAATGTTTGGCTAATTCAACCAAATTAACTTCAGAATAAAGATAAGCAACTCTATTCATGAATTGAATTGAATTTACTTACTTCCTTTCTTTAACGTGGCTTAGGTTAAGTGCCTAGTTTTTGGATAGAAATAGAGAGAGAATTTTGAAATACAATCAAATTATTAAGATAAAAAACTAGAAAATTGTCTCTCTTTTATTTTTAATTAAATCGCTAAAAATCGAATCAAATACAAAAATCGGCAAAGGCTTCGTAATTTTTCAAAGTCAGATGGCTACATTAAGTGAGAGTAGATATCCTTAATTCAAAATTCAAATTTCTAATTTCAAATCTAACTAAATGAAGACTTTATTAATTTCAACTATGGTTCATGACACAATGAAGTTTGTCCAAATTTTATTATCTAAGAAAAAGATAAACTAAACTAAAAACAAAAAAATACCAAGGTTGCCTCCCATAAAGCGCTTGAAATTTAAAGTTTTCAGCCAAACTCTAATCCAGACCATCCAATGCCGGGTGTAGACACTGTAGATGAATCTTCTCCTTCAAGCTTCGTCTTCTTCAATTGCTCGGCATACTTCAAATCTTGGACGAAATTTGAATGAGCTTGATTCTCCGTTGATGTTGAACTTGATTTCTCCTTTTCCCACATTGATGTTGGCTTGAGCTGTCCTGAGAAAAGGTCTTCCGAGTATCAATGGTGATGTTGAACTTCCTCCCATATCCAGAATAACGAAGTCAACCGGAACGAGATTGATGTTGAATAGAGCTTTGGTCTCTGTAGTTGTGAGACTGAGAATTGATCCTCCGGAAGATGCATCAATCTGAGCTCTACACACTGCGTTGAGTCCACCATAAAATTTTTGAATTAAATCCCATTTCTGAAAGTTGTGGTGAGGGTAGGCTGACACATAGTCATTGAATCTCTCATAAGCTTCATCGAATGTCTCAGTGGGGTACTGCACCAATGTTGAAATCTTGTTACGCAGAGCTTGAGTCTTCCCTTGGTGAAAAGTACTTGGCAATGAATGCTTATAGTAACTGCTGCCAGTTGTTCACTGTAGCCTTTGGAAGTGTAGACAACCACTGCTGAGCTTTCCCGATGAGTGAGAATGGGAAAAGCCTTGCTCTGATCTGGTCATCAGTTACTCCCTCGATATTGAAGGTGTTGCAAATCTACAGAAATGTCTTCAAGTATTGATTCGGGTCTTCCTTTCCACTGAATGGTTGATTCTGCACCATGCTGATCACTGGGCTTCTGATCTCGAACGCTCTCTGAGGTGGAGTGAGGTCTCTGATCTTCAAATCAGCGGTGGTTGGCACACACAGGTCCACGAGCATCCTTTCTACATTTTCGTATCCCATTTCCGGCAGAGTTCTGTCTTGTCTCTGAGAAAATTTGGCAGAGCTTCGGTGCTTTTTCAGTAACTTCTCTGGATCATCCACATAATTAGTTGGTTTGTTGGACAGTGGTCCATCCATTCCTGCTAACGTTAGTGGCAAAGAATATATACAAAGAAAACTATGTTCTAGAAATTTACACTAAACTAAACTAAATTTAATGAAGACAAAACTAATATTAACTAATTATATAACTAAAACAAAAGCAAATAAAGAAAAGCAAATAAACAAAATAAAAGAAAAATGGCGCAAGAACATAAAATAAAATAAACTAAAAGATAAAGACTAAATATAAATAAATACATAAACCTAAATTAATTAAGACTCGACTAATTAGTTCCCCGACAACGGTGCTAGAAAAGCTCGTTGACGTCACTTAAGCATGGCAAACCTTATACTGCAAGCGACAGTATCGTATGTAGCTTTTCCCCTAGATGAGTATCATGGGTTTTGTCAATCCGAGGAACCGACTAATTGAGAGCTAATTAACAAGAGTTTAAAGGAAAACTAAAGATAAAAAGGGTATTCTAATCTATCTCTAAACCAATCCTTAATCTAACCAATCCTTAGCCTAAACTAGATAAAAGACTATACTAATTATACAAGATAAGCAATTAGAACAAAATTAGAGGACTAATCAAAGGGTATTGACTAGATTCTAATCAAGCTCTAATTGGATCCAAAACATACATGATATGGGGCGTCACAACAAGATTAGAACAGCAAGATAACGAGTAGCTCAAGGTAGACAAGCATGTTCAAGCATATTCATCATAGCATAATTAAATCAAGATCAACCAATCTAATCCCCTAGATCGAGTTTAACCTTTCCGCGGGCTCTACTGTCACTAGTAACTAGGTAATCGACTGAGAAACTCTCAACAGGACGTGCTTCTAATTACTTCACATAGTTTAGTCACATAATTAGAGCAACTAGAACCTCTAATCACCATGATTACAAGAACTAGAAACACAACCATATCATTAGTAAACTAGATTAGAGATCAAGAATGCTAGATGAATAACACCCTTAATGACATGATCTAATTAGCAAGCATCTAGACCTAAAGTTAATTAGAGCTAGAACAAGCATAATTAGAGCAAGAACATGATAATTAGACAAGAACAATGCTTCATTAGTAAATTGTATCAAGCATACAGCCATGATCATACCTTCCCTTGATGATACAATTAGACCTCTAGACCTAGGTACTTAGAGCACCGTGCAAGGCCTCTAATCACCTCCCGGAACTAGAAGAACTCTAATCCTAGACTAGAAACTCGACCCTTTACTCTCCTCTAGTTGTGTCCCTCTTGTCGCTGTCTTCACGCCTTGATAATGAATTGGACGCTCGACCTCGGGTCCTAGCCTCGCTTTATATAGTCCGGAGATGACATGGGAAAAAGGAAATCATCAACCAACTTAAGGTGGGCCCTGGTCGGCCGAGCCAAGGGGGTCTGGTCGGTCGACCTAGACTCCTTGTTGACGGCAATTAAGCACGTCAAACCTTATATTGCAAGCGACAGTATCGTGGTAGCTTTTCCCCAGGATGAGTATCATGGGTTTTGTCAATCCATGAAAACAACTAATAGAGAATGAACTAATAAGACCTTAAGGTAAACTAAGATGATTAGGTGATATCTAATCTACATCTAATCTACCCCTAATCTATGTATAAACTACGTCAGAGTTAGAAGATAAACAATTAGAATATAATTAGAACACCGAATACGAGGAACTAAACAGCGTCTAATCAGACCCGAATTGGATCCAAAACAAGCATGATATGGGCGCCACAAATAGATTAGAGCACTCAAGATAACTAAGCATTCAAGGCAAATATAAGTATGTTCAAGCCTGCACCTCATAGCATGATTAAACCAAGGTCATTAACCTAACCCCCTCAATCAAACTTAACCTTTCCCTCCAACCACTTGTCACATAACTCAGGGTAATCGACGAGAAGCTCTCATAAGGCATACACTTACGCATAATCTAATGACATAATAAACATAACTAGACTTCTAATCACCGTGATCACAAGAACTAGCTATGCAACCATATCACTAGTAAGCAAGATCAAAGACCAAGATCGCTAGAAGAACATAACCTTTAAGAATATGATCAAATTAGCATGCATCTAGACCTAAAGTTAATTAGAGCAAGAACATGATAATTAGAGCAAGATCAATACTTCATTAGATATCATATCAAAGTTACAACCATGATCATACCTCCCATGATGATATGAAGAGCCTCTATGAACTAGGTAATTAGAGGCCTTGTCTCTACTTACCCATAGAAACAAGAAGAACCTCTAATCCCTAGCCTAGAACTCGACCCTCAACCCTCCTCTTGTTGATGTCCCTCTTCTCTACATCTTGTTGCCTTGAAAATGAATTGGATGCCCGATCTCGGGGCCTATACTCGCTATTTATACCCTGGAGAAGACGTGGGAGAAATGAAATCGGAAACCGACTCACGGTTGGGTAGGGTCGGCCGACCAGAAGGCCCAAAGTCGGCCGACCTAAGCCCTTCCTTCGCCCGTTTCTTTCCATCTTTCACGGGGACGTTGTTTGCCGCCGAAGAAATATTATTGCGAGGGTTCTCGGACTCTTGGGGTTCTGGAATCTTCGGTATTGGCCAAGATATGTCGAAATCTTCTGGTTTTGGATAGATATGAAGTGTCTTGACACCTTCCATGTAGAGTTCTTCTGGTAGCTTCCCTTCCCAGCGTAGCATATGATGTCTTCTAGAAGTCATCCGAATAGGAAGCCTTGATTAACACATAGGAAGACATGAATCAACCAAGCCTTCCTTGTTTATCACCTTCTAGAATACCATCTCAGAGGTCTTTTCTCACTCAAGGTAGATTATGATGAATTTTGCGAAAATATAGCTCAAAAACCTACACAAATTAAGTATAGCAATATTCCAAGACGATGTTGCAAAATCCAAAATAATCGGTGATAATTGTTAGTAAAAGATATAGTTGACATAAAATCAGTGAAAAACCATATAAAATGATACAAAATATTCGTCTAAATGTCACGTCTAACAACATCTCCACTCTTAAACCTTGCTCGTCCTCGAGTAAGTCAAGAATCAGCATTGCCCTACATTAACTTTTTTCATACTTTAATCTTAATTAATCAAACTAACAAGCTCTTTGAAAAATTTTAGTGTGAACCAGCAAATCATGAAAGAAAAGATATTCAATTAAGGTCATCCCACAACAAAAGAATTGAAACGACCCAGATTCCGCGATGCCGAAATCCAAGCCTTTACTCATTGCGATAGTCCCAGGATACACATAAGCTATCGCAATTCGTATGTTTCAATCGGTATCACATCCATAGCTTCGAATAATATTACATTTAGACAATATTGGCCTAAGCCGGTACAAGTCCAAGCGGACTGAATCAAGCAAAAATTAGTAGGTCTTCGAGTCCATCTCCACAGGCGTCCTTGAGCGCAGCACAGCAATCCCCAGTTGTACCGTCCATCGTAAGTATGGTCGTCATCCAACTCATCACCAAAACCTGCGCACTAGCACACGCAGTCCACCCTGAGACACTCCCCTAAGCGGTAGCAATAAAAGTAAAGGGGCTTGCTCAAATGGAAGTCTCTAGGCTTCCTATGTGAGCGATTATATAAATAATATCCATCCTTTTTATTATATCATCGCTCCAATCGGGAATTCGGTCACACGACCGGTTCCCCTCTTACCACTCATACTAACACATACACATCTCACCACCATACACCTCTTCCATAACATCCACTCATCAATCTACATCTGCGGCAAGGACAGCTCCTACCCGTCCAACCCTCATCGGCCACAGCCGGGATCCAAACACTCTAGGGAGAAGAGAAGAAATCCCATGCTAGATGAGGTGAGTTCTCGCCCTTGGTCTATCCTTGACCGTGGACACCGGCTATACGTATAGATTTACACTCTGCAGAGGTTTGTACATCTGTACCCATACGAAGTGGAGCGGGGGCAGTGCGTCCGCTGCCTCCGATCCACAACACCGATCAGTGAGTCCCCCCTTCCCGGCACTATCCTGCTTTCCTGAGCTAGAAAACTATGCGGATATACTATCCACCGCACTCTCAGAACTGTGAGCTCGAGTAACCCGGGGCCCCACGAGTCGAGTCTATCGAGGACGAGAGATTACCTTACAACGCAACCGTCATCGCCCCCTAACACTATCGCCTTATGCCTACAGTCCTGGTGCCCTTCAGGGGAAGTCACAGTCTCGGGCAGTTGCCCATTCAGCGTATGGTATGCACGTTCATGCCAAGGTGCTATCACCCCTACTCGGTCCTTAATTGGAGAGAGCTAGCCTTCCAAGGGTCAGTTGCCACCCTCCGCGGTGGACCGCTCACCTCCAAACACCTATCTCTTCATTCCGAAGAGATCTCTCCACTCTGAAGAGAGTTCTAGTCTCTCCCATACAAGTCGGTTGCCGACTCTCGCCGATCCCATCTCACACACCATCTCGCTCTCAAAACCACCCACTTCACACACGCCAAGAGTAATCACATCCCACCAAAATATCACCTAATCTCACATCATGTTCATTTTATTTAGTAGTAGTAATTAAGTTGTGGTAGCAAAGAAAGCAAGGTATAGTGGCTAAATGGAAGTAGGCTACCTAATTTAGGTTGATTTAGCAAGAATGATCATAATTAAAGCAGCAGCAGCATATGTGCGTGTCTATAGGTCATGAAGTAGGGAAGTGTCTGAATGGTGACCTGGAGTAAAGCCACTTGCTCTAGATCTCCACCGTAGTCAAAGTAGCCATACTCGTCAGGGTTCTCCGAGATCTTCTCCGGACCTATACGTGAAAATCCGAATAAACCAAATGCAACACAAACTCCAAATAATATGCAAGAAGAGCCAACATCACTCAAACAATAACACTAACTCGAAGAGTTTGATTTTAGATGATTTTAGAAACTGGTTTCATAATTTTCCGACTTGTTATGAATTTGCTATGGATTTTCCAAGATTAATATATGGTTTAGCATTTTCTGGAGAAACTCGGGGGCAGGGCTGGTATAAGGGCTGAATCAGGCCTGCTCACTCTTTTCCCTCGGTGCGGCCCGCAGGCGTGGTCTGCCGACTTGGGCCAACGGTCGGCCCAATCGTCTCGCTCTCCTCTTTCTCCCTCCTGCGCAGCTCGGCCCGTAGGGGTGGGGCGGGCTGCCTCTCCTTCCTTCCTCTCCTGATCGGCCTGCGGCTATGCACGGAAATGGGCGAAGCCCCGGCCAAACTCGGGTTGATCCCGAGTTCCTCTCTCTGCTCTCCATCTCTTTTTCCCACCCCGTACGAAAGGTGCTCGACGAAAAACCTCCAAGGTTCTACCCGCCGGCGGCGCTCGCAAAGGCGGCAACAACGCGCCAGTGCGCGACTCCACTCTCCTGCACAGAACGCAGCTCGAAGGCCGGTTCTCCAAAGTGACCGCTTGACCGGCGACAAGGTCGCGGGCGCTCGCCACGCGCGGGCACGAGGTAAGGCGCACTACGGCGCGGAATTGATGCGCGGGCTCGGAACGAAACCGGCCGCGACGACCAGGCGGGTTTTGCGCGAGAGTCTGGTTCGGGGGTAAGGGGCATGGGCATGGCGGCACTGGACAGAGAGATTCTACAGGCGGTGGCCGCTCACCGGTCCAACCGGAGGCGGCAGCGACGGTGGCGCGAACACCGGTAAGCAGGAACACGCGCGAGCTCGGGATGATTCCCGGACGCGGCGTTAGCTCAGGCTCCCTAAGGTCTGGCGACTAGGTGCAGGATGAGGGCGACCCATGGCGCAAGGTCACGCGGGCACGGGTATCCCCGTCCGCGCGGCGTCGATGGCTTGCCCGCGACGCAGCGCGCACGGCGTGCGGACAACAGGAGGGTTAGGGCAGCTCGGTTCAAGACCGGCCTCCCGACAGCATACGCGGCGGCGTACGCAGCGCGCACACACGACGGCTATGGAAACTACGGTGACCACGTCGGCGACCAAGGCGTGAGTCACGGCACGACGGCCAGCTCCAGGAAGGCCATGGCAGCGTCGAGCTCGCAGACAAAGAGGACCCCGAAGGAGCCCTGTCCGCGGCGAGGTTGGCAAAGGGGCTGCTTGGGTTCTCACCGGGCTTGGCTTGCGGACGAGAAGGCGAACACGCGTTGGGGTAGAGGAAGCAGGACGTCGCCGGGTCTTGGCACGGGTACGTGGCAGCAGTTCAGCGGCTTCGGCGTCGAGGGCCCGGGCGCGAGGTCGAGGGCGGCCGGTCGAGCTCACGCCATGGCTCGGTGGCGTCCTTGCACGGCGCTAGCGTCCCTTCTCTCCTGGCATGGACAGCGTCGCCGGCTCCTCCTTGGCACCAACGGCGTCGCCGCTCCTCCTTCGCCTTCCCAGCTGCGGTCTCCTGGAATCTCTCCCTCTCAAACCCTCGGCGGCGGCGGCAGGAAGGAAAGACAAGGGCTGCGGCTTTATAGGGGGCGTCTAGGGCTTGAGCGAGGTTGCGGCTCTGGACGACGAATGACCGTCGATCCTCGTCGTCCGCGTCCCAGGTGCACGTCCACTGTAGCTCGGCATCCGGCTTGCGCGAGCATAGGATCGGAACGAGGGGGAACAGGTAGGGCCAGGTGGTTGGGGCACTGTCGGGCGTTGTCTTGGCGGCCAAGAAGGTCCGGGCGGCGGCATCCGAGGGAGCTTACGCTCTGGTTTCGTCTCGCGTGAAGAAGAGGAACAGGGGAAGCGAAGGGGAAAGCTGCTGCACGTGCCATGGCTGTCAGTGAGGGAAAGAACGGTGCGCCTGTTGGGCTCCTGCTGCTGGCCGAACTGGGCCAAGCAATTAGTGGCCTGTACTTGAGGGTTTAGTCATTTTACCATATTGATTAGCACCTCTATTTGAGTACGTGATACAGCTTGATCTAGATTTAATAAATTAAACTACACTACTACACTAGCACTCAAAGATACAAAGAGAAGGACGAACACCAAACATGCACATGGTTTAGCATTCTTTTAGTTCTGCAGGTTCTAATTTAACTATATGCTTAATTAGAGAGAGCATTTTATAGTTGTTTATTTCATTTAAGGAAAACTACAGAAATGCATAATTAATTATTTTAGGTAAACACGGTTTCATTTGGCAAAGTTAAAGTTTAGTTATTTATATATTAGTTTGACATAGTTTAGCTAATAATGCTTAGTGTTTAATCTAATATGAAATGCAAACAATCAATCCACACAATTAAATAAAAAGTTTTCAAACGTTGGCATTTTTACTATTATTAACATTTCGTAAAAATACGGGATGTTACAAGAATTAACAAGAATTTAAGTTTATCAATGACACATCTCTTAATTTTAGCAATATGTTTTTGAAAAAGATAATCAGATCTTTAGAAATAAATTCTTGCAAATCCAAAGAAACACACTCAATTCTCCAGTCTCTTAATATCTAAATAGTATTCAATAAATAAATATATATATATAATGTAGAAGCTTGTCTGGAGCTTGGTATGAATCCTAATCAAAACTTGTTTTCAAAATATTGTCAAACCAAGAAAGAAATCTGTTGGTTTTACTGAGACTTGTCAAAAAGTCATGGAATAAAAATAATGTTGAGAGGGAAAGGATGGAACACACACATTTAGAATAGTGGACATATGCAAGTGTCAATGGATGATCGCAACGCGCAAATGAAGTCCTTGCTATCGGATTGCACATGGTTGGAATATTTTCTGTAGTATATATAAACAGGATATCTTTAATACTTAAAATAGACCTAATACTTGAAATAGACTTAAAATAACAGGAGATTATTAAGCAGCTTTTTTTTTCCTTTTTATTATGGCGACCACATGGTCTTTTTTCTTTTTTTTCTCTTTTTTCTTTTTTTCTTTTGCCTCCTCAAAAATCTCAAAATAAAAATCCTTATATCAATGACAGCACTCTATCTCCACTCTTGAATAATACTCATCTTTGCCCTTGAGAATATATTTCTAGAACAATTAGCTTAGAGGATAGAGCTGTCTAATAGTAGGAATAAAATTTAATCACTTAAATACTCCAGAAAAATAATAGGTTGTAGTCAAGGAGGATACACAAACAAAAAGATAATCTTTAGGATAGATATCCAGCGAAGTTTGTAGTCTCTCCAGTACTGAGAGATACAATGCATGGATAGGGAGGCTAGCAAAGAAAAAATACTGCAAATGAATGGCCAGCTTCTAAGTCTCGTACCCTAGATCAAAGTCTTCATCCAATTTATTTAAAAACAAATATGATAAATCTAAGGTTTCAAAATATATGGCTCGGCTAGGAATAGCTATTGCAAGATAATCTCGTAAAGTTGATCATGATATTTATAAGCAGTAAAAATAAACAAGGAGATGATTATGATAAAGATTAAACTTTGCAAAAATTAAATCATATGGGTCTGTATGAACAATCATAATCAATTTCAAATTTGCTGGCTAGTTCAATTAGATATATATTATGAGAGCCTGCTATTTTGACTAATCAAAACCAAAGCATGATAAAGATAAAGCGGCAACTTTCATCATTTTATTTAAAGCATTGTTATTAATAATTAATTAAGCACAGATCATGATTGTAGCATTAATCACACGGTAAATTTAAAATAACATTGCTAAAAATAAGAGAAACACAAATGGAACACCAAATTAATAGATATAGCTAGTAATTGCAAAATCCAAAATGAAAGGAGAAGATGTTAGAAAAATGTTACTCAATATTCCTTCAATTTCCTTGTCATTAAATAATTTTATGCAAAACAATTCAAATGCATATACTACTCTCGAGGTAACTGGTCGAAAGTAGATGCAATTTACCAATATCTAAAAATATTTCCAATGGCTTTTAACTTGTGGCCTACTTAATATTAAAAAAACAAAACTAATGGCTGTATATGAATGCGAGCGTGTAATTATGCAAGAGATAAGCATATATAAACAAAGACAATGATGGAATCAAGTTCTAAACACCATGTTTACAACTTGATTGTTAAGTCTCTCCATAGCCATAAAGATCAATAAACCAAAATTAAAACTGCCATGTTTTATCAAGGTCATCAACTCATAACAGCACAAAAAAACCAAATTACATTGCAAAGTTTATAAACTAATCAAATGAAATTATGTATAACTATCAAGGTTAATTAAATTCATCATGATGATCAACAATTTAATCTAAGCACTATGTTTACATAAAATTGCTAGGGAAAACATCGTCTAGAAATGGTATCATGAACATGAAAGCATACATCAAGAAGTTAATTAAACAACCAAGCCAATTAAAACATGCAACTTTAATCTAAATGCAAAAATGATGGGTTATGCATAAAATTAGTAACATGAGAGGTAGAAACCAAACTGAAAAGAGTTTGCACCTAATATTGAACACCATGTTCACTACAAAATTACCAAAATTTCAAGGTAAAACACCATGTTTTAAACTAAGAAACAAGGCACTCTAATTAGTTTAGAAAACCAAAACATGTTATCTTAACAAAGGTAAGAGATATGATTACTAAGAAACTTTCGATTAAACCTAATCATGATGGTCTCAAATTAAAACTAAACACCATGTTTATGCTTAATTTACCAAGAAGAAAACTTTGCGCTGAGGATCAATATAAATATAAGTCATCCATCATGATGTTTATGAAAATTTCAACACTATTAAAACAAGTGTGGAGAAACAAGTTTATACTTAATTTACCAAGAAGAAAACTTTGCGCTGAGGATCAACATAAATATAAGTCATCCATCATGATGTTTATGAAAATTTCAACACTATTAAAACAAGTGTGGAGAAACAAATGATAATACAAATGCAAGGTAGAAAACATAAATATGAAGTGATGTGATGGTGATTATCTAAAACAAAAATTAGACTAAGTTAACTATCCACAAGCTAAAGATTCAAAAGGTGCAGTCATGCTTCCTATTTTTCTATTAAAAGACTCTAAGAATCTTAACACTAAAAACAAATGATTGAAAGGGTTGCCTTCTGAAAAGCGCTTAAGTTAAAGTCATAAAGCTAGATTTCTTACTTATTTTCGTTGAAGTGAAGCCATGTTTTTGGAGTAAGAATCCAAAGTGTCCATGCAGCTTGATAACTTGATTGTGCAGCTTCATCATATCTTGATCATAAAATCACTTGTGTGCACAATCCTCTGCTCGTGTGTTAATGTGCCAATGACTTTGAAGCTCCTTGCAACTGAAGTTGATCATGAAAATCCTATAGAAGCACTGCCCAAGTTTTCTTCACCACTGTTGTCATCTTCTTCCTCAAATAGACATTCACCATTATTGCTGCCACCTCATTCTTCGTGGTATATCTCATTGGTCTTGAACAGAACATACCTTAAACATAATAGATCCATTGGATAGCCTCTGAAATTATTTCCAATGAGTACTTATGCGTTGAAATCTGATTCCGTATGAAAGAGTTATACTCTTTTTATCCAAGCACGGCATTCTGTACAGACTTCAATTTAGCTCACGCAGCCTGCAATGATTTGCACATTGCTCCTTGTAGGAATCTTCAAATTGAATGATTCTTGTTGCGTTGGAAAGAGGATTTCAAGGGCTTACCAAATACAAGAAAATATTTTGTCTTTGCCTTCTGAGGTCGAGCTCCATATTGATGACATCTTCAGTATTCTGTTTTCAGCTCTCTGATGTTGACAATCTTCAACCTTTTGGACTTGGGTCTTTGTGGAAATTGTCTGAGTTGATCTTTGTTGACCTTAAAGCTTCAATTATTTCTTTATCTCCATTCAATCCTCTCACTCTTCAATTTGAAACTCAATCAAACTTGTGGAAATTCTGATGATTGTCTTTAAATCCTTGTCAAATCCTTCCATCAATCATCATGAATTTGTCTTGTACTTTTCACCACATTGATCTCATTGTTTTAAATGAAGTGTGAATTTCTCTGCATGGTTAGCTCATAGTGCACACATATATATAATATAATAGCATCATGGCATTGATTAGAGATAAATGTAGAGTCACATGGTTGATTGGGGTTTAAACAAACATTTGATTCATGAATCAATGATAACTATAATTCAAAATTGAAATACTTAGCAAAGCACAAAGGTATATATAATTCATAGATAAACTTGATTCATAAAATCAAACATGGATAATCAAGATGAGGTTCCTAATTATTTTGGCCAAATTAGAGAGATGATTTTGAAATAAATAAAATAAAAGTTGGATTAGGAAAAATTCTAACAAGGGATCTTTTTCTAAAGAGACCAAACGTTTTGAAATTTTAAATTTTTAAAGATAATATTGTGCACATATAAAAAGTAAAGACAAACATGCACATGTTCATGTTTAAAATTTCAAAAGCCATTTGCACATAAGATAAACCTGGGTTGAACCACTTTGGAGGATGAGAAGTGGTTGGCCCCCTCTACTTTTGCACAAATCTTGACTCTCAATTTTTTTATATAAACACAAAGTTATTACACGAATACGGATTAGGTGAACAAAGGTTTCATTAACAAATCACAAGAAGGGATAAGAGGATAACAATCAACTAAACAACATTAAATGATCATTATGAAACATCTCTAATCAGACATAGGCAAACTTTAATTATACTTTTGATTAAAAAGAGAATTACCTTAATCCTGAAGAAGTGAAGTTCAAATCTCATTGAATCTTCTTCCTTGGAATACCATGACTGCATGCACCATCAAGTGTCGGAGAAGAATACTTCTTGTCTTTCTCGAAATTCAGCTTCTCTCGTTCTACACCTTGTGTAATTCGACCATAACTTTCTCATATGAAGTCCAAATAATGCATATCTGAACTCTATCTTATAGAGCTCGAAGAGATCTACAACTTCGGTATTCAGACTTTGTTCATTTGACGTCGTTAAGGTTTCGAATTGGCCCCACAAGGTGTTTCTGTCCTGAATTCTGAGGGTATCTCGAGATTAGGTTGGAGCTTGGATTGGTCTTGAGATAAACCTTCTGTATCTTCATCTTCCTTGTACTCAATCAATCCTTAGCTTCCATAACCTTCCCAACTTCTTCTTCCTTGTCTTTTAATTGCCCCCATTATCTGTAGCTTAGAACAAACAAGCTCCAAAGAACATTAGTCTTAAAACTTAATTGACACATCAGACATACCTTTATCGTCATGGTTACTTCTTCATGACAGCTGTAGAAAAACTCAATAATGGATCATGAGATACTAACAACGTTAGCACCTACCATTAAAGAGCTAGGTTTAGAAAGATTTTTTTATTGGACCGAGATCCATTTTTCCTACTAATGTTAGTGAAAGAAATATATATACAAGAGAGAGATATTCACATGAAATCAAGAAGGAATCATATTCACAGATGATGATCAAAGAGGTAAGAGTATAAAAAAATGTATTCACAAAGAATCAAAGGATTGAATCAAAAAGAAACTATACACAAGAGCATGTATGAACAGATATGAACAAGTCATAATTTACATAAGCTCAAGCTAGTTTAAACTCAATTAATCGTTCCCCGGCAACGGCACTAGAAAATCTTGTTGACGCCAAACCTTATATTGCAAGCGACAGTATCATGGTAGCTTTTCCCCAGGATGAGTATCATGGGTTTTGTCAATCCGTGGAAACAACTAATAGAGAATGAACTAACAAGATCTTAAGGTAAAATAAGATGATTTGGTGATATCTAATATACATCTAATCTACCCCTAATCTATGTCTAAACTACATCAGAGTTAGAAGATAAACAATTAGAATATAATTAGAACACCGAATACGAGGAACTAAACAGTGTCTAACCAGACCCTAATTGGATCCAAAACAAGTATGATATGGGCGCCACAAATAGATTAGAGCACTCGAGATAACTAAGCATTCAAAGCAAATATAAGTATGATCAAGCCTGCACTTCATAGCATGATTAAACCAAGGATATTAACCTAACCCCCTCAATCAAGCTTAACCTTTCCCTCCAACCACTTGTCACATAAGTGAGGGTAATCGACGAGAAGCTCTCATAAGGCATATACTTACGCATATTCTAATGACATAATAAACATAACTAGACTTCTAATCACCATGATCACAAGAACTAGCTATGCAACCATATCACTAGTAAGCAAGATCAAAGACCAAGATCGCTAGAAGAACATAACCTTTAAGAATATGATCAAATTAACATGCATCTAGACCTAAAGTTAATTAGAGCAAGAACATGATAATTAGAGCATGATCAATACTTCATTAGATATCATATCAAAGTTACAACCATGATCATACCTCCCACGATGATATGAAGAGCATCTATGAACTAGGTGATTAGAGAGCCATGCAAGGCCTCTAATTACCTATAGGAAACAGAAGAACCTCTAATCCCTAGCCTAGAACTCGACCCTCCGCTCTCCTCTAGTTGATGTCCCTCTTCTCTACATCTTGTCGCCTTGATAATGAATTGGATGGGCCTATACTCGCTATTTATACCCTAGAGAAGACGTGGGAGAAAAGAAATCGGAAACCGACTCACAGTTGGGTGGGGTCGGCCAACCAGAAGGCCCAAAGTCAGCCGACCTTAGCCCTTCCATCGCCCGTTTTTTCTATCTTTCTCGGGGACGTTGCTTGCCGCCTAAGAAATATTATTGCGAGGGTTCTTGGACTCTTGGGGTTCTGGAATCCTCGGTATTGGCTGAGATATGTCAAAATCTTCTAGTTTTGGATAGATATGAAGGGTCTTGACACCTTCCATGTAGATTTCTTCTGGTAGCTTCCCTTCCCAGCGTAGCATATGATGTCTTCTAGAAGTCCTCCAAATAGGAAGTCTTGATTAACACAGAGGTAGGCATGAATCAACCAAGCCTTCCTTGTTTATCACCTTCTAGAATACCATCTCAGAGGTCTTTTCTCACTCAAGGTAGATTATGATGAAATTTGCAAAAAAATAGCTAAAAAACTGCAAAAATTAAGTATAGCAAAATTCCAAGACAATGTTGCAAAATCCACAATAATTGGTGATAATTGTTAGTAAAAGATATAGTTGACGCATAAAATTAGTGAAAAACCATATAAAATGATACAAAATATTCGTCTAAATGTCGCGTCAACACTCCTCCTGAGTCGGTTTCTTTCCATCTTTCGTCGGTACATTGCTTCGTGCTTAAGAAATCATATTGCAAGGGTTCTCGGACTCTTGGAGTTCCGGATCTTCTATATTCTCCAAGATTTGACGAAGTCTTCTAGGCTTTGAATATAATTGAAGTATTTTCCTGCATATTCTTCTATATACTTGTAGCACTTGATGTCTTCATAAAATGACATCTCAGAGGTCCTTTCTTACTTGACGTAGATTGTGGTGAATTTTGCGAAAAATCGGTCCAAAACCTGTAAAAATCACATATAGCATATTTCCAAGACAATATTGCAAAATCCACAATAATCGGTGATAATTGTTAGCAAAAGATAGTTGACGCATAAAATCAATGAAAAACCACATAAAATGATACAAAATATTCGTTCAGATGTCGCATCAATGATGCACTTATCTTTGTCTCTGTTAGTAACTCGAGTGGTGTAGTTGCATTTTCCATTTGGTCCACAATTTTGAGGCTTGAGTTGTGCTAAACTAGAATTGATTGATTATTATTATGCTTGCTAGTGGTACAATCCAACCTATACGCTAGGCTCTGGTTAGTTCCACTCCTTTGGCCAAGGATGAACTATTGTTGTTCATGCTTTGCTTGAACATGTTTGTAGCGTGTCATCCTCTCCACGCATATTTGCTTGGTAGCCCCACTCGGTGACAGCGTGTGGTTTGCCTATGTAGCCCAGGCCCATCGTTTGGGAGGCCCGTAGGCGTTAGCTAGGTTCTCCTTCGGTGGCCAACTATCTACCCCTGGTCTCTCGAGAGTGCTAGAATTTCGCTCGACGTGAGTTCATAACTTTGTTCAGATCTTTTCGACACTTAGCATGGATAGCTCTTGAATGCTGGCAGAGATAGAAGACCGAACCATAGTCCCTATCTCGTTGTCCTCCTAGCTTTACCTATTTTCTTGCCAACGGTGCTTGGCTTGTATCCCATGGTGTTTGGTGTCAGTCATTCCTAGCTATCAGTTGACGTGAAAGAGTGGTAACAACAGGATAAATGATAAGTTTAATATCTCTATTTCAATGCTTCCCTATGGATAAATACGATACCTTGGAATACTCCTGGGTGAAAGGCTACAGCGGTCGCCGTGCGCTTGCGGAGTAAAATCTGGTAGGCTAGGATCCACCAACAAGCTTTTCTAGTGTCCTTGCCTGGGAAGCACTGAGTCAGAATATTACTCTGTTATTCATCCTTTTGTTGTTGCTCTTTCTTTTTTTTTTTAAAGTCCAAAAAAAATTGAAAAATTGAAAACCACTCTTCAATTTTGCTCTATTCCATGAGTAAATCTAGATCATGCTTGTTCTTGCTACAAAGTTTTACCATGAAAACATAGCTTGGGCCATGTGTGCCCATAGACTAATTTTCAAATTTTAAGAATGGTGCTTAGATTGGATTAGCCTCTTTTTATTAAACGATGTGTCAGGATAAATGAGCTGTGTGTAGACTTTGGTAGTGATGTTCCGTTGCTAGTTCATGAGCCGCAATTCTTGAACTAGCGGGATCTCTCAAGTTTCACGGAGACACAAAAATATTGGTGATGTTTCAAAAATGCACCAGTTTTTTTAAGACCGTGGATTTGAGTAAAGTAGGAGAGATAGAAGTCATGATTTAGTAACATGGTTTGTGCTATGTTTTGAATTTGAAAATATTTTGCTAGCACTTTGTGAACTACGGGCCCGGTGGTTAATACTCTTTACACATATTGGACCCTTGTATATGTTGTATACTAACCTGTTGCAGGAGGGATTCATTCCCCACGCGAGACCAGAGGCCCCACGGCCGACATTCTCATGCTCAACCTCTTGCCCTTTTTGAGAAATGATAGCATCGTGATATGGATATCAAAGTAAATGGTGGTGGTAAACGCACCATATCGAGGTAACATGCCATTGTATATCACATCGTGCTACCATCCATGCTTAAATTTGCACAGTTAGTAGACCACTAGTCTACTGCCCCATGGGAGGATCACATACCCATGGCGTTGTGGTGTAGGTCCCAAATTTAGGCGACATAGACACCTTTGATCGCAGGAAGAGCTCCGTCTTAAGCACCACAAAGGCAAACACAAATTGATGAGCACAAGCATGGTGAGAACGTCGATGTCATGACGTGCAGTCGATAGCTGTGTGGCACATGAGCAGACAACGACTTGTGGTACATGTCATGACGGACAAGTATCAAGCCCAAGGAGAGGATGATAGGGAGAAAGTTTGGAATCAGCATCCAATGTAGAAATCAATCTTGGGGAGAAAATTTTCTGGCATTTGACAAGCTTCTAGAGAAACAACCAAAAATTTCCAAGCCAACGAAGCAGCACTTAAAGGATGTCCGCTACATTAACATTCCATTGACCAACCATGGATCAAGAACCCGATGCTCCTACTGTCTATCGAGATGGAATATTTAGGATCGATACTTCAAGCATCAATGAAGGTAACCTCCTCTAACAGCTATTTTTGACATTCTCTTTTAGAGGCTGTTTTAAATCAAATGCCTGATAGTGATAGCACTTGAAATCAAGCTTTCTTGAATAAGATTCTACGACCACAGGATCTTCTAGTAGTGATATCTTAGGTTAGCTTTTCCTGGTCAGTTAACCTAGCCCTCTACCCTGTCCAACCTAGACGAACAAAATTGTTAGGTAGACAATCGTGTCGATCCCTAACATGCAGGAAAAGATAGAAGGACGTTTCCGGAGATCATAATCGAAGAACGAAAATGCCATCATAGATCCACGCTCGATCTTGAGAATTTCTTCGCGCCATGATTGAACAAATGTCTTCCACTGAAATCAACATGAAGGACAAAGCGGAACATGAAAACTTCAAACAAAGGAGTTGTTTCATCACACCACGAGATTCAAGCTTGGGGGAGGATATACCAAGTAATATCACACATCCTCCAACCCAACCCCGAGAGAAAGGACCTCGATATTCAACCAACAGTGGTTGACAGCCGCAAGACATTGACCATGCTCTGCATCACTTGGGAAGCAAACATAAAGGCCATAGACCTCTCTGATTCTAAGAATTTGTCTCCAACACCACAAGATCAGATGTCTCTATAGTAACTGGCTGCAAATGGCATAAGATCTATGTAGAGAGATCACCCAAGTATGGAGGAATGCTACGAGTGAGCATTCCTTAATTCCCTTCCCCAGAGGTCAGGTCACTCTACTTTACTCATCGATCAATGCACCAATGAGCCACATATGACATCACAAACATGGCGTAAGATGAATCAGAGCCAATGAGCCACATACGACATCACTGTTGACGTCTCTTAGTGTAACAGATTTTACTCCACAAGCGCACAGAGATTCACTGTAGCTTTTTCACTCAGAGTATTCCGAGTATCATAAAAATCCACAGGGAAGCAAGTGCAAATAGATGGAATGAAATGTTGAACTTCCACTAGTACTATATAACTTAGATAAACAATAGCTATTCTTACATTGGGGGTAAGGTAAACAAGATAGTGTATGGCGGGAAGAGTAAACAGGGACCAAAGAGTCAGCAAAACCAGGTATAGTTGCCTCGGACGACAACGAGTGAGATTAAGATATCCAAACTCTATTTCTTAGCTACTGCGTACGAATATTCGTGGTTGAACTAAGTTAATCAAATACAAACTAGGGTCTTGTGTCGAGCAAAATTCTTACACCGAAGAAGCCAGGGGGTAGATAGGAGGCCAACCGAACGGCAACTGGTTAACACCTACGGGCTTAACAAATGACCGGATTGGAATATTGTGACATCTAATGCTGTCACCAAGAGAGGCTACCAACTAGAGCTACGTGGGTAACATGGCATGCTAAACTAGTGATCAAGTGAGAACTTGATCACTAAAGCTCATCCTTGATCAGAGGGTGAGAGCTAACTTAACATTAGATCAGAGCTTAAGGCAAGTTTATAGCACCGGCAAGTCTAGCAAGATTCAAATAACTTCAAGAGCAACACAACAGAATACCCGAAGGACAGCAGATTAATAGATTAGCGTTAGTGAGTTAGCAGTCTAGAGGTTAGTCGTCCAGAAAAATTAGTTGTCCTTATAGGGTAGAGCCTCCGCAAACCGTTCAAAGACCGAGGGTGTAGCACTTATTTTATTGGGCAGAATTTTTCTAAGTGCTGAAAATTAAGCTAAGTGCTTAGACTAAGAGTGATTAGAGGGAGAGAAAGGGAGTGATCGTGCTGCCGATCGGTGCAAGGAGCAGAATGGGGCTTGCATGCATATTTATAGGCGCACGAGAGGGAGCATGCATGCAGCAGGGGGCCGAGCAGCCTGGCAAGGGGCCGGGCGACCTGCACTCAGAGCCAGGCGGCCTGCACAAGGCGCCGGGTGGCCTGAGGCCTATGCCCCATAAGCTAGTGGGTGCTGAGTGCAGTGAAGGGACGTGAACGGCACGCAAGGGCTTGATCAAATGGCTGGTTGGCCTTTTGTGATTAGTGCCCTTGGCACTTTGTGCATGCATGAGGAACACGAGGGGCAGGAGGGAGCAAGGGGGTCCGGTGGCTTGGAAGGAACCGGGCGGCCTATGATGGGGTGCAGAAGGGGGCCGGCCAGCATAGGTGGTGCCGGGCGGCCTGTGGTGAGGTCGGCCGGCCCATGGGGCCGGGCGGCTCCAAAAATTTCCTTCTTTTTTTTGAACTATAAGAGAATGAAAATAGACTTATGCAGAAGTTTTGAATTTAAGTATGCAGTGGTCGAAATCAAAGGAATGAATACAGGAAAGAGAGTAAACGCGTAGGAAATTAAATATGCAGTGAGAGATAATGCCAGTTTACCTCCTGGCGAGGGCAAGTCATACCTTTGGTTCGGAATCAGTGCTTGTCGGAGACTTAGCGGTCGACTATCTGCAATTCTCACTAAACCTGCTTGGTTGCCATAGCCTTTTGTTTCTGAGTTCTGCTCTTCCCTAGCTGGGCTTTTGGCATTTCATCTTCTTTCTTCCACCACTCTTTCGGTGTGTTCATTGTTGTGGTGGCGTCCTTCATGACATGAGTCTTGCCTCCTGCTTTCTTTGTCGGTAGCTTGGCCACTGAGGCACGTCTTTGTGACTCAGCTTTGCGATCGGCTTTGAGCTTGCGGGCTTATCCTTCCAATAGGATCTTTTCCATTGTTAGGATGGGAGAGTCCACTTTGGACTGGCTTGGCGAGAGCTCGATCTTCTCTCTGGTTGTTTCCTGGGGTACTTGACATTTGAGTTTAAATGTTTTTACCTATCGGCACTGTTCTACCTTTGGCTTGAAGGCGAACGTCTCCCGTCTGCCATTGATGTTGAGATGGACTTGTCCAGCACCAACGTCAATAGTGGCCTCAGCGGTGCTTAAGAACGGTTGCCCAAGAATGAGCGGCGTTTTGCTGTCAATTTCCATATCCAGCACCACGAAATCCATCGGGACAATAAAGTTTAGGATTTTGACTGGAATGTCCTCAGCGATCCTGTCGGGGTAGCGAATCGACTGATCTGCTAGCTGCAGGCACATAGCAGTAGGGGCAAGAGTAGCATACGTGAGTTTATCAAAGACTACCTTTGGCATGATGCTCACACTTGCTCCCAGATCACAGAGAGCTTGATCAAAGTGTTGGGTCCCGATTGAGCATGAGATGGTTGGGTTCCCTAGATCCTTCTTCTTCTGAGGCGGCTGGTTGAGTATAGCAGTGCTACACTTTTTTGTGAGGTGCACAACTTCTGTGGATGGCAGCGGCTTTTTGTTGTTGAGGATGTCCTTTAGGTACTTTGCGTACGTAAGTACCTGCATCGCATCTACCAATGGAATATTGACATATAATTTCTTAATTACCTCAACAAATTTGCCGAACTAGTCATCGACAGATGTCTTTTTCTGCCTTTGGGGAAAAGGGAGAACGGTGGTGTCGTAGAACTCGTATGGAGCTGACTTTGGTGCTTCCTTAACCGGTAGTGGCTCACCCGCCACTTCTTCTTTCTCGGCTTCAGTTGGCTTTTCCTATTCCTTTCCTGCATTACTAGGATGTGGGGGGTCTTGTGTAGACCTTCCACCCCTAGTTGTTACAGCATTGATATGTTCTTTTGAGGGTGGCTCGGGCTGACTAGGGAGCTTCCCCGAGGTTGGACTAGGCAAAGCGGCAGCTAGTTGAGCTATTTGGGTTTCTAGCATTTTATTAAAGCTCAACTCATTCTTCATGGCACTGTTAAGAGTTTCCATTCGAAGCAATAGGATTTCTAGAATTCTATCATTCGCAAGGAATTTCTTGCTTATGCTATCGTTCACCGCTTTTTGATTGAAAGAACTTTTTTTAATTTGCTGAGAACTACCAGAAGACATACCTTGGCCAGAGAAAGGTAGGTGTGGCCAGGAATTCCAACCTGGTTGAGGACGAGGCCCATTGTTGAAGCTATTGCTATTGATGAAGTTTACGTCCTTCGATCCATTTCCGGGGTAGCTGTTCCCCATATGGCCAGTATTCCCGCAATGCTCACAAGTCATGCGAGAATCCAGTGCCTGGACCGGCATAGCTTTAGGAGTATCCTCCAGCTTCTTTAGCAGGAGGTCCATCTTGGCAGCGACCATGTCGGTGCCATCAATATGGTGGACTCCGCGGGGCTTATTGTTTGCCCTATCCTATCTCCATCCTTGGTTGCTTGCCATCTTCTCTATGAGAGTGCGTGCGGCAGCAACACTCAAGGACAGAAAGGATCCTCCAGCGGCTGCATCGAAATGTTCTTGCGCGGTCCGGTGTAGACCGCGGAAGAAGTTTTGGATGATAAGCCACTATTCCATACCATGGTGGGGGCAGGCGGTGATGCATTCTTGAAGTCTTTCCCATGCCTCCGCCACCGTCTCATCTGTGAGCTATTGGAAGCTCGAGATTCGGTTCCTTAATGAGCTTGTCTCCCCCAGAGGGGAGTACTTTGCGAGCAAGGCATTTGAACATGCCAACCAAGTTGCCAAGTTGTTGCGGTTCAGATAGAACCATTGCTTCGCCTTCCCGATCAGTGAGAAGGGGAAAAGGCGCAGTCCAACAGCATCGGCGGTTGCACCCTTGATGGTGAAAGTGCTACATATCTCGAGGAACTGCTGGAGATGGCTATTTGCATCCTCCAATACCAATCCTCAGAAAGGACTAGCTTGGACCATGTGAATGACACCTGGCTTGAGCTCAAAACCTTCTCCAACCTGCACTTCAGGCCCAGTGGGGATGTTGTTGCTGCATGGGACGGAGAACTCACCAATGGTCTTCTCAGCCATAGTTGGTGTCAGTGAAGTTGTGCTCTTTGATCCAAACTCCAGTGATAATGGCACAGGCCTCTGCCTGTGGATTGTGTTTTGACAGACTCTCCTTCTGAGCAGCGACTGCAGTCATACACCTCTCTGTCACCCAACAATAAAGTGGACAGAGGCAGATGAGCCCGCTAAGAGATAGCAGTATGTTATCAAGTTATAAGTACCTAGGTTCGAACAAATCAAACTTCTTTTGCCAATTGCTTCCCCGGCAACAGCACTAGAAAAAGCTTGTTGACGTCTCTTAGCGTAACAGATTTTACTTTGCAGTGCACGGAGATTCACTGTAGCTTTTTCACTCAGAGTATTCCGAGTATCGTAAAAATCCATAGGGAAGCAGGGCAAATAGGTGGAATGAAATTTTGAACTTTCACTGGTACTATATAACTTAGATAAACACCAGCTATTCTTACACTCGGGGTAAGATAAACAAGATAGTGTATGGTGGAAAGAGTAAACAGGGACCAAAGAGTCAACAAAACTAGTTATACTTGCCTGGGATGACAACGAGTGAAATTAAGATATCCAAACTCTATTTCTTAGCAACTGTACAGGAATATTCGCGATTGAACTAAGTTAATCAAATACAAACTAGGGTCTTGAGTCGAGCAAAATTCCAGACTACATCGAGGAGGCCAGGGGTAGATAGGAGGCCAACCGAACGGAAACTGGCTAATGCCTACGGGCTTATCGAACGACGGGATTGGAATACTGAGACCTCTAATGCTGTCATCATGAGAGGCTACCAACCAGAGCTGCATGGGTAAGATGTCACGCTAAACTAGTGATCAAGTGAGAACTTGATCACTAAAGCTCGTCCTTGATCAGAGGGTCAGAGCTAACTTAACCTTAGATCAGAGCCTAAGGCAAGTTTATAGCAGCGGCAAGTCTAGCAAGATTCAAATAACTTAAAGAGCAACACAAACCTAAGCCTTGGTCTAGTATGCAAAAAGGTACACCACACTAGGCAAGTGTAAGAAATAAAGTAGACTATAACCGAAAGATATATCAATGATGTATATTATACTGGAGTAGCAAAGGTACAAAGATAGAAACATACAAGAGCTTTACCAGACTCGAAGCTAACTCCGAAATCCCTAAGGCAAAGACTCAGACTCAACTCTAACTCACAGGACTAACCTATTGCTAAAGACTAAGACAATGGTGTGTTTCACTCAACTTCCACACTTTACAAGTGAGAGCTCAGGGGTATTTATAGTGACTAGGGTAGTGAGGGTCGGTATGGCGGTTGGAGAGGCGGTTACCAAGCCGGGCGACTTGGTGAGGGGCCTGGGTGGCCCCACCTAGGCCAAGCAGCCTGGTGGACCGTCGGATCCACCGCCTTTCTTCATCTTGCGGTCCATCTTCACTACCTATGGCGGTTTGTAGGTCGGTTGACGGTTGGAACTTGTGTTTTCTCCCGAACCTTTGGATCTCACTAGTGTTTTTCCTTAGCCACAGGATTGAAGTCCCTCAGATTACTGACTTCACCAATCCAAGTGCTGGATCGATGAGGTGGCAAGCCTTCCGGTCCTTTGCACGTTGGTTTGTTGGCTTTGACTTTAGAATTGTGTTGACACGTCTCATTTGTGCATGCAGGTCGAAGATGGGCACATTTGGGCACTTTATCAGGCCGAGTGGCCTGTGTGGGGCCGGGCGGCCTGGCCCACATGGCAGTGATCTTCTGACTTGGCCATATTTTGCCTGGTTTCAACTATTCTTGTGCCTGCAATCAAATATTCAACACAACTCGTGGAACTATGTCAGTAGCAAGGGTTAATCTTCACTTTGATGTATTTTCCTCCATGATTGTGGATAGTTGATGGTCAAAAGTAGTGCAATAACGACCGTCAACAATCACAAACATGGCAAACAACCATCAACTAAGGTTGGTGGCAAACTGTAAAGGATGCAAAGGAGTCAACTCCAACAAGCATCTGCCTCTATCATTCCACTCAGTCTGTTTGGGAATAAACAGCTGGCCGCGACTGCAATTGTGTCACCTTGGAAGACTGTTAGACTTAAGGCAAACTCGATGTTGGAGCGAGAGTCCAACAAGAGACATTCAGCCACGGGAGTAGTATCGTTAGATCAGACTTGTCTAAATCAAAGCTCCCGACACTATGCAGACGATCCAAACAGCAGCACGAAAGAAACAACTACTCAAACAGCTATTTTTTTAGAGGAGACAGAACAAGAGTAGAGAGGGAAGGAAATTCGCCTAACACAGGTGAGCAACACAAGCAGTATCCTCATCACCCAGGGAACAAGCTAGCTTGCGGGAGGCAATGCCAGTTAATATCGAAGCTCAGTTTCTTGGCAATTACTTGCAAGAACTAAGCTTGGAGGAAGACCACCCGGTGAGTACCCCGAATGCTTTGTATTTAATAGAAACATCTTAATCCTAAAAATTGCCGTGACACAAAAATATTTACTTTTTGTTATTCCGAATAAAATAAAAGTAATAAAAACTTGCATAATTCAAAAACAACAAAAAGATTTGCTTTACCACGAATAAACTAACTCCTATAATGCTAGAACTTTGTCTATACCCTTGCTTAAAGCAAATGATGAATAGTTGCTCTATTAATTTCTTGTAAGTATTTCGTTTACAGCTTGACACTCTTCTAAGATTTGAATTTATTGTCATTTGTCATGATCCAACCTTCAATCTTTAACCTTGTGGGAGCAAGTGCTTTCAAACCAAGTCTAATTTGTTGTGAGATGTGATATAATAAAAGTTTGAGTTCAACCCATCTTGATCCTAGTAAGGTGAATTCTTAGAGTTTTTTTTAAATTTAAATGAGAAAGTTTTTCAGTGGTTTGAATACCTATGCAGAGCCAAATGTTTACATGATGAAATCTCTACATATTCTACCTATTATTATGTTGAGTTTTGTCAAATTTTGAGTTCTTATGAAGTAGTGGCACTTCAAGTCCTGATCAAATCCTTCATACCCACCTTCATTTGCTAGCCTTTATTTGTTTGGCCATGCTTAAATCTACACTTGGATTCAAGCATCCTCTTACACCAGACATTTCTCCACCATATCCATCATCCACTTACCCATCCACAAATATGGTCTTGCAAATAAATACTCCAGTCATATTCCAGAAGTATTACAAAGTTCTCATACAAGAGGAGACATGGAGCTATCAAAAAAAGAAGAAACAAAAGAAAGAAGAGAAAGAGAAAAAAAGAGAGAGAAAAGAAAATGATAGCTCCATGTACTCTCATGCTTTAGAGTTTCAAGAGGGGATTCATCAAATAAGGATTTTTCATCTATAGACCATATCCACCCACAAAACAAGTCCATTCTCCTTTGATAGGGATGAGAAGTATCGCAAACTTCACTAGGACCAATCTTTGACTAACAAAATACATGACATAGCTAAGCTAACTTTATCCCTACCTTGAGCTCCACATAAGCTTTTAGTTGATATGGAGAAGTTTGGCCAATGGTCTGGTGAGGAAATATATAACCACTTGAGTGATCGAGGGTACCATTTGAGGAACTCAATGCTTTCATTTCAAAATTTTCAAAACCTTCCGAGCATGAAACCTGAAAGGAGATAAGAGTTCGGTGACATTCAACTAAGATTGTTCCATCTCTCAACCGCCGAAGACAAGGTATGAAAAGCCAAAAGCCGCACAGGTATGGATGAAAAGGTTGGGGTACACTTATGCTAGTTTGTTCCATTATAAAGGTAGAATGTTGGATTGTACACTTAATACTTGCAGGACATTGACATTGATGCAACTCCTGATCCACCGAGCCTAAGTCTTAGCATTGCTCGAGGATGAGCAAAAGTTCAAGCTTGGGGGGTGTTGACGGTCATTATTTCACTATTTCGACCATCAACTTCTCGGTGAATAAATGGGCTATATCTAAAGTTCTATGCATTATTTACCTAACACTAATGAATTCCATGAGTTTTGGTGGTTTTCGATGTATCACAGGGAGATGCTCAAATTCGATGCAAAAGAATATCATTTGGAGCTAGAGAGAATGAGAACACAAAAGGGCTTGAGAATGAATTGCGAATAACATCATTATGAAGTATCTCAAATGCCACAAGGATCAAACCATTGCAAAGAGCTCATCAAGACAATCAAAATGGAGTTTTGGTTCACTCAATTTGGAGTCCGAACGCAAAAGTTATGGCGGTCGCAAGAATTGACAACGTTGAAAAGGATAGTCCATGGCCGCCCGACCACCTTACATGGTCGGCCGACCATCTTCATGGCCGCCCGGCCACCTACCATGGTTCAGCCGACCATCACCTTGGCCATCCAGGGACTACCCACAGTTGCTCGGCCATCACCTTGTTGTCTCGACCACACCACATGGTCCAACGACACAAAGTTGCACACAAGAGATCGTCATGCCGAAAACAATGAAGGATATGATGCAAAACATGGAAAAGGACACAAAGGGAAGCAACCATGCAAATGGGCATGGTCGGCCGACCATCACCCATGGTCACCCGACCATTCACCATGGTCGGCCGACCACCCAATATGGCCGCTCGACCATATCTTGCCATGGCTTGCCCTCCAAAGGTCCAATACAACCTTTTGGCCCAAGAAGCATGGTCGCCCGACCATAACACATGGTCGTCTGACCATGTCACTCTGGCCAACCTTTGACCTGCATGTAAAGAAACACAAACCAAGTCAAATGCAACCGTTGGACCAATCATCCAATGTATCCAACGGCCGAAGGACCACCAAACCACGGATCAGTGACATCACTAATCCAGGAGAAGAGCCATGCAGCAAATCAGAGCAAGACACGTGGTCGCCCGACCTCATGCATGGTCAGCCGACCATGCAAGGATCTCATTTTACACATGCATAAACCGTCTCAACTACCAACCGACGTGGGGAAGCAAGATCAAGTGGTTGGATGGCCAAGTCAATGGATCGGGTGGGCACCCGACCATGGGACTTGGTCGGCCAACCCCCTACATGGTCGTCCGACCAACTGACTTACCCCTTTGCCGACCTTACCACTCCTATAAGTAGAGGGGCACTCCCCCCACTCCAAAATGTACCTTTCACCATCTGAACTCTCTTTCTCCCTCTCTAGGGAGGCGCCCCACGGGAGGTGCTTCCATTCTGAAAATAGTGTTTGGTTAGGAGTTAGAGTAGGTCTGATGTATCGGAGTCAATCGAAAGTACTCGGTAATGTATTTCATTAGCTTATCTTGAGCACTACTTTCTTTTTATTGATAAGTGCAAGTACTTTATCGTTCTACTTTATGCACTTATCTTCGTCTCTGTTAGTAACTCGAGTGGTGCAGTTGCATTTTCCATTTGGTACACCATTTCGAGGCTTGAGTTGTGCTAAACTAGAATTGATTGATTGTTGTTATGCTTGCTGGTGCTACAATCTAACCTATACGCTAGGCTCTGGTTAGTTCCTCTCCTTTGGCCAAGGATGAACTATTGTTGTTCAAGCTTCGCTTGAACATGTTTGTAGCGTGCCTTCCTCTCCACACAGATTTGCTTGGCAGCCCCACTCGGTGATAGTGTGTGGTGTGCCTGTGTAGCCTAGTCCCATCGTTCGGGAGGCCCATAGGCAGTTAGCTAGGTTCTCCTTCCGTGGCCAACTATTTACCCCCTGGTCCCTCGAGGGCGCAAGAATTTCGCTCGACGTGAGTTCATAACTTTGTTGAGATCCTTTCGACACATAGCACGGATAGCTCTTGAATGCTGGCAGAGATAGAAGACCGAATCGCAGTCCCTATCTCGTTGTCCTACTAGATTTACCTAGTTTTCCTGCCAACGGTGCTTGCCTTCTATCCCATGGTGTTTGGTGTCAATCGTTCCTAGCTATCGGTTGATGTGAAGGAGTGGTAACAACTGGATAAATGATAAGTTTAATATCTCTATCTCAATGCTTCCCTATGGATAAATACAATACGTTGGAATGCTCACGATAGGCTAAGAGCCGCCAACATTGGGCTTCTTGTTTGGAGTGATTTTATGGCTCACGACACTGTCCTGCACCCAAGGTCCCACTTGTGGTCGAGCCTAACTTGGGTCGCAACCTAGGCCACCTGCCTATCCACTCGGTAGGGATTTTGTCAAGCCAAGTGCACTCTCGCGTCGCCTCTCACCCTCAAGAGGGCTTTCTGCCAGATCATGATTTAGGTGCTCACTCGTCCGTCAGCAAGTTTTCGATGTTGCCAAGCGCTCATCACAGCTAGGATGAAAGACCAGACTTGGTACACTTGAGTCCCTCATATAAGCTCAAGCTAGCATAAACTCGATTAATCGTTTCTGCGACAATGACACTAGAAAGCTTGTTGACGACACTTAAGCATGTCATACCTTATACTGCAAACAACAGCATCAGTGTAGCTTTTCCCTAGGATGAGTATCATGGGTTTGTTGATCCATGGAAACAACTAATAGAGAATGAACTAACTCAAGTTTAATGTAAACAGATGGTTTAGATGTTATCTAATTAGCATCTAATCTAGTCAGAGTTAGATGATAAGCAATTAGAACATGACTAGAACAACTGATCAAAATGGTAACAACCAGAGTCTAATCTAGCTCTAATTGGATCCAAGACAAGCATGATAGGTTCATCAAAGAGATCAGAGCAACAAGATATCTATTAGCTCAAGACAAATATAAGCAAGATCAAGCATGTACTTTGTAACATGATTAAACCAAGATCAACGATCAAACCCCCTAGATTAAAGCTTAACCTTTCTCCTACCCACGTGTCAATTAGAATAGGTTAATCGACGAGAAGCTCTCAACAGACAGACATGATTAAAGAACATGCTTCTAATCACTTCACATAGTCTAATAACATAATCAACATAGCAAGAACCTCTAATCACCATGATTACAAGATCAATGCTTCATTGATAAATTTTATCTAAGGGACTCAAGTGTACCGAGACCGATCTTTCGTCCTGGCTGTGATGAGCGCTTGTCAACACAGAAGACTTGCTGAAGGATGAGCAAACACCTCCTAAGTGCGACCTAGGAGGAAAGCCCTCTCGAGTGGACTGAGAGGCGGCGCCCGAGTGTGACCATGGCGTGACAAAATCCCTGCCAAGTGGATCGGCAGGTGGCTTGGGTTGAGGCCTAAGTTAGGCTCGGCCCATAAGTGTGACCTTCGGTGTGGGACGGCGTTGTCAGCCATAAAATCACTCAAGACTAGAGGCCCAACAAGCGTTTCCCAGTTCAAGCATCAAAACCAGGGCCAGAGATCATTTTCTTCTTCCACCGTCAAAACCAGGGGCTGGTTACCGGTATTGCCAAAACCGGAGTTACCTCTGAGGGATGAACAACTCGACACGTGGAGGACATCGGGAGTTTACTTCGAGCCAAAGAAGATCAAGGACTCCATCGTGGCCAGTTCATCCGAGTTATTGTAGTCTTTTCTGGCCTCTACAGGCATTTTAGTGTAAGAGTCTATAATATAGGGGGTTAGATGCAAAACTGCCTTAGGGCAATAGAGCTGTAGCATAAATAAGGAGGTGGCATGCACTTAGCCACTCCTCTTGGCTGGTTTAGGGTTGCTTAGGCTTAGGTTTAGGTAGCCATTTACGTTTCGAAGCAAGAGCTTCAAGTTTAGAGGGTTTTAGAGTGATCTAGCCCCATAGTAAGAGGGTAGGAAGTGGGAGGTAGCTTGGGGAACGAATTTCACTTTGTAATATGATCTTGTAACTTGATTTGGAATGGAATAGATTGGTTTTCGTGGCCATGACTTGAGTGTTTGTGTGCAGAATTTTCTCCCTTCCCTTCCCTTTGGTTTTTGGGTGAAATCTCAAGGGCTTTTGGTGATTTGGTTTGCCTACGAGATTTTCTCTTCTCTTTTGCTGTTTTGGACTTGCAAGGATGTGGAGATTATGTCTTAGAACATTTCAATACTACAGGGTTGCCACGAGCAAGTCGATCTTGAGTTTCCCCTTTCTTGCCCAAGTATTCACCTCTTCACGAGATCTGAAATTCCCGCTAATCCCATGATTTTTCCAACAGATCTTTTGGGAATAGCTTTGGAATGGAGCTAGAATAGCCTGTGCCAAGTTTCGTAAATTTTGGAGAAGATTTGGTCAAGTTTAGTCCGTGAGAACCCAAGTCTCGCAGCTTCTTTCGGATAGTCTGGTGCTACACCGGATAGTCAGGTACATCCTACCGGATAGTCTAGTGTGGGCTACCAGATAGTCCAGTGTCCGGCTGTGCCGGCCTATCCACCATCCGTTGTGCTACACCGGATAGTCCGGCGTGCTACCGGACAGTCCAGTGTGTGCTATCGGACAGTCCGGTGTTGCCCAGGCTGCTGCCTTGTTTGGGTCTTTTCGCTTGGGTGTTTTGCCAGGATTTTTGGTTACCTTTTTCCTTTTGTATGCCCCAACTCGAACATATTGGTTAATCCAGTAAGGCACTTGATTGTGTAGAGTGGCTGGTAGGGCTTGCTAGCTTTGTTTTCTTGTCTCCTTCACTTTCGTCTTTTCCGTGAGTGTTTGTGGGTTTTCTTCCGTTGTTTGTCTTCCTCGCTGAGTTCTAGGATCAGTAGCATTCTGGTTGCTACGTGATCTTGCTCATTCAAGAAGAGAGGGTTTTGGGGGTCTAGGTTTTTGGTGTCGACCTATTCACCCCCCCTCTAGGTCGCTCTTTTGGTCCTTCAGTATCAAATGTTACAATCATGATCATACCTCACATGATACAATTAGACCATCTGGTGCTAAGTGATTAGAGCACCATGCAAGTGCTCTAGTTAACTCCAAGAATTAGAGAAGCTCTAATTCCTGGCCTCAAACTCGACCCTCAGGTCTCTTCTAGTTGATGTCTCTCCCTTCTTCTCCTCTATGCCTTGATAATGAATTGGATGCCTGACCTCGGGGCCAAGCCTCACTATTTAAACACTGGGAGAGGTGGGGTAAAAAGAAAACCTCGAACTGACATAGTAACATAAGGTGTGTTTGGTTGCAAGTTCAACCGTATCACGCCTCCAATCCCTAGCCAGCCGAGCTGGGGGCAGGCTCCCCAGAGCCAGAGTCATCTGTTGGATTGTGTTTGGTTCCATTCCCTGTGTAGCTCGTCCAGCCAGAGCTTTTGTTTAGTTGTCTGTATTCGACTCTTGGCTCAAGTTAGGCTCTGTTTGGTTGGCCGGACAGGTTCTGTGACCTTCAACCTCTGTTGGCAAAATGGCTAAGTCCCTGACTACCCATGTTGTGAAGATTGCAAGAAACACTTTTGGGACTACCAACTAGTGAGGAATCGTATCATAATGTGGCGATAGGATTCAATAACCATGAATAAACAACGACAA
This sequence comes from Paspalum vaginatum, assembly GCA_030272315.1. NCBI lineage: Eukaryota > Viridiplantae > Streptophyta > Magnoliopsida > Poales > Poaceae > Paspalum > Paspalum vaginatum. Next base: position 21,132,317 of record CM059017.1, read on the forward strand.
TTAGCATTATATAGCATAGAATAGTTAGTCCTAACTAGTTTGAAGAAGATGACGATGATGATGATGCTATGTTCACTACTTTGAAGAATCAGGATCGCTTGCTTAGAGTAGCTGCTAAGGATCTTAGGCAAGCTACTGCTAGGGTTGCTACTTTAGAGGCTGAGCTTGAGACTGTGAAGTCTAAACTTGCATGTGGTCTGAATGATCTTTCTGTGGCTAAGTAAGCTTGCGCTGTTGCTGATGAGATTGAATGCACTGATTGTCAGGTTCTAGCAACTGAATTGTCTGATTTGTGCTCTAAGCTTGCTACTAATGTAGATTTACCCTTTACTACTACTGCAGCGCTAGAGGAGTTGAAGGCTAGGCCGACTTTGCTTGGTGCTTGTGTTGTTTGCCCAACACTTAGGAAGGAGTTGGAAGAGACTAAGGCTGCTTTGAAGAAGTATGAAAAGACTGCTAGCCCTACTAGTGCTGATTGTCTTTAGTGTGCTGGTCTTAGAGATAGGCTTGATGAGTTGGCCATTGAGAAGGTCCTGTTGGATGATGAGAACACCTATCTGTGGACGCGGCTTAAGTACGAAAATTATGCATCATTTTATATAGTTTTTCGTTGATTTTATGCGTCAACTATATCTTTCACTAACATTTATCACCGATTATTGTGGATTTTGCAACATTGTCTTGGAAATATGCTACATGTGATTTTTACAGGTTTTAAGCCAATTTTTTGCGAAATTCACCATGATCCACTTTGAGTAAGAAAAGACCACTAGATGACATGGATTGAAGATGAAGAACAAGGAAGACTTGGTGTACTCATAGCCCCTCTGTGTAGATCAAGGCTCCCTAACCAGAAGATTCAATGAAGTGTCAAAGAGCTACAAGAAAATAAAGATATTTATTCATTAAAGATGATGAATATGTCAAAGGCCAGAAGAATCCGTCAAAGCTCGGCCCATTACTGAAGATTCCAGAAGCTCTAGAGTCCGAAAAACCCCGCACAAATATTTCTTAGGCGGCAAGCAACGTCCCCGCGAAAGATGGAAGGAAACGGACGAAGGAAGGGCTGAGGTCGGCCGACCTTAGGCCTTCTGGTCGGCCGACCCCACCCAACCTTAGGTCGGTTTCCCATTCCTTTTATCCCACGTCTTCTCCAGGGTATAAATAGTTAGCATAGGCCCCGAGGTCGGGCATCGGAATTCATTATCAAGGCAACAAGATGTAAAGAAGAGGGACAACAACTAGAGGAGAGCTAAGGGTCGAGATTCTAGGCTAGGATTAGAGTTCTTCTAGTTCATAGAGGTGATTAGAGGCCTTGTAGGGTGCTCTAATTATCTAGCTCCAGAGGTCTAATTGTATCATCAAGAGCTATGGCCATGGTTGTAAGTATGATACAATTTATTAACGAAGCATTGTTCTTGTCTAATTATCATGTTCTTGTTCTAATTATGCTTGTTCTAGCTCTAATTAGTTTTAGATCTATATGCTTGTTGATTAGATCATGTCTTTAAAGGTTATATTCATCTAGCGTTCTTGATCTATGATCTAGTTTACTAATAATATGGTTATGTTTCTAGTTCCTGTAATCATGGTGATTAGATGTTCTAGTTGCTCTAATTATGTTATTAGACTATGTGAAGTGATTAGAAGGTGCTTCTTTAATCATGTATGCCTGTTGAAAGTTTCTCATCGATTACCTGGTTACTAGTGACAGTAGAGCCCAGGGAAAGGTTAAACTGATATAGGGGATTAGATTGTTTGATCTTGATTTAATTATGCTATGATGAATATGCTTGAACATGCTTGTCTACCTTGAGCTACTAGTTATCTCGTTGCTTTTATCTAATTGTGGCACCCATATCATGCTTGTTTTGGATCCAATTAGAGCTTGATTAGAATCTAGTTAATACCCCTTAATTAGTGTTCTAGTTATGTTCTAATTGCTTATCTTATATATATATTAGTATAGTTTAGACGTATATTAGATATAGTTTAGAGCTAGTTTAGATATAGATTAGAACCTTTATTTTGTACCTATAGTTTACCATAAACTCTTGTTAATATGTTCTCAATTAGTTCGTTTCCTGGATTGACAAAACCCATGATACTCTTCCTGGGGAAAAGCTACACACAATACTGTCGCTTGTAGTATAAGGTTTGCCGTGCTTAAGTGCCAGTCAACACTATCTCAGGACCATTCTCAGTTGGATCTCGGCTAGAGAGCCGCAGCCTGGCATGATTGTTTCTTCTTCCAAGTTGAGTGACAAGTTAGGGGTTGGCTACCCCTACACCCAGGCTGATTTTGATCAGTTGTATGGGAAGATTGGTGACTTGAGTGGGATATCCATTAGTGAGAAGTTCCCTGTTACCCATAGCAAGCCCAATTTCTAGTTTGACAATCCCAAGGATGGTGTGTGGACAGATAAGCCCAGGGAGCCACCTAAGAAACAGGTGTGGACTCCCAAGCCTAACGATGTGAGGAACCCACTTGACACCCACCAAGAGGAACATTGTTGACTCACCTCCTGAGAGTTCCAAGCAAGGGGCTAAGAGAAATGCTTCTCCAAAGCCCAACCCTCAGCAAAAGAGCTAGCCTAAGAACCAGAGCAAACCTAAAGGTGCACCACCTAAGAGGTATATGTGTGACTACTGCCATAGGGAGGGTCACTTGGTGGAGTTTTGTTACCTGCAAGTTGAGAGCTGAGCGCAGAGAGGTTGAGAGGAGGAACAAGGACAAGTACTACCAGGGTGGTAGGCCTGATGTGGTACCTCTGAGAGCCAATGGATAGGCCTCATTGCTCTCCTGGTGTAATGAGTGATTGTCAACGTGCTCAAGTCCTCCGATGGAATGGAGGTAGTAGATGATGAAGACCTCAATGGACTGAGGCAAGTGCTCGGTGTCTGTCGGTCACGGGAGCTCGGTACATGGAGAGGCGGTTTGGCAACGGCCGTGTAACCCCTTCGACGGACCGTGAGGCAACTTCGATGGACAAGAGAAGCCGGGTGCCACCGTGGCGCTCGAACCCAAGTGCGTGGCGCAAAGGCATATCGAGAGGGCTTTGGCGGCTTTGGCTCAAAACCGCCACCCAAGCTACCTAAGCCTTGGTGAGTTAGGCCACGACTCACCATGATAGAGGAGATGGGCCAAGCCCAGCCCAGCAGAAGACTTCCAAAAGTTTTTCGGTTTCTGACTTCAAAACCGGGGATCGATCGGAGAATTTGGACTACTTGCCATGTGGACGTCATCTAGGAGATTGCGTGCTATGGAAGAAGATCAAGACTCCATCGTGGTCGTCCGTCCCCGAGAAAGTCGAGTCTTTTCAGTTTCGCCCCTACGGCCGCTTATGTAATATAAGGGTCTTAGTGTAAAACTACGTCATTAGGCCTAGGCTATAAATACCTAAGTGGCTAGGTCATTTAGGTGACTCTTCTACCAACAAGAAACCTAGACTTAGCATTCCAACCAGCCATATGCTTAGAGAGCTAATCAGGTGATTAGTCTAGGTTTAGAGTCCCCTAGGCCAGCCACTTTGCAAAAGTGGGAAGGATGAAGGGTGGTAGGCTGAGTTGAACCATGTAGCTACTGATTTCCACTCTTAATCAAGTCAAGATTCATCTCAATTTCATGCTCATGGGTGCAGCCCCTTCCTCTCTCTCTAGTTTGTTTTTGGATTCAACTCAAGGGCTTTTGGTGATTTGCTTTGCCTACGAGTTAATCCTGTTCTTTTGCCTCTTTTGGACTTGGAAGGACGTGGGGAATATGACTTAGATCATCTTCTTCCTGCACGAAACCCACGAGCAAGTCGTTCTTGAGTTTTTCCCCCTTCTTGCCCAAAGATTGCCTTCTCACGAGATCTGAAATTCCCGCTATTCCCATGGTCATTTTGAGTTGATCTTTTGGGAAAAGCTTAGGAATAGGGTCCAGATTGTCTGTGTAAAATCTCAGTGTGATTTGGACAAGATTTGGACAAGTTTTGGGTTTGAGAACTCAGGAACCGCAGGCTTTACCGGACAATCAGGTGTCCCCACCGGACGATCCGGTTCTACCAAACAGTCCGGCGAGGCTCACCAGACAGTCCTGTGTGGACTGCCCGGTGGCTCTGCCACAGGACTATTCGGCTGCGACCACCGGACTCTCTGGTGCCTACTGGACAGTCCGGTGTCTCCCACCGGACAGTCTGGTGTGCTGTTTGTGCTGCCTGTGTTTTTCTTGGATTGCTTCTTCCGTTGTGTTTTCGCTTCAACTTTGCATTTCTCATTGCTTGACCATACTCTCTGCTTTCTGGGTTCCAGTGACACACATTTCGATGCAGTGAGTGTCGAGTGAGGAACTTGCAAAGTTCGTTGCTCACCTTGACTTGCGATATCTTGATCGTTGAGTTACGTGGTTCTTCTTCGCAGGTGCGTATCCGAGCAGTGGACGGCACCTTGCGCTTGGTAGACACGTATCTGATCAGTGGACGCTGTCTAGCGTAGTTCTAGAGAGGTAGATTGCACCAAGCATGGGGGTTGTGATTTTGAGTTTTCAAGTGCTCCTATTTACCCCCCTCTAGTCGCACGTCTCGGTCCTACAATAGGTATCAGAGCCAGGTTAGGTTTCCTTATACCTTAACCGGTGACGAAACCGTAGCGACTATGACTCACTCTGGGAAGATTCTGGTTCTTGGCTCTAATGGCTATCCCTACTGGAAGGGTAGGATAGAGGCTTTCCTCATTAGCCAGAGTCAGGACATATGGGATGCTACTCAGAGTACGACTTTTGAGGTGCTTCTAGTTGCTGAGCGAATTACGCTTGAGATTGTGGCTCGGCATGAGGCGAATGCCAAAGCTGTTAACTTTCTCTTTTTCGGGCTTAGTCCCAGTGGACTATGAGAGAGTGAGCCATCTCAAGCCGACGCAAGTGATATGGTCCCTGCTCAAAGCACACCATGAGGGCTCTACAACAGTCAATGGCTCGCCTCGTTGAGACCTTCCGGCGCGAATATGAAATTCTCGTGCAGAAGCCGGGAGTGTCTATCGACAACTTGTTGGGTCATTTCCAATCGATCATCAACAAGTTGCATGTCAACTCTGCCCTGGCTGAGCTCCCATACACTAACCATCAGCAGGCCATAAAATTGCTGTGTGCGTTAGATGGAAAAAGATGGGAGATTAAGGTGAACTCGATCATCGAGTCGGTAGGGTATGACAATGATCGGGGTTGAAGAGCTCTATAGCAAACTTAAGGTCACAGGAGGTAGATTACAAACTGAGAGATTCGCTAAATCCTAGTGGTTCAAAGACTAGCCTTGGCCTCCCCCTCTAGCGATGTCCCTGCTAACCCCATTATGCACAACTTCTCGTTTTCTGCTTTGATGTCTGTGATAGAGGAGCAGTTGGCGACTCTAGGGGATGAGGAGTTGTGTCTAGGTGTCTAGTAGCTTTAGCACACCTATGACAACCGGATGAGAAAGAAGAGGGGTGAGAGGCCCAAGTGCTTCGAGTGTGGAGAGGTCGGCCACTTCATCGCCGAGTGCCCGAACAAGCAAAACAAATACTACAAGAAGGGCAAGAGCTACTCCCGCGACTCCAACAAGCACCACTCTAGCAAGCGTGACTACGGCAAGCACGACCACTCCAAGCACCACTCCGGCAAGATCAAGAACTTCAGGAAGGCTTTCAAGAGCTACCAGATGGACAACCGGAAGCGGAATTAGGCTTTCTTCGTCGAGCTTGGAGGCATCTGCAGCGGATTGTCTACTTCCTCTTCATCCTCGTCAAACTCAAGCGATGAGGAGATCGTCATCAAGCGGGACAAGAGGACAGATCAAGGCAAACCGGCTGGACCCTGCTTCGTCTCCACCAAGTCCAAGAGCAAGCACCAGAGGTCATACTGCTCCAGTGGCGCTGGAGGACAAGGACGATAAGGGCGACAACGACTCTTCCTCCGATGGCGAGGATCGAGGCCTGGAAGACAAATGGATCATGGACTCCGGCTACTCTAGGCACATGACAGGGCACTACAGATGGTTCTCCAGCCTCAACCCCGTGAGCATAAAAGAATACATCACATTCGGGGACAATGGTCAAGGTAAAGTGTTGGGTGTTGGTTCTATTGCTCTTTCTGATAAGCTTTCCCTAAGAGAAGTTGCTTTGGTTAGGAGTTTGGGGTTCAATTTGGTTTCTGTCTCGCAACTTCTCAAGGAAGGGTTGGAAGTTCGTTTTAAGGAGGGTGCTTCTTGTGTTCTTGATGCTATGGAAAACCTTGTTTGCCGGATTTTGCCTTTTGAAGATGTGTTTAAGGTTCACCTTGCATCTGTTTCTGGCCCTCCTCGGTGTTTGGTTGCTAGTCCTACTGCTGATATTTGGAAGTGGCATAGGAGGCTAGGCCATTTGAGCTTTGATCTGCTAGCCAGGCTTGAGCTCTATGGGTCTGATCCAAGGATTGCCCAATTTGAAAGCAGAAAAGGACTTAGTATGCGACTCCTGTCATCATGGCAAGATGGTTGCCGCTTCTCATGCACCTGTCAATCAGGTGATGACCTCTTACCTAGGGTGAGTTGCTGCATATGGATACTGTAGGTCTAGCTCGGGTGCAGTCGATCAGTGGGAAGTGGTATGTTCTTGTCATAGTGGACGACTTTTCTCGCTTTTCGTGGGTGTTCTTCATGGAGTTCAAAGATGAGGCCTTTGGTTTTGTTTTAGATCTGCTCTTGAGGTTGAGAAATGAGAGTCATAAGGCCTATGAGGACAATCCACAGCGACAATGGCAGAGAATTTTGGAACTCTCGCTTCGAAACCTTCTGTCGTGACCTAGGTCTTGAGCACCAATTTTCTTCTCCTTATACCCCACCGTAGAATGGTGTTGTGGAATGTAAGAACCGCACACTTGTAGAAATGGCTCGGACTGATGCTCGATGAGCTTAGGACTCCACGACGCTTTTGGGCTGAGGCAGTGAATATAGCCTGTTACATTGCCAACCGCATCTTCCTACGAGCCTTCCTAGGGAAGACCTCATACGAGTTACGGTTTGGTAGGTTAGCCCAGTGTCAAGCACCTGCGAGCGTTTGGCTGCAGATGCTTTGTGCTCAAGAAAGGGGGTCATTTAGATAAGTTTGAATCTCGCTGCTTGGATGGTATTTTCCTTGGGTACACCTCTAGCTCCAGGGCATATAGAGTGTGGATCCTTGATACTAGACAAGTAGTTGAGACCTGTGAGGTTTCCTTGGATGAATCTATGCCATGCACAATCCCTGCATTTGAGCTTTTAGGTGATGATGAAGAAGGTGCTCCGATCTTTGAAGACTGAGGAAGGTGGAGTGGATGATGGTGATGCAGGAGTCACTGCGCCGGCAGCAGCTCCTGCCACCTCTACTACGAGCACTGAAGATGAAGGAGGACCTTTGCCTACGGCTTCCTCCTCGCTTCCCCTGACTGCAAGCTCGAGCAGAGATTGGCCCTGCTGAGGACGCAGGGGAGGTGACCTCCGAGATTGTTACATCTTAGAAGGTGCAGCAGGATCACCCTCGTCAGTTAACTCTCTAGCCTTCTTCTCCCACTCTGCATTTGTTGCTTCTTTCAAACCCTGGGATGTGTCACATGCTCTATCTGATCGGTAGTTGGGTGAACTCCATGCATGAGGAGTTGGAGAACTTTGAGAGAAACCATGTCTGGGACTTAGTTGAACCACCACAAAATTGCCACCCTATAGGAACCAAGTGGGTTTTCAAGAATAAAAGGGTGAGGATGGGATGAGAGTGAGAAACAAAGCTAGATTGGTTGCTCAGGGTTTCTGTCAGATGGAGGGAAGAGATTATGAAGAGACCTTTGCTCCTGTAGCTCGTTTAGAAGCCATTAGAATTCTGCTTGCATAAGCTGCCTCTAAAGGTTTCAAATTGCAGCAGATGGATATCAAGTCAGTCTTCTTGAACGGTTACATAGAGGAAGAGGTATATGTGACACAACCTCCTGGCTTTGAGAGTGCCAAGTTTCCAGACCGGGTGTATAAGCTAAGAAAATCCCTTTATGGTCTGAAGCAAGCTCCTAGAGCTTGGTATGCTAGGTTGAAGTCATTCCTGCTCAAGTCTGGTTTTGTGATGGGTTCAGTAGATAAGACCTTGTTCTTGTTGAGTCATGGCGATGACACCCTACTAGTTTAGATATATGTTGATAACATTATCTTTGGTGGTTCATCTCATGCTTTGGTGTCTAGAGTTGCTGAACAGATGAGCAGTGAATTCAAGATGAGTCTCATTGGCGAGCTTCAGTTCTTCCTCGGGCTACAGATCAAGCAATGCCCTAAAGGAACCTTCATCCATCAAGCCAAGTACACGATGGACATCCTGAAGAAGTTCGATATGGGAAATTGCAAGCCTATGGCTACTCCCATGTCGACACAGATGGCGCTTGATGCAGATAAAGAGGGAGAAGTGGTGGACCAGAGGGAGTACCGAGGGATGATCGGCTCACTTATGTACCTGATGGCAACCAGACCGGACATTCAGTTCGTGGTCTGCCTATGTGCACGCTTTCAGGCCTCGCCGAGGCTATCACACCGTCAAGCAGGTGATGCGCATCTTCAGGTACTTGAAATACACTCCTGAGCTTGGTCTTTGGTATTCTTCAGCTTCAACTCTCACTCTTTGAGGGCTATTCGGATGCTGACTTTGTGGGTTATCGGCTAGGAGCGCAAGTCTACTTCCGGCACCTGCTAGTTCCTTGGTTCTTCTCTCATCTCTTGGTCCTCACGCAAGCAATCTAGTGTATCCACTTCCACTACAGAAGCCGAATATATTGCTGCTGCTAGTTGCTGCTCCCAGCTATTATGGATGAAGTCCAAATTGAGTGACTTTGGCCTGAGCTACAAGAAAATCCCTCTCCTAGTAGATTCTACCTCTGCTATCTCTAGTAGCCAAGAACCCCGTCTTGCACTCTAGAACCAAACATATAGACGTAAGGTTTCACTTTCTGAGAGATCACTATGAGAAGGGAGACATAGACTTGATCCATGTAGTTACCGATAACCAGCTCGCCGATAGTTTCACCAAGCCCTTAGAGCTAGCCACCTTTGCACACTTGCGTGGGGAGCTTGGTGTTTTTTACCCCTTTTAGGCTAGGGTAACTTTGCTGTAGTTTAGGTTTTCTCCTTGCTTCTTTCTTTGTTTATTTGTTTTTCCTGCATTTTGTATCATACCATGCATTGCATTGTAACATACGCATTTCCACTTACACTAGCAATAGAGCTCTGTTGCTATGACTTGTTAGTACTTGCTTGTGCTAGATTGTACAGTGCTTGCTTGATCATGGTTGGCTAAGCTCTTTGAATCTGTCTAATATCATTTATGAGCTAAGTCTTTGTATTTCCTGAAAATCAAAAATCATGATCACCATTTGACTTGGCAACCTAGCATGTGTAGGAATGTTGAATGCTATGCTATCTTGTCATGCTTGGATATGCTAGATGTATGCCTTTGTTAAGTTATTGCCTAAGCATTTATGACATCTTCCTTAAGTCTGAAATCTAAATTAAATGTTAACAAGTGATGTCTATTGTGCTGAATTGAAAAGATCCAGGTGGGTTTGCTTGTCACACTGACTTAGTTCGAGACAGCTTGCCTTTGCACTTTGGCGAGAACTTGGACTTGGCTGTGTATGACCAAAACCTTTTCTTAAGCTTTTGATGGTTCTCTGAGCCTAGGCTTGACATTGGTTGGTAAGAAGTGGCAAGACAAGTGAATAACCCCTGGCACATGCTTAGAACTTGCATATGATTCGCAAATTGTTAAATCTAAAATCTGCAAGTCTCTAAATTGTTTATGGCTGTTGTATATGCTTTGGTTGAGAGTAGCACACCTTGTATTTCTTGCTTGCATCTTGCTATTCATGCCTACCTTGCTAGATGCTATTCATGTTGGTGATGCTTTCTTTTGAAACAACCCTGAAAAACATGCTCCTGAACTATATAAGATAGATTCAATTGAGCTTGTTTGCATGCTTCCTTGCCCTGACTTGCTCTGTATGATAGAACTTGTATTTACTACCTTTTTATCCCTACTGAGCTCTTCATGGTACACTCCCGGCATTCCATGGCAAATTTTGAGGGGGGTTATCTAATTCAGGGGGAGTTGAGTTCTATGAACCTTTGATGTGTCCATTGTCAACAAGGAGGAGAAAGGTTGACTTGAGGAAAAATAGTTTGACCAAGGGGGAGAACTCTGGGGAGTTAGTTGAGGGAGAGCTTTACACTAATTTTGCATTTGTGAGGATGCATCTGAGGGGGAGTTTGAGCTTTGCATGCTCTTGCATCGGTGCGTTGAGCCTTTTGTCTCTTTCTAAAGGAGCCGATGTTTTTTTGCCAAAGCATGACTGTGTTGAGCCAGTCTGCCTCTTTCTTGAGGGGTCATGCTTCAGTTTGATTGACTGCGTTGAGTGGTTTCCCTTATCTTAGGGGGTCGATCTTTGGCTTGGTTTTTGGGCATCTTGAGCGACTTCTTCTTTTCTTCTTTCTTTTTGGTTTTACGCTTTTATTCTTGCCCTTGTTCTATTTTAGGCTACAGGTTAAGAGTGTTGACAATGCACTCATCAAGGGGGAGAGTGAGAGCCAATGGACCTGACCTCATTGCTCTCCGGGTGTGATGAGTGATTGTCAACGTGCTCAAGTCCTCCGAGGGACAGGAGGCCCTCCGATGGACTGGAGGTAGTAGATGATGAAGACCTCGATGGACTGAGGCAAGTGCTTGGCGTCTGTCGGTCACGGGAGCTCGGTACACGGAGAGGCGGTTTGGCAATGGCCGTGTAAGACCTTCGACAGACCGTGAGCCAACTTCAATGGACAGGAGAAGCCGGGTGCCACCGTGGTGCTCGAACCCGACTGCGTGGTGCGAAGGCGTATCGAGAGGGCTTTGGCAGCTTCGGCTCAAAACTGCCACCCAAGCTACCTAAGCCTTGGTGAGTTGGGCCACAACTCACCAAGATAGAGGAGATGGGCCAAGCCCGGCCAAGCAGAAGACTTCCAAAAGTTTTCCGGTTTCTGACTTCAAAACCGGGGATCGATCGGAGAATTTGGACTACTTGCCACGTGGACGTCATCCAGGAGATTGCGTGCTATGGGAGAAGATCAAGACTCCATCGTGGTCGTCCGTCCCCGAGAAAGTCGAGTCTTTTCAGTTTGGCCCCTACGGGTGCATTTGTAAAATAAGGGTCTTAGTGTAAAACTGCGTCGTTAGGCCTAGACTATAAATACCTAAGTGGCTGGTCATTTAGGTGACTCTTCCACCATCAGGAACCCTAGACTTAGCATTCCAACCAGCCATATGCTTAGAGAGCTAATCGGGTGATTAGTCTAGGTTTAGAGTCCCCTAGGCTAGCACTTTGCAAAAGTGGGAAGGATGAAGGTGTAGGACCGAGACGTGCGACTAGAGGGGGGTGAATAGGAGCACTTGAAAACTCAAAATCACAACCCCCAAGTGAATGCTCTGCAAAGCTCAATAGAAACCGAAACTAAGCACCGTCCACTGAACAGATACGTGCCTAGCAGCGCAAGGGTGCCATCCACAGTGAGGATATGCACCAATGCAAGAAAACTCAAGATCCGACCAAGAATGACAACGGGGCAACGAATTTTGCAACAACCGCCACAAGACACTCACCGCACCAAGGTGCATCTCACTGACTCACAGCAAGCAAAGAGAATGGTCTTAAAGGCGAAATGCAAAAATCCGAAACAAAAACACAGCGAAAAAACCAAACTCGGAAGAACTCTGCAGCTCCCTGGCAGGACCAGACTGTCCGGTGGCCAGCACCGGACTGTCCGGTGGGACCGGACTATCCGGTTCATGCTGCCGGACTGTCTGGTGGCACGGCCCGGACAGCGCCTCAAGCTGGACCATTCGGTGGGCACTTCCGGACTATCCAGTGGAACCAGACTGTCCGGTGGCCTCTGCCGGATTGTCCGGTAGAGTTGCGGACAGGAGGTTTTCAAACCCAAACCAAACCAAACCTTGTCCAAACTTCACGAAATTTTGCACAGGCTATCTAGACCCTATTCCAAATCTTTTCCCAAAAGATCAACTCAAGGTGACCACGGAATCAGCGGGAATTTCAGATCTCGTGAAAAGGCGATCCTTGGGCAAGAAAGGGGAAAATACAAAAGAGACTTGCTCGTGGCAATCCAGTGGGGTTGAGATGAACTAAGTCATGATCTCCACGTCCTAGCAAGTTCAGAACATCAGCAAAGAAAGGGATTCAAACTTGGCCAACAAAAACACCCAAAAGGCAAGGATTGAACCCAAAAATCAAAGAGAGATGGGGAGGAGAAGAACACAAGGTTGCTGCACGAATTTGCTTCGATTAAGTGCCCAAGATGGGTCTAAAGATTCAGCATACAAGCAGAAATTTGTCCCAAGCAACCACCCTCACCTTCCCTCAAGATTAGGAGCCTAAATCCTACTCTAAGCCCCTCAACAATGGAGCTCAAAGCTTAAGGACGAAAATCATCAAGTGAAGACTAATCCTAGCAGCCAAGAGTACCTCTAATGACCTGCCATAGACCTATTTATACCCGAGTGCTATTAATACAGTTTTGCAGTTAGGTCCCTGTAGCTAGACAAACCCTAAGGACTCAAATGAAAGATTACAGGATATTTCAGGACGTACGACCACGATGAACTCTTGATCTTCATAAGTTCCACGCAATCCTCGGATGCTCTCCACGTGGCCAGTAGTCCAATCCGCGATCCGCCCCCAGTTTTGAAGTTAGAAACCGGGAAACTTTAGGAAGTCTCCGCCTGGGCTGGATTTGGCCCATCTTCTCTATCTTGGCGAGTCGAGGCCCAACTCACCAAGGCTTGGGTAGCCTGGGTGGCGGTTTTAAGCCGAAGCCGCCAAAGCCTCCCTTGCACGCCTTCGCGCCACACATTCGGGTTGGAGCACCGCGGTGGCGCCCGGTATCCCCTGTCCATCGGGGCAGCCTCACAGTCCTTCGGAGTACTTACTCCTGCCGTCACCGTGCCGCTCCTCCGTATACCGAACTCCCATGGCCGACAGACGCCGAGCGTGCCTCCTGTCCTTCGGAGGACTTTCCTCTACCTCCAGTCCATCGGAGGGCCTCCTGTCCATCGGAGGTCTTGTGCCCAAGTCCTTCTGGGTCTTGCTACTGTTGACAATCACTCATCACTCCAGAGGCAATGGAGCCGGTCCATTGGCTCTCAATCTCCCCCTTGATGAGTGCATTGTCAACACCTTCAACCTGTAACCTGAAATAGAACAAAGACAAAAGGAAAAGAGTAAAACCGAAAAGAAAGAAGAAAAAGAAGAAGTTGCTCAAGATGCCCAAAAGCCAAATACTAGCAGAAAAGGGCAAATTGAGACAACAAAAACAAAGCCAAAAATCGATCCCTAAGACAACGGAAACTGGTCAACGTAGTCAATCAAACTAAAGCATGACCCCACAAAAAAGAGGCAAACTGGCTCAACACAGTCATGCTAAGGAAAAACATCGGCTCCTCCAGAAGGAGGCAAAAGGCTCAACACACCGATGCAAGAGCATGCTAAAAGCTCAAACTCCCCCTCAACTAGATCTCTACAGAGTTCTCCCCCTTTGTCCAACATCTCTCTCTCCTCAAGGGTCAACATCTCTCCCCCTTATTGACAATGGACACATCAAGGGTTCATAGAACTCAACTCCCCCTAAAATGGACAACTCCCCCTTAAAATATGCCATGAAATGCAGGAAGTATACCATGAAGAGCTCAGCAGGGATGAAAAGCTAGTAAATACAAGTTCTAGCATACAGAGCAAGTGAGGGCTAGGAAGCATGCAAACAAGCTCAAATGAATCTATCTTATACAAATCAGGAGCATATTTTACAGAGTTGTTGAAAAGAAAGCATCACCAACATGAATAGCATCTAGCAAGGTAGGCATGAACAGCAAGATGCTAGCAAAACATACAAGGTGTGCTCATCTCAACCAAGGCATCTACAACAGGCCATAAGCAGTTTAGAGACTTGCAAATTTCAGATTAAGCAATATTGAACTTTAAGCAAATCAGATCATGTGCCAGGGGTTATTCACTTGTCGTTGCCACTTCTTACCAACCAATGCCAAGCCTAGGTTCAGAAAACCATCAGAAGCTTAAGACTAGGTTTTTGGTCATACACATCCTAGTCCAAGTTCATGCCAAAGTGCAAAGACAAGCTATCTCAAGCTAGATCAATGTGACAAGTGTACCCTCCTGGATCTTTTCAATTTAGCTCATAGGACACAACTTGTAAACGACATTCATTCAGATTTTAGATTTGAACAAGGTGCCATAAATGCTTAGGCATCAGTGTAACACAGGCACACGACTAGCATATCCAAGCATGAAAAGATAGCATAGCATTCAACATTCCTACACATGCTAGGTAGACAAGTCAAGTGGTGATCATGGTTTTTGATTTTGAAGAAACAAAAGTAACTGAGCTCACAAAAGATATTAGACAGATTCAAGGAGCTTAGCCAACCATGATCATGCAAGCAACTGTACAATCTAGCACAAGCAAGTACTAACTTGTCATACTAGAAGAGCTCTAGTGCTACTGTGAGTGAAAATGCAATGCATGGTATGATACAAAATGCAAGAAAAACAAAGAAAAGCAAAGGAAGAGCAAAACAAAAACCTAAATTATACCAAAGTTACCCCAACCTAAAAGGGGTAACAAACACCAAGCTCCCCACGCAAGCGAGCAAATATGCTAAGGTCTAAGGGCTTGGTGAAGATATCATCCAACTGGTTCTCAGTCTCTACATGGATCAAGTCTATATCTCCCTTCTCATAGTGATCTCTCAAGAAGTGAAACCTCACGTCTATGTGTTTGGTTCTGGAGTGCAGGACAGGATTCTTAGCTATAGAAATAGCAGAAGTAGAGTCTACTAGGAGAGGGATCTTCCTAAAACTGAGACCAAAGTCACTCAAGGTGGACTTCATCCAAAGCAGCTGGGAGCAGCAACTAGCAGCAGCAATGTATTCAGCTTCTGTGGTGGAAGTGGCTACGCTAGATTGCTTGCGTGAGGACCAATAGACAAGAGAAGAACCGAGAAACTGGCAGGTGCCGGAAGTAGACTTGCGCTCCAGCTGACAACCCGCAAAGTCAGCATCCAAATACCCTCTGAGAGAGAGCAACGAAGCTGAAGAAAACCAAAGACCAAGCTCAGGAGTGTATTTCAGGTACCTGAAGATGCGCTTCACCGCTTGACGATGTGATAGCCTTGGTGAGGCCTGGAAACGCGCACAGAGGCAGACCGCGAACTAAATGTCCGGCCTAGTCGCCATCAAGTACAAAAGTGAGACGATCATCCCTCGATACTCTCTTTGGTCCACCACCTCCCCTTCTTCGTCAGCACCAAGAGCCGTCTTTGTTGACATGGGAGTCGCCATGGGCTTGAGATCTCCCTTGTCAAACTTCCTCAGAATGTCCTTCGTGTACTTGGCTTGATGGACGAAGGTTCCTTCTGGGCCTTGCTTGATCTCAAGCCCGAGAAAGAACTGAAGCTCACCCATGAGACTCATCTCGAATTCATTGCTCATCTGTTCAGCAAACTTAGACACCAAAGCGTGAGATGAACCACCAAAGATAATGTCATCAACATATATCTGAACTAGAAGGGTGTCACCGCCACGACTCAACAAAAACTATGTCTTGTCTACTGAACCCATCACAAAACCAGACTTGAGCAAAAAGGCTTTCAACCTAGCATACCAAGCTCTTGGAGCTTGCTTCAGACCATACAAGGCATTTCTCAACTTATACACCCGGTCTAGAAACTTGGCACTCTCAAAGCCAGGAGGTTGTCTCACATATCCCTCCTCCTCTATGTAACTAGTTTAGAAAGGCTAGAGAGTTAACTGAAGAGTGTGTGACACGCTGGTGTAAATCTCCAATCATCCTATCTGGAGGGTGATCCCGCTGGACCTACCAAGATGGAACAATCTCGGAAGTCACCTCCCCTGCGTCCTCAGCGGGGCCAACCTCTACTCAAGCTAGCGGTCGGGGGAGTGAGGAGGAAGCCGTAGGCAAGGGTCCTCCTTCATCTTCAGAGCTCGTAGCAGAGGGGGCATGAGCTGCAGCCGGTGCAGTGGCTCCTGCTTCACCAATATCTACTTCGCCTTCCTCATCTTCAAAGATGGGAGCGCCTTCTTCATCATCACCTGAAAGCTCAAATGCAGGGGTTGTGCAAGGCATAGATTCATCAAAGGAAACTTCACAGGGTCTCAACCACTCGTCTAGTGTCAAGGATGCCACACTCTATATACCCTAGAGCTAGAGGAGTACCCAAGAAAAATACCATCCAAGCAACGAGATTCAAATTTGTCCAAGTGCCCCCCCTTTTTGAGCACAAAGCATCTGCAGCCAAATGCACGCAGGTGCTTGATGCTAGGCTGCCTACCAAACTGTAACTCGTACGAAGTCTTCCCTAAGAAAGCTCGCAGGAAGATGCAGTTGGCAATGTAACAGGCCGTATTCATAGCCTCAGCCCAAAAGCGTCGTGGAGTCCTATGCTCGTCAAGCATCGTCCGCGCCATTTCTACAAGTGTGCGGTTCTTTCGTTCCACAACACCGTTCTGCAGGTGGGGTATAAGGAGATGAGAATTGGTGATCAAGACCAAGGTCACGACAAAAGGTTTCAAAACGAGAGTTACGAAATTCTCCGCCATTGTCTCTGCGGATAGCCCTCTTGGCTTTATGACTCTCATTCCTTAACCTCAAGACCAGATCTCGAACAAAACCAAAAGCTTCATCTTTGAATTCCATGAAGAACACCCACGAATAGCGAGAAAAGTCGTCCACAACTTCAAGCACATACCACTTCCCACTGACCGATTGTACCCGAGCAGGACCAACCGTGTCCATATGCAGCAGCTCGCTCGAGTAAGAGGTCATCACCTGATTGACAGGTGCATGAGAAGCGGCAACCATCTTGCCATGACGACAGGGGTGGCATACTAAGTCCTTTTCTGCTTTCAAATTGGGCAATCCTTGGATCAGATCCATCGAGCTCAACCTGGCTAGTAGATCAAAATTCAAATGGCCAAGCCTCCTATGCCACTTCCAAATATCAGCAGAAGGACTAGCAACCAAACACCGAGGAGGACCAGAAATAGATGCAAGATCAACCTTAAAAACCTACCCATAGGGCAGAATCTGACACACAAGGTTTTCCTTAGCATCAAGCACATAAGAAGAACCCTCCTTAAAACGAACCTCAAACCCTTCGTTGAGAAGTTGCGAGACAGAAACCAAATTGAACCCCAAATTCCTCACCAAAGCAACTTCTCTCAGGGAAAGCTTGCCTAGACAAAGCAACAGAACCAACACCCAACACTTTACCTTGACCATTATCCCCGAATGCGATGTACTCCTTGATGCTCACGGGGTTGAGGCTGGAGAACCATCTGCGGTGCCCTGTCATGTGCCTAGAGCAACTGGAGTCCATGATCTATATGTCCTCTAGGCCTCGATCCTGCAAAATCAAGGAAAGCGAGAGTGAGCAAATGGTCCGGCACTAGGGTTAGTGTAACTGCTGAAGCAGTGCCGAGCCATCTGCTCAAAAGTGGGGTAAGCACAGTCAAAGTAAGCATCACGTCTACCTGGGTACCCACGACTTCTAAAGCGTGAGCTCTCAAACCCTCTACCTCCAAAGCCTCGGTCAAAAGATCCATAGCCGCGCTGAAAATGACTAGGAGCTCGACCGGGAAAGCGTCTCTCTCCACCAGGAGCACGGGCCTGAAAGCCGCCTCCTCTCTCACCAGCAAAGTGGTCTCTCGTCTCACAGCGATGGGGAGGATCCTGCCTTACCACCTTGGTAACTGATCCTGGTTCCCCCAGGCTCTCTCCTTGCCTCTCAACTCGCTTCCTCCTGAAGCAAAACTCCTCCAAGTGGCCATTCCACTGGCAAAAGTCACAGTGGTAGACAGGCTACTGGACTCTCTCCTTGCTCACTGGAGGCTTGAGGATCTCAGTCACGACTCTGTCCAGCTTAGCCTGTGAGGGCTTGGGTGTCTAGAACTGCTTCTTTGGGGCAGCCTTGAGAGTCTCATGGTAAACCCCATCAACAGTAGGGCTAGGCTGAGGAGAGGCAGTCTTAAGCTTAATTGGGGAACTCTTCTTCTCACCCGAAGTACTGCACTCTCCTAACCCAAGTCCACTCTTATCATCCTTAGCTCTCTTGGTGCTCTCCAAGATCATCCTAAGTTGTGGCTCTCTAGCATACGTCCAACTGAGCACCTCTCTCAACCGGTTGTTCTGATCAACCAAAGTCTGTTTCTCCTCTCTCAGATCCCCCAGAACCAAAGTCTGGGCAGCACAAGTGGGGCAGTCTGGAGAGGGAATAGGGGGAGCAGACTTCTCTAACTTCTTAATGGTGGCATCCCTATCCACCAACATCAACCTCAGAGTGAGACCATTCTCACAAGTGTCAGGGGGTGCTGAAAGCACCTCAAGGTCAGCTCTTAACTGCACAAGCTCACTCTCTAAGGTAGGACAGACCATGCACTGCACCCAAAAGCGTGGGTCTAGCTCTAAGCTCCTCCAACTCCTTAAGCTATCCCTCACACCTCACTCTCAGCTCAGCTATGTCAACAGCTAGGTGGGGCACATCTCACACTCAGGCACATCACTCAAAATAGGCTCATCCAGTTTAGACTGGAGCTTGCCTAACTCTACCTTCAGCCTATCCATCTCTTCTATCTGATGAGCATACTTGCTCTTCTGCTCACACAGATCTCTCATCAAAGTCTCACAGGTAGGACACTCAGACTCACTAGGCTGGGCGGACACACTCTTCAGCCTCTCTATCTCTGCTAAAGCATCAGCCAACTTGGCTTTCTGCTTCTGCAGCTTCTTGGCTGCCTTCTCCAACAACCTATCCTGGGCTTTAACCTCACGACTATTTGCCTCCAACATCTCAAGGATTTTAGCTTGCTCAGGAGTTACCTCTTCATCGAAGGAGTCATTGCCGTTGCCGTTGTCGTCCTTGTCCTCAAGCGCCATGGAGCAAAAGGATCTTCGGTGCATCTTGTGCTTGCGCTTGGACTTGGTGGAGACGAAGCAGAGTCCAGCTGGACCGTCTTGATCCCTCCTCTTGTCCCGCTTGGT
Source organism: Paspalum vaginatum (assembly GCA_030272315.1). Classification (NCBI taxonomy): domain Eukaryota; kingdom Viridiplantae; phylum Streptophyta; class Magnoliopsida; order Poales; family Poaceae; genus Paspalum; species Paspalum vaginatum. Next base: position 21,151,432 of record CM059017.1, read on the forward strand.
GACGATCTCCTCATTGCTTGAGCTAGACGAAGACGAGGAGGAGGAAGATGATCCGCCACACAGACCACCAAGCTCGGCGAAGAAGGCCTTGTCCCGCTTCCGGTTGTCCTTCTGGTAGCTCTTGAAAGCCTTACGGAAGTTCTTGATCTTGCCGGAGCGGTGCTTGATGTGGTGACGCTTGCCGGAGTGGTACTTGTTGCAGTCGCGGGAGTGGCTCTTGCCCTTCTTGTAGTAGTCGTTCTGCTTGTTTGGGCATTCGGCAATGAAGTGGCCGACCTCTTCGCACTCGAAGCACTTGGGCCTCTCGCCCCTCTTCTTGCTCATCCAGCGGTCATAGGCGCGCTAAAAGCGGCTAGACACCAGACAGAGCTCATCATCCCCAAGTGACGCCAACTGCTCCTCTGTAACAGACATAAGAGCAGAAAATGAAAAGTTGTGAAGCTGGGGGTTAGGAACGGCCTCACTGGAGGGAGAAGCCAAGCCCAGGCTCTTGGAGCCAGTACAAGCGAGAGAATCTCTCAACTTGTAATCCACCTCTGTGGCCTTGAGCTTGCTGTAAAGAGTCTCCACTCGAATTGTGTCATAGGCCTCAGACTCGATGATCGAGTTAACCTTGATCTCCCAAACCTTCCTGTCCAACGCATACAGCAACTTGACATCCTGCTGATGGTCGGTGTATGGGATCCTCTCAGGGCTGGAGTTAACGCGCAACTTGTTGATGATCGATTAAAAACAACCAAACAAGTCATCGATGGACTCACCAGGCTTCTGAACGAAATTTTCATATTCGTGCTTGTAAGTCTCAATGAGACGCCCCTTGATAGTAGCAGTGCCCTCATGGTGTGCACTAAGCAGGGACCAGATCTGACGGGCAGTCTCAAGGTGGCTCACTTTCTCATAATCAACTGGACCAAGTCCTGAGAAGAGAAAGTTAACAGCTTTGGCGTTAGCCTCATGCTGAGCCACAATCGCTAGGGTAGTGCGCTGAGCAACTGGAAGCACCACAAAGTTCGCACTCTGAGTAGCATCCCATATGTCCTGGCCCTGGCTAAGTAAGAAAGCTCTCATCCTACCCTTCTAGTAGGAGTAGCCATCAGAACCAAGGACCATAATCTTCCCGGAGTGAGTCATAGTCGCTACTGGTTTCTCACCGGTAAAGGTATGAAGAAACCTAATCGGCTCTGATACCAATTGTAGGACCGAGACGTGCGACTAGAGGCGGGTGAATAGGAGCACTTGAAAACTCAAAATCAAAAGCCCCAAGTGAATGCTCTGCAAAGCTCAATGGAATCTGAAACTAAGCACCGTCCACTGAACAGATACATGCCTAGCAGCGCAAGGGTGCCGTCCACTGTGAGGATACGCAACAATGCAAGAAAACTCAACATCCGACCAAGAATGACAATGGAGCAACGGATTGTACAACCACCGCCACAAGACACTCACCACACCGAGGTGTGTCTCACTGACTCACAGCAAGTAAAGAGAATGGTCTCAAAAGGGGGGGGGTGCAAAAATCCAAATAAAAAACACAGCGGAAAAAACCAAACTGGGAAGAACACAGCAGCTGTCTAGGCTGGACCAGACTGTCTGGTGGCCAACACCGGACTCTCCGGTGGGACCGGACTGTCCGGTGGCCTCTGCCGGATTGTCCGGTAGAGTCGCACAAAAGGAGTTTCCAGACCCAAACTTGATCAAGCCTTGTCCAAACTTCACAAAATTTTGCACAGACTATCTGGACCCTGTTCCAAAGCTTTTCCCAAAAGATCAACTCAGAGTGACCACGGAATCAGCGGGAATTTCAGATCTCGTGAAATGGTAAACCTTGGGCAAAAAAGGGGAAAATACAAAAGAAACTTGCTCGTGGCAATCCAGTAGGATTGAGATGAACTAAGTCATGATCTCCACATCCTAGCAAGTCCAGAACAACAGCAAGGAAGGGGATTCAAGCTTGGCCAACAAAAACACCCAAAAGGCAAGGATTGAACCCAAAAACCAAAGAGAGAGGGGGAGGAGAAGAACACAAGGTTGCTGCACGAATTTGCTTCGATTAAGTGCCCAAGATGGGTCTAATGATTCAGCATACAAGCAGAAATTCGTCCCAAGCAACCACCCTCACCTTCCCTCAAGATTAGGAGGCTAAATCCTACTCTAATCCCCTCAACAATGGAGCTCAAAGCTTAAGGACGAAAATCACCAAGTGAAGGCTAATCCTAGCAGCCAAGAGCTACTCTAATGACCTGCCATAGACCTATTTATACCCAAGTGCTATTAATACAGTTTTGCACTTAGGTCCCTACAGCTAGACAAACCCTAAGGACTCAAATGAAAGATTACAGGATATTTCGGGACGGACGACCACGATGAAGTCTTGATCTTCGTAAGTTCCACGCAATCCTCGGATGCTCTCCACGTGGCTAGTAGTCCCATCCGCGATCTGCCCCCGATTTTGAAGTCAGAAACCGAGAAACTTTAGGAAGTCTCCAGCCTGGGCTGGATTTGGCCCATCTTCTCTATCTTGGCGAGTCGAGGCCCAACTCACCAAGGCTTGGGTAGCCTAGGGTGCCTGCTTTTAAGCCGAAGCCGCCAAAGCCCCCCTCGCACGCCTTTGCGCCACACATTCGGGTTGGAGCACCGCGGTGGCGCCCGGCATCCCCTGTCCATCGGGGCAGCCTCGCAGTCCTTCGGAGGACTTACTCCTGCCGTCACCGTGCCGCTCCTCCGTATACCGAACTCCCATGGCCGACAGACGCCGAGCGTGCCTCCTGTCCTTCGGAGGACTTTCCTCTACCTCCAGTCCATCGAAGGGCCTCCTGTCCATCGGAGGTCTTATGCCCAAGTCCTTTTGGGTCTTGCTACTGTTGACAATCACTCATCACTCCAGAGGCAATGGAGCCAGTCCATTGGCTCTCAGTACGTGGACAGCTTGGTTTGCCTCAGTCGCAGCCTCCCCATACTACTACTCCCCTCTAGATCACTCCAGCTCCATCCTCAGTTCACTCCTCCAGCTACGCTACCTCCACCACCACTACTCACTCCAGCTGCCACACTGCCAGGTGCTATCACTCCAGGGTCTTTCCCTCTTTCAGACCTGCTGCGCTCGGACCTGCGACCAGTGCTCCCTCACTTACCAGCGACAGCTCTTACCTTTGACTCACCGGTCCTGGCTACTACCATTACCACAGAGCTGATAGCGATAGGCACACTCTCTAGGTGAGAGATTCTTGAGCAGACAGTTCAGCCAGTTCTCGAGGAGATCGGTCAGGCTGCTACCTCGGGGGTAGACTCTTCAGTTGCTCACTCTACACCCCCTGAGACGATAGTTTCTAAGGCAGAGGCAGTACTGACACAGCCAGAGAGCTCTGAGGCTGCTCCTACACAGCCTGACACAATGCCCGATACTCCGGAGCCAGACGCAGCAGAGGCGACCACCGGCACACACCTCTACCCTATTGACGAGGCTGCTCACGAGGTTTTTAGGTTCGACGACGACGACGGTGACCCGTCTCGCTTCCACATAGAGCCGTCTCAGCCTCCCGCTCCTTTATGTTCTTAGGTTCCCTCTTTGGTCATTGATGACAAAGGGGGAGATATAGGTCGAGTGAGTGAGATGGTAGGGGTAGACTATATCTTTTGCTAAGTGGGCTTTTGAGAGAGTTTTCTTTTGGTCTGTATGATATATTGCACTTTCTTTTGGATATTGTGGATGGACATGACATTTGGTTCTTATGTATGCATGCTTTCTTATCATGTCTATTTCACTATGGGTGAGCCTTCGAGCTCCGTGTGTTTTACTTGTGCTTATTTCATATATTTCACATCAAAGGCTAGAGTAGATGACGCTTTTCTTTTTCACATTCACCATCTCTACTCTTGCCAACTTGTACTTGTCATCAATCACCAAAAAGGGGGAGATTGAAAGCATCTAGGCCCTTAGGTGAGTTTCGGTGATTGAATGACAAGTTTTATTATGATCTAACAAGCTCATGAGTGTAGGTTTAAAAACATACATTATTCTTCACTCATTGAGTTATTATGAGGAATCCCTATTGTTGATAATGCATTTCATGGAGGCAGACATAGTTTTCATTCCGTATCTCGAAGGCTAAGGACTTTTCTAGAGACAAGGATCAAAGGAGTTGAGGGATCCTTGCTTAGATAGGGTTTTCTAGTTTTCTAGTGTCCGCACTATAAAGGGGGGTCGACGGTTAGTAGCTTGATCAAGTGAATTGCCAAGTATTGGAAGCACACATAAGCCATATACCTTATTTATTCTCAAAGGTGCAAGATACATCATCACAAGGCTTAAGGAAATCAAAGATCACATCAAAACAGCTCAAGAAATGCAAAGTCAGGGAAATTTACATAGACCGGATGGTACAGTCTCAGAAGAGTAGACCATGTTTCTTCCAGGAAGTTTAATCGACGGTTTGGACGCCATGCAAATCAGACCCATAGGATAGTCTGGTCCAGTGATTACATACTAATTGGCGTACCAATAAACCTCAGCCTGGTCTTTGGCAAGAGGAAATGGAAAAGCACTGACCGGATGGTACGGTTTGGGAAAACCGTCCAGAGACCATACTAATAAACCTGAGGGTACCAAAGCCTCGGACTGGGAGTTAAATGGAACGGTTTGTTAAGACCGTCCAAAAACCGTACTAAGAAACCCGAGGCTACTGACTTTGCACTGATCACCGGCTATAATGGACTGGATGGTACGATCACTCAAGAGCGTACTATAGACCGGACTATAGTACAGTGACGTCAAGCGCCAGTGACCGTTGATAAAGTACACGGACTGTATAGTCCAGTCTACTCAAAAGCACAGACCCTGACCATCCGGTCTCCACTAAGTCTGCCCACCCTTTCTCCAACGGCTCTATTAGCTTGGGGGGCTATATATACTACTCACTTGGGATCATTTGGCGCTCTTCGACACTCCAGAAACCACAGACACTCAGAGAGCTACTTGAGCTTCAACATTTGCTACTCATACGCTCATTTCCACCTTGAGATCAAGTGAGAGGGCTAGAGGCTTCTGTGCATCCGTCTTGGTGAGGATCAAGATCAAGCGAAGGCCGGAGACTTGTTACTCTTGGTGATTGGCAGCACCTAGGCAGGACTTGGTGACCGGGGTGCATTCTCGGAGCTTGCCAATGCGTTGTGGAAGCCCGAAGAACAAAGGTGTACAAGGCTTGAGCTCCACCTTGCTGGGATGGCGAACGGAGACTCTTAGTGAGCGCCCACAAGCATGGGAGGTGGCAAAACACTCTAGGGTCTGCCGCAACATGGACTAGGGGAGGGTGCCTAAACCTCTGACACCACGGAAAAAAATCTGGCTGCCTCTTCCCCTTTTCCTTCTACTCGATGCTCTTGCCTTCTTGATCCTTGCTATGGATTGCATCTTGTAGCTACCGTGCTTAGCTTTCCCTTGGCTAGTATTTCCATTGCTTTGATCATGGTTGTGCTTACTAGTATGAGTAGGGTTGTTTCTATCACTAGCATGAGTAGGTGTCCTATCTTTTGTTGATTAGTGCTAGCTTCCGTTTAGAGGGAGAAGTGGGCTAATTGGTAGTTTCTATTAGGTTAAGGATTTTCGGTTAGAGTTTAAATTAGCCCAATTCACCCCCCCCCCTCTTGGGCATCCAATCCTTTCAATTGGTATCAGAGCCTCGTTGCTCATTGGATCACTAAGCTTCACCGCTTAGAGCAAGATGTCTAAGATGGGTGGCTCGGTCCCCTACTTTGAGGGCAAGAACTTTAGCTATTGGAAAGCTCGCATGCGAGCATACCTTGTGTCAATTGCCCCCGAAGTATGGGAAGCTACCGAGCATGGGTTTGTCACGCCGCACACAAATGATCAAATCAAGTGGAATGCTAGGGCCCGAAATGCTATCTTTGAGAGCATTAGCCAAGATGTTTTTGCTAGGGTCTCAAGCAAACTTGATGCATGTGATATCTGGGCTGAGCTTGTTGAGATTCATGAGGGCACCACTAAAGTTAGAGAGCAAAAATATCATGTGCTTAAGGCTAAATATGATGACTTCAAGATGCTTCCTCATGAAAATTGCAATTCTATGTATTCTTGCTTGAATGTCATCATTGAGGACATTAATGCTCTTGATGTTTGCAAACTTGATAAGGGAACCATCAATCGCAAGATTCTTCGCATCCTCACCAAGCCCAAGTACAACATCATCAACACCATGCTCTAAAAGGAGAACCTTGACACGCTTCAAGTGAGCGAGGTGGTGAGCCAAATACATGTTCATGAGATGGGGGTTCTTGGCATTGTGGAAGATTCTAACCCAAGCAAAACTGTGGCACTCAAGGCAAAGACCAAGAGAGCCCCTGCTTCCAAGAAGGTGGTCCTCCCACCTCCAAGCTCATCAAGTGAAGAAGAATAAGAAGAGCAAGATGATGATTCAAGTGATGAAGAAGAGAATGCCGAGCTTGCACTCATGATGAAGAAGTTCACCCGCCTTCATGCCAAGATCAACAAGAAGGGGTTCAACTTTGACTCCAAGAGGAAGGCATTTCGCCCAAGAAGAGATGATAAGAAGAAGTGCTACAACTGTGGCGTGAATTGCCACATCTCTAATGAGTGCCCCAAACCGAACAAGCGCAAGAGAAAGAGCAAGAAAGATGAATTCGATGATGAAGAAGAAGAGAAGCCCAAACGCAAGCCATTCAACAAGAAGAAGAGCGAAAGCAAGACCAAGCTCTTCCCAAAGAAGAAGAAGGGCCCACAAAGAAGCTTTATGTGTGAAACAAATGAGTAGGTGACTGATGAAGAGACAAGTGATGGGTCAAGTGACGATGATGACCTCGTTGGGCTCGCCATCTCCACCAAGGGGCCATCACTTCCTCCACCACCCATGTGCCTCATGGCCATGGGCTCCAAGGTACGGCAAATTAAAGTAGATGATAGTGATGATGAGCTTTCTCACGATGATCTTGCCTCTTTGATCAATGAGCTATGTTTCAGTAATCAAGAGGGAAAAAGGCAATGTAAAGCATCTTGAGAGCACTCATGCCAAACTATAGGAGACCCACCATGATTTGCTTGAGAAACATAATGCCTTGCTTAAAGAGCAAGTTAAGACCAAAGCATATGTCAAGAAAATTGAGGAGGGCAAGTCATCTCTAAAGAAGTTGCACATTGATCTCGAGGCTTCTCACAACTCATTGCTTGCCAAACATAATGAGTTTGTTAAGACTCATTCTAAGAACATTGAGATTTGCAAGATTAATGAGGAGAAGTACAAGAGGCTTGCACAAGAGCATAGAGAGTTGACTCACAAGTATCAAGAGCTTGAAATCGCCTATGACATTATTGACCCAAGTCTTGAGCACTCTACCATCTCTCATGTGGTTAAGGTCAATGTGTCTACCTCTTGTGAGGACCTTGCTCCCGATCACCTTGCTACTAATGACTTGCCTAAGTGTGAAGGGACAAAAGTGAAGGAATTGGAGGCTCAAATTGAAAGCCTAAAGAGTGGCTTGGCAAAGCTCACGAGAGGAGAACTCAAGCACCAAGAGGTGCTATTCTACAACCTCCGTTACTTTGGTGGAAGAGGGCTAGGGTGCTTTCCGGAGCCACGCAAGGTGCAAAATAATCTCCCACCGGAGGTGAAGCACAGCTTCATCAAGGATGTTGGCTCATATTACAATCATTGCATGACCACCGGTCATCATTCTAGGGAGTGCCCTATTCCTAACCGCCCTCCTCCTAAGTTGCCTTCCAATTTTAAATCCATGTATAACAATAACATCTACTTGTTGAGCAAGGTCAAAGGCAAAGTGAAGGCAAGGTTCATTGGCAAGGATGTGAACTAGCAAGAAGGGAAAGCTCCCCAAGCAACTTTGGGTCCCAAAAGTTGTAGTCACTCACGTGCAAGGACCAAAGCTTGCGTGGGTGCCCAAAACTCAAAACTGACTTTTCTATGTGTAGGTGAACTACAAAGCCGATGGAAAGCATTGGGTACTTGATAGTGGTTGCACACAACATATGACCGGCAATGATGGTATGTTCACCTCACTAGAAGACCCCAGCGACAAAGAGCAAGTCACCTTTGGTGATAATTCTAAGGGTAAAGTCATTGGTTTGGGTAAAATTGCTATCTCTAACGATTTGTCCACCTCTAATGTTCTCTTTGTCAAATCTTTGAGTTTTAATCTTCTCTCAATCACACAATTATGCGATCTTGGACTAACTTGTGAGTTTGACAAGAATGGTGTTGTAGTTAGTAGTGAGAAAGACAAGTCCATGGTCTTCAAAGGGTTCCGGCACGGCCACCTCTACCTTGTGGATTTCACCGATATGGAGACTTCATCAACTACATGCCTCTTCTCCAAGTATTCCTTGGGTTGGCTTTGGCATCGTTGCATTGCACACATTGGGATGACCCAACTCAAGAAGGTGGTCAAGAAAGGGATGGTGACCGGTGTGAAGGACGTGACGTTTGAGAAGGACAAGTTGTGTAGCGCTTCTCAAGCCGGCAAGCAAGTCGCTAGTCACCATCCAATGAAGACTTGCATCTCAACCTCCAAGCCGCTCCAACTTCTACATATGGACCTCTTTGGTCCCACCACTTACGAGAGCATTGGCGGTGATAAGGGGGAGACTCCGGACAAGTTCAAGACCTTTGCGAAGAGGGCCCAACATGAGTTTGGCCTCAATGTCGTGAAGGTCCGAAGTGACAACAGCTCCGAGTTCAAGAATTACATGGTGGATGAGTGGTGTGATGACGATGGCATCAAGCACAAGTTCTCCGCCACCTACACACCTCAACAAAACGGAATAGTTGAGAGGAAGAACAAGTCCTTGATCACTCTTGCAAGAGCCATGTTGGACGACTACGGCACGCCCGAAGATTTTTGGGTAGAAGCAATCAACACAGCACTTGCTGCCACCGCTCCGCCTCCCACAACTTCGCCGCCCGCACTGCCACCGCCGTCCTCACCCTTGTCGCCGCCTCACACGCCGCCCGAGACCATGCCGCCGCCTGTCACGCGCCCTCCTCCGACCGGCGCCTCCATCTCCGGTGGTAAGCTCCAATTTCCTAGGGTTTGGTCACCAAAGCCCCAAATTTCTGTGAACCCTAGGCCATAATCTAAGAAATTGAGAACAAATTGATGAAATTGGACTCTTGATTGGGCGCATAGTTCAAATTTGGATAAAAATGATACAAAATTCACGATTTTGGTTGAATTTGGAGCATTTTTTGTCTAAATTTGAAGGAATTTGGACTTGATGCATGGTTTTAGGGGGAGTTTGATAGTCCTAGCTTGTTTCATTCTTGAGGATTAAAGTTTTCATGTCAATTAAGTATGGACAAAGAAATTTGGCTATAATTGTGAGATGGTCACGCAATTTTAGCAAAAATTTCTAAGATTTGACAATTGACATGACATGCTAGGCTATCTCAATTCTTTTGCTTTGCTTTAGGATCTCACCTTGTGTCTAGCTTGTCTCGTATACTTATCTATTCTTCTTGCCTATCTTTGTGGTATTGTTTTGGACAGATGGCAGGTGACAAGAGGAAGGGCAAGGAGATCGCTCGAGAGGAGCCCAGGAAGAAGAAGAAGACCCAGGCCGAGAAGGAGGCCAAGAGAGCTCAGGCTGTGGCAGATGCAGCCGAGAGAGCAGGGACAGGGGGAGTAGGAGGAGGTATACAGATTGGTAGCCCATGCAGATCCTCTCAAGCTAGACAGCAGGCAATCCCACCGATAGCGACAACACCGAGCGCGCCTCGTCCTCGCACTCGAGGTGGGGGTACTCCACGGGGTCGAGGTGGCCGTCCTCCAGCCCTGAGGAGTTCTATAGAGAGATGGAGGAGGAGGGAGAGTTACACGACACCCCTCACTCTTTACCTCACCGTGTGACAGGAGAGGCTAGGGTACAGCTGATCGATCTGAGGGCGAAGACCACCAAGTTCATCAAGGCAATCAGATACAATATGACAGCCTATGAGTTCTACCCCCAGCCACGAGACCTGAGGATAGACAGGAGATTCTGGACCTTGGCACAGGCCAGCCTGTATGAGAGTGCCTTGAGGGAAGGGTACAAGTTGATGCCACATGCAGCACTTGACTTTACCAGATTACAGATAGTCAGTACCGAAGCCTCGGACTGGGAGTTAAATGGAACGGTTTGTTAAGACCATCCAAAAACCGTACTAAGAAACCTGAGGCTACTGACTTTGCACTGATTACCGGCTACAATGGACCGGATGGTACGGTCACTCAAGAGCGTACTATAGATCGAACTATAGTATAGTGACATCAGGCACGAGTGACCGTTGATAAAGTACACAGACTGTATAGTCCGGTCTACGCAAAAAGCACAGGCCGGACCATCTAGTCTCCACTGAGTCTTCCCACCCTTTCTCCAATGGCTCTATCAGCTTGGGGGGCTATATATACTAGTCACTTGGGATCATTTGGTGCTCTTCGACACTCCAGAAACCACATACACTCAGAGAGCCACTTGAGCTTCAACATTTGCTACTCATACACTCATTTCCACCTTGAGATCAAGTGAGAGGGCTAGAGGCTTGTGTGCATCAATCTTGGTGAGGATCAAGATCAAGCGAAGGCCGAACACTTGTGACTCTTGGTGATTGGCAGCACCAAGGCATTGTGGAAGCCCAAAGAACAAAGGTGTACAAGGCTTGAGCTCCACCTTGCCGGGATGGCGAACTGAGACTCTTAGTGAGCGCCCACAAGCATGGGAGGCGGCAAAACACTCTAGGGTGTGCCGCAACGTGGACTAGGGGAGGGATGCCAAACCTCTGACACCACAGGGAAAAAAAATCCGGTTGTCTATTCCCCTTTTCCTGCTACTCGATGCTCTTGCCTTCTTGCTCCTTGCTATGGATTGCATCTTGTAGTTACCATGCTTAGCTTTCCCTTGGCTAGTATTTCCATTGCTTTGATCATGGTTGTGCTTACTACTATGAGTGGGGTTGTTTCTATCACTAGCATGAGTAGGTGTCCTATCTTTTATTGATTAGTGCTAGCTTCCGTTTAGAGGATGAAGTGGCTAATTGGTAGTTTCTATTAGGTTAAGGATTTTCGATTAGAGTTTAAATTAGCCCAATTCGCCCCCTCTCTTGGGCATCCGATTAGGTGTCCTACTCGGGTACAGTCGGTCAGTGGGAAGTGGTATGTGCTTGTCATAGTGGATGACTTTTCTCGCTTTTCGTGGGTGTTCTTCATGGAGCTCAATGATGAGGCTTTTGGTTTTGTTCGAGATCTGGTCTTGAGGTTGAGAAATGAGAGTCATAAGCCCATGAGGGCAATCCGGAGTGACAATGGCGGAGAATTCCGGAACTCTCATTTCGAAACCATCTATCGTGAACTAGGTCTTGAGCACCAATTTTCTTCTCCTTATACCCCACCGCAGAATGATGTTGTGAACGTAAGAACCGCACACTTGTAGAAATGGCTCAGACGATGCAAGATGAGCATAGGACTCCTCGACGCTTTTGGGCTGAGGCAATGAATACAGCCTGTTACATTGCCAACTGCATCTTCCTATGAGCTTTCTTAGGGATGACCTCGTATGAGTTACGGTTTGGATGGTATTTTTCTCGGGTACGCCTCTAGCTCTAGAACCTATAGAGTGTGGATCCTAAATACCAGACAAGTAGTTGGGACCTGTGAGGTTTCTTTTGATGAATCTATGCCCTGCACAACCCATGCATTTGAGCTTTCAGGTGATGATGAAGAAGGTGCTCCCATCTTTGAGGATGAGGAAGCTGGAGTAGATGACGGTGATGCAGGAGTCACTGCGTCGGCTGCAGCTCCTGCCACCCTCTACTACAAGCACTGAAGATGAAGGAGGACCCTTGCCTACGGCTTCCTCTTTGCTCCCCCGACTGCGAGCTCGAGCAAAGGCTGGCCCCACTGAGGACGCAGGGGAGGTGACCTCCGAGATTGTTGCATCTCGGATTGTCCAGTGGGATCACCCTGCAGACAGGATGATTGGAGGTCTACATTAGTGTGTCACACGCTCTTCGGTTAACTCTCTAGCCTTCTTCTGCCACTCTGCATTTGTTGCTTCTTTCGAACCCCGGGATGTGTCACATGCATTATCTGATCCTAGTTGGGTGAACGCCATGCATGAGGAGTTGGAGAACTTTGAGCGAAACCATGTCTGGGATTTAGTTGAACCACCACCAAATTGCCACCCTATAGGAATCAAGTGGGTTTTCAAGAACAAACAGGGTGAGGATGGGATGGTTGTGAGAAACAAAGCTAGATTGGTAGCCCAGGGTTTTTGTCAGAAGGAGGGAATAGATTATGAAGATAACTTTGCTCCTGTAGCTCGTTTAGAAGCCATTAGAATCCTGCTTGCATTTGCTGGCTCTAAAGGCTTTAAATTGCAGCAGGTGGATGTCAAGTCAGCCTTCTTGAACGGCTACATAGAGGAAGAGGTATATGTGAGACAACCTCCTGGCTTTGAGAGTGCCATGTTTCCAGACCGGGTGTATAAGCTAAGAAAAGCCCTTTGTGGTCTGAAGCAAGCTCCTATAGATTGGTATGCTAGGTTGAAGTCATTCCTACTCAAGTCTGGGTTTGTGATGGGTTCAGTAGACAAGACCTTGTTTCTGTTGAGTTGTGGCGATGACACCCTGCTAATTCAGATATATGTTGATGACATTTTCTTTGGTGGTTCATCTCACGCTTTGGTATCTAGATTTGCTGAACAGATGAGCAGTGAATTCAAGATGAGTCTCATGGGTGAGCTCCAGTTCTTCCTCGGGCTACAGATCAAGCAAGGCCCTGAAGGAACCTTCATCCATCATGCCAAGTACACGAAGGACATCCTGAATAAGTTCGACATGGGAAATTGCAAGCCTATGGCTACTCCCATGTCGACACAGACGGCGCTTGATGAAGATGAAGAAAGAGAAGTGGTGGACCAGAGGTAGTACCGAGGGATGATCGGCTCACTTCTGTACCTGACGGCTACCAGAACAGACATTCAGTTCGCGGTCTGCCTATGTGCACGCTTTCAAGCCTCGTCGAGGCTATCACACCGTCAAGCGGTGATGCGCATCTTCAGGAACCTAAAATACACTCCTGAGCTTGGTCTTTTGTATTCTTCAGCTTCGACTCTCACTCTTCGATGGTATTCGAATGCTGACTTTGCGGGTTGTTAGCTAGAGCGCAAGTCTACTTCTGACACCTACCAGTTCCTTGGTTCTTCTCTTGTCTCTTGGTCCTCACGCAAGAAATCTAGTGTATCCACTTCCACTACAGAAGCCGAATTCATTGCTGCTGCTAGTTGCTGCTCCCAGCTATTGAGGATGAAGTCCACATTGAGTGACTTTGGTCTGAGCTACAAGAAAATCCCTCTCCTAGTAGATTCTACCTCTTCTATCTCTGTAGCCAAGAACCCCGTCTTGCTCTCCTGAACCAAACATATAGACGTGAGGTTTCACTTTCTGAGAGATTAGAAGGGAGACATAGACTTGACCCATGTAGTTACTGATAACCAGCTCACCGATATCTTCACCAAGCCCTTAGAGCTAGGCGCTTTTGCTCACTTGCGTGGGGAGCTTGGTGTTTGTTACCCCTTTTAGGTTGGGGTAACTTTATTTTAGTTAGGTTTTGTTTTGCTTTCTTTCTTTGCTTTTCTTTGCTTTTCTTGCATTTTGTATCATACCATGCATTGCATTGTAACATATGCATTTCCACTTACACTAGCACTAGAGCTCTATTGATATGACTTGTTAGTACATGCTTGTACTAGATTGTACAATGCTTGCTTGATCATGGTTGGCGTAGCTCCTTGAATCTGTCTAATATCATTTGTGACCTAGTCTTTTGTATTTCCTAAAAATAAAAAACCATGATCACCACTTGACTTGGCTACCTAGCATGTGTTGGAATGTTGAATGCTATGCTATCTTGTCATGCTTGGATATGCTAGTTGTATGCCTTTGTTAAGTTGATGCCTAAGCATTTATGATATCTTGCTTAAATCTAAAATCTAAATTAAACTATTACAAGAGGTGTCTATTTGAGCTGAATTGAAAAGATCCAGGTGGGTTTGCTTGTCACACTGATCTAGCTTGAGATAGCTTGTCTTTGCACTTTGGCATGAACTTGGACTAGGATGTGTATGACCAAAACCTAGTCTTAAGCTTCTGATGGTTTTCTGAACCTAGGCTTGGCATTGGTTGGTAAGAAGTGGCAAGACAAGTGAATAACCCCTGGCACATGCTTAAAACTTGGTTATGTTTCACAAGTGGTAAAATCTGAAAAGTGCAAGTCTCTAAATTGCTTATGGCTATTGTACATGCTTTGGTTGAGAGTAGCACACCTTATATGTTTTGCTAGCATCTTGCTGTTCATGACTACCTTGCTAGATGCTATTCATGTTGGTGATGCTTTCTTTTCAACAACCCTGAAAAACATGCTCCTGATCTGTATAAGATAGATTCAATTGAGCTTGTTTGCATGCTTCCTTGCCCTCACTTGCTCTGTATGCTAGAACTTGTATTTACTAGTTTTTCATCCCTGCTGAGCTCTTTACGGTACACTTCTTGTATTTCATGGCATATTTTGAGGGGGAGTTGTCTATCTCAGGGGGAGTCGAGTTCTATGAACCCTTGATGTGTTCATTGTCAACAAGGGGGAGAGAACTTGACTTGGGAAATGTTCATGGACCAAGGGGGAGAATTCTGGAGAGTTAGTTGAGGGAAAGCTTTGCAGTCATTTTGCATTTGTGAGGATGCATTTCAGGGGAAGTTTGAGCTTTGCATACTCTTGCATCGGTGCGTTGAGCCTTTTGCCTCTTTCTGGAGGAGCCGATGTTTTGCCTAAGCATGATTGTGTTAAGCCAGTCTGCCTCTTTCTTGAGGGGTCATGCTTTAGTTTGATCGACTGCGTTGAGCGATTTCCCTTGACTTAGGGGGTCAATCTTTGGCTTTGTTTTCGTTGTCTCAATTTGCCCTTCTCTGCTTGTGTTTGGCTTTTGGGCACCTTGAGCAACTTCTTCTTTTCTTCTTTCTTTTCGGTTTTACGCTTTTCTTCTTGTCTTTGTTCTATTTCAGGTTACAGGTTAAGGGTGTTGATAATGCACTCATCAAGGGGGAGATTGAGAGCCAATGGACTGGTCTCATTGCTCTCCTGGTGTGATGAGTGATTGTCAATGTGCTCAAGTCCTCCGATGGACAGGAGGCCCTCCGATGGGCTGGAGGTAGTAGATGATGAAGACCTCGATGGACTGAGGCAAGTGCTCGGCGTCAGTCAGTCATGGGAGCTCAGTACATGGAGAGGCAGTTTGGCAACGGCCGTGTAAGTCCTCCGACGGACCGTGAGGCAACCCAATGGACTGGAGAAGCCGGATGCCACCGTGGTGCTCCAACCTGAGTACGTGGCGCGAAGGCATATCAAGGGGGCTTTGGCAGCTTCGGCTCAAAACCTCCACTCAAGCTACCCAAGCCTTGGTGAGTTGGGCCATGACTCGTCAAGATAGAGAAGATGGGCCAAGCCCAGCCCAGGCGGAGACTTCCTAAAGTTTTCCGGTTTCTGACTTCAAAACCGGGGGTCGATCGGCGGATTTGGACTACTGGCCACGTGGACGTCATCTGGGAGATTGCATGCTATGGAAGAAGATCAAGACTCCATCGCGGTCGTCCGTCCCCGAGAAAGTCGAGTCTTTTCAGTTTGGCCCCTACGGGCGCTTATGTAATATAAGGGTCTTACTGTAAAACTGTGTCGTTAGGCCTAGGCTATAAATACCTAAGTGGCTGGTCATTTAGGTGACTCTTCCACCATCAAGAACCCAAGGCTTAGCATTCCAACTAGCCATATGTTTAGAGAGCTAATCGTGTGATTAGTCTAGGTTTAGAGTCCCCTAGGCTAACACTTTGCAAAAGTGGGAAGGATGAAGGGTGGTAGGCTGAGTTGAACCTTATAGCTACTGATTTCCACTCTTAATCAAGTCAAGATTCATCTCAATTTTGTGCTCATGTGTGCAGCCCCTTCTTCCCCCTCTTTCTAGTTGGTTTTTGGATTCAACTGAAGGGCTTTTGGTGATTTGCTTTGCCCACGAGTTAATCCTGTTCTTTTGCCTCTTTTGGACTTGCAAGGACGTGGGGAATATGACTTAGATCATCTTCTTCCTGCAGGAAACCCATGAGCAAGTCATTCTTGAGTTTTCCCCCATCTTGCCCAAAGGTTGCCTTCTCACGAGATCTGAAATTCCCGCTATTCCCGTGGTCATTTTGAGTTGATCTTTTGGGAAAAACTTTGGAATAGGGCCAGATTGCCTGTGTAAAATCTCGTGTAGTTTGGACAAGATTTGGACAAGTTTTGGGTTTGAGAACTCAAGAACCACAGGCTTTACCGGGCAAACCGCTGAAAATTGTCTTATTTTAGGCGGTTTTAGGCGGCCACCGAAAATTGGACACGGATAGCTTAATTTTAGGCCGTCCATTTTAGGCACCAAAAATAATCTGCTAATTTTCAGCGGCCCATTTTAGTCGCCGAAATTTAATGATTTTTTATTAAAAAATAATTAAGTCGCTAAAAATTTTAGAAAAATCATAGAAAATGTGTACATCATCATATAAGCCTTAGGGTACTTTTTCACATGCGTAACTTGTTGAGGAAATTAGCAAATTAATCTATACATACATGCACAACTTGCATAACTATGTGTAGACCATGCTCTCTGTATCTTTCTCTTTTAGTCTTTGCTTTTCACTCTGATATCTGATCACTTAGACGCTATTTCTGCATACTTTCATTTACACAAAAATAAGTTATAATGTTAGTTGAGTTTGAAGAAATAAGAGAACCTATTCATGTGGGGTAGCGGTATGACAGTCCATTCCGTGCACATACAAAAGGCATGGTTAGAAACTGAATGTGGGCCATCGGAGCACTGGATCCTTCGGTAGAAGCTTGTATAAGTTGATCTTCCATATTTGAGAGTAACTCGGTGTCCAACCTAGATCTTTTGGCATATTCCTAATACATCTTTGTTGATCAGGTAGTAACTTACATAGCACTGAAATATATATTCCAGAACCTTTAGGAAGAGGAGGGCTCAGTTGACTATAGGGGGATAAGATCGGCCGACCCTGCATTCTCTTGTGGCTTTTGGGCTTCATCTTTTTCTGGGCTTCTTCTCCCTCGAGGTGCAAAAGTAAAGTATTGCACAAGACCAAAACAATATAGCAAAATCCACAGTTGCTGATGATAAATGTCAATGAAAGGCATAGTTGACGCTCATATTCAATGAAAAGCAATGTAAAATCATGCAAATACTTCATCAATATAGAGCGCCAATAGATGCTCACAAAAAAGGAGTCACCTTGCTTCACCATCTCATATATTTCTATTGCTTTTCCCTCTCAAGCTACTCCACTCCTCCGTTGTCTCTAGGGATGCCCCAGCCCCAGCTACAACTAGGCAAATAGTGCTTTTGAGAAATTCTGCCAATCAGTATCAGATAAACCATCATGCATCAAGGTGATTGAGTCCATCCCTAGGATCAAAGCACAAGAGGCGTTGTCTCAAGCATCAGAATATGGAAAGATTGCAGATTTGTGCCTGCATTTTGCCGCTACCAAGGTAATAGAGGCAAAGGCACTAGCAAGAACTATGGTTGCTGCTGCAAAGGGCAAGGAATCTAATTAGCTCAAAGCATGTGCCACGAACCTTATTTCAATTGCTCACATGTTGCGAGATCTCCCTACCGGGCAAGACAACATGAATGCCTATCTCACTTGTAAGGAATTTAGAGCGACGTTCAAAGGCCATGAGCCACCTGTTTGTGAGAAGGAATGTTGGAACAACCCCTCATCTCCACCCTATGAGACCATCATCGCATGCAAATTCCATGATATCTGGAATTTGGTGAATGCCATGAATACCTAGATTGACGTTATATTTCCTTGGCCCAATGAGTACGGTGACCAGGCTTAATATTTTTCTTAAAACATCTTGGTATAATAACTGTTGTTACACCTAAGATTACGGGACAAGCACAATCATATCACTATTTGTAAATTTTGTATTTTTTATTTTGTATGAGCACTGGTCAACTTGGCCCCCCAACATATTGTTTTTCCGTTGTAAGAAAGTTTACTATTGCAACTGCACCATTAATGCTGTATTCATGGTCACTGCAACATCAAACCTATATATATATATATATATATATAATGGTACTTATGTTATCTCTATGTCCACCGGCTAAAAAGGTTGTTGGTGCTATATCATGTGAAAGTTAGTAGGATAACCTCCAAAGATTGCAACAAGAAAGCAATGTTTGATGATGCATGGATGTGATGGATACCTCTGAAAACTAGATGCCAACATGTGCGATGCATCCTATATGCATGCTGAGAATTTTTATTACGTGGCACCGATCAAATTTCTTGCCTTCCCTTCTAATATGTGATTAGCAATCATATAATCGGAACGCTCTGTAATAAGAGATACTCCGTTCTAATTTATAGTTCGTTTGACTCTTTTGGCATCCGGTTGAACCAGCCCGTTTTATTCAAAATATTTGCGAAATATAAAAATATTTAATTCATAGCTAAGGTATATTATACGCTAAACCAAATTATAATAGAAATACAAGATTATTGTGAAAAAAATTTGAATAACAAATTGGAATGGAGTGAGTCAAGATTGTTGAATTGAAAAACTAATAAACTCTAGAATTAATAAACAAGTACCATTTAGGACAGATAGGATTTATAATTTGCTCGGCCCATTGAGATCACTAATTTGTTGATGTATTAGAACACCATATCCCATGTGTATCAATAATATTTTTGTTAGTCGCAGATACGTACATCCACGTGTCTCTTCATCTCTCTCAATTTTCTTCGTCGCTAGTGTTAAGATGACAAAAAGATTTCATTCGTTGGTAGTGTTAAGATGACAAAAAGGTGGCATGTGAACATTAGCGTGGCGCTATATGATTTGTTATATATAGTCACCAAAAAAGCCAGAACATGTCTGGAAGACCATTCATGCGAAGAAGAAGGCCATCCTTCCATTGCAAAGAGACGTGCATGCAAGCATAGCGAAAAAGTCAATACTTCCATGGCCACAAATTCTCGGTGCATTCCGGCAAAAATAGATGCTGACCGGCCTATATAGATGCTCACACAGAGTCAATCACAAAAAAGGAGTCACCATGGCTTCACCATCTCATATATTTCTTTTGCTATTCCCTCTCATGCTACTGCACTCCTCCGTGGACTCTAGCGATGCCCCAGCCCCGGCTACAACCAACGCAAACAGTGATTTCGATAAATTGTGCCAATCAGTATCAGATAAACCATCATGCGTCAAGGTGATTGAGTCCATCCCTGGGATCAAAGCACAAGAGAAGTTGTCTCAAGCATCTGATTATGGAAAGAATGCGCATTTGTGCCTGCATTTTGCAGCTACCAAGGCAACAGAGGCAAAGGCACTAGCTGGCACAATGGTCGCTGCTGCAAAGGGCAAGGAATCCAATTGCCTCAAAGCATGTGCTGCGAACCTTACTTCAATTGCTCACGTGTTGCGAGATCTCCCTGCTGGGCAAGATGACATGAATGCCTATCTCACTTGTAAGGAATTTAGATCGACGTTCAAAGGCCGTGAGCCACCTGTGTGTGAGAAGGACTGTTGGAACAACCCCTCATCTTCACCCGATGAGACCACCATCGCAGACAAATTTCATGATATCTGGAATGTGGTGAAAGTCGCGAATAGCCAAATCGAAATTATATTTCCTTGGCCCGATGAGTAGGGTGACCAGGCTTAATATTTCTCTTCTTTATATCTGGGTACAATAAGTGTTGTTATACCTAAGGTCATCAGACAACCACAATCTTATGAGTATCTGTATGTTTGTACTTTTTATTCCATATGTGTACCGGTCGACTTGGCCCCCAACGTATTGTTTTTCGTTGTAAGAATGTTTACTGCTCCAAGTGTGCCATTTGTGTTGTATTCATGGGCACGACAACATAAGAAATATATGTATGTAATGGTACTCATGTTATCTCTATGTCCACCGGCTAAAAGTGTTGTTGGTGCTATATCATGTAAAAGTTAATAGGATAACCTCCAAATTAAAGATTACAACAAGAAGGTAAGGTTTGATGAGGCATGGATGTGATGCATACCTCTGACACCTACAACTAGACGTCATCATATGAGATGTATCCTATATGCATGTTGGGAATTTTTATTACGTGGCATTGTTCAAGCTTTTTGCCTTCCCTTCTTATATATGATTAGTAATCACAAAATCTGAATGCTTTGTAATAAGAGCTATTCTCTTCGTTCCAATTTATAGTCCGTTTGACTCTTTTGGCATGCGTTCAAACCGGCTTGTCTTATTCAAAATATTTGCAAATATGTAAAAATATTTAATTCATAGTTAAGGTATATTATACGCTAAACCAAATTATAATAGAAATTCATGATAATTGTGAAAAAAATTTGAATAATAAATTGGAATGGAGGGAGTATGTGTTTTGAGCATATCGAGGCTTTGACGCTGTGAATATATTTTATTATTAAGAGGAGTCAAGATTGTTGAATTGAAACACTAATAAACCCAAGAATTAATAAACATGTACCATTTAGGACAGGTAGGATTTATAATTTGCTCGGCCCATTGAGATCACTAATTTGTTGTTGTATTAGAACACCATGTCCCATGTGTATCAATAATATTTTTGTTAGTCGCAGATACGTACATCCACGTGTCTCTTCATCTCTCTCAATTTTTTTCGTCGCCAGTGTTAAGATGACAAAAAGATTTCGTCCTTTGGTAGTGTTAAGATGACAAAAAGGTGGCATGTGAACATTAACGTGGCGCTATATGATTTGTTATATACAGTCACACCCGGTTTTAGAAACAAAACCAGATGACACCATATGTGTGCTCAGAATGTATTTTCCACACATACAGCCGACTTAATTAGTGAATATCAATAAACAATGCATTATATAAGCAAATAAAACTTGCATTTGACACAAATGTCAATATATCAGAGTATAACGGAACTTCTGTCTCGTAGCGGAACTCCATCTTCACAGAAAGGTTGACCGGGGGCACGTACGCCTAAACACATGGTAGACTTCTGGACCGACTTCGTCTTCAAAGCATCGTCAACTTGGATAGAGCAAAGCTATATTGTTTGGGATAGCAAGGGTAAGTACATGTCGTACTCAGCAAGTATTCCATTTAGGGTATAAGTGGACTGACTTTACAGTGGACTGGCATAGCGGTTGCTTTTCGTCGGTCAACTTTTATTTACTAACAATAAATTAGCATAACCCATCCCATAACTAGAATAACATAAATACAATAAAGTACCTGAAAATAAACCACCATCATTCTATCGTCATCCCATTGACATATCATTCTTTACCATCATTGCCATGAGTCATTTTGTTTACAAAACTCTAATCCGTGAGGGTACAGGCCGCTCTTAACCATGAGCACGGCTGATATATCAGTTTTAAACACTCTCGAAAGGTTGTACATCTTTACCCACAAGTCATGATTCCTGTATACCAAGAGGTGGCCAAACCCCATATATTCATTACCTTAGATGAATCGGCAGGGTTTCATTACGAGACCTTTACAAAGAATTCCTAGATTGTAGCCGCCCGTTCCAGGTTTCCGTTACCAGGCATAAAAGTCCCCTCCCGAAGGGTGACCGACAAAAACCAAATAAACCAAACTGCACCCACTCAGGAGAGCGAGTCTTATACCCAGCAACGCTCCCCTTACGCCATCTTTCAGGTAAGCAAACCACCCGCTCTAGTTCATCTAATTAATCAGTCAAGGACGTCACATTCCATCCCTTGTGGTTGTCTGTTTTCCTGGGTGGTCGCTCGGCGAACCGATCCTTAGGGTGAGGCAATCGAGCAAAAACCAACAAAAACATGCTCAAGTCCCCATGTTGCAAAGTAACCAAGCTTTTATCATCATTGCATCATTAATTAAATAAATATTAGCAACATAAGTAAAATGTGTTGAGCACTAGCATTAATCTACACATCACAGCCCTCCCATAGGACGAAACATTGATAGAAAAATAAGTGGCTAGTTATCTTTAGATTGAGCATGGTTGGTTGTGCGATAAATTAAGTTTTTTTTTATGTAAATAGGACATAGGTTAAAGAATACTTGTCTTTATTCCTAAGTATATATAGTTACTCAAATAATCTTCACTCGTAGGTCTTGAAAAGCTTGATCTTCACTCTCATGTACGATACTCGTTCTATACGTGACAACACAAATAACATACAAGACAGATAAACATACATGCATAAGAAACAGTACACCAGTCAAAAGAAAAGATTTATAAAACACGTGCCAGAAGAGAGGGCTCGTTGCTCTGGTCACGTGAACACGAAGCATGTTGAAAACAGAGTTAACAGAGATGAGGTTGAAAATATAAAACTAACCGAAGATTTGCAGTACTGATCAACAAAGAAAGAACTATTGGCATTATTTATTTTAAATAACAAAATAGTGTAGATGGATTATTTCAAGGGAATAAGCAAGTTAAATTAATCCAGAATTTATTTGAGTTCAAACGGTAGTTCAAACTAACCATGTTTTATATATAAACATTTCATATTAATTATACCAGTTAAACAATTTAATTACAAAATATAGCCGTGTAAAGCATCTAACCGGAGCATAACATGCGTCTGGTTTACACTAAACAAGTTATTAAGTAAAGCATATTTAAAGTTGGTATTAATCACATCTAAATTTATTATCAAGAGGGTGGAGATTAAACCTATGCATTTTAATTAGAAGACGATTGCATAAACATTAGTTATATTAACATGCATTTAATAAGTCAAGGTTTTAAACCTAAATTAGTTTAAATTAGAAAAGTATTGGAATAAAGGTTAATCAAATTAGCATGTGTTTAGGAAAGCCGAGATTAAACCCTATATTGATTTTATTTATACAAAGATAATGAGAATAGCATTAATCTATATAAAAAAACCAAGAACATATAATATGGTCAATATGAATACTAAACGTAGGTTTCATCGTTGCAAATCTAACGCATGTTGAACGGGTCAAAACGGATCTAAAACAAGGAAGATACGGCATTTAAGGATTCAGGACTACATCGTGATTAATGGTAGCTAACAAAGATTAGCGAGGAAGATTTATGTGACTCAAAGAACAGTGCACGTGAATAGATAAAGAAACATGGTCCAACCTGTGAAAGGGCGAAAGCCAGTATAGATAGCAGAAATCTAACAGATGCAAGAGGTTGTTTGTAGATTGAAGACACAAGAATTAAATAAAGGATTATTACCATCTTTAAAAAAAGGCAAAGATGATCTCCTTCACGAGAAGCATATTGGCCTGATCAGATGCTGCAGGTGCATGCCGCTGGAGGTCCTTGTCTCGCCCACGTAGTGTGCAAGTGATTGGATCAGCTGCATCTTTACGTGGTTGCACCCTGAACGAATCTTGCTTCGGCTTGGACTGCTACAGCTCTTCAAGTCGGAGTGCAGCAGCTAGCCTTGGACGGCCGGCAGAGGCAGCATGGCGGCCGAGACTAGGGCAATGCTCACGCTGAGAGCCTGGTTGGTGCGGCCGCACGCAGAGGCTCCGAAGGGTGGTCGTCATGGGCACGTAGGCGCGTGTGCTGTGCGTGGCTCTGGTAGCCGGCAGATTAGGCGACAGAGAAAGAAACAAAAGATCGAAAACGGAAAGATGGAAGAAAGGAAAAAGTCTCACCGGTAATGGAAGACCACACCGGATCGGGGAAGAGGTACAGATTATGTTTCTGTTTTCTGTTTAGAGGAGGGTTTGGATTTATTATATAGAAAAAAGAATCCCATAAATACGTGTCAACTAGCGATGTGGTACTAATTGATTTGCGCCTGCCATCTCTACTAGTGGGCTTAATAAGCTTAAAGCCCATTAGAAAACACATAAACGGGCCTTTGAAGTTTATTGGGATTCCAGCGTATTTGAATGGAGAAAGCCCAAGTAAATTCGGAATTATTAATTTTGGGAATTAAAATAATTCTAGATAAGTCCAGAATCAATATTTGAGGTCCTAAAAATATCCCGATGCTCTCAAAATTCTAGGAAAAAAATACTAGAAACAGTTTTGCACCTAATGAATCCAAATAAAATATTTGGAGCTCATGGGAAGATTTTAAAGAGAATCCGATAAATGGATTTTGCTCTAGGAAGAATGGAAAAAAGGCTTCTAGAAAAATCTAGAAGGATGCCAGGAAAGGTTACTCGGAGTTTAAACGCACTTAGAAAACTTTTAACACTCAAAAACACCATTCAAACCAGCATGAAGGCAACACATATATTATTATAACATAGTCATATTTATTTCCTTTACAAAGAATTATTTCCTACACTAAATATCTTGACAATTATATAACAAATGGACAAAATTTTAAATATTCAAGAGACTCATTGTATCAATTCAAGACAAAAGTGTCACATTCCAAAATGGGAAATTTGGGGTGTGACAAAACTACCCCCCTTAATGGAATCTCGTCCTTGAGATTCGGAAAGTCTAGCAAGAAAAGAAAATTACGGTTTAGCATTCTTGATCCTTGATTAAATCTTTAGCTTTACCGACTTCACGAATGGTAGTTTTCTCACTTTGTTTGTGATCTTTAAATCTCAAGTTAGACCAAATTCTTGTTCATCCAATCTTCTTCTATGTCTACCCCCCTTAAAAAGACGAGGCTTGGCGTGTTGTTCCTTATTGCACTTGATGAAAGGGACAAGAGTAGAGTGTTGATCTTGACCGTGTTGGTGGAGGCATTCTTCTTCCTTGTAGTTGCAGTTCACTTAGCAAAGATTTTGCAAAAGAAAAAGGAATGATGAACAGGGATTGAAAAGAACCCAACTATTTATTATATAGCAACTTTGGAGCTATTTTGGACGAAAATCCAACAACACACCAACATTCATCACAAAGAACCAAATCACACATGTAGCACAATAACAAGCACACAAACTTGTTACTACTCATTCTCTTTAACTTTGTGGTGGACTTCCTTAATCGTGCCCCTATTTCTTAAAAGGTCATGTAAGGGTGAGATTTATAAGGGGCGATATGAGCAAAGCAAAAGATAGAGTAAGTGACAGGGCTCATGAACGAGTAAGAAGATGAGAGAAAGGAGTTGGGGATAAGATAGGAGAAACACCTTTTATTTGAATACTATAGAAAAGTGATAGAGAAAAACACGTTATGAATATGTAACGATTATCAATGAGATAATATAGAGAGTCGAGAAGTCTATAGAGAGTCAAAGAACTTACTTTTGATGGACAAAGCATGCTCATATTTAAGTATTGGAAGATCAACACGTGAAATCATGTGATAAAAAAAATTGGTTTGAAATGAAATTGGCATTGCAAAGTGATCAATCATTAATATGTGAAAATTTGATACATTCGTAGTAGTGTAGGTGTTTTGGATTAATTTGAGTCTAAGTCGAGGACTTGGGATCGGACGGTTTGTTGTTTATTCATGTGCAGGCGTTGCTCGAGGCTGAGCGAACGTGGTCAGTGATGGGACTTGAACTAGGTTCGGGAGGAACTGGGGTCTTAGCGGTCAAGATGTCATGCGGAACGTTCAGCGAGAGAACAGTGTATATGAAGGACGTTGCGTTGGAGGTGCAACGGGATGTGTAGTTGCTACACGTGAGCATGCGGTGCTCGGAAGTGGCGACGACTACGGTGATGAAGATGGCATCACGATGGAGCGTGGCATGGTTGATGAAGAGGTGCAAGTAAGGTTATATATATATATGTGTGCATGTATTTGTGTGTCATGGTGCACGCAGCTTATGCATGGCTTATGCATGCCTAGCTTTCGGTTATAGATTGATTTCTCGTGTTTACTCGTGTTTAAGTTTCGATTTGATTTGGTAAATCTAGAACTTTGCTAGGAATCAATCTGATGATTAGAGAAGTTTAACTAGTTAATCTTTTCTTGGTATTGGTTAATCACGAAATTAGGACTTGATTAATTCTCGTCACTTTTCAGACAGCAGCTTTGTTATTTTTATATCTTGAGTTCCAAAGGTCCGATTGACGTGATTCCAGTTGGGTTGGATGAGGAATTTTATCTAGTTTATTCAGTAAAAATTTCAGTTTTATTGGAGTTACGGATTTTTTTCTGGAGACTCAATTTACTAACATATTGGTGTTCCGTCCGAAATAGAAAAACGGGATATATTTGAGTTTCGGATTTGGGGTAGTGTTTAAAATTATTTTTAGCTTCCACAACCATTCACCCCTCTCTGGTTGCCGTGGTTAGCTTATATCGATCCTACACAACAAAAGAAGTATGACAAGACAAGGGTGTAGGAATTGCCCATGGATATCGTTTTGATAGTAGTGAAAAAGAGTATCGGGAGATTGGAGATGTTAAATCTGCTCAAGGGTGGCAATTCAGTAGCAGAAAAAACAAGGATAACGGGAGATCAAAGATGTAGAAATTGCCTAAGGATAGCAATTTGATAGCAAGTAAGGCGAGAATAGTGAAAGAGAAGGATAATATTTCCAGGAAATGTCAGAAAATGAACCGTGCTAACTAGGCTTACGTCCTACAGTCAACACAGCTCTGATACCACTTCTGTCACACCCGGTTTTAGAAACAAAACCAGATGACACCATATGTGTGCCCAGAATCTATTTTCCACACATACAGCCGACTTCATTAGTGAATATCAATAGACAGTGCATTGTATAAGCAAATAAAACTTACATTTGACACAAAGGTCAATATATCATAGTATAGCGGAACTTCTATCTCGTAGCGGAACTCCATCTTCACAGGAAGTTTGACTGGGGGCACGTACGCCTAAACACCTGGTAGACTTCTGGACCGACTTCGTCTTCAAAACATCATCAACTTGGATAGAGCAAAGCTATATTGTTTGGGATAGCAAGGTAAGTACATGTCGTACTCAGCAAGTATTCCGTTTAGGGTATAAGTGGACTGGCTTTACAGTGGACTGGCATAGCGGTTGCTTTTAGTCGGTCAACTTTTATTTACTAACATTAAATTAGTATAACCCATCCCATAACTAGAATAACATAAATACAATAAGGTACCTGAAAATAAACCACCATCATTCCATCGTCATCCCATTGACATATCATTATTTACCATCATTGCCATGAGTCATTTTCTTTACAAAACTCAAATCTGTGAGGGTACAGGCCGCTCTTAACCGTGAGCACGGCTGATATATCAGTTTTAAACACTCTCGAAAGGTTGTACATCTTTACCCACAAGTCATGATTCACGTATGCCAAGAGGTGACCAAACCCCATATATTCATTACCTTAGATGAATCCGCAGGTTTCATTACGAGACCTTTACAAAGAATTCCTAAATTGTAGCCGCCCGTTCCAGGTTTCCGTTACCAGCCATAAAAGTCCCCTCCCGAAGGGGGACCGACAAAAACCAAATAAACCAAACTGCACCCACTCAGGAGAGCGAGTCTTATACCCAGCAACGCCTCCCTTACGCCATCTTTCAGGTAAGCAAACCACCCGCTCTAGTTCATCTAATTAATCAGTCAAGGACGTCCCATTCCATCCCTTGTGGTTGTACTGTTTTCCTGGATGGTCGCTCGGCGAACCGATCCTTAGGGTGAGGCAATCGAGCAAAAACCAACAAAAACATGCTCAAGTCCCCATGTTGCAAAGTAACTAAGCTTTTATCATCATTGCATCATTAATTAAATAAATATTAGCAACATGAGTAAAATGTGTTGAGCGCTAGCATTAATCTACACATCACAGCCCTCCCATATGATGAAACATTGATAGGGAAATAAGTGGCTAGTTATCCTTAGATTGAGCATGCTTGGTTGTGCGATAAATTAAGTTTTTTTTATGTAAATAGGACATAGGTTAAAGAATATTTGTCTTTATTCCTAAGTATATATAGCTACTCAAATAATCTTCACTTGTAGGTCTTGAAAAGCTTGATCTTCACTCTCACGTACGATACTCGTTCTATACGTGACAACACAAATAATATACAAAACAGATAAACATACATGCATAAGAAACAGTACACCAGTCAAAAGAAAAGATTTATAAAACACGTTCCAGAAGAGAGGGCTCGTTGCTCTGGTCACGTGAACACGAAGCATGTTGAAAACAGAGTTAACAGAGATGAGGTTGAAAATATAAAACTAACCGAAGATTTGCAGTACTGATCAACAAAGAAAGAACTATTGGCATTATTTATTTTAAATAACAAAATAGTGTAGATGGATTATTTCAAGGGAATAAGCAAGTTAAATTAATCCAGAATTTATTTGAGTTCAAACGGTAGTTCAAACTAACCATGTTTTATATATAAACATTTCATATTAATTATACCAGTTAAACAATTTAATTACAAAATATAGCCGTGTAAAGCATCTAACCGGAGCATAACATGCGTCTGGTTTACACTAAACAAGTTATTAAGTAAAGCATATTTAAAGTTGGTATTAATCACATCTAAATTTATTATCAAGAGGGTGGAGATTAAACCTATGCATTTTAATTAGAAGACGATTGCATAAACATTAGTTATATTAACATGCATTTAATAAGTCAAGGTTTTAAACCTAAATTAGTTTAAATTAGAAAAGTATTGGAATAAAGGTTAATCAAATTAGCATGTGTTTAGGAAAGCCGAGATTAAACCCTATATTGATTTTATTTATACAAAGATAATGAGAATAGCATTAATCTATATAAAAAAACCAAGAACATATAATATGGTCAATATGAATACTAAACGTAGGTTTCATCGTTGCAAATCTAACCCATGTTGAACGGGTCAAAACGGATCTAAAACAAGGAAGATACGGCATTTAAGGATTCAGGACTACATCGTGATTAATGGTAGCTAACAAAGATTAGCGAGGAAGATTTATGTGACTCAAAGAACAGTGCACGTGAATAGATAAAGAAACATGGTCCAACCTGTGAAAGGGCGAAAGCCAGTATAGATAGCAGAAATCTAACAGATGCAAGAGGTTGTTTGTAGATTGAAGACACAAGAATTAAATAAAGGATTATTACCATCTTTAAAAAAAGGCAAAGATGATCTCCTTCACGAGAAGCATATTGGCCTGATCAGATGCTGCAGGTGCATGCCGCTGGAGGTCCTTGTCTCGCCCACGTAGTGTGCAAGTGATTGGATCAGCTGCATCTTTACGTGGTTGCACCCTGAACGAATCTTGCTTCGGCTTGGACTGCTACAGCTCTTCAAGTCGGAGTGCAGCAGCTAGCCTTGGACGGCCGGCAGAGGCAGCATGGCGGCCGAGACTAGGGCAATGCTCACGCTGAGAGCCTGGTTGGTGCGGCCGCACGCAGAGGCTCCGAAGGGTGGTCGTCATGGGCACGTAGGCGCGTGTGCTGTGCGTGGCTCTGGTAGCCGGCAGATTAGGCGAGAGAGAAAGAAACAAAAGATCGAAAACGGAAAGATGGAAGAAAGGAAAAAGTCTCACCGGTAATGGAAGACCACACCGGATCGGGGAAGAGGTATAGATTATGTTTCTGTTTTCTGTTTAGAGGAGGGTTTGGATTTATTATATAGAGAAAAGAATCCCATAGATACGTGTCAACTAGCGATGTGGTACTAATTGATTTGCGCCTGCCATCTCTACTAGTGGGCTTAATAAGCTTAAAGCCCATTAGAAAACACATAAACGGGCCTTTGAAGTTTATTGGGATTCCAGCGTATTTGAATGGAGAAAGCCCAAGTAAATTCGGAATTATTAATTTTGGGAATTAAAATAATTCTAGATAAGTCCAGAATCAATATTTGAGGTCCTAAAAATATCCCGATGCTCTCAAAATTCTAGGAAAAAAATACTAGAAACAGTTTTGCACCTAATGAATCCAAATAAAATATTTGGAGCTCATGGGAAGATTTTAAAGAGAATCCGATAAATGGATTTTGCTCTAGGAAGAATGGAAAAAAGGCTTCTAGAAAAATCTAGAAGGATGCCAGGAAAGGTTACTCGGAGTTTAAACGCACTTAGAAAACTTTTAACACTCAAAAACACCATGCAAACCAGCATGAAGGCAACACATATATTATTATAACATAGTCATATTTATTTCCTTTACAAAGAATTATTTCCTACACTAAATATCTTGACAATTATATAACAAATGGACAAAATTTTAAATATTCAAGAGACTCATTGTATCAATTCAAGACAAAAGTGTCACATTCCAAAATGGGAAATTTGGGGTGTGACACCCAATGAGTAGGGTGACCAGGCTTAATATTTCTCTTCTTTATATCTGGGTACAATAAGTGTTGTTATACCTAAGGTCATCAGGACAACCACAATCTTATGAGTATCTGTATGTTTGTACTTTTTATTTCATATGTGTACTGGTCAACTTGGCCCCCCAACGTATTGTTTTTCGTTGTAAGAATGTTTCCTACTCCAAGTGTGCCTTTAATGTTGTATCCGTGGACACGACAACATAAAAAATATATGTATGTAATGGTACTCATGTTATCTCTATGTCCACTGGCTAAAAGTGTTGTTGGTGCTATATCATGTAAAAGTTAATAGAATAACCTCCAAATTAAAGATTACAACAAGAAGGTAAGGTTTGATGAGGCATGGATGTGATGCATACCTCTGACAACTAGATGTCATCATATGAGATGTATCCTATATGCATGTTGGGAATTTTTATTACGTGGCATTGTTCAAAGTTTTTGCCTTCCCTTCTTATACATGATTAGTAATCACAAAATCTGAACACTTTGTAATAAGAGCTGTTCTCTTCATTCTAATTTATAGTTCGTTTGACTCTTTTGGCATGCGTTCAAACCGGCTTGTCTTATTCAAAATATTTGCAAATATGTAAAAATATTTAATTCATGGTTAATGTATATTATATGCTAAAATTAATGACAGTAGAAATAGATGATAATTGTGAAATTTTTTGAATAAGACGAGCTGGTTTTACCGGATACCAAAAAAGTCATACGAACTGTAAATTGGAACGAAGGGAGTATGTGTTTTGAGCATATGGAGGCTTTGACGCTATAAATATATTTTATTTTCTGGTGAAGTCAATTTTATTCAATTGACAAACTAATAAACTCTAGAATTAATAAACATGTACTGTTTAGGAGAGATACAATTTATAATATGCTCGGCCCATTGATATCACTAATTTGTTGTTGTATTAGAACACCATGTCCCATGTGCATCAATAATATTTTTGTTAGTCACAGATACTTACATCCACGTGTCTCTCTCTCTCTGAAATTTCTTAGTTGCTAGTCTGAAGATGACAAAAAGATCTTGTTGGTTGGTAGTGTTAAGATGACAAAAAAGTGGCATGCGAACATTGGCGTGGCGCTATATGATTTATTAAATATAGACAAAAAAAGGCGAAACATTTCTTAGAGACCATTCATGCGAACAAGAAGGCCGTCCTCCCATTGCAAAGCATAGCGAACAAGTCAGTACTTCCATACTCTGTAACCATGATACGTGGTGATACCTAAAATGAAAATGAACGCCTAAATCAACTCCTATTCCAAACCAAAAATGGAGTCCAAAATTTTAAGTAACAATTAATCTTCAAAGCAAAAAGTACAAAGGCTATATTAAAACAGATAGGGTGATGGAGGATTGGGGGTGCAAACCTACTAATTCTTCGGCACCTCTGTGCAAATCAACCATAGTTGTTATGACGGGCAAAGTATATGCCCGGAGGCCCAAGCCGCAGGCAAGCCAGCAGACTGGAGTTGTAGAGGATGAATAGATAAGATTAGTGTTAGTTAGGTATGTCTCAATGAAAATAGGAGATCTATTTAGTTGGTTAGCAGTGTAGGGAAGAGGCTATAAATAGCCTAAACATTGTATCGGAGAGGGCAGGCTAGTTCAATCTAAAAGGAGGTTGCCTCCTTGCCTTATCTACCTACCCGCTCGCCGTGCGGCAACACGGCGCCATCACGCCGGGCATTCAAGCCCTGTCCTCCTCTGTTCCACTCGTACAACCTTCGTAGTAGATCGAGTCGTACCAATAGTGGTGTAATCAGTTTACGACAATGGCTCACCAGCTTCTACTGGAATAACCCGAAGTTACTAGAAAAATGTAAAAGACTCTCAAACAACTAAATATATATTGAATGATCTGCATTCCAAGCAAACCTATGGCTAGCTAAGTAGCATTGGGAGATACCTTTTGTTTCTATTGACGAAATCAGCTCCATTGTCTAAGAAAATGTATCTAAACAAAATTAAAATTGAACCGGAATTTAGATGAATGTCAGAGGCTGATGTCTGCGTCCCAATTGAGAATCGGTATAGGAGCGATATATCATTCAACAATTTGGTATTTTCATATTGCACAATTTTAAATAACAAGATCAAACCAGAGGGAGATACCATAAAGCAACAATGCTTACCAGGAGATTGATGTATATGGTTTACAAGTAAGAACAATTATGAGAATAATATCATATGAATATATTAAATTACTTCCACATCAGTTCTTCTATACAAATCATAAATTACCCCTAAAATATTTTTACGTTAATCAGTCATAGAAATTGAGGGTTCGATTGGAGTGCGATAAGCAATGAAGCTAAGCTAATCAGCCAAAAAAAACAACAGCTGTTATCATAGGATGTGGCACGGAGAAAATCATGCATACAAACATGATATAGCCTGGTGCAAAATCATAATTCATATGATATGGCCAAAAGCAAGAACTCTCAATTGTAGGTGGAAATGAATTTACCACAACATGCTCAACAATGGTAAAACCTGACTACAAAGTGGTCAAAATCTTATCTAATTAGGGTGGGAAATTACCACAATGCAGGTTCATGCGGTCCGACGAATGCTAACTATTTGAATAATATAATCTGAAAGAGTTACTAGAATTCCAATGGCTTGAGACAATAGTTAGGGTACGGAGTTACTATAATTTAACGTCAAGCTATTCTAAGGAAACAATTACTATAGTGAGGAGTCAAATTTACCATGGAATTATGAAAATTTACATGAACGAGTTGACAAATAGGATGAGGATTACAATAATTTAGCCTATGTGAACAAAATTACAACAATTGGGCCTATGTCAATTGTGAAGCTACCGAGGAACCAATTACTATATTGGTAAAAAGTGTTAGTACGATAATGCAAATAGTTCATGACGATAATATGGAGTTACTAGAGTCCATATTAGAGTACGTAATGCAATTGGTCATCTCGTAATTTACCATGAGAATTTAACAAGTAAAATTGCTTATTCTGTGGCCGGATCCGGTGGAGTGCCAGAGCTCACCTGCCTATGCTGGATCTGACAATGCTGAGGCCCAGCGCTAGGGTATCCGCCGCAGACATCGTCTTTGCTCATCCATGCAGGCTGAGGCAGCAACCCGAACATTGGACAACGTCAGGAGACGCGGGCACGGCACGCCGGCGCAGGGGTAGCAGAGGCCTGGCGGGCGTGGTGCGAGGCAGCGGGGAAGGGGCGAGTGGCTGCGCGGGGGGCACTCACCTGCGGCGGCTGCGGGTGGCGGAGTGGCGCGAGGCAGCGGGGGAGGATCAGGCGGCCGGGCCGGGGTCGCTCACCCGCGGCGACCGTGCTCGCACCCGAAGCGGCGGCCTCACTCCCTTCCTCCCCGCACCCAGGCCCAGCACGCTTGGAACGCCATCGCCATGGCTGCTTGTAGTGGATGATGGTGCAGAGGACCAGGACCGCCGGATCCGAGCGCCGGTGATGAGGGCACCACCTTGGCCACCGCTGGAAGCCACCGGATGCGGGCGCCGGCGAGGACAGGGCACCGGATCCGAGCGCCGGTGATTAGGAGGGGCGGCTGCGTCGGTGTTGACACTGGTTTGTTTGAGTTTCTGCTGGGTACGTACGATCTGCGACTATGAGCCACTCACTGGAGCCGGAGCCAAGCGAGCCTAACTATGGTGGAGCCGAGCCGATGGGATGAAACGTACGGTGAGGACGGGGACAACCTGTGCTCGCTGGACTGCGTGGTTTGGGTCTGGCTGCAGAATAGTATATTCTGAGTCCGGCTACAATACATACATACGTATACATATATACATATATATATATATACATTATATATATATGTATATGTATATACATACATGTATATGTATATACATACATATATATACGCCTGAGCCATCTGACTGAGCCAACCTGCTCGGGTTCCACCGACCAGCCGACCACGTATGGCAAGCCCCAGAAACACCTCCTCAGCCCGACCCCACATTATCCGCACCTCCATCCCACCCGTCCCAATCAGATCTGGCAGTCCTCAGACCATACCCGCCAAACCACCTCCACCCCATCGCCGCATCCATCACCGCCACCGCCTGCAACTCCGCAGTCATTGATTCTGGATCTGAGGCCCCTCCCCACTCCCGCCTCCTCTCGTCTGCGCCCCTCCCCGTCCCCACTGCTGCCCTCCTCTCGTCCGCGCCCCGGCGGCGGACGGTTACTGTGCTGCCCCCTCCCTGTCTTCGGCAGCGCGAGTGGAGTGGAGGATAGTCGCACCGCCGCTGCCCCTCCTCCCTTCCTCACCCCTCCCCTCTTCGGCCGACGGTGGAGCCCTCCCTGTCTTTGGCAACGCGAGCAGAGTGAAGGACGGCCTCCCCGTCGCCGCCCTCCTCTCTTCCGTGCCCCTCCCCCCTTCAGCCCACGGCAGACAGGTACCGCGCCGCCCCCTCCCCGTAATCTGCAGCGCTAGCAGACAGTGGTCGTCGACAGTCGATGGCCTCCCCTCTGCTACCCCCTTCCCGTCCTCGCCCCGGTGTTCGGCTATGCTGCCTCCTCAGCCAACTCCTGGGTGGCCATCAATCTGTATGCAAACGAAGGTCGTAATTAACATCGCTCCCATTGCACAAGATGAACTGTTGTTTGCTATATTCGTTACGGTTTCATTTTTCTTAGATTTTTATGCAGTTCCACTGGCCTGAGCATGAAGTCTGTGGATCGTCCCCCTCTCAATCCGAAGCGTATAACTATCGAATCAAGCCAGGAGTGCTTCAGTGTTGACATCCCGTGCCCATCGGCTCCCGGAGACCCTCCCAATTCCTTCGTTCCTAGCAGCCCTCCGCCAACCAGGCCACCCAAAAAGAGACCCGCTGGGCAGGGTCATCCTCCCAATGTTCTGCCTCAGGATGAAGATGAGGACGATGACTTCATGCGCCCTAAGAAGAAGCGCGATGTCACTGTGCCTACCAAGCAGCTGCGATCCTCACCACGACTGTCATCTCCTGCTGCCTCCAATGTTACAAAATCTATCAGAAATCTTGTCACTAAGAGGAAGAAAGTCAAGGGCACCCCACAGCAGGTTAGTTGTACTAATCTAGTTACTCTATCAGTTTTTGTGGTACACCGGATAATATATATGCCCAACATTAGTTGTACATTCCTAATTATTGACATCACTCAATTATGTATGCATATCATTCCACAATTTATGAATGACACTCACAACATCTTATCTATCAATGGTACTATTTATGCATATATTTGCACCATTTATGCTTTTATTTTGTTTCAAATCTCCACATTGTTATGCCTACCCTCCTGGCTATGAACTTTATATGTACATTCTTACCCAATTAGTATTCCAAAACTCATCATTGTATACATGCCCACATTTTGTTGTATTTATTCGCATCACTGTATTATTTACGCATACCGTTGCACCATTTATGCA
Source organism: Paspalum vaginatum (assembly GCA_030272315.1). Taxonomy (NCBI): domain Eukaryota; kingdom Viridiplantae; phylum Streptophyta; class Magnoliopsida; order Poales; family Poaceae; genus Paspalum; species Paspalum vaginatum. The sequence goes on from CM059017.1 coordinate 21,187,206, forward strand.
ACTCACCGGGAATTTGTTTTGCCTACCCTGTCTCTTTTTATGCATATCAAAGCATTATCTATGCATATCATTGACTTATTTATGTATATCATTGCACTAGTTATGCTTACTGCTTCACTTTTTGCACATATGCCCACATTTTGCTGTTTTTATTCACATCACTGTATTATTTATGCATATCTTTTGCACCATTTATGCATCTGACGTGGTATTGTTTTTGCTATCCATGTGACTAGTTATGCATACAAATTGCACTATTTATGATTATGCTATATGTGTATGTCCACCCTACTGGTTATGGATTTTAGATGTATATGCTTACACTATTAGTACCCATCTTGGAATTTTTTTGGCTACCTATGTCACCATTTATGCATCCAATTGCATTACTTATGATTATGATATATATACATGTTGACTGATACCCATCATCTCACTTGGTTTATGACTTTTGTGTTAGAGGATTAACATCAGATGCATCCCCCAGGATGTTCTTGAAACCATTTCCATCATCGAATGAAAGGCAGCGGCAAGGCATTGCGAGGAAAGGTTTCTCTGACATCCTTGACATGACCCTTGATGCTATAGGGAGCCGCTCACACCTTTGTTGGCTAATGGATAAGCTGGATCCCAAAGACATGACCATTCGCCCTGGACCAGGCAAAGAGCTCAAAATTACCAAGGACACCGTTCGCCTCATCCTTGGTGTACCATGTGCGGGTGGTGGAAAGCCCCTAGGCATCGACGCAATAGCCGCTGCTGATAGGCTAAGGTCCTCACTTAGCCTTAGCAAAGATGAGTTTACCGTTGCAAAGCTGCAAGACAGATTAAGATTAGGGGAAGACGATGACCTCTCCATCAGATGCTTTTTTGTGATCTTATTCAATCGATTGTTTTTCCCGTCTGCTAGCTGGAACATATCTAACACTGAGGTGCTCTCGACGGAAGAGATGGATCGTTTCCCTGAGATCGATTGGTGCCACATTATATTCAATGGCATCTACAATGGTGCACGGAGTTGGCACGAAAGAAGCATGACAAATTCTTCTACAACGATATACGGATGCTGCATCGTTGTACTTGTAAGCCCCATATGCCTTTTTTGTTTTTTACAAAGTCCCCCCATTAAATTACCATTTTGTACCCATGTCATCTATGTAGGACCGAGACGTGCGACTAGAGGTGGGGTGAATTGGAGCACTTGAAAACTCAAAAACACAACCCTCAAGAAAATGCTCTGCAAAGCTCAAGAGAAACAGAGCTAGGTACGTGCCTAGCAGCGCAAGGGTGCCGTCCTACTGAAAGGATACGCACCAATGCGGGAAAACTCAAGATCCAGCCAAGAATGGCATCGAGGCAACGAAACAATGCAAATCCAGCCACACGACACTCATCGTACCAAGGTGCGTCTCACTGACTGACAATAAGCAAAGAGAATGGTCTTACAGTGGGGAATGCACAAAACAAGAGCAGAAACACAGCGGAAAAATCAAACTGGGAAGAACACAACAGCTCCCTGGCAGGACCGGACTGTCCGGTGGCCAACACCGGACTATTTGGTGGGACCGGACTATCCGCTGCTTGCTGCCGGACTGTCTGGTGGCACGGCCCGAACAGCGCCTCTCGCCGGACTATCCGGTGGGCGCTGCCGGACTATCCGGTGGAACCGGACTGTCTAGTGGCCTCTGCCGGATTGTCCGGTAGAGTCGCAGAAAGGGCGTTTTCAAACCCAAACTTGATCAAACATTGTCCAATCTTTACAAAATTTTGCACAGGCTATCTGGACCCTATTCCAAAGATTTTTCCAAAAGATCAACTCAAACTGACCACAGAATCAACGGGAATTTCAGATCTCGTGAAATGGCAATCCTTGGTCAAGAAAGGGGAAAACCCACAAGAGGCTTGCTCATGGCAATCCAGTAGGATTGAGATGAACTAAGTCATGATCTCCACATCCTTGCAAGTCCAGAACATCAGCAAGGAAAGGGATTCAAGCTTGGCCAACAAAAACACCCAAAAGCCAAGGATTGAACCCAAAAACCAAAAAGAGAGAGGGAGGAGAAGAACACTAGGTTGCTACGCGAATTTGCTTCGATTAAATGCCCAAGATGGGTCTAAAGATTCAGCATACAAGCAGAAATTCGTCCCAAGCAACCACCCTCACCTTCCCTCAAGATTAGGAAGGCTAAATCCTACTCTAACCTCCCTAACAATGGAGCTCAAGGCTTAAGGATGAAAATCACCAAGTAAAGACTAATCCTAGCGGCCAAGAGTCACAACTAATGACCTACCTTCGACCTATTTATACCCGAGTGCTATTTAGACAGTTTTGCACTTAGGTCCCTACAGCTAGACAAACCCTAAGGACTCAAACGAAAGATTACAGGATATTTCGGGACGGACGACCACGATGAAGTCTTGATCTTCATAAGTTCCACGCAATCCTCAGATGTTCTCCACGTGGCTAGTAGTACAATCCGCGATCCGCCCCCGGTTTTGAAGTCAGAAACCGGGAAACTTTAGGAAGTCTCCGCTTGGGCCGGATTTGGCCCATCTTCTCTATCTTAGCGAGTCGTGGCCCAACTCACCAAGGCTTGGGTAGCTTGGGTGGTAGTTTTGAGCCGAAGCCACCAAAGCCTCCCCTCGCATGCCTTTGCGCCACGCATTTGGGTTGGAGCACCGCGGTGGTGCCCGGCATCCCCTGTCCATCGGGGCAGTCTCACAGTCCTTCGGAGGACTTACTCCTACCGTCATCGTGCCGCTCCTCTGTGTACCGAACTCCCATGGCCGACAGATGCCGAGCATGCCTCCAGTCCTTCGGAGGACTTTCCTCTACCTCCAGTCCATCGGAGGGCCTCCTGTCCATCTGAGGTCTTGTGCCCAAGTCCTTCTAGGTCTTGCTACTGTTGACAATCACTCATCACTCCACAGGGAATGGAGCCAGTCCATAGGCTCTCAATCTCCCACTTGATGAGTGCATTGTCAACACCTTCAACTTGTAACCTGAAATAGAACAAAGACAAAAGGAAAAGTGTAAAATCGAAAAGAAAGAAGAAAAAGAAGAAGTTGCTCAAGATGCCCAAAAGCCAAATACTAGCAGAAAAGGGCAAATTGAGACAACAAAAACAAAACCAAAGATCGACCCCCTAAGACAAGGGAAACCGCTCAACGCAGTCGATCAAACTAAAGCATGACCCCTCAAGAAAGAGGCAAAATGGCTCAACACAGTTATGCTAAGGCAAAACATCGGCTCCTCTAGAAAGAGGCAAAAGGCTCAACGCACCGAAGCAAGAGCATGCTAAAAGCTCAAACTCCCTCTCAACTAGATCTCTACAGAGTCCTCCCCCTTGGTCCAACATCTCTCTCTCCTCAAGGGTCAACATCTTCCCCCCTTGTTGACAATGGACACATCAAGGGTTCATAGAACTCAACTCCCCTTGAAATGGACAACTCCCCCTCAAAATATGCCATGAAATGCAGGAAGTGTACCATGAAGAGCTCAACAGGGATGAAAAGCTAGTAAGTACAAGTTCTAGCATACAGAGCAAGTGAGGGCAAGGAAGCATGCAAACAAGCTCAATTGAATCTATCTTATACAAATCAGGAGCATGTTTTACAGGGTTGTTGAAAAGAAAGCATCACCAACATGAATAGCATCTAGCAAGATAGGCATGAACAGCAAGATGCTAGCAAAACATACAAGGTGTGCTACTCTCAACCAAGGCATCTACAACAGGCCATAAGCAATTTAGAGACTTGCAGATTTCAGATTTAGCAATTTTGAACTTCAAGCAAATCAGATCATGTGCCAGGGGTTATTTACTTGTCTTTGCCACTTCTTACCAACCAATGCCAAGCCTAGGTTCAGAAAACCATCAGAAGCTTAAGACAAGATTTTGGTCATACACAGCCTAGTCCAAGTTCATGCCAAAGTGCAAAGGCAAGCTATCTCAAACTAGATCAGTGTGACAAGTGAACCCACCTGGATCTTTTCAATTTAGCTCATAGGACACCACTTGTAAACAACATTCATTCATATTTCAGATTTGGGCAAGGTGTCATAAATGCTTAGGCATCAACTTAACAAAGGCATACGACTAGCATATCCAAGCATGAAAAGATAGCATAGCATTCAACATTCCTACACATACTAGGTAGCCAAGTCAAGTGGTGATCATGGTTTTTTATTTTCAATAAAAGTGACTGAGCTCACAAAAGATATTAGACAGATTCAAGGAGCTTAGTCAACCATGATCATGCAAGCAACTGTACAATCTAGCACAAGCAAGTACTAACTTGTCATACCAGAAGAGCTCTAGTGCTAGTGTAAGTGAAAATGCATATGTTACAATGCAATGCATGGTATGATACAAAATGCAAGAAAACCAAAGAAAAGCAAAGAAAAAGCAAAACAAAATCCTAAACTACACCAAAGTTACCCCAACCTAAAAGGGGTAACAAGCACCAAGCTCCCCACGCAAGTGAGCAAACACGCTAAGGTCTAAGGGCTTGGTGAAGATATCGGCCAACTGGTTCTCAGTCTCTACATGGATCAAGTCTATATCTCCCTTCTCATAGTGATCTCTCAAGAAGTGAAACCTCACGTCTATGTGTTTGGTTCTAGAGTGTAGGACGGGGTTCTTAGCTACAGAAATAGAAGAAGTAGAGTCTACTAGGAGAGGGATCATCCTAAAACTGAGACCAAAGTCGCTCAAGGTGGACTTCATCCAAAGCAGCTGGGAAGCAGCAACTAGCAGCAGCAATGTATTCAGCTTCTGTGGTGGAAGTGGCTACGCTAGATTGCTTGCGTGATGACCAAGAGACAAGAGAAGAACCGAGAAACTGGCAGGTGCTGGAAGTAGACTTGCGCTCCAGCCGACAACCCGCAAAGTCAGCAGCCGAATACCCTCTGAGAGAGAGCAACGAAGCTGAAGAGAACCAAAGACCAAGCTCCGGAGTGTATTTCAGGTATCCTAAAGATGCGCTTCACCGCTTGACGATGTGATAGCCTTGGTAAGGCCTGAAAACGCGCACAGAGGCAGACGGCGAACTAAATGTCCGGCCTGGTCGCCGTCAGGTACAGAAGTGAGCCGATCATCCCTCGGTACTCTCTTTGGTCCACCACCTCCCCTTCTTCATCAGCAACAAGAGCCATCTGTGTTGACATGGGAGTCACCATGGGCTTGAGATCTCCCTTGTCAAACTTCCTCAAAATGTCCTTGGTGTACTTGGCTTGATGAACGAAGGTTCCTTCTGGGCCTTGCTTGATTTGAAGCCCGAGAAAGAACTGAAGCTCACCCATGAGACTCATCTCGAATTCACTGCTCATCTGTTCAGCAAACTTAGACACCAAAGCGTGAGATGAACCACCAAAGATAATGTCATCAACATATATCTGAACTAGAAGGGTGTCACCGCCACGACTCAACAGAAACAAGGTCTTGTCTACTGAACCCATCACAAAACCAGACTTGAGCAGAAAGGCTTTCAACCTAGCATACCAAGCTCTTGGAGCTTGCTTCAGACCATACAGGGATTTTCTCAACTTATACACCCGGTCTGGAAACTTGGCACTCTCAAAGCCAGGATGTTGTCTCACATATACCTCCTCCTCTATGTAACCGTTTAGAAAGGCTGACTTGACATCCATCTGCATGCAATTTGAAGCGTTTAGAGGCAGCAAAGGCAAGCAGAATCCTAATAGCCTCTAAACGAGCTACAGGAGCAAAGGTCGCTTCATAATCTATCCCCTCCTTCTGACAGAAACCATTGGGCTACCAATCCAGCTTTGTTTCTCACAACCATCCCATCCTCACCCTGTTTGTTCTTGAAAACCCACTTGGTTCCTATAGGGTGGCAATTTGGTGGTGGTTCAACTAAATCCCAGACATGGTTTCTCTCAAAGTTCTCCAACTCCTCATGCATGGCGTTCACCCAACTAGGATCAGATAATGCATGTGACACATCCAGGGTTCGAAAGAAGCAACAAATGCGGAGTGACAGAAAAAGGCTAGAGAGTTAACCGAAGAGGGTGTGACACGCTGGTGTAGATCTCCAATCATCCTGTCTGGAGGGTGATCCCGCTGGACCTGCTGAGATGGAACAATCTCGGAGGTCACCTCCCCTATGTCCTCAGCGGGGCCAACCTCTGCTCGAGCTTGCGATCGGGGGAGTGAGGAGGAAGCCGTAGGCAAGGGTCCTCCTTCATCTTCAGAGCTCGTAGCAGAGGGGGCAGGAGTTGCAGCCGGTGCAGTGGCTCCTGCATCACCAATATCTGCTTCGCCTTCCTCATCTTCAAAGATGGGAGCGCCTTCTTCATCATCACCTGAAAGCTCAAATGCAGGGGTTGTGCAAGGCATAGATTCATCAAAGGAAACTTCACAGGTCTCAACCACTTGTCTAATATCAAGGATCCACACTCTATATGCCCTAGAGCTAGAGGCGTACCTAAGAAAAATACCATCCAAGCAGCGAGATTCAAATTTGTCCAAATGCCCCCCCCCTTTTGAGCACAAACCATTTGCAGCCAAATGCACGCAGGTGCTTGACGCTAGACTGCCTACCAAACCGTAGCTCGTACGAAGTCTTTCCCAAGAAAGCTCGTAGGAAAATGCGGTTGGCGATGTAACAGGCCGTATTCATAGCCTCAGCCCAAAAGCGTCGCGGAGTCCTATGCTCATCAAGCATCCTCTGCGCCATCTCAACAAGTGTGCGGTTCTTTCATTCCACAACACCATTCTGAGGTGGGGTATAAGGAGACGAGAATTGGTGATCAAGACCAAGGTCACGACAAAAAGTTTCGAAACGAGAGTTACGAAATTCTCCGCCATTATCGCTGCGGATAGCCCTCATGGTTTTATGACTCTCATTCCTTAACCTCAAGACCAGATCCCGAACAAACCAAAAGCTTCATCTTTGAATTCCATGAAGAACACCCACGAATAGCGAGAAAAGTCGTCCACAACTACAAGCACATACCACTTTCCACTGACTAACTGTACCCGAGCAGGACCAGCCGTGTCCATATGTAGTAGCTCACTCGGGTAAGAAGTCATCACCTGATTGACAGGTGCATGAGAAGCAGCAACCATCTTGCCATGACGACATGGGTGGCATACTAAGTCCTTTTCTGCTTTCAAATTGGGTAATCCTCGGATCAGACCCATCGAGCTCAACCTGGCTAGCAGATCAAAACTCAAATGGCCAAGCCTCCTATGCCACTTCCAAATATCAGCAGAAGGACTAGCAACCAAACACCGAGGAGGGCCAGAAATAGATGCAAGGTCAACCTTAAAAACCTACCCATAGGGCAAAATCCGACAAACAAGGTTTTCCTTAGCATCAAGCACACAAGAAGAACCCTCCTTAAAATGAACCTCAAACCCTTCCTTGAGAAGTTGCGAGACAGAAACCAAATTGAACCCCAAATTCCTCACCAAAGCAACTTCTCTCTGGGAAAGCTTGCCAGAAAGAGCAACAGAACCAACACCCAACACTTTACCTTGACCATTATCCCCGAATGTGATGTACTCCTTGGTGCTTACAGGGTTGAGGCTAGAGAACCATCTACGGTGCCCTGTCATGTGCCTAGAGCAGCCAGAGTCCATGATCCATATGTCCTCTAGGCCTCGATCCTACAAAATCAAGGAAAGCGAGAGTGAGCAAATGGTCCAGCACTGGGGTTAGTGTAAGTGCTGAACCAGTGCCGAGCCATTTGCTCAAAAGTGGGGTAAGCACAGTCAAAGTAAGCATCATGTCTACCTGGGTACCCATGACCTCTAAAGCGTGAGCTCTCAAACCCTCTACCTCCAAAGCCTCGGTCAGAAGATCCATAGCTGCGCTGAAAAAGAGTAGGAGCTCGACCGGAAAAGCGTCTCTCTCCACTAGGAGCACGGGCCTGAAAGCCGCCTCCTCTCTCACCAGCAAAGCGGTCTCTCATCTCACCGCGACGAGGAGGATCCTGCCTACCACCCTGATAGAACTTATCCTGATTCCCCCAGGCTCTCTCCTGCCTCTCAACTCGCTTCCTCCTGAAGCAAAACTCCTCCAAGTGGCCATTCCGCTGGCAAAAGTCGCAGTGGTAGACAGGCCTCTTGGGAGTGGGGTTAGGCTGAGCCTTGGGCTTAGGTAGAGTAGCCTTGGGTGGAATAGGCTACTGGACTATCTTCTTGCTCACTGGACGCTTGAGAATCTCAGTCACTACTCTGTCCAGCTTAGCCTGTGAGGGCTTGGGCGTCCAAAACTGCTTCTTTGGGGCAGCCTTGGGAGGCTCGTGGTAAACCCCATCAACGGTAGGGCTAGGCTGAGGAGAGGCAGTCTTAAGCTTAATTGGGGAACTCTTCTTCTCACTCGAAGTACTGCACTCTCCTAACCCAAGTCCACTCATATCACCCTCAGCTCTCTTGGTGCTCTCCAAGATCATCCTATGTTGGGGCTCTCTAGCATACATCCAACTGAGCACCTCTCTCAAACGGTTGTTCTCATCAACCAAAGTCTGTTTCTCCTCTCTCAGATCCTCCAGTACTAAAGTCTGGGCAGCACAAGTGGGGCAGTCTAGAGAGGGAACAGAGGGAGCAGACTTCTCTAACGTCTTAATGGTGGCATCCCTATCCACCAACATCAACCTCAAAGTGAGACAGTTCTCACAAGTGTCAGGAGGTGCTGAAAGCACCTCAAGGTCAGCTCTCAACTGCACGAGCTCACTCTCCAAGGTAGGACAAACCATGCACGCACCCAAAAGCGTGGGTCTAGCCCTAAGCTCCTCCATCTCCTTGAGCTGTCCCTCACACCTCACTTTCAGCTCAGCTATGTTAAGAGCTAGGTGAGGGCACATCTCACACTCTGGCACATCACTCAAAATAGGCTCATCCAGTTTAGACTGGAGCTTGCCTAAATCTACCTTCAGCCTATGCATCTCCTCTACCTGATGAGCGTACTTGCTCTTCTGCTCACAGAGATCTCTCATCAAAGTCTCACAGGTAGGGCACTCAAGCTCACTAGGCTGGGCTGACACACTCTTCAGCTTCTCTATCTCAGCTAAAGCATCAGCCAACTTGGCCTTCTGCTTCTGCAGCTTCTTAGCTGCCTTCTCCAACAACCTATCCTGGGCTTTCATCATGTATCCTATATGCATGCTGAGAATTTTTGATACGTGGCATTGTTCAAACTTCTTGGCTTCCCTTCTAATATATGATTAGTAATCACATAATCTGAACGCTTTGTAATAAGAGCTATTCTCTCCGTTCTAATTTATAGTTCGTTTGACTCTTTTGGCATCCATTCAAACTAGGCTCATCTTATTCATAATATTTGCGAATATGTAAAAAGATTTAATTCATAGTTAAAGTATATTATATGCTAAACTTAATGACAATAGAAGTAGATGATAATTGTGAAATTTTTTTAATAAGACGAGCTGGTTTTACCGGATGCAAAAAAAGTCATGTGAACTATAAATTGGAACGGAGGGAGTATGTGCTTTGAGCATATCAGGCTTTGACACTATGAATATAGTTTATTATCAAGAGGAGTCAAGATTATTGAATTGACAAACTAATAAACTCTAGAATTAATAAACATGTACCGTTTAGGAGAGATACAATTTATAATATGCTCGGCCCATTGAGATCACTAATTTGTTATTGTATTAGAACACCTTGCCCCATGTGCATCAATGATATTTTTGTTAGACACAAATACGTGCATCCATGTGTCTCTCACTCGCTCTCAAATTTCTTAGTTGCTAGTGTTAAGATGACAAAAAGATCTTGTTCGTCAGTAGTGTTAAGATGACAAAATGGTGGCATGCGAACATTGGCGTGGCGCTATATGATTTATTAAATATAGACACCAAAAAAGGTGAAACATTTCTTAGAGACCATTCATGCGAACAAGAAGGCCGTTCTCCCATTGCAAAGCATAGCGAACAAGTCAATACTTCCATGGACAAAAATTCTAGGTGCATTCCTGGAAAAATAGATGCTGACCAGCCTATAAGTATGGTGCCAAGAAGATAGATGCTCACACACAATCAATCACCATCTCATATATTTCTTTTGCTATTCCCTCTCATGCAACTCCACTCCCCCGTGGACTCTAGCGATTCCGTAGCCCTAGGCTACAACTAGTGCAAACAGTGCTTTCGAGAAATTGTGCCAATCAGTATCAGATAAACCATCATGCGTCAAGGTGATTGAGTCCATCCCTGGGATCAAAGCACAAGAGACCTTGTCTCAAGCATCTGATTATGGAAAGAATGCGCATTTGTGCCTGCATTTTGCAGCTGCCAAGGCAACAAAGACAAAGGCAATAGCAGGCACTATGGTCGCTGCTGCAAAGGGCAAGGAATCCAATTGCCTCAAAGCATGTGCCGCGAACCTTACTTCAATTGCTCACGTGTTGCGAGATCTCCCTGCTGGGCGCGACGACATGAATGCCTATCTCACTTGTAAGGAATTTAGAGCGACGTTGAAAGGCCGTGACCCACCTGTTTGTGAGAAGGACTGTTGGAACAACCCGTCATCTTCACCCGATGAGACCATCATCGCAGACAAATTCCATGATATCTCGAATGTGGTGAAAGTCGCGAATAGCCAAATCGAAATTATATTTCCTTGGCCCGATGAGTATGGTGACCAGGTTTAATATTTCTCTTCTTTATATCTGGATACAATAAGTGTTGTTACACCTAGGGTCATCGAACAACCACAATCTTTTGAGCATTTGTATGTTTGTATTTTTTTTATATGTGTACTAGTCAACTTGGCCCCCAACATATTGTTTTTGGTTGTAAAAACTGTTTACTATTGCAACTGTGCAATTAATGTTGTATTCATGGTCACTGCAACATCAAATGGATACTTAGTTGTTCATTCTTTGTTCCCCTCAATAAAAATTCATGCAAAATTGTACGACAATGTAATTGTTTGTATAACTCATGTATATTTGATTAGAAGAAACTATATTATACTTGCAATCTATATGTACATGTGTGGACAAAGACGGTCCAATATTGCTTAATAAAGTTATTACGATTTGGGTTGCAATGTGTTATCCTCATTGACATGATGTTATGGAAGTTTTACGGTTTGAAAACGAAAATATTTATAGTTAAGAAATTAGTATTTTACAATTGTGGATAAGTTTTTTATGGTCGCAAGCCAAAAAGACCCCCCTTTCGAGTTGTTTTATCGTCTGCGAGGCAACGTTTAAACAATCCCAGAGGACTTTTACAGTTGTGGACTGATTTTATTGTCGTGGGAGAGTTTTTACTGTTGTGGGTGAAAGTCTTGCGGTTGCGGGAGGGCAACTGACACGTTCAACTCAGTCACCAACACTTTTACGGTCGTGGTTGGGAATTATACCTGTTGCGGGTGAGAATTTTACGGTTGTGGGTGGGAGGTTGTGTTTGCAGATGAATTTTACATTTGCGGAAAGAATCTTTTACGCTTGCGTGGGAGAGGCTTGCCTGACGCGTTGAATATTTATTTAGCGCGCTGCGCGCTAAATGGCGCAGTCCTATATATATATACACACATAAACGTTTATGTAGAGATCAAAGTAGAGATCAAATGTTTATGTGTATTCCCTAATCTCCAAAGTATGCAGCTTCTGCCTGAGAAGCCTCGTTGCCTGAAATCACCAGAAATAAGAACAACTTAAATAATATATACATAAAAAAGCTAAAGCCATGCATTCATTTTCCTTTACCTGAACATCAAGCTATATGCATTGTAGAGGTAAATGTAGACACAAAATCCAATATGATAATTGTAAATTTATCTCTAAATTACGATAACCAGAGTTTGTAATTCAAGTAGCATGAACCTGAACATGTACTATATTATGGATCCAAAGTATGATAACGAGCTTGGTTGAAAATTAACGATAATATTGATCATTAAGCCAAATTGTCGATTTTTTCCGAAGCTGTGTGAATCAAGCAAACAAGAACACAAGGAATTACCATAACTAGGCATGAAACAGTTCCACGAATTGGTTACTACAATCTATAATGACAAAATGTATTTACCATGACATAGTTACGCATGATAATTTGAATGGTTTACGTTGATAATTAGAATGAAGAGTTACTGCAATTCAGCACAACCAGTTTTGCGAAACCAGTCACTGTGATATTGAGACCAATTTACCATGCATATCTTATAAGAATCGAATGAATCAAGATGATAATTACAATTTCGTGGCAAGCAACCACAAGACTAGAACACTGATGTGGAAAATAGGCAGACCGTACCATAAGACTATAAGTCATTGCCGTGCAAAATTGATGTATACAATTAGAGTGACCAAAAGACACAGTCACCACGTGACAGGATTACCATACTCTGTAACCATGATACGTGGCGATACCTAAAATGAAAATGGACGCCTAAATCAACTCCTATTCCAAACCAAAAATGGAGTACAAAATTTTAAGTAACAATTAATCTTCAAAGCAAAAAGTACAAAGGCTATGTTAAAACAGATAGGGTGATGGCAGATTGGGGTGCAAACCTACTAATTCTTCGGCACCTCTGTGCAAATCGATCGGCACCAATAATCCTCAATAACAGATCAAAATGTAAACTAGAAATCACCTGATGGGGGCCTATATGTAAGATTACCATTGAAGATTAGCTAATCACTCATTATGTAATTGACTACAAGTTACACAATGACATTTTCAAATTTGTAAAATATCTCTAAAGGAATACCAAAAGGTCCTTTGCCACAAACAAGTTACTCAGTGGCATATTTAATTTCCTACAATATACTGTGGGAAAGAACCGGATATTCAATGCAACGTCATTTAGCACAGGCAAGTTACTACAATGGATATTTAATTTACTAATTGTTAGTATGGACGAAAAAATAAAAAAACATGATAACAAACTCATGCACAGAAAAATGATGCGCATTGACCATAGTTGTTATGACGGGCAAAGTATATGCCCGGAGGCCCAAGCCGCAGGCTGGCCAGAAGACTGGCGTTGTAGAGGATGAATAGATAAGACTAGTGTTAGTTTGGTGTGTCTCAATGAAAATAGGAGATCTATTTAGTTGGTTAGCAGTGTAGGGAAGAGGCTATTTATATAGCCTAAACATTGTATCGGAGAGGGCAGGCAAGTTCAATCTAAAAGGAGATTGCCTCCTTGCCTTATCTACCTACCCACGTACAGCTCGCCGTGCGGCAACACGGCGCCATCACGCCGGGCATTCAAGCCCTGTCCTCCTCTGTTCCACTCGTACAACCTTCGTAGTAGATCAAGTCATACCAATAGTGGTGTAATCAGTTTACGAGCAATGGCTCACCAGCTTCTACTGGAATAACGTGAAGTTACTAGAGAAATGTAAAAGCCTCTCAAACAACCAAATATATATTGAATGATCTGAATTCCAAGCAAACCTATGGCTAGCTAAGTAGCATTGGGAGATACCTTTTGTTTCTATTGACGAAATCAGCTCCATTGTCTAATAAAATGTATCTGAAAAAAATTAAAATTGAACCGGAAAATTACTTTTGACGAGAGTGATGTTAGAATCTTCAGAATTTAGATGAATGTCGGAGGCTGATGTCTGCGTCCCAATTAAGAATCGGTATAGGAGCGATATATCATTCAACAATTTGGTATTTTCATATTGCACAATTTTAAATAACAAGACCAAGCCAGAGGGAGATACCATAAAGCAGCAATGCTTACCAGGAGATTGATGTATATGGTTTACAAGTAAGAACAATTATAAGAATAATATCATATGAATATATTAAATTACTTCCACATCAGTTCTTCTATACAAATCATAAATTACCCCTAAAATATTTTTACGTTAATCAGGCATAGAAATTGAGGGTTCGATTGGATTGCGATAAGCAATGAAGCTAAGCTAATCAGCCAAAAAAAAAACAACAGCTGTTATCATAGGATGTGGCACAGGAAAATCATGCATACAAACATGATATAGCCTGGTGCAAAATCATAATTCATATTACATGGCCAAAAACAAGAACTCTCAATTGTAGGTGGAAATGAATTTACCACAACATGCTCGACAATGGTAAAACCTGACTACAAAGTGGTCAAAATCTTATCTAATTAGGGTGGGAAATTACCACAATGTAGGTTCATGCGGTCCGACGAATGCTAACGATTTGAATAATATAATCTGAAAGAGTTACTAGAATTCCAATGGCTTGAGACAATAGTTAGGGTACGGAGTTACTATAATTTAACGTCAAGCTATTCTAAGGAAACAATTACTATAGTGAGGATGTAGGACCGAGATGTGTGAGTAGAGGGGGGGTGAACAGGAGCACTTGAAAACTCAAGATCACAACCCCCGCGAATGGTGCAATCTACTGACTCGAACCGCGCTAGACACCGTCCACTGAACAGATACGTGTCTAGCAAGCGCAAGGTGCCGTCCACTGCTCGGATACGCACCTGCGAGGAAAAGCCACGTAACTCAACGATCACGAGATCGCAGGTCACGGCAAGCAACGAGCTTTGCAAGTTCCCCACTCGACACTCACCACACCGGAATGCGTCTCACTGGAACACAGCGAGTAAAGAGTCTAGTCAGGCAGTGGGCAAAGCAAAGTCGAAGCAAAACACAGCAGAAGAAGCAATCCTAGAAAAACACAGGCAGCACAGAGGCACGCCGGACTGTCCGGTGGGAGTCACCGGACTGTCCGGTGGCCGACGCCGGATAGTCCGGTGGCAAGGCCGCCGGGCAGTCCACACCGGACTGCCCGGTGAGCCGCGCCGGATGGTCCGGTGGGAACGCCGGATAGTCTGTTAAAGCCTGCGATTCTTGAGCCTCCAAACCCAAACTTGTCCAAATCTTGTCCAAATCACATGAGATTTCACACTGGCTATCTAGACCCTATTCAAAAGCTTTTCCCAAAAGATCAACTCAAAATGACCACGGGAATAGCGGGAATTTCAGGATCTCGTGAGAAGGCAGTCTTTGGCCAAGAAGGGGGAAAACTCAAGAACGACTTGCTCGCGGGATTCCAACTGGATGGAGATGTTCTAAGACATGTTTCCCACGTCCTTGCAAGTCCAAAAGAGGCAAAAGAACAGGATTAACTCATAGGCAAAACAAAACACCCAAAAGCCTTTGAGTTCAACCCAAAAACCAAACAAGAAGAAGGGGGAAGAAGGGGTTGCACACATGAGCACGAAATTGACGAGGAATCTTGCTGGATTGAGAGTGCAAATCAGATTACAAGGTGTTCCTCATAGCCTACCTCCCTTCATCCTCCAACTAATGCAAACTACTAGCCTCGGGGGACTCCAAATCCTAGTCTAAGTACCCGGTTCTCTCGCTAAGCACTTGGCTTATTGGAAACTAAGCCTAGGGCTAAATGATGGTGGAAGAGTCGCCTAAATGACTAGCCACTTAGGTATTTATAGCCTAGGCCTAACGACGCAGTTTTACACTAAGACCCTTATATTACATAAGCGCACGTAGGGGCCAAACTGAAAAGACTTGACTTTCTCGGGGAGGGACGACCGCGATGGAGTCTTGATCTTCTTCCATTGCACGCAATCTCTCGGATGACGTCCACGTGGCCAGTAGTCCAAATCCGCCGATCGACCCCTGATTTTGAAGTAAGAAACCGGCAAACTTTAGGAAGTCTCCGTCTGGGCCGGGCTTGGCCCATCTTCTCTATCTTGGCGAGTCGTGGACCAACTCAACAAGGCTTGGGTAGCTTGGGAGGTGGTTTTGAGCCAAAGCCGCCAAAACCCCCTCGACACGCCTTCGCACCACACACTCGGGTTGGAGCACCGCGGTGGCACCCGGCTTCTCCAGTCCATCGGAGTCGCCTCGCGGTCCATCGGAGGGCTGACACCACCGTTGCCAAGCCGCCCCTCAGTGTACCGAGCTCCCGTGACCGACAGACGCTGAGCATGTGCCTTAGTCCATCGAGGTCTTCATCATCTACTACCTCCAGTCCATCTGAGGTCCTTCTGTCCATCAGAGGACTTGAGCACGTTGACAATCACTCATCACACTAGGAGAGCAATGAAGCCAGTCCATTGGCTCTCAATCTCCCCCTTGATGAGTGCATTGTCAACACCCTTAACCTGTAACCTGAAATAGAACAAAGACAAGAAGGAAAGCGTAAAACCAAAAAGAAAGAAAAGAAGAAGATGTTGCTCAAGATGCCCAAAAGCCAAACATAAGCAGAGAACGGCAAAATGAGACAACAAAAAAAACAAAGCCAAAGATCGACACCCTAAGACAAGGGAAACCGCTCAACGCAGTCGATCAAACTAAAGCATGACCCCTCAAGAAAGAGGCAAACTGGCTCAACACAGTCATGCTTAGGCAAAGCATTGGCTCCTTAAGAAAGAGGCAAAAGGCTCAACGCACTGATGCAGGAGCATGCTAAACTCAAACTCCCCCTGAAATGCATCCTCACAAATGCAATATGAGTGCAAAGCTCTCCCTCAACTAACTCTCGAGAGTTCTCCCCCTTGGTCCAACATTTCTCTCCAAGTCAACATTTCTCTCCCCCTTGTTGACAATGGACACATCAAGGGTTCATAGAACTCAACTCCCCCTGAATTAGACAACTCCCCCTCAAAATATGCCATGAAATGCAAGGAGTGTACCAGAAAGAGCTCAACAGGGATGAAAAGCTAGTAAATACAAGTTCTAGGGTACAAAGCAAGTGAGGGCAAGGAAGCATGCAAACAAGCTCTATTGAATCTATCTTATACAGATCAGGAGCATGTTTTTCAGGGTTGTTGAAAAGAAAGCATCACCAACATGAATAGCATCCAGCAGGGTAGGCATGAACAGCAAGATGCTAGCAAGACGTACAAGGTGTGCTACTCTCAACCAAAGCATATACAATAGCCATAAGCAATTTAGAGACTTGCAGATTTCAAATTTAGTCACTTGTGAATCATAAGCAAGTACTAGAAAGGTGCCAGGGGTTATTTACTTGTCATGCCACTTCTTACCAACCAATGCCAAGCCTAGGTTCAGAAAACCATCAGAAGCTTAAGACAAGGTTTTGGTCATACACAGCTTAGTCCAAGTTCTTGCCAAGGTGCAAAGGCAAGCTATCTTGAACTAAGTCAGTGTGACAAGCAAACCCACGTGGATCTTTTCAATTTAGCTCAAGGAGACACCACTTGTAACATTTTAATTCAGAATTCAGATTTAAGCAAGGTGTCATAAATGCTTAGGCATCAACGTAACCAAGGCATACGACTAGCATATCAGGCATGACAAGATAGCATCGTATTCAACATTCCTACACATGCTAGGTAGCCAAGTCAAGTGGTGATCATGGTTTTTGATTTTTCAAGAAATACAAAAGACTAGCTCACAAAAGATATTAGACAGATTCAAGGAGCTTAGCCAACCATTATCAAGCAAGCACTGTACAATCTAGCACAAGCAAGTACTAACAAGTCATACGAACAGAGCTCTAGTGCTAGTGTAAGTGAAAATGCATATGTTACAATGCAATGCATGATATGATACGAAGATGCAAGAAAAACAGAGAAGAATCAAAGAAAGAAGCAAAGCGAAAAACCTAAACTACAACAAAGTTACACCAACCTAAAAGGGGTAACAAACACCAAGCTCCCCACGCAAGTGTGCAAAAGCAGCTAGCTCTAAGGGCTTGGTGAAGATATCGGCGAGCTGGTTATTGGTGACTACATGGATCAAGTCTATGTCTCCCTTCTCATAGTGATCTCTCAGAAAGTGAAACCTCACGTCTATATGTTTGGTTCTGGAGTGCAAGATGGGGTTCTTAGCTACAAAGATAGCAGAAGTAGAATCTACTAGGAGAGGGATTTTCTCATAGGTCAGGCCAAAGAAACTCAGAGTGGATTGCATCCAAAGGAGCTGGGAGCAGCAACTAGCAGCAGCAATGTATTCGGTTTCTGTAGTTGAAGTGGATACGCTAGATTGCTTGCGTGAGGACCAAGACACAAGAGAAGAACCAAGGAACTGGCAGGTGCCAAAAGTAGACTTGCGCTCCAGCCGACAACCCGCAAAGTCAGCATCCGAATACCCTCGAAGAGTGAGAGTCGAAGCTGAAGAATACCAAAGACCAAGCTTAGGAGTGTATTTCAGGTACCTGAAGACGCGCATCACCGCTTGACAGTGTGATTGCCTCGGCGAGGCCTGAAAGCGTGCGCAGAGGCAGACCGCGAACTGAATGTCTGGTATGGTCACCGTCAGGTACAGAAGTGAGCCAATCATCCCTCTATACTCCCTCTGGTCCACCACTTCTCCCTCTTCATCTGCATCATGCGCCGTCTATGTTGACATGGGAGTAGCCATAGGCTTGCAGTTTCCCATATCAAACTTCTTCAGGATGTCCTTCGTGTACTTGGCTTGATGAATGAAGGTTCTTTCAGGGCCTTGCTTGATCTGTAGCCCGAGGAAGAACTGAAGCTCGCCCATGAGACTCATTTCAAATTCCCTGCTCATTTGTTCAGCAAATCTAGACACCAAAGTGTGATATGAACCACCAAAGATAAAGTCATCAACATATATCTGAACTAGCAGGGTGTCATCGCCACGACTCAACAGAAACAAAGTCTTGTCTACTGAACCCATCACAAAACCAGACTTGAGAAGGAATGACTTCAACCTAGCATACCAAGCTCTAGGAGCTTGCTTCGGACCATAAAGGGCTTTTCTCAGCTTATACACCCGGTCTGGAAACTTGGCACTCTCAAAGTCAGGAGGTTGTCTCACGTATACCTCCTCCTCTATGTAACCGTTTAGGAAGGCTGATTTGACATCCATCTGCTGCAATTTGAAACCTTTAGAGGCAGCAAAGGCAAGCAGGATTCTAATGGCCTCTAAACGAGCTACAAGAGCAAAGGTCTCTTCATAATCTATCCCCTCCTTCTGACAGAAACCCTAGGCTACCAATCCAGCTTTGTTTCTCACAACCATCCCATCATCACCCTGTTTGTTCTTGAAAACCCACTTGGTTCCTTTAGGGTGGCAATTTGGTGGTGGTTCAACTAAATCCCAGACATGGTTTCTCTCAAAGTTCTCCAACTCCTCATGCATGGCGTTCACCCAACTAGGATCAGATAATGCATGTGACACATCCCGGGGTTCGAAAGAAGCAATAAATGCAGAGTGGGAGAAGAAGGCTAGAGAGTTAACTGAAGAGCGTGTGACACGCTGATGTAGACCTCCAATCATCTTGTCTACTGGGTGATCCCGCTGGACCTGCCGAGATGGAACAATCTCGGAGGTCACCTCCCTTGCGTCCTCAGCGGGGCTAGCCTCTGCTCGAGCATGCAGTTGGGGTAGCGAGGAGGAAGCCGTAGGCAAAGGTCCTCTTTCATCTTCAGAGCTCGTAGCAGAGGGGGCAGGAGTTGCAGCAGGCGCAGTGACTCCTGCATCACCATCATCTACTCCAACTTCCTCATCTTCAAAGATGGGAGCACCTTCTTCATCATCACCTGAAAGCTCAAATGCACCGGTTGCGCAGGGCATAGATTCATCGAAGGAAATCTCACAGGTCTCAACTACTTGTCTGGTATCTAGAATCCACACTCTATATGCTCTAGAGCTAGAGGCGTACCCTAGGAAAATACCATCCAAGCAGCGAGATTCAAATTTATCTAAATGACCCCCTTTCTTGAGCACAAAGCATCTGCAGCCAAACGCTCGCAGGTGCTTGACGCTGGGCTGCCTACCAAACCGTAACTCGTACGAGGTCTTCCCAAAGAAAGCTCGTAGGAAGATGCGGTTGGCAATGTAACAGGCCGTATTCACTGCCTCAGCCCAAAAGCGTCGCGGAGTCCTATGCTCGCAATGTGCGGTTCTTTCGTTCCACAACACCATTCTGCGGTGTGGTATAAGGAGAAGAAAATTGGTGCTCAAGACCTAGGTCACGACAGATGGTTTCAAAGTGAGAGTTCCGGAATTCTCTGCCATTATCGCTGCGGATTGCCCTCATGGCCTTATGACTCTCATTTCTCAACCTCAAGACCAGATCCCGAACAAAACCGAAAGCCTCATCTTTGAACTCCATGAAGAACACCCACGAAAAGCGAGAAAAGTCGTCCAATATAACAAGTACATACCACTTCCCACTGACCGACTGTACCCGAGCTAGACCTACAGTATCCATATGCAGCAGCTCACCCGGGTAAGTGGTCATCACCTGATTCACAGGTGCATGAGAAGCGGCAACCATCTTGCCATAACGATAGGGGTGGCACACTAAATCCTTTTCTGCTTTCAAATTTGGCAATCCTCGGAATAGACCCATTGAGCTCAACCTGGCTAGCAGATCAAAGCTCAAATGGCCTAGCCTCATATGCCACTTCCAAATATCAGCAGTAGGACTAGCAACCAAACACCAAGGAGGGCTAGAAACAGATGCACAAGGTTTTCCTTATTATCAAGAACACAAGAAGCACCCTCCTTAAAACGAACTTCCAACCCTTCCTTGAGAAGTTGCGAGACAGAAACTAAATTGAACCACAAACTCCTAACCAAAGCAACTTCTCTCAGGGAAAGCATATCAGAAAGAGCAACAAAACCAACACCCAACACTTTACCTTGACCATTGTCCCCGAATGTGATGTATTCCTTTGAGCTCACGAGGTTGAGGCTGGAGAACCATCTGCGATGCCCTGTCATGTGCCTAGAGCAGCCGGAGTCCATGATCCATATGTCCTATAGGCCTCGATCCTGCAAAGTCAAGGAAAGTGAGAGTGAGCAAATGGTCCGGCACTGGGGTTAGTAAAACTGCTGAACCAGTGCTGAGCCATCTGCTCAAAAGTGGGGTAAGCATGATCAAAGAAATCATCACGACGAGCAGGGTAACCATGTCCTCCAAAGCGTGGTCTCTCAAACCCTCTACCTCCAAAGCCTCGGTCACGAGGTCCATAGCCGTGCTAGAAATGACTAGGAGCTCAACCGGCAAAGCGTCTCTCACCACCAGGAGCACAGGCCTGAAGGCCGCCTCCTCTCCTGTTAGCAAAGCGGTCCCTCGTCTCACCGCGATGAGGGGGATCTTGCCTATCACCCTGGTAGAACTGATCTTGGTTCCCCCAAGCTCTCTCCTGCCTCTCAACCCGCTTCCTCCTGAAGCAAAACTCCTCCAAGTGACCATTCCACTGGCAAAACTCACAGTGGTAGACAGGTCTCTTGGGCATAGGTTGGGGCTATGTCTTGGGCTTAGGTGGTGGCTGTGTGGGCTGCTGGTCTCTCTCCTTGCTCCTAGGAGGTGTGAGGATCTCAGTGACAATCCTATCCAGCTTAGCCTCATAGGGCTTGGGTGTCCAGTACTGCTTCTTTGGGGTAGCCTTGGGAGGCTCATGGAAAACCCCATCAACAGTAGCATCAGGCTGGGGAGAGGCAGTCTTAAGCTTGATTGGGGCACTCTTCTTATCCGAAGTACTGCACTCTCCTAACCCAAGTCCACTCTTGTCACCCTCAACTCTCTTGGTGCTCTCAATTATCATCTTCAGTTGGGGTTGCCTCGCATACACCCAACTCAGCACCTCTCTTAACCTACAGTTGTCCTCTTCAAGGATCAACTTCTCCTCTCTCAAGTTCTCCAGAACTACAATCTGGGCAGCACAAGTGTTACAATCTAGAGTGGGAAATGAGGTAGAAGACTTCTCTAGATTCCTAATGGTGGTTTCTCTATCCACCAGCTGCATCCTCAAAGTGAGACATTTCTAACACGTGTCAGGAGGTGCTGAAAGCACCTCAAAGTCAGCTCTCAATTGCTCTAGCTCACTCCTCAAGGTAGGACAGACCATGCATGCACCCAGAAGCATAGGTCTTGCCCTAAGCTCCTCCAACTCCTTGAGCTGCCCCTCACACTTCACCGTCAGCTCAGCTATGTTAACAGCTAGGTGGGGGCACATCTCACACTCAGGCTCATCGCTCACAATGGGCTCATCCAGTTTGGACTGGAGCTTGCCCAACTCGCTCTTCAGCCTATCCATCTCCTCTACCTGACAAGCATACTTGCTCTTCTGCTCACATAAGTCACTCATCATAGACTCGCAGGTAGGGCACTCAACCTCACTAGGCTGGGCTGGCACACTCTTCAGCCTCTCAATCTCAGCCAAAGCATCAGCAAGCTTGGCTTTTTGCTTCTACAGCTTCTTGTCTGCCTTCTCCAACATCCTATCCTGGGCTTTCAACTCATGACTATTTGCCTCCAGCATCTCAAGAATCTCAGCTTGCTCAGGAGTTACCTTGCCATCGGAGGAAGAGTCATTGTCGCCCTTGTCGTCCTTGTCCTCCAGCGCCATGGAGCAGTACGACCTCCGGTGCTTGCACTTGGACTTGGTGGAGACGAAGCAGAGTCCAGCTGGGCCGCCTTGATCTCTCCTCTTGTCTCGCTTGGTGGCGATCTCCTCATCGCTTGAGCTCGACGAGGGCGAAGAGGAAGTAGACGATCCGCTGCAAATGCCACCAAGCTCGGTGAAGAAAGCCTTGTCCCGCTTCCGGTTGTCCTTCTAGTAGCTCTTGAAAGCCTTCCTGAAACGTACGGGGAGGACGGGGACAACCTGTGCTTGCTGGACTGCGTGGTTTGGGTCTGGCTGCAGAATATACATATATATATATAGATACATACATACATATATATACATAGATACATACATACATACATACATACATACATACATACATACATACATACATACATACATACATACATACATACATACATACATACATACATACATATATATATATATATATATATATATATACATACATACATACATACATACATAGATATATGTATGTACATACATACATACATAAATGTATGTACATACATATATATATGTATGTACATACATATATATATGTATGTACATACATATATATATATATATATATATTTTTTGTATAATAGGAGCCCTGGGCTCTGTTTAATTAGAGGAAGCCTAAGGCACCCGACCGAGCCAACCTGCCCGGGTTCCACCGACCAGCTGACCGCGTATGCCAAGCCCCAGCAACACCTCCTCAGCCTGACCCCACATTATCCACACCTTCATCCCACCCGTCCCAATCAGATCTGGCAGTCCTCGGACCATACCCGCTGCACCACCTCCACCCCATCGCCGCATCCATTACCGCCACCGCCCGCAACTACGCCATCGCCGATTCTGGATCTGAGGCCCCTCCCCACTCCTGCCTCCTCCCCGTCCGCGCCCCTCCCCGTCAACACTGCTGCCCTCCTCTCGTCCGTGCCCCGGCGGCGGACGATTACTGTGCCGCCCCCTTCCCGTCTTTGGCAGCGCGAGTGGAGTGGAGGACGGCCACCCCGCCGCCGCCCCCCTCCCTTCCGCGCCCCTCCCCTCTTTGGCCGACGGCGGAGCCCTCCCCGTCTTCAGCAACGTGAGCAGAGTGAAGGACGGCCTCCCAGTCGCCACCCTCCTCCCTTCCATGCCCCTCCCCTCTTTGGCCCATGGCGAACAGGTACCGTGCCACCCCCTCCCCGTAATCTGCAGCGCTGCAGACATTGGTCGGGCACAGTCGACGGCCTCCCCTCCGCTACCCCCTTCCCGTCCTCGCCCCGCTGTTCGGCTACGCTACCTCCGCGGCCACCTCCTAGGCGGCCATCAATCTGTATGCAAACGAAGGTCATAATTAACATCACTCCCATTGCACAACATGAACTGTTGTTTGCCTATATTTGTTACGATTTCATTTTTCTTAAATTTTTATGCAATTCCACTGGCCCGAGCATGAAGTCTGTGGAATGCCACCCTCTCAATCCGAAGCGTATAACTATCGAATCAAGCCAGGAGTGCTTCAGTGTTGACATCCCGTGCCCATCGGCTCCCGGAGACCCTCCCAATTCCTTCGTTCCTAGCGGCCCTCCGCCACCCAGGCCACCCAGAAAGAGACCCACCGGGTAGGGACGTCCTCCCAATGTTCTGCCTCAGGATGAAGATGAGGACGATGACTTCATGCGCCCTAAGAAGAAGCGCGATGTCACTGTGCCTACCAAGCAGTTGTGATCGTCACCATGACTGTCATCTCCTGTTGTCTCCAATGTTATAAAATCTGTCAGAAGTCTTGTCACTAAGAGGAAGAAAGTCAAGGGCACCCCACGGCAGGTTAGTTGTACTAATCTAGTTACTCTATCAGTTTTTGTGGTACACCGGATAATATATATGCCCAACATTAGTTGTACATTCCTAATTATTGACATCACTCAATTGTGTATGCATATCATTCCACAATTTATGAACGACACTTGCAACATCTTATCTATCAATGGTACTATTTATGCAAATATTTGCACCATTTATGCTTTTATTTTGTTTCAAATCTTCACATTGTTATGCCTACCCTCCTGGCTATGAACTTTATATGTACATTCTTACCCTATTAGTATTCCAAAACTCATCATTGTATACATGCCCACATTTTGTTGTATTTATTCGCATCACTGTATTATTTACGCATACCGTTGCACCATTTATGCAACTCACCGGGAATTTGTTTTGCCTACCCTGTCTCTTTTGATGCATATCAAAGCATTATCTATGCATATCATTGACTTATTTATGTATGTCATTGCAGTAGTTATGCTTACTGCTTCACTTTTTGCACAAATGCCCACATTTTGCTGTTTTTATTCACATCACTGTATTATTTATGCATATCTTTTGCACCATTTATGCATCCCACGTGGTATTGTTTTTGCTATCCATATGACTAGTTATGCATACAAATTGCACTATTTATGATTATGCTATACGTGTATGCCCACCCTACTGGTTATGGATTTTAGATGTATATGCTTACACTATTAGTACCCCTCTTGGAATTTTTTTGGCTACCTATGTCACCATTTATGCATGCAATTGCATTACTTATGATTATGATATATATACATGTTGACTGATACCCATCATCTCACTTGGTTTATAACTTTTGTGTTAGAGGATTAACATCGGATGCATCCCCCAGGATGTTCTTGAAACCATTTCCATCATGAATGAAAGGCAGCGGCAAGGCATTGCGAGGAAAGGTTTCTCTGACATCCTTGACATGACCCTTGATGCTATAGGGAGCCGCTCACACCTTTGTTGGCTGATGGATAAGCTGGACCCCAAAGACATGACCATTCGCCCTGGACTAGGCAAAGAGCTCAAAATCACCAAGCGCACCGTTCGCATCATCCTTGGTGTACGATGTGCGGGTAGTGGAAAGCCCCTAGGCATTGACGCAATAGCCGCTGCTGATAGGCTAAGGTCCTCACTTAGCCTTAGCAAAGATGAGTTTACCGTTGCAAAACTGTAGGACAGATTAAGATTAGGGGAAGACGATGACCTCTCCATCAGATGCTTTTTTCCGATCTTATTCAATCGATTGCTTTTTCTCGTCTGCTAGCCAGAACATATCTAACACTGAGGTGCTCTTGACGGAAGAGATGGATCATTTCCTTGAGATCGATTGGTGCCACCTTATATTCAATGGCATCTGCGATGGTTCACGAAGTTGGCACGAAAGAAGTATGACAAATTCTTCTACAACGATATATGGATGCTGCATCGTTGTACTTGTAAGCCCCTTATGCCTTTTTTGTTTTTTACAAAGTCCCCCCATTGAATTACCATTTTGTACCCATGTCATCTATGCTTAAATCCATGTGCATTTATGCATCCCGTGTAGACTACTTAAATATTTACATATTTGTAGTTGTACTACCTGGATCACCGCCATGCTGGTGCAGCCCCCGAAAACAAGTACGACACACCTCATATCAAATATTTTGACAGAAATACCATAAAAGCATTGACCAGAGCTGATAGGAGGAAGGCACGGCAGGCCAGCGAACCGTTTGGCCATTGCGATGTAAGTTTATCCCTGCACATGGGTTATTCTCGCTCTGGTCAATGTGTGTTCTATGTTTCATTAATATTATTCAGTATATGGTCCTCTACAACATATTCATTTGGGCTTCACTCACACGCATCTCCTTCATTTGTCTAACACTGTTATGGTCTTGTACGCAGTTATTTATGACAGATCTATCATACATATGCGCCTAATTGGATTTTTTTGCATCAGTTCCGAAGCACGACGGAGACATGCTATGCAGCTGCCCGTGAATCCCATGGCCCTCATACGGAACCTAGCAGGGAAAGGACCCACCACGAAGCCGCCCTGGCAGTCATGGCCGCTCTCCACATGCACCTGAAGGTCATGCCCCCGCAGCCTTTCCCAACCACCAAAAAGAACTGCCATGCAGATGCTGATGACAGGAGGCATTGTGATGTAAGTTTACCCCTCTACATCACAATTTGGAGTCTCCACCTATTGCATTTCTGAGCCATTGCAGTTCTGTTTTTTTTTCTTAGTATACACTTTTTATACATTCTTTTCAATATCAGCACATACTTTTACTTTCATCTAGGCCTTAACGGTGGATTGATCCCAATGATCGTAATTCTGATCCGGTCCTATCCACGCCCGGCGTTATAGCGGGAAATACGGCAACTACCGTCAATCATGCGCATTTATTACGCCGGACTCGTTAATCCTTTCCGCAGCAGTTACACAAATTTTACGCTGAATTATACAGATATTTACGACAAATTACACACCGTTTTACGCAACACGGGCACCCACGTCACCCAGTGCCCAGCCCCTGTGCGGACACGCCTGGCCAAGCCCCCCGCGCCCACCCACTGCACCGTGGCCCATTTACCTGGCTCGAGGCTACCTGGTCGGGCTTCCGTAACTAATGCCCTATATATATGTATATATAGAGAGAGAGGTATATTCTGCAGCTAGCCATAGAATAGGTATTCAACAGCCAAACCAAACTAGGCTTGCAACCTTATAAAAAAAACCAGGCTTGCAACCCGGTGCTCTCCGCACCGGCATCTCTAATTAATCCCCGCAATAATTGACATGAGCGAGCCGGGCGGACTGCAGGATGAAGCAGGTGATACATATATATGTGTATATATATACATATATATCTGTATATATATACATATATATATATTTGTGTGTGTAACACACATATAGATGTATATATATATACACATATATACACACACACACATATATATACACATACCTATATATATACATACACATATATACATGTATACATGTATATATGTATGTGTATATATATACACATATATATATACATGTATACATGTATATATGTGTATGTATATATATGTGTATATATATACACATACATATATATATGTATATATATGTGTATATATATACACATACATATATATATGTATATATGTGTATATGTATGTATACATATATATGTGTATGTGTATATATATGTATGTATATATATATATGTAACCAGTCTACACAACTGGATACGGCGGTTGTAAATATCTTAAAAAATTCGGAACGCTGAAAAACAAAATATTCAAGCGCGAATTGGAACGGTTCAAATTCGCTCTGGTACTATTCAAATTCAGCTACTATTCAAGACATATATAAGCAGATAAACCCATATAATATACCTTAATTGATATGGAATATCAATCATTCGGGAGTGGCAGACAATACCCGGATTTTTTCCAAAAGACATTCGAGTGCATCGAGATGTGAGAAGCAAACGACAAATCAAAGATGAATATTCTACAGAAAAAAAGATGAAGGACAAATATTATACTGTGCGCAGTACAATTATTGAAAAATAAAAAGACAAGCTACTGTGGCAAGAATGAAAGCACATAAGAGGCGTCAATTATTGAAGCCATTCCTTAATGACGAAGCAAAGCCCTGGCTCGGCTATAAAACGGAGCACCGGACAGCAGCTTCAAGCATTAGCATCGGCAGAAGCATCCGCATACCCATCGACACACCCATCATCAGAAGCACGGAGACACACAACCACCAGCACACCACCACCCACCTTGTATAATTAAGTAAGTACAATAAAGCCTTGGAGCATCCGGGCAGCGCTTGTAAGATAATCTTCAGTTTGTACTAAGTGCTTGGGGTTTCCCGGAAGAGAAAGCCGTATGTAAGCTTGTGTTTATGAAAATGAAGTAGTTTTCCTTTGAAAATCCCTGCTGTCGTTCCAGTCGGCGTATATGGAGAGAGTTTATATGCTAGGGACCCTATAGGAGGAACCTCTGCGTTTGATGCTCTCGTTTAGCCCGGAGTTGTGGCGCCTGGAGAGCCGTGTCCGCGGAGAAGTGTTCCCTTCGGGTGGAACTGGCTGGGGAGACGATATAACCTCGCCGCATGTGCATAGACTGGGGGATGGTTCGGGAAAGATTAGCTGCTTCTGAAGCAAACCTGCTGAGCATATTGTGAGTACCGAGTAGAACTAAGCAAGCATAAGAGCACAGCCCGGCCGAATAGTTTGGTCTCACCAGCCTGCCAAAGATCCTGTGAAATATTATACTAACGAAGAATTAATAGCCGCTTAATATAATCCTGAAAGCGACATTTGAATTCCTTCTGAAGAGTGAGCAAAGTAGGAATAGTAATTTTCAACTAAGAGTTGCATGCAAAATTAGTGGAGGAAGTGCTCCGTGAATGCTCATCCACTTTCCATATCTTGAAAAGAACCAGAGCGAATTTGAATAGTAGCTGAATTTGAATAGTACCAGAACAAATTTGAATAGTTCCAATTCGCGCTTGAATATTTTGTTGTTCAGTGTTCCGAATTTTTTAGATATTTACAACCACCGTATCCTGTTATCTAGACGCTAGACCCGCTAGACTCTTTAGATATTTACAACCGCCGTATCCGGTTGTGTAAACCGCCGTATCCGGTTGTGTAGACTGGTATCAGAGCCTGGTTTATATTTAAACTATTTAATTTGTGCTTAGTTTATATTTTAAGTATTTATTTTGTGCCTGGTTAATATTTTAAAGTGCTTAATTAATATCTGGTTAATATTTTAAGCGTTAAAGTTGTGCCAGGTTTATATTTTAAGTTGTTAATTATCTCGTTCATATTTTAAGTTGTGTTTTGTTTATATTTTAAGTTGTGTTTATTGTTCCTGTTTAATATTTTATCTTTTCAGTTATATTGTGCAAATTTTATATTCAGTTATATTATTGTAAGTTATATTTTTATGTGAAGTTTTTACTCTGTTATATAGAAGTATGTAATATTGTGTTGTAGGTCATATATTTAATACTCAAAGAGTTTCTGAAAATCAGACATCATTGAAAAGCTCAAATATTTGAATTTAGAAGTCAATACAGTAAAGACCGTCAATACTAAAGAAAATATCAATATAAGGTGTAGAATCAATCACTTTGAAGAGCATACTTGGCATAGTTCGCAAAGTCAATTAAATCTAGTGGTAGATTTAATACATAATTTTTATATAGCGTGGGGTAAGGGACAAGACGAATTAGAATTAAAATTTGAAGACTTATACAAAGAGCATAAGAAATAACAAGAACAATATTCTGTCTTAAGTGATAAGTTTGATTTTGCCTTGCAAGAGTTGAAATACAGTAAGTCAGAGCAAGGAAAGATAAGTCAAAACAGTGATTATATCAAGAAAGATTTATCACTGTTATATAAAAGAATAGAAGTCCCTTATAATACTGCTGAAGGTAGGATAACAGAGGAGTTTGTTGAAGACTTAAAAGAGACTAAGAAGTTAATTAAAGAAGTAAAAAATATAGCTCAACAGCTGAGGAAGATAAATATCGAAGAAAGTAGCAAAGAGTTAGTGCTAGTCTCATCACGAATAGTTTCATCCACTAGGGAAATAAATTCAGAAAAATAGAAGTATCTCAAAATCTCACCAGAAGAGACAGAGAGCTCCAATTAGTGAATAGAGATGTAAAGCCTTTAACTTTAATGGATAAGCTAAAGTGCAAATACGATAATATCGATAGTCTTGAAGAAGTAGTAGATGTTGAAAGAGATCTTGAAAAATATCAAAGAGATTCTCTGAGGAAAATAAAACCTCAGCGGATCTATCAAATGGGTTGGTTCGAAAATAAGAGTGGTTTATATAGAATATCAAGAGAAGTTGAGTTAAGTGTCTTGACCCATCCAGTAGAATTAAGAAAAGTGAGTAAGCAATTTGAAAATAATTTAAAATATTCAGCTTATAAATATACACACCAGGGAATGTATATCGTAGGAATTAAAGGGATGACAAGGAAGAAATTGGAAACTAAGGTCCTAATTACGTAGCTAGATAAAAGATGTGATACAGTAAACAAAGCAGCAATGGGTTTTTAGAAGGAGATATGACCAAGAATATGCTAATAACCTATATAGCGCCAGATTTAATAATGCCAATTAAAGAGTTTATAGGAAAAATGGTATTCGGTTTCTAGACCAAGGGTTATGAAGATTTTAAAGGAACAAATCTGCTTGTAAGCATAGAATTTATTGGAAGATTAACTAACAGAAGTGGTACTAAATATAAGGTAAATGTGAATAATGTCATAGAAAGTATGCAGTCTAAGTGAATAAAATTTATGAGTCCTCTCAAGATAAGTTCTGAAGAAAGAGTAGGAAAAGAATGGAATATAAGTGAATTAATAGAACCTAAAACCTTAAAGCAGCCAGAAGATTATATTAGTTATCAAAATAAGAAGGACAACACAAGTATAAGATTTATAAATTATAAAGAAAGATCTTTAGATGATTTAGAAGCAACTAGTTCAGAGCCGAGTATAGAAGAAGATCGAAGGCACAGTGTCTATGAATTTATGGAGAAATTAGATATAGATAGTGAAATAAGATATTATGAAATAAAATTAAAGAATGCATCGGATGAATATAATAACTCTATGATTTGTGAATGGGGTAAAATAAGAGAAAAGAAAGTTTATTTCCTTAGAGAAATACATAGGCTAAAGAAGCTAAAAAGAGAAAGGGAGTTCAGCATTAAAAATACTGAAGGAAAAAATGTTGTAAAAAATATCGAAGTAAGGAAAGAAATCATAAGACCAGTCAGTACTACAATAGAAGTAAAGAAAAAATTAGTAAGTCCAATAAATCCTATAGAAAGAAAGGAGGTAATAAGCAGTAGAAACAAAAGCCTTAGTGATAATAATAGCATAAGTGAAGAAGTACAATGGAATATAAACAATAAGCTGTTGCTTGAAAGCTACGAAGAAATTGAAAATGAAGCTAACAAAGAAAATAACGCAAAAGCAGTAGAAGATAAGTTAGGTGAAGAAATCAAAGAGGAAGCAATAGATAATGCAAAGGAATATAAAGATTTTATATACTCATTAGGAGAAGATGAGCAGGATAATTTAGATAATATGATGGAAGCTATGGAAATTGGAGTAAGTAATGCAAAAAGAAAAAGAGAATATGGTGAAGGTTCAGTAAAAAATGAAGGAGAGAAGGAAAGACCTTCTAGAGCTTCAGGGATTTGGCTACCTGAAAAACAAGATAACTCATATAACTATATACCAGGAAGATATAAGTATATGGGATCTAAAAGAAGAGAATTTGAAAAACCAGTAAAGTTTCAAAATCAGAAAAATGATGGTGCAATATTAAACTTAGCAGCACATGACCCTATAGATTGGCCAAATATAATAAGCGTTTGTAAAGGATTAATAGTTCAGAAATATATACAAAATCAGCATCATATTGGAAACAGGGTAGAAGATATGATTACATACTTAGAAACCTTCTTAGGTGAATCTGTAAAAGTTTTATGGGAATATTGGGTAGAAGCCTATCCTAATAGTTATGAAGAGTTAAAAAGAGCTGAAAGTAATCCTTATAACTTTGTTAATATTATATCAAATATAGTTATAGCAGAAATCCGGAATTAGGTTTCACCACATTGCAAAATGAAAGGTTTAGAGAAATAGAAAAGTTAACCTTAACAAGTTGGAAAGGCATAAAAGAATTCTCACGGCATTATTTATACAATGCTACCACCGCTAAACAAGGGTATAATAAAGGAATAGTTGAAAGATATTTCAACAAAATACCAGATCCTCTGGGATCCATAATATCTGAGGTATATAAGAAAGAAACAGAAGGTGTTGTTATTAATATATCTCAGGCAATAACCTTTGTGTTTAAGCAGTTGAGAAAAATCTGTACGGGAATACAAGCTCAAAGATCAATGAAGCATTCAGATTATAATTTTTGTAACAAAATAGTCCAAATACCTCTGACATATGGAGAAGAGAGGTCAAGAGAAAAGAAATATAGACCCTCAAGAAAGGCTTATAACCAAAATTCAAGGACAAAGAAACGTTATTTTCTAAGAAGATCAGATAATAAAACCCCTTTCTTGTATAAGAGAAATGTAAGAAGATATAATCCTAGAAAAACATATGATAGTACATGCCGATGTCTTATATGCAATTCACCAAACCACCTAAGCAAAACATGTCCCAATAAGGATCAAAAAAGATATTCTAGTAAATATGAAGAGCAAAGAGTGTTGATTGTAGATAGTGTGAATGAAAATATTTTAGTCTGCGATGATGAACTAAATGATGTTGAATCAATATACTCAATCATAGAGATAGAAGAAATAGAAAATGGAGATAAAGATGACAGTTCAAGTGAAGATGAGATAGATTTAATAGAAGCATTCGCAGGATTAAAAATTGAAATGATGGAGCAAACAGATGATACATGCAATTTTTATAAAGTTACTAATATAATTCCTTGTATTGCAGGTATGGAGATAAAAAAAGGACCAGTCGAAACTGAGTCCTATAAAAATACAAATGAAGATATATCAATAGTCTCAAAGAGCAATATAATATCAAAAGAATGCAAAAAATATAAATTCATTCTAAAGAATGATATGGATAAGACTCTTAAGGTTACATACACACACACACACATATATATATATATATAGTAGTGCTATTTAGCTCCCAGCGGGTTGAATAACTATTCAACGTGCTGGAGGTAGCCTCCAGCCTCATAAGTACAAAACCAATCCGCAACTGTAAAATCTAGTCCCACAACCGTAAAATCTTCGCCGGCAATCGTAAAAGGAATGCTACAGCCAATCCAGCCTCGTCGAACCAAGCGTAATAGTTGAAAACCACCTGACACAGTAAAAGGCTACCCCGCAACAGTAATAATTGTTTGTTTTTTAACCGTAATGTTATGCACAGTCTTGTATAATTGTAAAAAGGTGTATGTAAGAGACTTGTATTTTGGTTAAATAAAGTAATTTTCTAATAATATTAAATCAAGTAATTTTCTAATAAGATGGTTTGTACAAATTGAACATCCATGTATGAAATGATTATAGACAAAAGAAGCATTTTTTATTTAGATGACAAGGTGTTACTCTCTTATGTTAGATGATGTTTTCAGAATTTCTTGAGTTCACTGTTCACAGAACACAAAGATTTACGATTGCGAGCGTGTCGACAAGGTGTTCTTTCAAGGCATACCTAGATTTTATGGTCAAAGAAAATGGTATTTCAAAGTGTATCTAGATTTCACGGTAAAAGGAAATGGTATTTTATAATTAGTCATAGGTTCTACGGTTATGAGTTTAGAAGCACCAAGGTATACCTAGATTTTATAGTTGGGGGGCCTTGGTATTTTACATTTGAGAGATAGGTTTTACGATTATATATGTTGGGTTTAGAAGCTAGTTACGAGCTAGTGTTTAGAAGCTAGTTAGCCAACTAGTTACAAGCTAGTTGCTCATATCATTATAGTAATTGTTAGGACAACAATAGAACTGTTAGTTACCACAATTTGACTGTGAAATTAGAACGACGAAATAAATTTACCATAAAATTGTTACAGTAACTCCAATATTTTCAAACATAAATAAATATTATTTACTAGAATTAGACTATATACAAACTACACTGTGTATTCGAAGGTGTCACAATTTACTATAACTTAGTTGTTTATTGGCTATATTATATAAGGTGAATTACAATAATTTTACAATCTAGAGTTGTGTATAGATAGATGCAAAGGAGCCTTTACAACAATAGGGTCACAAATAAACATTCGGAGACGACAAGTTACCACAATTTGCATTGGTGTAAGTTATTCCAAAGAAGTAACTATAGTGACAAGTAAATACAATATATACTAACGATAATTCTTCAAATGGCTGGAGAGACATGTAGTGATCTACAAGAATTTGCAATCATATGCAATTTTGTGAATTGGGACACTAGCTTCAGTGATCTATAGTAATTTTAAAAATAAAAAACAAAGTACAGCAAACAAGACACGACTCCAAACATCAGTATCCAGATCAAGGTCGATGCCTAGAGAGTTCAAACTGCCTGAACTAATGCCTCTCATTTCGACATCAATGAAGCAGGTTGCACTTGAGTCACATTTTTTGGGAGACATATTTAGGATCAAACACCCAACTTTGCAGCACACAGTCCAAACTATGTACGAGAGCTATCAAAACCAAATTCATCTTCAATAATCACATCATTCAGGAGGTGATATAGCTCGTAAAGCAGCATATCTAGATGGCGGACGTAGCCTGATCATATGCAATGTCTTCTGCATACCCCTGGACCGGATGCTGCTTGTGAAACAGCATTGGAATCTCCATATGATCAGTAACTTGCTGTCCAAGTTAAAGTTGAAAAAGATGTGGAGAATACAGTAAGACTAACTGAACTAGAAAATATGCCATTACAACATGCTGTTGGAATCTTCAAAATCTGCAAGGAGGGTGAAAATGCAATGAATGTTTTGTGCAGGGGGAGTAGAAATTGCCAAATTGGATGTGAAATGAACTATTCAACCGCCATATCACAGTCTTCCGATCCAAAGAAGAGTTAGCAGGTACCGTTCTTTTTTCAGCACACATAATCCTTTTGAAACACGGGGAATTTTCACAAATCATTCATTTTCCCTGTCCTGTGAAATTCCTCCAGTATAGTGTGCAAGGTGAATTATTTCAACCACCCATGAATTTTCTGAGGCCTCATTTCATGGGTAAAGTACAATGGTAAACCATACCATGTAATTACAATAACACGTGAATTTGCTAAGTAGGCCTAATTTCCAGGGTAAAGTATAATGGTAAACCATATCTTTTAATTACAACATCATATAATCACCATTTACTGCAGTTTTACGTCTCTTTTTTTTTTGGTAACCTTGGACCTCGTAATTGTCCACACAATTTGGTGATCTATAGTAACTCGATTGTTTTAAATCAAACAGATTTATAATAAGGCCACTGTAGGGTTGGGCTGTGTGATTTACGAGCATAAAAAAGATTATGAGAATTCAGTGTGGAAAACATAGGCAAAATCAATCACAATGGTAAATCATGTGTTCTAATTACAATATCATATAATCACATCTGCTGCTGCTGTTTGATGTTTTTTTTTTGTTTCCTAGCACCTCATAATTGTCCACGGCACACAATTTGGTGATACGTAGTAACTCATTTTTTGTAAATGAAAGAGATTTACAATAAGTCTAGTATTGAGCACTGTGGAATTGGGCTCTGTGATTTACGAGCATAAAAACGATTAGGAGACATTCAGTACGAAATAGAAAAATATTACTATACGAAAAATAGAGGCAAAATCAACTCCTAAACCAAACACATGACCCCAGATTGAATGAGTGGCTTGTTTTTTCGGCCGTCGAACAAGACGAATGGATATATTTACTAGTTTATTATCAAGATGCAAGGTACGGGATGGGGATTAGCAGAGACATTTGTGCCCAGAGCTGTAAAGTAAGACTGGTGGCGCTAGACATTAACATTGTTTTTGTGCAATGTGAAAACGCTAAAACATAACAATTGATAAATAGACTAGAACTAGAAGGGAATAGGTGAGCAGACACTTGCGGTAATATATTTGACAAAATTACCATAAGGCAGCAATGTTTTTGGTCATTTGTTGAATCTGATTTACGAGAAAGTAGAATTTTCAATCTGCACCAAGCAGGAGTACTAGAAAAATACAAGTATGATATGAATTCACGTGGATACAAAAGTGAATTCACATTGGGACGTTGGTGCAAATCTACAGGCGTCAAGACAGAAATTTACATGGCTGCTGGAGAGACTACTGAGTACTTTGGCCACTGCCGTCCGCATCCATCAAGATCCTCCGCACTGGCACCAAAAACTCGATAGGTCAACGCTGGATAGTTGTTACTCCAGATTTCTTGAACTGCATGCAACAGTACATATCTCATTCTCACTTATCGGGGGGGGGGGGGGGGGGGACCAAAGATTAGATTGATGGTAAAAAAAATATCAGATTAGGATAATTCTCCAACGTGCTCAATAGATTAAACTGGAACGGCAAGAAATTACTTACTAAAGGCACCGGTGGAGAGCAGAAAGAGGCAACAAGCGCACACCCACGAAGGTCATCATCACCTCGCCGGTCACAGATATGGATGCGATGGCTGCTGATGTTCCACCGCTTCTGCCGGCATGAGGCAGCCACGGCCAGGACGAATGGCTCCGGGATGTCGCCGATGGAGCGGAAATGTAGGGAGTCGCCGGAGATGGGATTCGGCAGTCTTGGGAACGACGGACCAAGAGGCGACGAAATTTGGGATTGGGGTATCTGGCTCAATCTCGATCGCCTCCTGGAGTCAATAGGCGTTGGAGCCGACCCAGTGAGCCGCTTGGCGTTGGAGCCGAGCGGGTGAACTGGCCATAAATAAAAAATGAGCCGCGAGCGGGCTTGATCGGACACGGCCCGGTGGAAGGCTCTGTCGTCGGTCCGGCTACAGGATAGGAGATTCTGCAGCTGGCTGTAATATAGCAGTTATATATATATATATATAGGAAAATTCCTTTCTACATCTGCATGTAGCTACACTCATATGTGTATCTCAATATTTTGAGGGTATCTGGTCGAACGAAAGGTATGTACACGGAGCATGCAATGATACTAGGCCATTTGTGGTGGTATGTGCATGAGGTATATGGACATACCACATTATATGTATTAATATAAATGTATTATCATAATAAATTAAAATTAGGGGTTGATTTGTAATTTTTTTCGTGTGGTGATATTTGAAATATCTTAAATAAGTATGTAAACATACTCAAACTGATAAATGAGTATTCTGACATACCCTTATTGATTTATTGAAGGTGAGTGTAACTACATGCGTATGTAGATAAAACTCTTCCTATATATATATATATACATACATACATATTTGCATGTGCATGTAGCTACACTCGTCTGTGTATCTCAAGATTTTGAGGATATCTGGTCGAATGAAGGGTATGTACACGAAGTATGTGATCATACTAGACCATCTATGGTGGAATATACTTGAGTTATGTGGACATACATCATTATATGTACTAATATAATGATATTATCATAATAAATTAAAACCAGAGGCTATTTTGTAATTTTTTCGCGTGATGACATTTGACTGTATAATATATATACACACACATATATACATATATGTATATACATATATACATACATATATATATGTACATACATATATATATGTATATATGTACACGAAGTATGTGATCATACTAGACCATCTGTGGTGGAGTATACTTGAGTTATGTGGACATACATCATTATATATACTAATATAATGGTATTATCATAATAAATTAAAATCAGAGGCTATTTTGTAATTTTTTCGCGTGATGACACTTGACTGTATAATATATACACACACACATATATATATACATATATACATACATATATATATATGTACATAATACATATATGTATGTACATATACATATATGTATGTACATATATATGTACATACATATATGTATACATGTATATACGTATATACATACATATATGTATACATGTATATACGTATATACATACATATATGTATACATGTATATACGTATATACATACATATATGTATATATGTATACCATTATATATACCATCATTATATGTATATATGTACATATATATACGTATATGTATATGTATACATATATACATACATATATGTATATGTATACATACATATATACATATACATATATGTATGTGTATATATATATATACACATATACATATACATATATACATATACATATATGTATGTATATACGTATATACATATATGTATATGTATGTATATATACACATATATAGAATATTTTGTTGTTCAGTGTTCCGAATATTCCCAAGATTTCTCGAATATCGTCGGATCGCAGTACAAGACTCGCTAGAATCGCTAGGCTAGCTAGACTGATATCAAAGCAGCCAGACTGGTATCAGAGCCTGGTTTATATTTTAAAGTGCTTAATTAATATTTGGTTAATATTTTCAGTGTTAAAGTTGTGCCAAATTTATATTTTAAGTTGTTAATTATCTCATTTATATTTTAATTTGTGTTTTGTTAATATTTTAAGTAAAAATTATTCCTAGTTAATATTTTATCTTTTCAGTTATATTGTGCAAATTTTATATTCAGTTATATTGTTGCAAGTTATATTTTATCTGAAGTTTTTATTCTGTTATATAGAAGTTTGTGATATTGAGTTGTAGGTCATATATTTAATACTCAAAGAGTTTCTGAAAATCAGACATCATCGAAAAGCTCAAATATTTGAATTTAGAAGTCAATACGGGAAAGACTATCAATACTAAAGAAAATATTAATATCAGGTGTAGAATCAATCACTTTGAAGAGCATACTTGGTATAGTTCGCAAAGTCAATTAAATCTAGTGGTAGATTTAATACATAATTTTTATATAGTATGGAGTAAGAGATAAGATGAATTAGAATTAAAATTTGAAGACTTATACAAAGAGCATAAGAAGTTACAAGAACAATATTCTGTCTTAAAGTGATAAGTTTGATTTTGCCTTGCAAGAAGTCCCTCATAATACCGCTGAAGCTAGAAAAACAGAGAAGTTTGTTGAAGACTTAAAAGAGACTAAGAAGTTAAGTAAAAAAGTAAAAAATATAGCTCAACAGCTGAGCAAGATAAATATCGAAGAAAGTAGCAAAGAGTTAGTGCAAGTCTCATCAGGAATAGTTTTATCCACTAGGGAAATAAATTCAGAAAAATGGAATTATCTCAAAATCTCACCAGAAGAGACAGAGAGCTCCAATTAGTGAATAGAGATGCAAAGCTGTCACGCCCAGGTTCCAACCAACGGAACCAGTACGACATATATGTGACAGGAACAAGTCTCACATATATCTTGACAATAGTGACATCACAGAACGTGAAAAAAAAAAGATATAACGTTACATAACGTACCATCTCATTATTACATCAAGACCACAGGTCTTTATAACAGAGTCATAAGCGGAAGCGTAAACGAAAACATAAGCGAGCCGCCACAGGG
Source organism: Paspalum vaginatum (assembly GCA_030272315.1). Taxonomy (NCBI): domain Eukaryota; kingdom Viridiplantae; phylum Streptophyta; class Magnoliopsida; order Poales; family Poaceae; genus Paspalum; species Paspalum vaginatum. The sequence goes on from CM059017.1 coordinate 21,226,475, forward strand.
AAGTCGACCGGGAGACCGGCATGCCTAGAACTCATCATAACCTTGAGCGTATTCTTCTGTGCCTTCATCCACCGAACAGCGGTTGGGTACATCCAACAAAAGAAAGAAAACAACAAGCATGAGTACACAACCGTACTCAACAAGCATAACATGAACCATGAGGCTCTAGGGTTGGCTGACACATAAGCATGAGCTTTTAGTTGATCATGTTTTATTAAGCAGCTATTTACTACAAGTGAGTTTATAAACCATTAAGCCCAAGATATTGCATATGGAACATTAGACAGCATTAAAAACATAAGGAACCACTCCCAAACCAAACCTGGAACCCACTAATCAGCATAAAGGATCTGGGCCGCTCATAACCGTGAGCACTGGCTGACATGTCAGTTTTACACTCTCGAGAGGTTGCACATCTTTACCCACAAGTCGTGAGCTACGCTAGAAGTTCATCACATTGCCTTAGATGAGATGACTAGCAAGCCACACTACGAAGCCTTTACAAAGATCACGTTGGTAAGGTGTAACTGCTGAGGTTTCAAGCTCCGCGGAGATGGGGCCCTACTCTAAGGGGTGAAGCACACAGCACACACTACCCAAAGCAGATCCGAGGCCCATCCCGGCTCACTTCCCCTCTTGCCCCGCAGGTAAGTTACTCCCAAACCAAGGCACTCTAATTAATCAGCTAAGACCATCCCATACTAGTCTCATGGTAGCGCGGTTGTCCCTAGGTTGTCGCTTTGCGAACCGGTCCTTATGGAGAGTGGCTATGAGCAAAACCACTAAGCCCATTGCTCATGCCCTCTAAACCAAGTTGCTAAAAAGCCAAAATTATTAAGGAGACCTGAACCACTCAAGCCTTGGCACAGGGGGTCAAGCTCACAATTATATTGCATAGATCCATTAATTAAATTATTAACAAAAGGACATGAGTTCGTGCTGCGACTAGCAAAACTTAACCAACATGCATCCCCATAGGTAAACATATATATAAAAGAGGCTACGGTACAATCCTTATTGGCATACAAAATTAAACACACTGCATATGAGGTGACTTAAGGTTATTAGGGGTTGTCCATGTTATACTTGCCTTCCTCAAAATGCTCTTGTGGCTGCTGTCCAAAACCTGCAACCTGCTGTTCTTCTTCACCCACGAACGGTTCACCGTCTAAACACGTTCACGGCAACATACAATCATTCCCATACACGCATACATGCAAACAAACAACAAAGGATAAGCTCCAGGGGTCAAAACATTAAAAACAGGGCCTAAATCTAATTATTTTTCAACAAGGATGTTCCGCGGGTTGATTACTGGAAACTACAGGGTCTCAAACGCAAATCTCCCCGGTTGACCGGGTTTGCGCTGACGCCGCGCTGACGCGTGTGGCGAGGTGGCGGCAACGTCACTGCTGACAGGCGGACCCGGTGCTGACTGGGTTAAGAGAGGGCGACGTGTCGCTCAGTGATTGGTGAACGAAGGGGTATGGGACGTTTTAATCATGGCCGTTGGCGACGGATCTGACGGCCATGGAGGAAAGGGGGCACAGGAGCCATCGGCGGTGACCAACTCCATGGCGGAGTCCACCCCACGCGGCGGTGGCTCGACGGAACGGCGCACGCTGGGACCTAGGGGCGCCCCCACTGCCCTAGGGCTAGCTCGGGAGAGAGAGGAGACAACGACGAAGCTCACTGAGGTGATGTGGACGTCGGGGAGGCGGTGGAGTGAGCTCGTGAAGAGGATCGGTAGACGGGGTCAGATGGTGCTTGCGGACAGGGCGTCGGAGGCACGAACTTGCGTCCAAAACTCACGGAAAAGCTCCGCTAAGACCCTGCGAAGGAAGATACGGTGCTGTGAGGACCGGAAAGAGATCACTGACAACGGATTTGGCGGCGGAGCAGCTTACCGAGATAGAGTTCTGGCGGTGGATTTAGAGCTCGGTGGCGCAAGGGGGTGGAATTGGAGTGGCATAGAGGCAAAAGGAGGCGAGTGGGAAGCTCGGGGTCGGGTTTTATAGAGGTTTAAGGAGCCAGAGGGACGCGGATGTGAGGAGTGGAGGCCGGCGTCTTTAGAGCTCGTCATGGCAGTGAAGGAAGGGGAGGGAGAAGGGGAAACCGGAGCGAGAATAGGGGAGATTGATTGCGGGACGATTATGGCAGGAGGACGGGGCTCGGATGCGGGAGGCTCCTCACCCTCGGGTGCCGACGTGGCCGAGCAGAGAGGAGGGAGCGCGCGGGGTTTGCGGCGAGAGGAGGAAGAAGCGGCTGACCGATGGGGCCGGTCTGGCAGTGAGGGAAAGGCGCGGCCCACTCGTCAGTGGCGCGCGAGAGATAGTGGAGGGGAAGATGCGGTTGGGCCGCTGTTTGGGCTGGCTCGCGGCCCAGGTGGGTGAGGGAGGCGGGCTGGCTGGGCCGGTTGGCCTGGCTGCCTCTCCTGTTTTTCTCTTTTTTTTTAATTCTTTTCAATAAGAAAGCAATTGATCTATATATTCAATAAATTTGAATATGAACCCTTAATTCATACAAACAATAAAATAATGCACCAGCATGTATGCACAAGAAAGGTTAAACCTATGGTTGCTTTTATGCATCTTTTTAATTTAAAAAAATCATGATAAATGCAAACTAAGCACATAAGCCTTAAAAAAACTAAATAAATTGCTTGGTTTTTATTATGAGGTGCTGAAATTAAAACTAGGGTGTTACAAACCTGCCCCCCTTAACAGGAATCTCGCCCCGAGATTCTTATAGGTGGCTAGCAAAGAGATCAGGATAAGCTGCTCTCATGTCTTCCTCTCGTTCCCATGTAGCCTCATCCTCTGTGTGATGCTTCCACTGCACTCTGCACATTTTGTTCCGTATATGATAGATCCTCTTGCACATCCAAACCCTCTAGTGGTGCTTGTTCCTCTGGCACTCTCAGGCACTTCTTCAATTGGGAAACATGGAACACATCATGTATACCAGATAGGTTAGATGGCAATTCCAATCTATAAGCCACTTCACCTTTCCTTTCTACCACCTTGAACGGACCAATATATCTCGGTGCCAGCTTCCCTTTTATATTAAACCTGTGGATCCCTCTCATGGGTGACACTTTCAAGTACACGAAGTCATCAACCTTAAAGGTCAGATCCCTGCGTCGCACATCTGCATAACTTTTCTGTCTAGACTGAGCCACTCTCAAATTTTCCCGTACCATTTTTACTTGTTGTTTAGCATCCTTGATGATGTCAGGTCCAAACACTTGCTTCTCTCCTGTTTGATTCCAAAACAATGGAGTCCTGCACCTTCTACCATACAGTGCCTCAAACGGTGACTTCTTCAAGCTGGCCTGGTAACTGTTGTTATAAGAGAATTCAGCATATGGTAGACTCTTATCCCAACTAGTACCATACTGAATAGCACATGCCCGCAACATATCCTCTAGAATCTGATTTGTCCTTTCTGTCTGGCCATCTGTCTGTGGATGGTATGCTGTACTGAACCGGAGTTTCGTATCCAACGAATCATGCAATTGCTCCCAAAAACGAGATGTGAACTGTGAACCTCTGTCAGATATAATCCGCTTTGGCACACCATGCAAGCAAACAATTCTAGAGATGTACAACTCTGCTAACCTTGCACCTGAATAAGTAGTATTCACAGGGATGAAGTGAGCTACCTTAGTCAAACGGTCCACAACTACCCAAATAGAATTATATCCTTTCTAAGTTCTTGGTAACCCCACAATGAAATCCATGCTTATTTCTTCCCATTTCCATTATGGAACGTTCAGTGGTTGCAACAACCCTGCAGGTCTTTGGTACGCCTTTACACATTGACATGTATCACAAACTGTAACATATTCAGCCACTGCTCGTTTCATACCATGCCACCAGAATCTCTCTTTCAAATTGTAATACATCTTTGTACTTCCAGGATGAATAGAATAGGCTGTATCATGATCTTCACTGAGTATCAACTTCCTTATACTATCCACATCTGGCACACAGATACGGTTCTTGTACCATACAGTACCTTGTTCATCCTCACGAAAGTGTGGTGCCTTACCCACTTTGATCTGCTCATGGATCTCCTGAATTTTCTCATCAGTCCTCTGATGCTCCCTTATCTCTTGCTCAAGGGTAGGTTCTGTTTCGAAAGTTGCTGATGTGGTGTGATGTGCAAAACCCAAACTCAAGCTCTCAAATTCTTCACACAACTCCAGTGGCATTTGGAAAGCGACTGCCATGTTAACATAACTCTTTCTGCTCAGAGCATCTGCCACCACATTAGCCTTTCCAGGATGATAGTGGATCTCTAGATCATAATCCTTGATCAACTCCAACCATCTTCTATGCCTCATATTCAACTCATTCTGGGTGAAAATATACTTAAGACTCTTATGATCCGTGTATATCTCACATCGATTCCCAAACAAATAATGCCTCCAAATTTTCAAAGCATGCACAACAGCTGCCAACTTCCAAAATCATGAGTAGGATAGTTCACCTCATGTTTCCTTAACTGACGTGAAGCATAGGCGATCACCTTTCCTTCTTGCATCAACACACATCCCAAACCTTCTTTAGAAGCATCACAATACACCGTGAAACTTTTTGCTAGATCAGGTAGAGTAAGCACTGGAGCCGTAGTAAGTCTCTTCTTTAATTCATCAAACGAGGCTTGCCTCGCTTTGGTCCAAATAAATTCAGCACCCTTTTCAAGCAATGATGTCATCGGTTTGGCCGTCCTAGAGAAACCTTCAATGAATCTTCTATAGTATCCTGCCAAACCCAAGAATCCACGAACCTCTTTCACAATTTCTGGTTGTTTCCAATCCAATACACTGCTGACCTTGCTTGGATCCACCATGATTCCACCTTTTGAAACAATGTGTCCCAAGAAAGGTACTTGATCAATCCAAAACTCACACTTGCTCAACTTCGCATACAACTTATGTTCTCGTAGCTTCTGCAAAACTAGTCTCAAGTGTGCTTCATGTTCTTCTTCTGTCTTGGAATAGATCAAAATATCGTCAATAAACACAACCACAAACTTGTCGAGATACTCCATAAACACCTTGTTCATAAGATTCATGAAATAAGCAGGAGCATTTGTCAAACCAAAAGACATCACTGTATACTCATATAACCGAAATCTGGTAATGAAAGAAGTCTTTGGAATATCAGAAGGTCGAATCTTCATTTGATGGTAACCAGACCTTAGGTCAACCTTTGAGAATACACAAGCACCTTGCAACTGATCAAACAAATCATCTATCCGGGGTAGAGGATATTTATTATTAATGGTGACATCATTCAAAGCTCGATAATCCACACACATCCTTCTTGACCCATCCTTTTTATCAGCAAATAAAACTGGAAAGGCCCAAGGTGAAGAACTAGGTCGGATATACCCTTTTTCTAACAACTCATCTATATTTTTCTTTATTAACTCTTGTTCTTTAGGTGCCACTCTATATTGCCTTTTTGCTATTGGTGCTGTACCAGGCAAAAGGTCTATTAAAAATTCAACTTCTCGGTAAGGTGGCATACCTGGCAACTCATCAGGGAAGACATCCGAGTAATCACACACTACCCGAATCCCATCAGTAGGCTTGGCTGTGATCTGGTTTAATTGACCATATTCCTTCCTTGGCTCATTTACCATAATTTCCACATTTTTCCCATCTGAAGCTGTCAAGAGAATTTCTCGCTTGGAGCAGTCAATTTTGGCTCCCCATTTGGTTAGTGTTTCCATGCCCAAAATGACATCAATTCCCTCTGATTCTAAAACAATCAAATTTGTGTAGAATTCTACCCCCCCCTTATGTCAAAACTAACTCCAAGACAGATAGAATTAGTTCTCATCTGCCCCCCAGGTGAGGTGACTAACAACATCCTTTTCATGGCACTTATAGGTATGTTATGTTGAATGGCATATGACTTGCTAATGAAGGAATGAGTTGCACCGGTATCAAAAAGTACAGTAGCAGTATGGGAGTTGACCAAGAACGTATCGAGCACGACGTTCGGAGCCTCCATTGCAGTCTCGGTGGTCACAATGATTCACCTTCCCTTGCCACTGTCCCTTGGGCAATTGATTTGCACGTCCCTACTGCTGTTGTGGAGGGTTTTGCCTCTGGCCCTGCTGCTGACCCTGTTGATTGGTTGGCATCTTGTGAGGGCAGACATTAGCATAATGCCCCTGCTCACCACACTTATAGCAGTTTCTACCAACTGGAACTAGAGCTTGATTTGTTGTAGGGTGGTTGTTTTGCACCTAACGCTGAACTTGATGAACAGGACGAGTAGGTTGGGTCTGATAGCGCTGTCCCTGGCTCATCTGCTGGCCCTGACTGCGCTGCTGCTGGTACCCCTGCTGTCCCTAGGTACGCTGTTGATACCTTGCTTGCTGAGAACTCTGAACTTGGGGGTTACGAGGATGAGTGTTGCTGCCTGATGAGGAGTTGTTGAACTTCCTCTTCCTCTCTTCTATGTCCTGACGCTTCCTTTCAGTGAAAAGCGCCCTGTCCACCAAATGATGAAAGGAAGGGAAAGTATGATTCATCAATTGATATTGGAGTTCATCATTCAAACCTTCCATGAAATACTCCTGTTTCTCTCTGTCATCGGCCACCTCTACAGTAGCATATCGTGCAAGTTGAAGGAACCTGTCCCAGTATTCAGTCACTGACATGTTGCCCTGCTTTAAAGAAAGGAATTCCTTCTTCTTCATTTTCATCAACCCTGCAGGCACGTGATGGTTGCGAAAGTTCTCCCTGAACTGTGCCCAAGTGAAAGTATCCCTGTCCTCTGGCCTGTAGGACTCCCACCAGTCTAGAGCTGCACCCCTCAACTGTCTAGAGCCATACAAGACCCTCTCCCTATCGTTGCACTGTGCAATCTCGAACTGGCGTTCAATAGCACGAAGCCAGTCATCGGCCTGTAGTGGCTCTGTAGCATGTGAGAAAGTGGGAGGATGTCCCTTCATGAAATCTCCACGCCTGTCTCTAGGTGGGGGTGGGGGTTGAGCTTGTGCTCGTTGGAGAGTTTGCATTGCAGTATTCACTGTGGTTAACACTTGTGCCATTAGCTGCTCCATGGTGATGGGTGGTGGGTTGGGAAGTTGATTGCCTCCTCCCTGGGGTTCCGGGTTGTTACCACCAGCACCATCACCTCTCCTTGTGTTAACCATCTGATTGCAACATATAATTCATAAGCACATGACAGATATAGTGTTGCACAAGAGGGAAAGCCTGACGAATAAGTAGAAAGAACGATAGAGTAGATATTTTTAACCCAACGAGCTAACTTTATTTTAATATTGGTAACACTAATCTTGTTCACGCTATAGACAATCCCCACAGCTGGATATAACATTCAACCAAAAATCCAAATCAACCATAGTTCAAAAAGCAAACATCAAAACATCCAAAATTAACCAAGTTCCACCCAAAAAGAAAAGGACTCAAAAGACTCAAACTGATAAACGGCGAGGCTGTCTAGTCGTCATGAGGAAGCACGGTGGTGGCGCCACTAGGCTCGCCGTAGCGCGGCTTCTTGCGTGGAGGAGACTATGCTGGCTCTATATGCGTCACGTGCGTCGCCTCCAGTAGCTGAGCTCGAAGAAACTCACACTCTAGGTGTAAGCTGCGGTGCACACCCAACAGAGCATCGTGCTCAGTGCTCAAGGCTGCTGTAAACTCCACCAGTGAGGCCAACTGAGCGTTGTCCTCGCTGCTCCAAGGAAGAGATCTGGTGTTTTGTCTCACCACTCTTGCGGCGGGGAAGGTAGCGCCGAGCAGACTGGCTAAAAGCTGTACGGTGGTCTTCACAGAAGACCCCATAAGCCTGTCCAGCTGCGTCATTGATGGCCGCATCCTGGTCAGAGTGATACGACACCGAGTAGTGCTCCTCAGCCAGGGTGGAACCCCCGTGCTCCGTGTTATCCACCATAAAGCACGCGGATGCACAGAACCTGGGAGGAAACTCGGGGTGTACACTCTCCACCACCTTGTAGTTGATCTCTAGGTTGTTGTAACCCAACTCCTGGATGGTATCGTTGAGCATCCTGGGGAAGCTCAAGTGCAAGCCGTTGTGGAAGTGCTTCACGTCTATCCACTGCAACGGGGGCGTGCCACCACCTTCGGCACCCTCGGCACCAACGGAGGCGTCTCCAGCGTCATTGCCTTCCTCGGCCTCAGGCTCATCGTCTGGTATCACCACCACCTCAGGCTCCGGCTGAGGGGGTGGAAGTATCTCCACCACCTCGTCGTCCTCCGGATCCTCCTGCAGTGCCTGCTCCTCAGGCTGTAGAGGGTCCTCCTCCTGGGGCTCCTCCTCGGACTCCACCTCAGACTCCTCGGTCTCCACCTCAGGCTGGACCTCAGGCTCGGGCTGTGGTGGAACGAACGGTCCAAAGCGCTGGGCTGCTCCGGTACTCTTGTGGGCGGTCCTGTGGGTGCGGGCCATCTACAAGGAGGATAGAATAAGTTTAAGATCAGATCTATATGATAGAACGAATAAATTAAAATTTTCAACATAATATGAACATAAATATTTTTAGTGTATTGGAGAAAATAAAATTTGTAAAACAACAGATAAGACAAAAGAAGTGAAATCCTTAAATACGACCATTTTCTATCTAGGCTACCGTCCTACAGTCAACACGGCTCTGATACCACTTTGTCACGCCCAGGTTCCAACCAACGGAACCAGGACGACATATATGTGCCAGGAACAAGTCTCACATATATCTTGACAATAGTGACATCACAGAACGTGCATAAAAAGGGATATAACGTTACATAATGTACCATCTCATTATTACATTAAGACCACCAGTCTTTATAACAGAGTCATAAGCGGAAGCGTAAATGAAAACATAAGCGAGCCGCCACAGGGAAGTCGACTAGGAGACCGGCATGCCTAGAACTCATCATAACCTTGAGCGTATTCTTCTGTGCCTTCATCCACCGAACAGCGGTTGGGTCCATCCAACAAAAGAAAGAAAACAACAAGCATGAGTACACAACCGTACTCAACAAGCATAACATGAACCATGAGGCTCTAGGGTTGGCTGACACATAAGCATGAGCTTTTAGTTGATCATGTTTTATTAAGCAGCTATTTACTACAAGTGAGTTTATAAACCATTAAGCCCAAGATATTGCATATGGAACATTAGACAACATTAAAAACATAAGGAACCACTCCCAAACCAAACCCGGAACCCACTAATCAGCATAAAGGATCTGGGCCGCTCATAACCGTGAGCACGGCTAACATGTCAGTTTTACACTCTCGAGAGGTTGCACATCTTTACCCACAAGTCATGAGCTACGCTAGAAGTTCATCACATTGCCTTAGATGAGATGACTAGCAAGCCACACTACGAAGCCTTTACAAAGATCACGTTGGTAAGGTGTAACTGCTGAGGTTTCAAGCTCCGCGGAGATGGGGCCCTACTCTAAGGGCTGAAGCACACAGCACACACAACCCAAAGCAGATCTGAGGCCCATCCCGGCTCACTTCCCCTCTTGGCCCGCAGGTAAGTTACTCCTAAACCAAGGCAATCTAATTAATCAGCTAAGACCATCCCATACTAGTCTCATAGTAGCGCGGTTGTCCCAAGTTGTCGCTTTGCGAACCGGTCCTTATGGAGAGTGGCTATGAGCAAAACCACTAAGCCCATTGCTCATGCCCTCTAAACCAAGTTGCTAAAAAGCCAAAATTATTAAGGAGACCTGAACCACTCAAGCCTCGGCACAGAGGGTCAAGCTCACAATTATATTGCATAGATCCATTAATCAAATTATTAACAAAAGGACATGAGTTCAGTGCTGCGACTAGCAAAACTTAACCAACATGCATCCCCATAGGTAAACATATATATAAAAGAGGCTACGGTACAATCCTTATTGGCATACAAAATTAAACACAAGAATATGAGGTGACTTAAGGTTATTAAGGGTTGTCCATGTTATACTTGCCTTCCTCAAAATGCTCTTGTGGCTGCTGTCCAAAACCTGCAACCTGCTGTTCTTCTTCACCCACGAACGGTTCACCGTCTAAACACGTTCACGGCAACATACAATCATTCCCATACACGCATACATGCAAACAAACAACAAAGGATAAGCAACAGTACACCACATCATAAAAACAGAAGATAAAAGTGTTATAAAAACATTCTACGCATTTCTTCGAACACGTGAGCGCAAGAATCACTCAAATCGGAGCTAAAATGTGAAAGTTATGCATAAAACGGGCTCCTAAGGGCAAATCTGCGATAAATAAACTAAACCAGGGGCTAACTTTGCAAAACCGAGGGCCTAAACATAATTAAACATAGCCGCCGAGGGTTTTAGAGCAAAACCACCAGAGCTTGGACTGCGGGTTTAAACTCCGGAAAGCTCAGGGCTCAAAACATTAAAAACAGGGCCTAAATCTAATTATTTTTCAACAAGGATGTTCCGTGGGTTGATTACAGGAAACTGCAGGATCTCAAACGCAAATCTCCCCGGTTGACCGGGTCTGTGCTGACGCCGCACTGATGCGTGCGGTGAGGTGGCAGCCACGTCACTGTTGACAGGCGGACCCGGTGCTGACTGGGTTAAGAGAGGGCGACATGTCGCTCTGTGATTGGTGAACGAAGGGGTATGGGACGTTTTAATCGTGGCCGTTGGTGACGGATCTGATGGCCGTGGAGGAAAGGGAGCACAGGAGCCATCGGCGGTGACCAACTCCATGGCGGAGTCCACCCCACGCGGCAGCGGCTCGCCGGAACGGCGCACGCTGGGACCTAGGGGCGCCGCCGCTGCCCTAGGGCTAGCTCGGGAGAGAGAGGAGACAACGGCGAAGCTCACCGAGGTGATGTGGACGTCGGGGAGGCGGTGGAGTGAGCTCGCGACGAGGATCGGTGGACGGGGTCAGATGGTGCTTGCGGACAGGGCGTCAGAGGCACGAACTTGCGTCCAAAACTCACATAAAAGCTCCGCTAAGACCCTGCGAAGGAAGATACGGTGCTGTGAGGACCGGAAAGAGCTCACTGACAACGAATTTGGCAGCGTAGCGGCTTACCGAGATGGAGTTCCGGCGGTGGATTTAGAGCTCGGTGGCGCAAGGGGGTGGAATTGGAGTGGCGTAGAGGCAAAAGGAGGCGAGTGCGAAGCTCGGGGTCAGGTTATAGAGGTTTACGGAGCCAGAGGGACGCGGATGTGAGGAGTGGAGGCCGGCTTCTTTAGAGCTCGTCATGGCAGTGAAGGAAGGGGAATGAGAAGGAGAAGGGGCAACTGGCAGCGAGAATAGGGGAGATTGATTGCGGGACGATTATGGCAGGAGGACGGGGCTCGGATGCGGGAGGCTCCTCACCCTCGGGCGCCGACGTGGTTGAGCAGAGAGGAGGTGGCGCGCGGGGTTTGCGGCGAGAGGAGGAAGAAGCGGCTGACCGATGGGGCCGGTCTGGCAGTGAGGGAAAGGGCGCGGCCCACTCGTCAGTGGCGCGCGCGAGAGAGAGGAGGGGAAGATGCGGTTGGGCCACTGTTTGGGCTGGCTCACGGCCCAGGTGGGTGAGGGAGGCGGGCTGGCTGGGCCGGTGGGCCTGGCTGCCTCTCCTGTTTTTCTCTTTTTTTTAATTCTTTTGAATAAGAAAGCAATTGATCTATATATTCAATAAATGTGAATACTGAACCCTTAATTCATACAAACAATAAAATAATGTACCAGCATGTATGCACAAGAAAGGTTAAACCTATTGTTACTTTTATGCACCTTTTTAATTTAAAAAAATCATGATAAATGCAAACTAAGCACATAAGCCTTAGAAAAACTAAATAAATTGCTTGGTTTTTATTATGAGGTGCTGAAATTAAAACTAGGGTGTTACAAAAGCCTTTAACTTTAAAGGATAAGCTATAGTGCAAATACGATAATATCGATAGTCTTGAAGAAGTAATAGATGTTGAAAGAGATCTTGAAAAATATCAAAGAGATTCTCTGAGGAAAATAAAACCTTAGCCGATCTACCAAATGGGTTGGTTCGAAAATATGAGTGGTTTATATAGAATATCAAGAGAAGTTGAGTTAAGTGCTTAACCCATCGAGTAGAATTAAGAATAGTGAGTAAGCAATTTGAAAATAATTTAAAATATTCATGGTATAAATATATATACCAGGGAATGTATATCATAGGAATTAAAGGGATAACAAGGAAAAAATTGGGAACTAAGGTCGTAATTACGTTGCTAGATAAAAGATGGGATACATTAAACAAAGCAGCAATGGGTTTTTTAGAAGGAGATATGAATGAGATTATGCTAATAACCTATATAGCGCCAGATTTAATGATGCCAATTAAAAAGTTTATAGAAAAAATGGTATTCGGTTTCCAGACCAAGGGTTATGAAGATTTTAAAGGAACAAATGTGTTTTTAAGCATAGAATTTATTGGAAAATTAATTAATAGAAGTGGTACTAAATATAAGGTAAATGTGAATAATGTCATAGAAAGTATGCAGTCTAAGGGAATAAAATTTATGAGTCCGCTCAAGATAAGTTCTGAAGAAAGAGCAGGAGAAGAATGGAATATAAGTGAATTAATAGAACCTAAGACCTTAAAGCAGCCCGAAGATTATATTAGTTATCAAAATAAGAAGGGCAACACAAGTATAAGATTTATAAATTATAAAGAAAGATCTTTAGATGATTTAGAAGCAACTAGTTCAGAGCCGAATATAGAAGAAGATAGAAGGCACAGTGTCTGTGAATTTATGGAGAAATTAGATTTAGACAGTGAAATAAGGCATTATGAAATAAAATTAAAGAATGCATCGGATGAATATAATAATTCTATGATACGTGAATGGGGTAAAATAAGAGAAAAAGAAGTTTATTTTCTTAGAGAAATACATAGGCTAAAAAGCTAAAAAGAGAAAAAGAGCTGAGCATTAAAAATTCTGAAGAAAGAAATGTAGTAAAAAATATAGAAGCAAAGAAAAACGTCAAAAGACCAGTTAGTACTACAATAGAAATAAAGAAAAAAAATAGTAAGTTCAATTAGTCCTATAGAAACCGAGAAGATGGTATGTAGTAAAAACAAAAATCTTAGTAGCAATAATGACATAAGTGAAGAAGAACAGTGGGATATAAACAATAAACTGTTGCTTGAAAGCTACGAAGAAATTGAAGATGAAGCTAACAAAGAAAATAACGCAAAAACAGTAGAAGATAAGTTAGGTGAAGAGATCAAAGAGGAAGCAATAGATAATGCAAAGGAATATAAAGATTTTATATACTCCTTAGGAGAAGATGAGCAGGATAATTTATATAATATGATGGAAGCTATGGAAATTGGAGTAAGTAATGCAAAAAGAAAAAGAGAATATGGTGAAGGTTCAGTAAAAAACGAAGGAGAGAAGGAAAGACCTTCTAGGAGCTTCAGGGACTTGGCCACCTGAAAAACAAGATAACTCATATAACTATATACCAAGAAGATATAAATATATGGGATCTAGAAGATGAGAATTTGAAAAACCAGTAAAGTTTCAAAATCATAAAAATGATGGTGCAATATTAAACTTAGCAGCACATGACCCTATGGATTGGCCAAATATAATAAGCGTTTGGAAAGGATTAATAGTTCAGAAATATATGCAAAATTAGCATGATATTGGAAGCAGGGTAGAAGATATGATTACATACTTAGAAACCTTCTTAGGTGAATCTGTAAAAGTTTTATGGGAATAATGGGTAGAAGCCTATCCTAATAGTTATGAAGAGTTAAAAAGAGCTGAAAGTAATCCTTATAACTTTGTTAATATTATATCAAATATAGTTATAGCAGAAGATCCGGAATTAGGTTTCACCACATTGCAAAATGAAAGGTTTAGAGAAATAGAAAAGTTAACCTTAACAAGTTGGAAAGGCATAAAAGAATTCTCACCGCATTATTTATACAATGCTACCACCGCTAAACAAGGGTATAATAAAGGAATAGTTGAAAGATATTTCAACAAAATACCAGATCCTCTGGGATCCATAATATCTGTAGGTATATAAGAAAGAAACAGAAGGTGTTGTTATTAATATATCTCAGGCAATAACCTTTGTGTTTAAGCAGTTGAGAAAAATCTGTACGGGAATACAAGCTCAAAGATCAATGAAGCATTCAGATTATAATTTTTGTAACAAAATAGTCCAAATACCTCTGACATATGGAGAAGAGAGGTCAAGAGAAAAGAAATATAGACCCTCAAGAAAGGCTTATAACCAAAATTCAAGGACAAAGAAACGTTATTTTCTAAGAAGATCAGATAATAAAACTCCTTTCTTGTATAAGAGAAATGTAAGAAGATATAATCCTAGAAAAACATATGATAGTACATGCCGATGTTTTATATGCAATTCACCAAACCACCTAATCAAAACATGTCCCAATAAGGATCAAAAAAGATATTCTAGTAAATATGAAGAGCAAAGAGTGTTGATTGTAGATAGTGTGAATGAAAATATTTTAGTCTGCGATGATGAACTAAATGTTGATGAATCAATATACTCAATCATAGAGACAGAAGAAATAGAAAATGGAGATAAAGATGACAGTTCGAGTGATGATGAGATAGATTTAATAGAAGAATTCGCATGATTAAAAATTGAAATGATGGAGCAAACAGATGATACATGCAATTTTTATAAAGTTACTAACATAATTCCTTGTATTGCAGGTATGGAGATAGAAAAAGGACCGGTCGAAACTGAGTCCTATGAAAATACAAATGAATATATATCAATAGTCTCAAAGAGCAATATAATATCAAAAGAATGCAAAAAATATAAATTCATTCTAAAGAATGATATGGATAAGACTCTTGAGGTTGATACCAATATTCCATATGAATTGCTCATACTAAGATTAAGCTTCAAGACAGATCAGATGTTATCTTGTTTTGGCAAGGACATCAAAGATCTAATATGGAAGAAATATTCAGAAAGACAATATAAGAGTTTCCTCATGCTCCAGGAATACTTCAAGAATATTTATATTGGAGAGGAAAATATCAAAGGAATAGCCGTTGAAATTAATACATATCCAATACTTCATTTGGATGGTAGGGTGATAATCATACCTTATCATCAATACCTCATATTCAAAGCATATATAGATCTGAAATATTTCAGAAATATCAAGAATATATCATTACAAACCATTAGAGATCATGGGCTAATTCATGCTCTATATGGTACAATAGAAGATATTTTCAATTTAGAGACGGGACAAGCTATCAAAGAAGCTTGCAAAAGATTTGCTTATACAAAAAAAAATAGAAGATCATATTCTGTTCCAATCCTCCAAAATTTACACAGTCAATAAAACTAGCTTCTCATTATATCTTCATTACCAAAGGATACTATACATTTCCCCTTTCTTGGCGCTTAAAGCTCGCTGAATCCTATGAAGAATTATTCGCCAAAAATACCAATCATGATAATCGGAGAATATTTACAGAAGCCAAAGAATTAGAAGGATAATAAAGCTGATCCGAGTTATCGGATGATATATCAAAGTAAAATAATGAGGATTTTTCTCCAAATGCAAAAAAGTAATTTTGGTGCTTTAACAAGAAATGTAGGTAAACTTATAAAACCAGAATTGAGAAAAGAATTACAATTAAAAAAAGAATATAGAGAACTGTTATCGTGGTATGAAATACCGATAGTATAGAAAGTGCACCATGGATAGAAGAAGAAAATGTCTGGCAGTAAATATAACATAGATGGATATGGCCAAAGGCTAGAATAAAAATAAGATCCCAAATATAATAATAAAAAATAAGTCCAGCATAGCAATATATGTTGATATGAGATATCAACAATTCGGACGTAGAAAGACATATATATGCAGATAAACCCATATAATATACCTTAATTGATATGGAATATCAATCATTCGGGCGTGGCAGACAGTACTCGGATTTTTTCCAAAAGACATTCGAGTGCATCGAGACGTGAGAAGCAGACGACAAATCAAGGACGAATATTCTACAGCAAAAGAAGACGAATGACGAATATTGTACTGTGCGCGGTACAATTATTGAAGAATAAAAAGACGAGCTACTGTGCCAACAGTGAAAGCGCACAGGAGGCGTCAATTATCGAAGCCATTCCTTAATGACGAAGCAAGGCTCTGGCTCAGCTATAAAACGGAGCACCAGGCAGCAGCTATAAGCATCCGCATACCCATCAACACACCCATCATCAGAAGCACGGAGACACAACCACCACCCACCTTGTATAATTAAGTAAGTATAATAAAGCCTTAGAGCATCCAGGCAGTGCTCGTAAGGTAATTCTCGGTTTGTACAAAGTGTTTGGGGTTTCTTAGAAGGAAAAGCCGTATGTAAGCTTGTGTTCGTGGAAATGAAGTAGTTTTCCTTTGAAAATCCCTGCTGTCAGTTCTAGTCCGCGTATATAGAGAGAATTTATATGCTAGGGACCCTATAGGAGAAACCTCTGCGTTTGATGCTCTCATTTAGCCCGGAGTTGTGGTGCCTAGAGAGCCATGTCCACGGAGAAGTGCTCCCTTTTGGTGGAACTGGCTGGGGAGACGATATATCCTCGCCGCATATGCATATAGACTGTGGGATGGTTTGGTAAAGATTAGCTACTTTTGAAGCAAACCTGCTTCCTGTGAGCAAGCATATTAAGCAAAGAGCTGATAACCGCCTAATACAATCTTAATATAATCTTGAAAGCGACATCCTGAAGAAGCGAGTGAAGTGGGAATAGTGAAATCCTACCATACCTAATCTACATGTAAAGTTAGTGGGAGTCCTCCCTGAGTGCTCATCCACTGTTCATATTCCTAAATTTGAATAGTAGCAAATCAAATTTGAATAGTATATGAATTTGAATAGTTCCGTTCCATATTTGAATACATATTTTGTTGTTCAGTGTTCCGAATTTAGCGTTAGACAGTGTTGGACTCGCTAGACGACTCGCTAGACTGATATATATACATATATACGTGTATATATATATATATATATATATATATATATATATATATATATATATATATATATATATGTATATGTATACATATACACGTGCATATGTATGTATGTATCTATATGTATATATATATATATATGTATATATATATACACGTGTATATACATATATACACATACATACATATATCTATACATACATATATATATACATACACATACATATATGTGTACACATATACACATACATATATGTATGTATGTATATACATATATATACACATATATATATACACATACATATATATATTCATATATTTATATATATACATATATATATATATACATATACACATACATATAATATAATATACATATACATATATATACACATACATATATATATATACACATATATATACACATACATAGGAAAATTCCTTTCTACATACGCATGTAGCTACACTCACATGTGTTTCTCAATATTTTGAGGGTATCTGGTCGAACGAAAGGTATGTACACAGAGTATGCAATGATATATGCGAGTATAGCTGAGGTATGTGGATATACCACATTATATGTATTAATATAAATGTATTATCATAATAAATTAAAATCAGGGACTGATTTGTAACTTTTTCGTGTGGTGACATTTGAAATATCTTAAAATAAGTATGTAAACATACTCAAACTGATAAATGAGTATTCTGACATACCTTTGTTGATTTATTGAAGGTGAGTGTAACTACATGCGTATGTAGATAAAACTCTTCCCACATACATATATATATATATATATATATATATATAGATATATATATACACACATATATAGATATATAGATATATATATACACACACACACATATATATATATATATAGACATATATATATATATACACACATATATATACACATACATATATATATATATATATACATATATATACATACATACATATATATATATATATAGTAGTGCCATTTAGCTCCTAACCTCATAAGTACAAAACCAACCCGCAACTGTAAAATCTAGTCCCACAACCGTAAAATCTTCACCAGCAACCGTAAAATGAATGCTACAGCCAATCCAGCCTCGTCGAACCAAGCATAATAGTTGAAAACTACCCTACAATCGTAAAAGGCTACCCCACAACAGTAATAATTGTTTGTTTTTTAACCGTAATGTTATGCACAGTCTTATATAATTGTAAAAAGGTGTATGTAAGAGACTTGTATTTTGGTTAAATAAAGTAATTTTCTAATAATATTAAATCAAGTAATTTTCTAATAAGATGGTTTGTACAAATTGAACATCCATGTATGAAATGATTATAGACAAAAGAAGCATTTTTTATTTAGATGACAAGGTGTTACTCTCTTATGTTAGATGATGTTTTCAGAATTTCTTGAGTTCACTGTTCACAGACCACAAAGATTTACGATTGCGAGCGTGTCGACAAGGTGTTCTTTCAAGGCATACCTAGATTGTATGGTCAAAGAAAATGGTATTTCAAGGTGTATCTATATTTTATGGTAAAAGGAAATGGTATTTTATAATTAGTCATAGGTTCCACGGTTATGAGTTTAGAAGCACCAAAGTGTACCTAGATTTTATAGTCAGAGGCCTTGGTATTTTACATTTGAGACATAGGTTTTACGATTATATATGTTGGGTTTAGAAGCTAGTTACGAGCTAGTGTTTAATGATATGAGCGGAGTTTTGCAGTTGCAAACTAGATGAATAATAAATAAGAAACACAAAATTAAAATTTATTTATTTAGCTGCGGATTATGGACCCTTGTTGATGTTTGAACATGTCAATATTTATTGTTGCAGACTAGATGAATAATAAAATAAGAAACACAAAATTAAAATTTATATTTAGCTGCGGATTATGGACCCTTGTTGATGTTTAAACATGTCAATATTCAATATTTATTATGTATGGGAAGAGGAAAATCATGCGACAATTTGTATGTACACCAAGATCATAAGATGTGGTTTCCTTGTTTCCATATTATTTGTGTACATGTTAAGATATAATTTGGTTTTTACTTTTTACGAATATAATACTATACTCAATTGTAAATAGGTTGTTTTTATATTACTTGAAATGATTTGCAAACGTTAGTTAATTGATGCTTGCTACTGTTTAGTCATTATTTGTCACTACCATTTTTGCGGATACAAGTAGTGTGTGTGCACTCTAATAATTACGACTTTAGAGACATTGATATACAAGCGTAGATATCAAATATCTAGTTGGTGTGGTTTGATTGTTTTATTATTTAAAAATAGTATTTACATATGTTTACTATTTTGATATGACAATTCACACGTAACCACGGTCAATATTTCATGCTTTTAAGGCTCTATGAAACCAATATGATCTAAGTTTGGAATGATTAGTTTTTACGGTCTTAAACCATTTCTTATATCTAACCATTATGGCCATGAGAAATAAGAAAAAATTTACAGTCCACACATCTAAAGGTTATAAATGTCTCACTTTATAATATCTCAAATCTAATTTCCTTCAATTGTTTTATAAGAAATTTCATATGAAACAAAACATTGTCGGTGGTTATCCATGATGTCTGAAAATTGCGTTGTTTGATAACCGAAAGGTCAAAGGGTACCATATTCTACTGTTAGCACGCATATTTATGGTTGTGTGGTGGTTAACGTGGTGAATCTATTGGTTTATATTTTGTAGTAAATTATGGTTGTGTGGTGGTTAACGTGGTGAATCTATTGGTTTATATTTTGTAGTAAATTTTACAGCTGCATGAAACAAACATTTACGATTATGAGAGGTGGTTTCACACACTAGTTATGTTAAGGGTTAGGAGAAAGAAAAAGTTGGATAAAAGATGATTTTTATTACTAATTAGTGTGTTGTGCATAATATTACGGTCAAAAAACAAACAATTATTATTGCGTGGTGGTCTTTTATAGTTGCGGAGTGATTTTTTACTGTTACGATTGCGTTGACGAGGCTAGATTGGCTGGTGCATTCACTTTACGGTTGTGGATGATGAATTTACGGTTGTGGGTGAAGATTTTACTGTCGCGGGTGAGTTACAGTCTTACGCTTGCGGGAGCTGCACAGGCTGACGCGTTGAATAACAATTCAATGTGCAGCGCGCTGAATAGCAGTGTCCTATATGTATATATATATATATATATATATATATATGTATGTATATATATATATGTATGTATATATGTAGGAAAATTCCTTTCTACATGCGCATGTAGCTACACTCACATGTGTATCTCAATATTTTGAGGGTATCTGGTCGAACGAAAGGTATATATATATATATATATATATATATATATATATATATATATATATATATATATATATATATATATATATATATATATATATATATATATATATATAGGAAAATTCCTTTCTACATGCGCATGTAGCTACACTCATCTCTGTATCTCAAGATTTTGAAGGTATCTGATCAAACGAAAGGTATGTACATGGAGTATGTGATCATACTAAACCATCTGTTGTGGTATATACGTGAGGTATGGGAGTATATTTGAGGTATGTGGACATACCTTATTATATGTAATAATATAAAGGTATTATTATAATAAATTAAAATTAATGGCTGTTTTGTAATTTTTTCATTTGGTGACCTTTGAGGTATCTTAAAATAAGTATGTGAACGTACTCAAACTGATAAATGAGAATGCGAACGTACCCTTATTGGTTTACTGAAGGTGAGTGTAGCTACATGCGCATGTAGATAAAACTCTTCATATATATATATATATATATATATATATATATATATATATATATATATATATATATATATATATATATATATATATATATATATATATATATATATATATATATATATATATATATATATATATAGGGCCGAGCTAATTACAGGAAGCCCGACCAGGTAGCCCTGGGCCAGGTAAATGGGCCACGGTGTGGAGGGTGGGCGTGGGGGGCTCGGCCAGGCGCGTCCGCACGGGGGCTAGGCCCTGGGTAACGTGGGCGCCCGTGTTGCGTAAAACTATGTGTAATTTGTCGTAAATCTCTGTACAATTGAGCGTAAAATTTGTGTAACTCCTGCGGAAAGGATTAACGAGTCCGGCGTAATAAATGCGCACGATTGACGATAGTTGCCGTATTTCCCACTGTAACGCCGGGCGTGGATAGAATAGGATCAGAATTATGATCATTGGGATCAATCCACCGTCGTGACGCCGAGTTCCTTCGCGATAGTAACGGCGGACCATGGCGGCATCGCCAAGGCGTCCTGCTGCCTCCACGGTCGTAACACAACACACAACGGTGGGCGGATCGTGGCAGGGTGGTGGCCAGCCGTCGCCCACTGGTCCTGATGGCTAGACCATCGTAACTCCACCAGCGGCGGTGGTGGGATCGTCGCAGGCTGGTGGCCGGTCGTTGGCCACGCGTCCTAGCGTCTCCGCGATCAGAGACATTGTAACTCCACCTGGGCCATCGCATGCTGCAAATGCATCGCCTGGGGGCTGAGTTGAAGCATGCAGCGAGATTGCAACTCCGCCAGCGGCGCTGCGAGCACCGGAGTGCGATGAGATCATGACCGGGGAGGCAGGGAGATCGGGAGATGCATTACAACGGGTGCCGATGAGAACTATCACAAATCAAGAGTTGGACACTCCGCATATCCTGCAAAGCCACATAAGTATTCGAGACTGACCAGTAGAAAATAATGCGTAGCCATATAATTATTTGAGTCTCACTGGTAGAAAAGTAATGCGTAATTCTATGCTGTATTGTGAATAGTTGATGTTTGCCTGAGTACTTTCTCTATATGTGCAGCCTAGACACTATTGATCCTAACATTTAGTAACGTGGATGAGGCGTACAAATTTTATGGTAGATACGCCTATGGAGTGGGTTTCCCACTAAATAAATACAGGGAGACTAAGTTTTGCAATGTAGTTGAACTGCTCAATGGAGGGTAAGTCTGCAGATAGAGGTGTTGACAATCCAAATGTCCGGAACACATCCTCGAAGCAGGACACACTGCAAGGCTGGTATGAAGCTAAAAAAATATATGACGATTGCAAGGAGAATGTGATGGCGGTGCGGATTGATCTGCTGCACTTGGAACATAATCACGAATTTATTAAGAAAAAAGAAGAAAAAGATCAGCTACAATGCAACAAGACCCATGATCCAGATTACATGGAGTTTATTGGTGCAATGCAAGATAGCAAGGTTCCACATCATTGTATTATGCATTATGTTTCGGAAATGCATGGTGGCCCTAAAAACGTTCCGGTGACATCACAAGACTTGAGGAACCTGTTAGCAGCAATTTATTTTTGAAACTAGAATTTCACATTTAACTTTACACCAAGTATACATTTAACGATTCTCACTTTATGAATTGTACCACACAGGAAGGCAGCTGAGGCACCGGGAGAAAAATGCCAATGATGTGTCTAAGCTGCTTACGTTCTTTGCATCATGCAAAAAAGAAATTCCAAAATTTTTCTGTGACTTCCAGCTGAACAAAGATAAGTAGTATATTTTGGTCTCATACAAATCAGCAAGGAGACTATATAGATTTTGATGGTGTTGTTACGTTCGATACAACTCATAAGACCAACCTATATGAAAAACTGCTGGGCATGTTTGTGGGTGCGAACCACCACCTGCAATGCATCGTGTTTGGCTTCGCATTGTTGGGTGATGAAACTTTCAAAACATTTGAGTGAGTTTTCAATGCATTCAAAATGTGCATGGGGACTGAGGGCCCAAGAGTAATGCCGACAGGTATGGCTTTACGTACATGCAGTTATTAGTCAGCCTATTTAATTTATTGAGACTTTGTGGATTAAAGGAATGATGTTATAACAATACTCATCCATTTATAGTTGCAGATCAAGACGCTGCGATGCCAGTAGCACTAAGCAGAGTCTTCCCAAATACAATCCATAGATTGTGTCTATGGCACATGCAGAATAGGTTTATGCTATTTTTGAATGAGTTGTATTCAAGGTTTGATAAAGAGGATTTCAAGTCAAGGTTCCAATCTATAATACATCATCCATTGACTGTAAGGGAGTTTGAAGGTGCATGGGCGATGATGCTTGATGATTTACACTTACATGATGATGTGACTCTGAAAAAATTATATGAAATTCGAAAGGAATGGATACCTGATTTTTTCAAACAGGACTACTGTGTACTTATGGTTTCTACACAACGGAGTGAGAGCATGAACAATTTGGTGAAGAGCGCTCATGTGGATGCGGACACCCCACTTCATGAGTTTGCAAAGCAAATGATGAACCTGCTGCACAGCAGGAAAATGATAGAGGCCAGCGAGGCATTAGGCTGCATGGTAAGTGAAATTTATTACGTATTATGCTAGTTAACGAAATGTGACCTAATGATATTTGGGGGTAATGCAGGGCCATCAGGAGACAAACACAATGTATGAGTTCGAGATCAGAGTGGTAAGAGCATACACACGGGCTGTAATGAATAGGTTTGAGGAGTCGATAAAATATGCAACTGTATACAGAATAGCGAGCGATCCTGATGGTGGTGTAAATGATTGGTTGGTGCAACATACTAAAAGGTCCAACAAAATTGTATGGGGTTAACATGAATTCAAGGTGATGGCGGATGTAGAGGCTGGGAGGTATACGTGTGAGTGCAAGCAGTGGGAACACACATGTATGTTATGTTTGGTTATCGTGCTATAAGGCATGCTGGTTTGTGATTATGATACCATATATATAAATATATCTATGTGCATCAGCTACGAAAATAAGATGTGACGCAATGGATACTCGTACGAAGTTTAATAATGTATGGAATACTGATTGGCGGTTGTTATGCAGGCCTTTCTGTGTACATATTTTACGTGCCTTCCAGCAACTTCAAATTGATAGGATCCCGAAGGAATATGTTCTCCAGAGATATACCAACTTGGCTATGCAGGATGTGGATTTTTCAAGAGATGATAAGAAATTGAAGGGCAATTATGGAGAGACTAAGTCCTATAGACAAAAGACGATGCTAAAAAAGACAATGAAAGTATTAAATAAGGCTAGTATATCGAAGGCGGGCCATGATAAGTACCTGGATGTGATGGATGAGCTATATGAGTTGCTGGAGCGGCTGGAGCCAGATATTGGGATAGATGCCCATTGCGAAACTAGTGATGGTGAGGCAGTCCAGGTACAAATGTTGTGCTTAGTTGGACAACAGTAATGGGACCAATCGCTGATGTTTGCGTGGTATAGGACGACAGGCTGCCTGTTAAAGGCCTACGGGGAGAAAATTTGACATGGAGAAGGGATGCATCGAGTTCGGATGCTGACCGTGTATGCATAAATATTGCAGCCATCGGTTCTTGTATGGATTGATGTTATTAAAGCGTATAAATTATTATCACCTTGTGTTTTGGCAGGAAGATAAGGTGGATTCGAATGTGGAGGAGGGGGGTGAGGGCGTTGTTGAAGAGCTGGTTCCTGTGACTATTATGCATCAGGTAAAAGATGGCAAAGTGCAAGGGGCAAGCATTTGATGATTTTTGCACCAAAATCCATTTGTTGTATAGGATGGGAACATCAATGGTGGTGTGGGGCATTAGCATAGCGTGCAGCAGAACCATGCGACGCGCTTGGGCAGTGAGTGCCATCAAGATATGGAAGCTAGAAAGGTAAATGTAGTATTAGTTGCATCTGGTTGTGCTCTGTTCAGATGTTTAAGACATATTTAGAGCTGCTGCTGATGGTTTATTTTGAAATGTTGAAACTGGATTTTGCTGCTGAGGGGATAAGCTTGGAGAGACCGGATCGCGCAAAACCAAAGGAGAGGACCATCAAGGAGACCGAATCAATGGTTCTCAAGGTAGATGCGAAAGGAGAGAAGAAAAACAGGAAGTGCAAGAAGCGTGGCATTGCGGATGGACACAACAGTCGCACATGTCTGTCGATTGAGGAGAATAGAGTTCAATCAGCAAGAGTGCAACGACAGCTCCCGAGTGGAATGAGACAACAACTTCAAAAAAGCGACGGCTAGTTGTCTCCAACAATGATGAATCTGAATATGATTGCATTTAACTTTTAGTGTAGGTTGCAGACCAAAAGTGAAGTATGAAGCTTCGTTATTTCAAAAATAGCGTAAATAGCTATTGCAGAGTGCATAAAATTCTTGTGCTTACTGCATAAAAGAGCTCATGTTTAGCTGGTGTGTGTTGACATAAGTACAAAGCTTCATTATATAAATCATAGTATAAACTGCAGCTGCTGAGTGCATAAAATTCATGTGCTTACTGCGAAAAAAGAGCTCCGTTTAGCTGGTGTGCCCTGACATCAGAAGGTTGAGAAGTAGCATAAAATTCTGGTGTTTAGTGCATAAAATTGGACTGTTTAGTGCATACAGGAGATATTGTTGAACTGATGTGTACTGCTATGAGACACAATTTCGATGTTCATTATAAGAATATTGACTGGTTTATGACCATGACAGGTTAGAGGATCATCAGTCAGAGGATTGCAGTAAACAGAACATTATGACCATTTGGCATAAATACTTGATCGTGGCAGTGACAGAGTGGTTCAGCACATGATCACATCTTGGAGTTCGCACTGAACGGAACATTATGAAAATAATAGGGGGCAGGGCTATAACAAGGCTACTATTTAATGCACAGTTGACAAAACCATGGAATATGAAACAGAAATTCTTGATAATGGCGGTGGCATTGTAACAACACAGGATCACAAGTCATAAGGTTATCAATAAACATAACGTTATGAGTATGAAAGGGATCTAGGCTATATAAGAAGGCACTCGTAAAGTGCACATTTGTCCAAAATAAGCACCAAACAGTGAACGGTGCAATCATGTTTTCTATCTAAACTTGCATAAAGTACATCTGAATAGTGCATAATACGTGATCCGGTTGCATCTAGTGGTCATGGGCTAAGCTATTGTTCAGCATGCTTGAATCTTTGTATTTCTGGAGGCAGCGAACAAATCTTGTTGAGACGGTGAAAGGTGAGAAAGTGCAGGAGAAGAGCGCGGTGTTCCCGTGACAGATCCTGAAAGGCATGCATTGAATAGAGTTGAATCGATAAAATGACAAATGAGCAATCGAACAGTAACATAAAGGGGTTTCATGTAAAATGTAGCAAACACCATAACCAACATGTGCATAAAAATGCTGATAGGAAGATTACCGGGTCTAAAAATGTGTTGACGGCACCATCGGTGCAGTCATAGAACTGTATATATCTGGTAACAAAGAACCCACAGTCATTTGACCCGGGCTTCATAGTGGGGCAGTGTGAAACGAGATCGATTTTGTAGTTGCCAAATTTCGGAAGACAAGAGTTCGGGCGTGCATGCTGCAGAGCTTTGTTAAGCCTATTCATGATGAGTCTGGTCCATGGTAACTTTCTTCCATTGGAATCCGCTGCTTGGACACAATGGTAAGTCTTCCAAGTCGATCCACCGAGAGCAGGCCGTATGGATTAGAGTCTAAAATATCTATGCAGCCCTTATGAAAATTTACCACATACAGTGTCCAATGGCCTCCATGTAACATAGGTAGCATAATCTTAGTAATGGGATATAAGTAAGAAAAAATATGCTTTTGTTGCAGGCAGCGGATGATAGGACTATATCAAATGCTATTTAGAACTATCGGCATATGCAATAAAAACCATACAACATAAGCGTAAATCATGTGTGGCATAAGTCGACGATGCAAAGATCATATGCATATGATGGCCGTTTGTATGAAAAAAACATAACATTGATAGAGAAATGGCATGTTACCCAATTGTATGACCCCACTTCATCATGTCCAGCCAGGATCTGCGCCAAATAGTTTTGTAATGTAGTTGGGTCAAAAGGCTAAGGGTCCTGGCTACGTTGTTCCAGCTCTTCAGTGTTCAAAATATGCTAAGTCAATAGAGATAGTTAGTGATGGGGTATGTAGCAGGTTGTATGACTGATGCAGCAAGTTTGATCTAGAGTTTAGGAAAATACCCCAACATTGCAATCGAGGATGAGCCGAAGATTATTGGAAGACGGTTTAGCGGATGTAATGTCACTTCGGGCACAATCAATAAAACACTGCATGAAATCCGTATCAAGGGGCTTCCCAATGGCGAAAGATTCGTATATGTCAAGACAAGTGCCGCCATGACCGCTGAAATCGATGACAGACCTGCGGATCGATTTGAGTTGGAACGATGTAAATGCTAAATTATGTATCAATGATATTGGATTTCACGCGGGTACAGAGTGGGACAGTGTACCTGTTCATGTCCATCAATTTTGCACACATGAAGTCAAGAAGGGAAAGCATACATTCAGTTTTTGTAGGTTGTCGCACGAAGGCAATGTGAGCCATAGATGATCCCTGTTCCATAGCAAAATGCAAAGATAGGTCATCACAATCAATCATAAATGCATAACACAATGAGCATAAATACTAAATGTAGTGGACTAATATGGCCAAATGGTGTCTCGTCAAAGACTGGGCCATTGTCAGGATGCACTGCATCACCTGCAGCCGTGTTGCCTCCCTGAGCAAATGTTATGCAATGAAAAAAAAAGTAAGAAAGGCACTGTTGAGGATAGGGAAAGAAATGGACAAATAGAATTGATGTCATGCTTACAGTATTGCATGGATTTTTGCTTGAACTCGTTCTATGGGCTTCTAGAGTAGGTGCTTTTGGATCCTCAAATATTGACCTGTATCATATTGCACTGATGATTACGTGTATAAAGGTGTTGAGTTGACATCTAAAATGAAACATTAGTATAACAAGGTGAGAACAAACATTCGTTTGAGGTGTGACATCAAATTTCGGCATGTCGGAAGCAGCAGGTGGGCTGATGGAGGTGCGTTCTGATATGACTTGAGCCACGATGTTTAGGTTGGTCATCAGTTCGTTGGCAGCAGCTAGGGCGTCATCCTGTCGACAGAAGGAGCATGGGTTCATGTACAATGCCATCGAGCAAGCATAAAAGAACGTATGTTTAGTGGGGCAATCAACATTGATCAGAGGGTACATCTTACCTGCTGGTTAGTTGGGACAATGGTGTTCAGATGAGCGGTTTTGTTCGTTTCTATAGGTGCTTCGGTGTACGAGTCATCATGACAGCTCTCGAACGATCGGCGCATTTGCAGTTGTCTTTCATATAGTTTCTTCACTTGAGTGCCTGTCACCTGCGTCTCCGACTGTGTCTCCGGAGTAAGCTGGGTACCAGACTATGTGCATGGTTCTGTGAAGAAAGATAATGTAGAAATCATAAATCTGAGAATTGTGCATAAGGGAACATTGTAGACATAGGAGCGGAAATGTGAAAAGTATATAAAACCATGTGCGCAAATTAATGATGTGGTATAGACGTCGGAGAGTAGACCCACTCATGACATAAATGCTGAGCTAATGGCTGTGATTGTCTAAATACGAAGGCATGAAAATTGGCACAGTGTGCATAAATGGTGCCTGAATTTGCATAATGAGTGACATGAATTTACAAAATTTGGACAGTGTGCATAAATGGTGAAATAAAGGGCATGCGTGATGACTGACCTTCTGATGCTTGCTCATGATCATTGGATGGTGTTTCAGCATCGTTGGCTGTCTCTGCGCGAAGAACATCGTCGATCATCTCATAGAAAGTATCTTTTAAATCAAATTGGTTGTCAACAATCGTGGTAAGACAATGTTTGATGGTGGCCAATTGCTCCTCAACCACTGAGTCATGGGGCCAACTTTGCTTCGAATTTTGGACGCTCACGTGCAGGAAGCTGCTGAATCTTACTTGAAAGCATATCTTTGATACGTGGAACGTGGATGAAAATGTTAACATGATCACGAAATTTAGAGGGGGATGCATAGCATGTCTCTGTCCTGCTCTGAAACTGGTGACAAGAACTAGTAAGGCCTAGATGAAAGTATGTGCTGATATTGAAAAGAATGTATAAAAAGAGTATACTAGACAAAAAAAAAAACAGAACTGCAATGGCACAGAAATGCAATAGGTGGAGACTCCATATTGTGATGTAGAGGGGTAAACTTACATCACAATGACTCCTGTCATCAGCATCTGCATGGCAGTCCTTTTTGGTGGTTGGGAAAGGCCGTGGGGCATGACCTTCAGGTGCATGTGGAGAGCGGCCATGATCGCCGGGGGCAGCTTTGTGGCGGGTCCTTTCCCTGCTAGGGGAACTATGAGGGCCAGGGGATTCACGGGCAGCTGCATAGCACGTCTCCGTCGTGCTTCGGAACTGATGAAAAAAATCCAATTAGGCATATGTACGATAGATCTGAACTGCGTACAAGACAGTAACGGTGTTAGACAAATGAAGGAGATGCATGTGAGTCAAGCCCAAATAAATATGCTGTAGAGGACCGTATACTGAGTAATATTAATGAAACATGGAACACACATTGACCAGAGCGAGAATAACCCGTGTGCAGGGATAAACTTACATCACAATGGCCGAACGGTTCGCCGGCCTGCCGTGCCTTCCTCCTATCAGCTTTGGTCAATGCTTTTATGGTATTTCTGCCAAAATATTTGATACGAGGTGTGTCGTACTTGTTTTCAGGGGCTACAGCAGCATGGAGGTGATCCAAGTAGTACAACTACAAATATGTAAATGTTTAAGTAGTCTACACGAGCTGCATAAATGCACATGGATTTAAGCATAGATGACATGGGTATAAAATGGTAATTCAATGGGGGGACTTTGTAAGAAACAAAAAAGGCATATGGGGCTTACAAGTACGATGATGCAGCATCCGTATATCGTTGTAGAAGAATTTGTCATGCTTCTTTCGTGCCAACTCTGTGCATCGCAGATGCCATTGAATATAAGGTGGCACCAATCGATCTCAGGGAAACGATCCATCTCTTCTGTCAAGAGCACCTCAGTGTTAGATATGTTTCAGCTAGCTGACTGGAAAAGTAATTGATTGAATAGGATCAGAAAAAAGCATCTGATGGAGAGGTCATCGTCTTCTCCTAATCTTAATCTGTCCTGCAGCTTTACAACGGTAAACTCATCTTTGCTAAGGCTAAGTGAGGAGCTTAGCCACATCCTATGATAACAGCTGTTGTTTTTTTTTTTGGCTGATTAGCTTAGCTTCATTGCTTATCGCAATCCAATCGAACCCTCAAATTTTATGCCTGATTAACGTAAAAATATTTTAGGGGTAATTTATGATTTGTATAGAAGAACTAATGTGGAAATAATCTAATATATTCATATGATATTATTCTCGTAATTGTTCTTACTTGTAAACCATGTACATCAATCTCTTGGTAAGCATTGCTGCTTTATGGTATCTCCCTCTGGTTTGATCATCTTATTTAAAATTGTGCAATATGAAAATACCAAGTTGTTGAATGATATATCGCTCCTATACCGATTCTTAATTGGGACGCAGACATCAGCCTCCAACATTCATCTAAATTCTGAAGATTCTAACATCACTCACGTCAAAAGTAATTTTCTGGTTCAATTTTATTTTTTTCAGATACATTTTATTAGACAATGGAGCTGATTTCGTCAATAGAAACAAAAGGTATCTCCCAATGCTACTTAGCTAGCCATAGGTTTGCTTGGAATTCAGATCATTCGATATATATTTGGTTGTTTGAAAGGCTTTTACATTTTTCTAGTAACTTCACGTTATTCCAGTAAAAGCTGGTGAGCCATTGTCGTAAACTGATGACACCACTATTGGTACAACTCGATCTACTACGAAGATTGTACGAGTGGAACCGAGGAGGACGGGGCTTGAATGCCCGGCGTGACGGCGCCGTACTGCCGCACGGCGAGCTGTACGTGGATAGGTAGATAAGGCAAGGAGGCAATCTCCTTTTAGATTGAACTTGCCTGCCCTCTCCGATACAATGTTTAGGCTATTTATAGCCTCTTCCCTACACTGCTAACCAACTAACAAGATCTCCTATTTTCCTCGAGACACACCAAATTAACACTAATCTTATCTATTCATCGTCTACAGCGCCAGTTTGCTGGCCTGCCTGCGGCTTGGGCCTCCGGGCATATACTTTGCCCGTCATAACAACTATGGTCAATGCGCATCATTTTTCTATGCATGAGTTTGTTATCATGTTTTTTTTTCGCCCATACTAACAATTAGTAAATTAAATATCCATTGTAGTAACTTGCCTGTGCTAAATGACATTGCATTGAATATCCGGTTCTTTCCCACAGTATATTGTAGGAAATTAAATATGCCACTGAGTAACATGTTTGTGGCAAAGCACATTTTGGTATTCCTTTAGAGATATTTTACGAATTTGAAAATGTCATTGTGTAACTTGTAGTCAATTACATAATGAGTGATTAGCTAATCTTCAATGGTAATTTTACATATAGGCCCCCATCTGGTGATTTCTAGTTTACAATTTGATCTATTATTGAGGATTATTGGTGCCGATCGATTTCCACGGAGGTGCCGAAGAATTAGTAGGTTTTCATCCCAATCTGCCATCACCCTATCTGTTTTAACATAGCCTTTGTACTTTTTGCTTTGAAGATTAATTGTTACTTAAAATTTTGTACTCCATTTTTGGTTTGGAACAGGAGTTGATTTAGGAGTCCTTTTTCATTTTAGGTATCGCCACGTATCATTGGTTACAGAGTATGGTAATCCTGTCACGTGGTGACTATGTCTTTTGGTCACTCTAATCGTATACATCAATTTTGCACGGCAATGACTTATAGTCTTATGGTACGGTCTGCCTATTTTTCCACATCAGTGTTCTAGTCTTGTGGTTGCTTACCACGAAATTGTAATTATCATCTTGATTCATTCGATTTTTATAAGATATTTCATGGTAAATTGGTCTCGATATCACAGTGACCGGTTTCGCAAAACTGGTTGTGCCGAATTGCAGTAACTCTTCATTCTAATTATCGACGTAAACCATTCAAATTATCATGCGTAACTATGTCATGGTAAATACATTTTGTCATTATAGATTGTAGTAACCGATTCGTGGAACTGTTTCATGCCTAATTATGGTAATTCCTTGTGTTCTTGTTTGCTTGATTCACATAGCTTCGGAAAAAAAATCGACAATTTGGCTTAATGATCAATATTATCATTAATTTTCATCCAACCTCATTATCGTATTTGGATCCATAATATAGTACATGTTCAGGTTCATGCTACTTGATTTACAAACTCTGGTTATCGTAATTTAGAGATAAATTTACAATTATCATGTTGGTTTTTGTGTCTACATTTACCTCTACAATGCATATAGCTTGATGTTCAGGAAAAGGAAAATGAATGCATGGCTTTAGCTTTTTTATGTATATATTATTTAAGTTGTTCTTATTTCTGGTGATTTCAGACAACGAGGCTTCTCAGGCAGAAGCTGCATACTTTGGAGAGTAGGGAATACACATAAACATTTGATCTCTACTTTGATCACTAGTCAGCCATCATGCCCTGTTTATGACAAAGACCCACTTGTGTGCATCTCCCTTCGGTTAAGAGCTACGACTAGCAAACAACAGGCAGTGTTTGACAAAAACTTCAGGCTGTTGTGTGATGTGTGTGTAAAAATCAGATTGTTTCGTAAATTATATACATTGTCCATAATCATCAAATGATTAGTAAACTGAGTATTATCGTAACACATAACATACAGACACTGGTATATGACTTGAGCCATTGCTGTAATTCATATACTTTCTGCTAAATACCTGATATATGCGAGACATTTTTTCAAATACCATGAGGGTTGTCTTTTATTCTTGTAATATTTTAATAGCTAAAAGGTGTTGCAAGTATATATACTATCTAGTAAATTAGTTCCGAAATTTATTGGTAGAAGGTCATATATTCTAGTAAATCACGTCAAAGAACAATGATTCTATTAATCATTACAAAATTTTAGTAAAAGAATGACCACAGATAAGAGTCTAAATTCTAGTAAATAACATACTAAAATCTTGTTACCTCAATATATGCCATCTAACTCGTCTCGTGGTGTTGCATTCTAGTAAAAATCGGTCCTAGCTAGCTTGTATGCATGCAACGCCAATTGGAGCCGAAATCACTGCTACCTAATCAACGTAAATAATCAGGGTCGCTGCGTATTTATTTGCCATAATCACCTTGCCAGTCGAGGGTTGTAGTAGCTCGGCTAGCATAGTGGCTCGGCTCGCTCAGACCCCGGCTAGAAAGAAGGATGCACCAGGAGCCTAGGGCGGATAGTCTCGTTCGGCGGATGGCGGGTCGTATGGTCTGGCTACAGAATAAGTTATTTCACAGCTGGCCGCAGAGAATATATATATATAAAGAAAATTCCTTTGTACATCTACGTGTAGCTACACTTGCCTACGTATCTTATGATTGGAGGCGTATTTGTCCAAACGAAAAATACGTATATGGAGTATGTAATCATACTAGGCTATCTGTGGTGGTATGTGCATAAGGTATGCGAGTATACCTGACGTACGTGGGTATACTCATTTATATATATTAATATAAATGTATTATCATAATAAATTAAAAATAGGGGCTGTTTTGTAATTTTTCACATGCCACTATTTGAAATATTTTAAAATAAGTATGTAAACATATTTAAACCGATAAAAAAAATGTGGACATGCTTTACGATGATTTGTTGAAGGTGGGTGTAGCTACTCTTCCTATATATGATCACACACTTTGAGTACATACCTTTTGTTCGATCAGATACTCTCAAAATCTTTAGATACACAGGTGAGTGTAGCTATATACGCATGTAGAAATTTTTTTTTCTATTTATATATATATATATACACATATGTATATACTTATATGCATATACATATGTATATATATAAATATATATATATATATATAATATATATTAGGGCTATATATATAAAGTATGTATATTTGGAGCCTAGGCTGTCTGCAGCCGTTGGAAACCCTGGCCAACCGAGTTGAACAGCACCGATCCGTCCGTGCTCGCGTGTTGCGTCCCACGGTCACGGACCCACGATTACCACGTACCACCGACCCCACCAAATCATCAGCCGCATCTAATCCCTATCGGCCGAACCGCTGCTCCCTACCTACGGCGACTTCGGATCGACCAACGACGACTCCTCCGCCACCGCTCTGCCGTCGTCGGCGGCCGCTCCCTGACCCGAGTTGTACGATGCCTTCCCCGCTTCCAACCCCCATCCGTCGTGGCTCGAGCTCGTTTCCTCCCCCGCTAGTCCGCTACCATCCCCCATTCCATCAGCAGGCCGTAGTTTCAAATCGCCCAGCCATAATTTCCACATTCCATCGTATCTCCTCCCTGTTACGGCAAGCCACGGAGATCTCAGAAACAGATGAGTGGCACTAACCGAAGCCCCCTCTGCCCTGGCACCGTTTGCACTCTGAGCAGTAATTCGAGATCTAGGCATTGACCCGGCTGTAGGAGCCACTACAGGTCAGTTCCATAGATTTGTGCTTGTTTTGATCTTGCAGGCAAAACAAAATCTTTTTTTCTTTTGCAGATCGAGACTGAGGGGTGCATCAGATTCAAATCCACGTGAACTGAGGGCCATGGCTCTCTCTGCACTCCCGTGATGACCGTGGCTACCATGGTCAACAGCCAGCGAGGGCCTGGACTTGGTTCAGCAGGGAGCGAGGTTTTAATTGGTTTGTTGAGTACTTTCGAATCTTGATGCTTTCATCCTGTAGCTTGCATTTTTTCCAATCAGTGCCTATTTAATCCTTCACATCGTGAGACAATCCCATGCTTTCTATTTTTTATTCAACCCACCTAATGCATATGCATATGCAGATTACATAGTTTATATGTTTCTCACCATTATTTTTTGTGTCGACTGCCCTGTCTGTGCAAGGATCCCACCAGCATAAATTGTTTTATTTGCTCAGTTTTCTTCATGTGTGCTTGGCTGGTGATGCCCAAATATGTTTAGATGGTGATGGGATAATTGGACTGCAAATGCATTTGATACTTTTGTGAATGTTGATATCATTTTTTATGGCGAATGATTAATGCATCCATGCAAGATGATAGAAGTAGCATAATTTTGGCTAGAGCAAGTGTGTATGACTTTTATATTCTCGGATTTTTTATCAGCACATGGCCTAAAGACGAATGAGACTTTACTTCCCTCGTTGCTGTGTGCGGCGGATGCAGCCGGGAGTGCTGCAAAGCATAGCTGAAGCTGAAAATTTCTTTCTCCTGTTGTGATCTGTTGAATTCTCAGTGGATCTTGCGCACTTGAGATCGAAGTGCCCGACAGTGGATGGACCAGCAGATATGTTGATTTAGAATTGATTCTATTTTTCTCATCACTGATTTTTATGGCTTTTGATAGCCACTTATTGAAATTAATCATGCAAGATAATTCAATTCATAAGTTAAACTATAGGTAGAAAGAAAGAAATATTCTATGACCCAATCAATGGGCTTCTACGCCTTCATAACAATACCGTTGTGTTAGGCTACTTTTTTTAATTGAAAATCCGAACTAGGCTGCTGCTATTTTTAAATCAAAATGAACATCGGTGGTCAAAACCTTGGCAAGTGTACAAATCTACACATGGAAGTATGGAAATCTGCAAATGGTGTTTTATGTACTTCATGAACGTCTTCTCTTTTATGATTCCTCGCATTGTTTTTTATTTGGGTTCATAAAAATGTGAAACTATACATTTTTTATGATTCTTCTCACTGATTTTTATGCCTTTTCTGCAAGGTGCGAGGAGCCGTTCGTTTTCATCTGACTTCAATGGCGCGGCTATGCTTGTTGATGGCCATGCCATTTGCGCTGAAGTGAATGACAAGATGTCATCGTGACTTACAAAAGTCATGCTTCATCCACCAAGTGGCAAAGAAGTAAGTGCTCAAACAGAAGATTTGTTTTTTCGCTTGTTTTTAGTTGAGCTTGCAGCCTAGGTGGATTAGGTAATTTGGCATGTGGGCCACGCTGCCTGAGCAATCATTCATATGCTGTCCAGCCTTCATGTGTGTACTTGTGCATCCCTGATGGTGTCCATTGCTTTTTACACTTACTTGCTTTTTGTGGTTTACTCCATCACTGATAGGTTTTTATGCACATTCTAGCTGTCTTTTATGATATATTACCCATAGTTGTTCACCTTGCCAAGTGGCGTCAGCCAAGTGGTGTCATCTTGGCTGTGGGGGCAGCAATCGTGAACCATCTTTCCTGGTGTGGGTTTGGTTGGCGCTATGGTGCTTGCTGCATGACTACATCTTCTCTGCACCCAAGCAAGCTTCAGATCCATATATACTCAATGTTACTGTGTGACATGGTGTGGAAAAAAAGGTTTGTTTTGGGCATGGAGAAGATCTAATTACATGCCTCTGCTTGTTATCAAATGCTTGGACCAGGATGGATTGCAAGCTGTAGGAACGTACATACTGGAGAAGGTGTTCTCTCTCCCGTCCCCATAACCATGTCCAACCAGAGCAATAGACTAGACTGCATGCTGTCTGTGGCACTAGCGTTGAATAGCATGTTTAAATTTGTATTAGTTCTACTATTGTCCCACTAATTTTTATGCCCTTTCTATTCAAGCTGGTGTGTAAGATTTATGATTAGAGCAGCATGAAAGCTTTATTATCAAAAGTTGATGTATAAGATCAATGTTACGTGAGGAAGCACAATGTTTTACCTCCTGAATTTGATGTAGAACTTTTCGTACAGATCCGTTGGCGCACGACCGATGGGGAGCGGAAAGGTGGTGGGCCAGCCAGGTTGCCTGGCGATGGTGGGAGGGCAGCCCCGGCTATCATGTCGTGGTGGCGATGATGGACACCAGCTACCCTTGGTAGTTTGTCGAAGGTTTAGGCCTCCCACATCACCTTGCTTGGCCAGTGATATTCAATTAGTTTATATAAATATATGATTGGTGACTTTCTATTAAGGTAGAAGTGGAGACATTTGTGCTTTTCCACTTTGATATTTTTGTCGCATAGGTGCTGCTGTCTGCTTGCATCTTGCTAGGCTAGTTCCGAGTACTAGAGATGCATTGTATAAAAAGCGAAGCTTTGGGCATAAAAAACAAACAAATTTATTATGCTTGAATTTTGTGCTTCAGAAGACCAAAATTTGGTGTGCATGCCATGTGACCTACAGTTTGCATTTTGTTTGCTGCAGTTTTAAACTGCATTAGTGACGGTTAGTAAACTCCATATTCTTAATTGTTGTAGTAGACTCACCGTTTCTATGCCTCGCAAATTGAGATCTTGGTGCTGGTTTGCTAGGTGAGTTTTGGGTGTATAAATAAATGATTTTTTGGCATAAATGTCGATTATCCTTTTTTTGGATAATAGCGTTAGTGATTCAATTTTGATCATTCAATCTTGTTTTTTTAT
This sequence comes from Paspalum vaginatum, assembly GCA_030272315.1. Lineage (NCBI taxonomy): Eukaryota > Viridiplantae > Streptophyta > Magnoliopsida > Poales > Poaceae > Paspalum > Paspalum vaginatum. The sequence continues at coordinate 21,263,901 of CM059017.1, forward strand.
GGTCAAGCTATTCTAAAGTGCCGACTCCCAAATGACAAGCTACCTTGTCCTTTTGTTCTTCATGTGAATAAAAATGCCCCAAATGGATATATTTTTGCCATTTACCATGGTTATATATGCTTTATCAGTCCTCCAGAACACTTGATTGTATATATATCTACCATTAAACTTTCTATGACTATCATTGCATTATTTATGCTACTACCACTGTTTTTTATGTCTCTTTTATGCAAGGTAGTGATGAATGATTAAGGTGGCAGGGCAACACAGCAAAGCCCATGGCCTGCTGGCACCTCAAGCTGAACGGCGATGAACGGCAAGGCCCTCAACTTGATGCCTATATGTATAGGGATGCATGGCATTTGAGAGCTTTTTATGTGTATTTGAAGAATGCCAGGCACGCGGCCGACATTGACGCAGGAATTAGTGACAATGATGATATTGATCTAAATTTTTGTGTATAGAGAGCCCAAATGTATAATTGTCAGGTTAAGTAAACATATTTTAACATATGATGTTCGTGCAAATGTGAAACTATGTAAATGTATCATTTTGAAATCACATTTAATGATTCATTTATATCAATGCATGTGCAGTGTTACCTTGTGCTTTACTATGAGATTATGTGTTACCTTGTGCTTTACTATGAGATTATGACTGTGAACATATGTTTTTATACACCGTCAATGAGAGGAGTTTGTCTATAGCTAGCTAGTGCTTTCAAACAATATAAAATGATTGCTTTACAACAAAACATTCCATGCTCATGTCACTATTTTTTTTTATACTTCATCTATACTGTCATCCTAATATTTATGATCACAACATCCGACGACAGTTTTTATACAATGTTAACGTAATATTTACGATCAAACCATGCCTAACAATGCTATATCAACTGTTTTTGTTAAATTTTGAAATTTGAGAGAGGAAACTAAAGCAACTCTATATTTCTATGCTTGTCTCTTTCTGTTTTTATGCTCAGGAACTACCCCTTTGAGTGAAAGAACTTTAACTTAAAAGCGTAAATTTACGAATTTAAAAATTTCAAAAAATAGTCACAATGGATGTCAAAATGTGCAGAAAAATGTCAACATCTAGTGGTGAAAACCGTTTGTGAATTGGATGTATGAATAAAAAATTATCATAAAAAAAAGTTGTGTAATGGAATGAACTGCATGCATGCATGTGTGTGTCACTTGGGCAGAACGTGTCAGCTACAACAGAATCCGAAATTTACGCTCAGTTATACACAGTTTTACGCTATTTTTGTTTACATTTTACGCCAAATGGGCCCATGTGCATGCACGCTCGGGAAAGGCACCGCTAGGCCGGTTTCCTGGCTTGCCCGACTACGGTCCGGCCTTCCGGTTAGCTCATCCATATATATATATATACATATACATGTATATGTATATATGTATGTATATGTATATATATGTATGTATATATATGTACACATGTATATATATATATACATACATGTATAGATGTATAGATGTATATATATGTATATGTATATGTGTATATGTATATATATATGTATATGTATATATATGTATATGTATATGTATATATATGTATATATGTATATATATGTAGGTAGGAAGAGTTTTATCTACATGTGCATGTAGCTACACTCACCTTCAATAAATCAACAATGGTATGTCAGAATACTCATTTATCAGTTTGAGTATGTTTACATACTTATTTTAAGATATTTCAAATGTCACCACATGAAAAAATTACAAAATCAGTCACTGATTTTAATTTATTATGATAATACATTTATATTAATATATATAATGTGGTATATCCACATACCTCAGGTATACTCGCATACCTCATGCACATACCACCACAGATGGCCTAGTATCATTGCATACTCTGTGTACGTACCTTTCGTTCGACCAGATATCCTCAAAATATTGAGATACACATGTGAGTATAGCTACATGCGCATGTAGAAAGGAATTTTCCTATGTAGATATATATGTATATACATATATATATGCCAACCATAGAAAGTACATGAGCACATTTGCAAGCTTATTCACCTTTTTCCTTGCATGAATGTGACCGTGCAAGAAAAAGAAGCTTATGGAGATGGCTCATGCTTTGCGAATTGTTTATTCGTTGAAAGTTGAAACAGCACAGGCTGCTTCCTTTTAAAAAAAAATTAGGCTGCATGCAATGGCCTCTGCTAAGAACTAGCTGACCCCAATTGACTCTAGGCGACATTGTGAAGCTATGGTCAATGATGGAGCAGATCACTTAATCAAGATCGCAAAGCGGACTATCATATGCTGCATTGTTGGCGTGACAAGTTCCAACAAGAATATCGTACTACTATAATTTTTCCTCCTCAAAGGAAAAGTATATATTAAAACGATCATGGCGCTCAACTACTAATAGAATGCTCTCGATAATTTTGTCGTCCAATATGCCTATTGGTGGACTGTCGCTGGAATGTTTACCCAAGCTGGCAATATTCCGACTGATCTAGCTTGTAGCGAAGTGATCTCAACACAAAGCACATGGCTTACACCAACGAGGGATAAAGTGAGTGGCTGAATTTCAACATGTGCTAGCTCCGCAAGTTGTGGGTTCATCGCATCTTTTTGCTTCCATCCAATAAGGGGAATGCTAAGCCTCTAGGGAAAACTATAGGGACAAGAGTATGAAAGGGCTACCTAACCCGACATAAGTCATTGTGAAGTGCGAAGCCGCATGCCACCCTATGACATGATAACAAGGGCCAAAAGAAAAAGCATAAAAGCCAGTGAGGAAAATTTAGTCACACAAAGGTGAAGAGTTACCTCCGAATTCAATGAAGATAAATTCCAAAAAATCAAGCACGATGAAGCAAAACAAGGGTTTGCTAAAGAAGTGACCCTGCATCGTGAATCTCCAAGAAATCAAAGGAGCAAATCAAGTTTCCTAGAAAACCTGTGTGAAGAAGGGGGTAGCTATTCACCATCCTCGGCAAAAGTATTGGCAAAAAAAATAATCTCCTTAGCCGTTTATCCCATTGAGCCTACTCCAAAATGTCAGCCATGTCCTACATTCCCTCATTGGATGAAAGCAGAAGATGTGAATGTGAGAAACATGACCCTAAGAGGTAGAGGTTTCGGTGATTAATGACAACTTAATCATTTACTAATGAGTTTCATGACATGAAGGGCATTTAAGTAATTATGGGCTCATTGATTGATTAAGAAAGACCGCTCAATTCAAATTCCATGAAGTCTGGCTTTGGTTTGGATGATCTAGCATGAAGATAAAGGATGGTTAGCTCTAAGTGCCGCAAAGTCGAAAGAAGGGGGCTTAGAGATTCTTTTGCTAGTTTTTACTAAGCCGTATTATCAAGGGGGGTCGAGGTGAGTAGCTTGATGCGTCTCTCTCTAAAGTTTGTCTCTATTTTGAGTGCATCTTAGTCCTAAAGCTCTAACACTTAAAATGTTACCTAAACACACTCACCCCTTCAGTTACAATCGTTAAAAACTCCCTATATCTTATCTTCATTCAAAACTATCCAGAAGCAGCGTTTTGGTGACCATCAGACCGTCTGATGGTCCATCGGACAGGTTAGACAGGGAGCCTCGTTCAGGCTAGTTTCAGGGTTTACCCACCATCAGACCGTTTGATGGTACTACCATCAGACTGTCTGATGGTCCATCGGACCAATTGAACAGGGGGGATCGCCTCTGTGTATTTTGGGCTAAACCGTGCATCAGACCGTCCGATGGTCCCACCATCGGACCTCTGATGGTCTCTGGGCAGACCACCATCGGACCGTCTGATGGTCTCTGGGCAGTGGCGCGAAAATGGGGTATTTGAAAATTTACGCGCATCGGACCGCAGAAATCGGCTGAGAGCTTCTAACGGTGTCTTTTTGATCTCTAGCCTATATAAAGGAACCCCCTCCCTCCATTTCATACCTTTGCACCCAGGAAACACTTACACACATTCAAAGGTCACTCTTCCACCAAAAATCATAAATCTTAAGAGCTTTGGGTCAAGAGACTTGAAAGTGAGAGAACTTCTTGAGAGAGGTTGAAATCAAGTGATGACTAAGTTTTGTTACTCTTGGTGATCGCGATCACCTAGACGGCTGCGTGTCGTGCCTTCCGCGAGCTCCCCGGAGGTTGTGGGAGAAGCAGAGGAAGGTCCTTGTGAGGACATTGTGTGCGGTTTGGAGCTCACCGTTTCGGAGTAGAGAAGAGCATCCTGAAGAGAGCACTTGATCCGCGGATCAAGGGGTGGCTTGACCTTTGCGAAGGTCACTTTGCCAAGCCCTCTCCTTGTGAGGTTTGGGGCTAGGATCCTTACGAGGAGCCCGCGAGAGCAAAGCCTTGCGAGGGGCACCAAACGAGGATTGGGGGGGGGGGAGTCGCGACTCCTCGATACATCGGGAAAAAGATTGCCGTGTCATCTCTTCTCATTTACTTTCTGCATTTACATTCATGCAATTATGTTCCGCAATTTACATTCCTAGAATTGCATGCTTGGCTATAGGTTGCAAAACTTTTGTATCATGTAGAACTCTAGACACACTTGTTTAGGCACTAGGGTGAATTGGAACTTGGTCGATAGGATTTAATTTCAAGTTTCAAAATTAGAAGTCCAATTCACCCCCCTCTTGGACATCTAGATCCTTTCAATTGGTATTAGAGCCGAGTGCTCATTGGTTGAGGCTTCACCGTTTTGAGCAAGATGTCCGGTGGGGAAGGACCCCCGCCCGTGTTTGTTGACGCGAGATTTCAACTAAAATTATGCTTTATTTTTATATAATTTTATGCCTTTTCAGAAGTTAATCTTATGATTTAGTCTTGTTTTGCTAACAAATAACCCCGTTTTCGAGAATGCTCTTTGTTTTTGGCCAATATTGATTTTTGCAAAAAAATAGGGAATAATTGAGATAATTTTGAAGATTTCTTGAAGAAAAGATTTATGCTATTATGAGCGGGCTTTGGAATAAGAGGTAAATGAAGCCCAATTGAAGGTTGAAGCCTAACAATGAGGAGTTTCTAGAAGATAAAGATTGCTTGAAGGACTAAATCCTGAAATATTCTCGGAATTCATGACAGCAGCAGCTTGAAGGCCCAATTCGGAGATCTTAGCGATGTCAAATGAAGAAAGTTTGAATACCAAAGTTGTAGATCTCTTCGAGCTCTACAATTTAGAGTCTGAGTTTCCCTTATTTGGACTTCAGATGAGGGAGTTATGGTCAGGCTATAGAATATGGAAAGCTGATTTCGAGAAAGACTAGGACAATGACTTCATCTCCAAGCAAGGAAATATATGGATGAGGGACTCTTCTAGAGACTTGTATATACATAGAAATATGTGTTTTTGGTGTCTTAGGACTCTTAGAACCGATCTATTAGATTCCATGTATAGGGGACTCTCCGGAGTATAAATATATGGCCTCCCTAGGGGAGGGGCATCATTGTTCACCACCAATTCATTGTAAGTCGAGAGTTTAGGGTAGAGTTCGGGGGCAAAAAGTGTTCAACTCGGCGAGAAGGACATCTTGGCGAAAGGAGGAAGCAAGAGGAGGCAGGAGGCCGGGGGGTCGGCCGACCCAGACCCTCCCGAGGGTTGTTCGAGTTCATCTTTCGACATGTTCTTTGTCGAGTTCATCCCGACGACTATGCTTCAAAGTTTTTGATGTATCTTGAGTAATTTCTCGTACTTCCTATGTTACTTTGATAAAATCTTGGTATTTGATAAATAAAGTTTGTCTTTTAGACTTAGCTTCTTGTTTATGCATGATTTATGATCCATAGCTTTGCAATGCTTGATTCCAACATGTTATCTGGCCAGAGATAAAAACTTTTCATGTTCTTTTAGTAGATCTTTTTTACTTTAATTAGTTGATTGAATCTACTCATGTTTAGAGATGGTTGGGGTTTACTAGCTCGTCGATTACCTGGTTACTAGTGACAGTAGAGCCTGGGGAAAGGTTCGAGTAGATCCTTGAGCATTCATGATCATGCTCAATCTATGCTTGTTGATTAGATCTTATTCCAAGGTGGTTCTTAGTATATAGGTTGTTTGTCTCATATCTCTTGTGGATCCTTTTGCCAAGTTAAACTATAGCCTTCTCGTGTTTTAGTCTTTGCCTTGTTTTATCATTTTATGTGATAGATTAGAATATAATTAGAATATAGATTATAGTATAATTAGAGTAGTTCGAATCTTCTTTTAACTTGTTTAGATCTATTAGAATTAGCTAGTAATTAAGTTAATACTAGATTAATAATAGTTTAAACATAATTATCCTTGGATTGACAAAACCCAAGATACTCATCCTAGGGAAAAGCTACCATGATGCTGTGCGCTTGCAGTATAAGGTTTGGCATGCTTAAGTGCTGTTAACAAGCTTTTCTGGGGCTGTTACCTATGATAATTATTGTTTAAGTTATTATAAATCTTTTATTAACCTTTTTACTACTAGTTTTGATAGTTATTAGTTTGCTAATCGTGTGTTAATCTTGTTCTAATCGTTTGCTAATAGTCTTTCTAATAGTGTGTTAATCTCTATCTTATGTTTAGTTTTGCTTGTTAAATTTTAGTTCTAATTGCCTAGAGTTATCTAATTACGTTCTTGTTTCTCTAATTTAGTTTTTGTATTCTTCGTTCGTTCTTGCATTCGTTTATAAACTAACCCAACAACTTTGCTTTCATAGATCTTTCGTTTCTGTTTTATTCTTGTGTTTGTGTCAAATATGACTACGATGCTTGAAGATCTGGAGCTTTTGACACTTAGAGTATTTAACTCCAAAAGCTGCAGATCTGAAATTTCAAGAATCAAACAAGAAGCCAGAATCAGGATCCTACGAGCTGAAGCCAGGAATCATCTGGATTGCTGCCGAAAATCCATTTAGTGGAGAAGACGATGAAAATCCATACAAGCACTTAGAGAAGCTTAAGCAAGTGTGCCACACTTTCCACCAAGACGGAGTCCTAGTTGAGTGGGTTAAGTGGAACCTCTTTCCATTTACCCTTGCCAATAAAGCCAAAAGATGGTATCAAGTTGCCTCAATTGAAGCCAAAAGAGATTGGGGAATTCTTGAGCGAAAATTCCTCACCAGATTCTTCTCTCCAACTAGAGTGCACAAGTTGAGGAAAGAGATTTGGGCCTTTGAGCAGAGAGAGGGTGAAGATATCGGCGAAGCCTGGGATAGACTCAATGATATGCTATCGCAAGGACCACTACTTGGAATAACGTCAGAAATGTATATTCAGATCTTCTACATTGGTTTGACATCAGAAGCTTTCGAGCATGTAAACACATGTGCGGGAGGATCATTGATGACCAAAATATGGAATGAAGCTAACAAGATCTTGTCAGATGTCTGTATGGCTTGCAAGAGTAACAGAGAGAGAAAAGACGGTAGAGTGAAGGAGCCAAAGGAGGAGCACATGGCGCCCACACCTGCCATATCTGAAGACCAGACACCTGTCAAAAAGACTCCAGTGTCTTATGCATTTAATGAGGAAGAGTTTGAAAGTTTTGCACATCAAGAGGAAACTAAGAGTACAGAATTCGAGAGAATGAGCTGGATGCCAATGGAGTTTGGAGATACACTCAAGTGTGCAGAACCACTCCCACCAGAAGACTTAGTGGAGGAAAAAGAGCTATTTCCACTAGAGATACCACTAAGGAGGAATTCTGATAGTCAAGATATAGGGCAGATGCTGCAGAAATTATTCCAAGAAGAGGAGCTGGATATTGACTTCGTCTCTGAAGTGAAGTGAGTATTGGAGTCAAGCCGGAATCATCACTTACTGAGGAGGTTATTATCCAGCTACCAACCAAGGAATCTTCAACTAGAATTTCATGCTCCATCAACAAAGAAGACTTCAACAACATTCACTGCTCTATGGAAGCCCATGTAAGTACAATGAGCTATGAAGTTTATTCTAAGTTATATGGTAAATCATGTTTAGTTTCCACTAATCTTAAGATTAAACTTTCTAGTAATGAAATAATCAAACCTGTAGGCTTAACCAACTTTGCTAGTAACATTATACAAACTGATTTTTATGTGATTAATGTCTATGATGATAATGTTAGTTTAATCTTTGGTAGACCTTTTCTTAAGTTGGTTAATGATGTAGTTAATAATAAAAAAGGAAGAGTCACACTTAATGTTAATGGATTAAAATATGACTTTGATTTCCTACCGGCATCTTAAGTGCCCATTAATCTCGCTCTCGATATAGAGGAGATAGAGTATTAATTATATAAATGCTTATAGAGAGCCTTTAAATCTAGTTTTAGAAGGAGAAGAAGAATTGTTCTTCTCCGAAAAAACAACCAATACCACTAATCAACTTGAGCAAAATATAGAAGAAACCCGAGACATTCCAATAGAGCCCTTAGGTGACCTTAATCAGCATGAGGCGCCAGATGTAGAATTAAAACCACTACTTGATGGACTTAAGTATGAGTTTTAAAGGAGAAGATAAAACTTACCCAGTGATCGTTAGTAATGAGCTAAGTCCAGAGGAAGTAAGAAGGCTGCTGGTAGTGTTAAGGAAGCACGAGAAGGCAATTGGTTATTCTCTAGCAGATCTAAAAAGAATCAGTCCAGCATTTTGTACTCACCGGATCCCAATGGAGGAAAATCACAAGCCAGTGGTTGACAATCAAAGGAGGCTGAGTAATGAGATGAGGTCTATAGTAAAAAAGGAAGTTATCAAACTTTTAAATGCCGGAATTATCTACCCAGTACCAACCAGTGAGTGGGTGAGCCTAGTCCATTGTGTGCCTAAGAAAGGAGGTTTAACTGTAGTTAAAAATGAGAAAAATGAATTAATCCCACAAAGGACAGTAACTGGTTGGAGGGTGTGCATTGATTACTGGAAGCCTGTTGATGGCACTTAAGCACGACAAATCTTATACTGTAAGCGACAGTATCGTGTGTAGCTTTTTCCCAGGATGAGTGTCATGGTTTTTGTCAATCCAGGAAACAAATAAATTGAGAATTAATTAACAAGAGTTTAAGGTAAACTAAGGGTATAAAACAAGACTATAATCTACACCACACCACACCACACATCCACTTTCCCAACCCGTCAAGTTCCACAATCATAATCCAGCTCAATCTCAAGATTATGATAGATATAATTATATGAGTGATCCCACCTATGCGCGCTATTTCTAGATAGGCTTAGGTGGCTATATTTCACTGGGTTACCTTAGCAAGCAAAACATGCAAGTTTTATTGTGATTATTAGGCCAAGGGTTGTGTTTGCAAAACATATGAATTTTATGCATCAAGTGGGGATTCCAGTGGGCTTGCCTATCATTTTGTTGATACAGACGATGCATTCGGTCGAATGAGATGAGGGTGTATCATCTGCCGAATGCACTGGCGCACCATCATTTGCCGAGCACGTTGGTATACCAACTGCTGGGTGCAATGATGTGCCATCCACTGCGCATGCTCATACAGCAGTCGCTGCAAGCGCCGATTGCTTTATCAAGTATCGTGAAGGTTCTTGCGAGGGGCGTTCCGATCAGAATCTCCGGTATATCCTACACGCATAAACAAGGAAAAGCACACACATCGAGGTATAACATGAGCTCAACAGTGGTTTTGAGTGTGGCGAGATAGAAGAGGGTTTGACAGGGGAATATAGATTATCTGGGGGAATCGTGTCTTGCTTACCAGAGAGGTTGGCTCTGGCAAGTAGCGAGATGTGGGGGATCGTATCATGACTGGCCGAACGCTTTGGCGGGCACGATAGTGGTCGTTGCGGAGGTGCCATGGTGGTAAGTAGAGACAGTTGGAGTGAACACAGCAGCGACGAGATGGGCGATCGCATGTTGGTGTTAGCTTGGGAGTTTTCTGGAGGGAGAAGTGATGAAAGGCTGGGGCTCGAGGGGGTACGATCGGTGGGGACAATTTTGGAGATCGGAATCATTTAGAACGGAGTTTGGTGAGACCAAGACAGGGACTTCTAGGATTTATGGATAGTAGGAGGGCAACGACATCAATCACCAGGCTCACAATATTTGTGCGACCGGTGTGAAGCACTGACTGGGCGTAGGACGGTGTCAGGGTGGCATGACGGCGGCTTCTAGCCAGGAGAAGTTTATGTGGAGTGTATGGATGAATAGAGCTTAAGTTTAGATGAATTTAGGCGTGAGAATAACCTAAATCGGAGTTCAAACGGAGGAGATACGGAGTATTTAGTGGCTAGGGGGTAGATGTGAACTTTTCTAGAAGTTGGAGGGGTAGCAGCCGTCTTTTGCAAGTTCAGGGGGTAGCTGTGGACCTTTTCCTAGCGAACTTTTGAATCCAACCCATGGGGAAAATAGAACCTGGGCCGGGGGCTATTTCGGCCTACTTGGTCTGGCTTGGCCCACGCGAGATGCGCGCGCAGCGCGGCGGCATTGCGGGCCAGCCCTTGGGGCGAGGGACGGTGCGACCAACGCCGTTTGCTCGGGACCACGAGGCAGTGATGGGAGGAGGGCGACAGCGTTAAGGGCGGGTGACGGCGCCGGTTCGGCTCGGGTGAACCAGGAGGCGGCGGCCCAAGGGAGCTCCGCCGGCGGTTCTTGCTGTCGGTGGCGGTTTCGACTGACGAGATCTCTGGAGGAAGGACCGGAGTTGGGTGGCGAATCGGGTGAGGGGTTGGAGTATGGTTAGGTGGTCGGGGGGTGGGGTCTCCACGGCATGGGGGCGTGGGTGCACACGGCGGCGAGGAAGGTGCGAGCTATGGCGTCTTTGGCGGAAGTGGAGGAGAGGTGGTGGTGAGGCACTGGAGTGGTAGGGGAGCTCGAGGAGGAGCTCAGGGGAGCGGGGTACCGGGCTTTGGAGGCTAGGGAGTGGTGGATTTGGGGGTGCCAAGAAGCAGAATGGGGGAAAGTGGAGTGGTGCTCGGTGGTGGGGAGGGGGACGGCTATTTGTAGCCGGCGGTGAGGGAGGTCGGGGCTCGGTGCGGCAGTGGCATGGCGAAGGTGCACGGCAGCCAGGTGGCGGAGCGGCACGAGGGGGCCAGCGAGGCCAGGTGCGGTGGGCGGCACAGGTGGGTGGGGGGCCAGAGCCCAGCGTGCCGTGGGTCAGGCGTGGCACGAGGTGCAGTGGCAATGAGATGCGGAGGCCAAACTGGCGAGGAGATGTGGCGGCCAGATGGAGAAGAGATGCGCAATGGTGGTGGGGTCTAGGCAGGACGAGCCTGGGACAGGGGCGTGGTGCCGGCGCAGCGTCGGCACCAATGCGGGGTGGGGGATGGATCAGACAGGTGTGGCCCTGCCTGGCAGGGAGAGGGGTGGGATGCGGTGGTTGGGTGGGCCGGCCTGGCATTGGGCCTGTTTGGCCTATGGGTGGGCCAGGTGCGGGGAGGGGATGGGGGGAGAGGGGAGATAGGCCGGTGGGAGGGAAAAGGGGATGGGCCGGGAGAGAGGTCGGTGTCCCAAGTGTGGAGGAGAAGGGTTTTTCTTTTTGGATTTCAATTTTGGTATTTGGATTTGAATTAGGATTTGAAGGAGTTATTTGGTAGGAGATATTTTTGGACAATCCTAGAATTTTTTGGAGAACTTGTTGAGCTCATATTAGTACACTCAAAGCAATAAGCAACAACCAAAGTTTTCGTGAATCAAATTTTGAATTAGGGCAGATTTCGAAGAAATTTTCTGGCGCTAATTTTCAGTGTGTTACACTTCTCACTTACCTCCATTGAAGCGAAGCCATGGTCCTTGGAGTAAAAATCCAAAGTGTCCATGCAGCTTGATAACTTGATTATGCAGCTTCATTGTGTCTTGATAATAGCATTACTTGTGTGCACAATCCTCTGCTTGTGTGTTCATGTGCTAATGTCTTTGAAGTTTCTTGCAACTGAACTTGATAATGGAATACCCATGGAAGCACTGCCCAAGCTTTCTTTATTGATGTTGTCATTATCTTCCTCAAGTAGACATCACCATTGTTGCTGCCACCTCACTCTTCAGTGATATATCTCATTGATTTCGAACAGAACATACCTCCAACAATAGATCCATTGGATAGCGTCTAAAATTATCTTTCCAACGAGTACTTATATGTCAAAATCTGATTCCATATGAATGAGTTATGCCCGATTTACTCAAGCACTGCGTTCTGTCCTAAACTTCAATTCAGTTCGAGCAGCCTTCAATGATTTGCACATTGCTCCTTGTAGGAATCTCAGAATTGAGTGATTCTTGTTGCATTGGAAAGAGGAATTTATGGGATTTCCAAATATAAGAAAATCTTATGTTTTTGCCTCTTTAGGTCATGCTCCATATTGATGACATCTTCAGCTTTCTATTTTCAGCTCTCCGATATTGACAATCTTCAACCTTTTGGACTTGGGTCTTTGTGGAAATTGTGTGAGTCTAACATTGTTGACCTTGGAACTTCCTTAACTCTTGACTTGATCCAAGTTCTTTTATATGAAGCACTATTGTTGAGATCTCTACACTATCCAATATCAATGATGGCTTCAAATCTTCTTTCTATATCCATGAATCACTACCAGCTTCGTCTATCTTGATTCACTTGGCTTCTGTCGTCTCCATTTTTAGTCAAATATCTTTGACTCATTTGACTTCAATGGAGTCCTTCTTCTCAAATGGTTGGTCTTCATGAGTCTTCAATCAATCTTCCTCAACCATCTCAAGTGGATCGTCTTCTTCCTCACTCTCAACCAAAATGTTCATCAATAGCTGCTGGTGTTAGCCATTTGATGTGCTTCTCCGACATGTGAGAGTGAAGTCTTGAATCCTCGCCTTGATTCCTTTTCCCTTCAGTCCACTCACTCTTCAATTTGAAACTCAATCAAACTTTTGCAAATTATGATGATGTCTTCAAATCCTTGTCAAATCCTTCTATCAATCATCATGAATTTGTCTTGTACTCTTTCACCACATTAATTTCATCATTTCAAACGAAGTATGAATTTTTCTGCATGGTTAGCTCATAGTACACACATATATATAATATCATAGCATCATGGTATTGGTTAGAGATAAATGTAGAGTCACATGGTTGATTGGGGTTCAAACAAACATTTGGTTCAAGAATCAAAGACGACTATGATTCAAATGTAATTACTTAGCATTAAGGCATATATAATTCATAGGATAGACTTGATTTTGGGATAAACAAGACGATGGGTTCCTAATGATTTTGGTCAAATTAGAGAGATGCTTTTGAAATAAATAAAATAAAATCAGGCTTAGATAAAATTCTAACAAGGGTTCTTTTTTAGAGAGACCAAACGTTTTGAAATTTCAAAATTTTCAAAGATTATATTGTGCACATATAATAAGTCATGAGAAGCATGCACATGTTTATGTTTAAAAAAAATTTAAAGGCAATTTGTACAAAAATTAAACCTGGACCGAACCACTAGGGGGGCTCTAGTGGTCGGTCCCCTCTACTATTGCACAAACTTTGCTCTCAAATTTTATTTATTTATTTATATAACACTAAACCTTAAACATGAGAATCGTTCAACTAGCAAACCTTAACCATCTCTATACATGAGTAGATTCAATAAACCAATTAAAGTAAAGAGATCTACTAAAAGAACATGAAAGCGCTAAAAGCTCCGACCGGGTATCATGTTAGCATTAAGCATTGCAAAGCTATGGATCAAGAAGCTAGTCTAATGATAAACTTTATTAAATGATTCTCAAGGTATGAATTAAGGGAACAAAGGTTTCATAGAAGAAAACGAAAAACAAAACATAAGCAGGGATATGATCACAATCAACCAAATAACATTTTAATGATCATTATGAAACATTGCTCTAGTCAAACAATTGGCAAACTTTAATTATACTTATGATTAAAACAAAAATTACCTTCATCCTAAAGGAGTGAAGTTCAAATCTTGGCTCCATGGTGGTTTCATCTTATTTCTTGAAATACCATGATTGCATGCACCATCATGTATTGGAGATGAATACTTGTTGTCTTTCTCGAAATTCAGCTTCCCTTGTTCAGCACCTTTATTATTTCGATCATAACTTCTTCATCTGAAGTCCAAATAATGCAAATTCAGACTCTATCTCGTAGAGATCGAAAAGATATACAACTTTGGTATTCATACTTTCTTCATTTGACGTCGTTAAGGTCTTCGAATCACTCCAACAAGGTGTTGCTGTCCTGAATTCCGAGGGTATCTCGAGATTAGGTTAGAACTTAGGATTGATCTATAGATAAATCTTCTGTGTCTTCATTTTCCTTGTACTTAAGCAATCCTTAGCTTCCGGAACCTTCTCGGCTAATCATTTTTGCCTCCATTATCTACAGCTTAGAACAAACAAGCTTCAAAGAACATTACTCTTAAAAATTAATCGACATAACAGACATACCTTTATCACCGTAGTTACTTCTTCGTGATAGTTGTAGAAAAACTCAATAACGGATCATATACTACTAATAGCGTTAGCACCTACCATTAAAGAGCTAGGTTGGAAAAGATATATATTTATTCATTGGATTGAGGTCTATTTTTCTTGTAATGTTAATCAAAGAAAATTAAATATATATATATAATATATATATATATATATGCGAAATTATATTTTAATAGAGTTTATAAAAGATTAAACTTTAATAAAAGATCTAAACTTATTCTAAACAAAAACTATCTTATTATAAAATTAAATGCAACAAAGTAAATAAAATAAAATAAAATCAAAGGCACAAAATTGAAAATAAAAGGCTAAATTATGAAAAGACAAAATCAAATATATAAGACTCGACTAAGTAGTTCCCATGGCAACGGCGCCAGAAAATCTCGTTGACGGCACTTAAGCACGACAAACCTTATACTTGCAAGCGATAGTATCGTGTGTAGCTTTTCTCCAGGATGAGTGCCATGGGTTTTGTCAATCCGGGAAACAAACTAATTGAGAATTAATTAACAAGAATTTAAGATAAACTAAGGGTATAAAACAAGACTATAATCTACCTCTAAACTAGCCCTAAACTATATTTAATCTACGTCTAAACTACACTAATATATATAAGATAGTCAATTAGAACAGAACTAGAACACTAATCAAAGGGTATTAACTAGATTCTAATCAAGATCTAATTGGATCCAAAACAAGCATGATTCGGCGCCACAACTAGATAAGAGTAGTAAGATAACTAGCAGCTCAAGGTAGACAAGCATTATCAAGCATATACTTCATAGCATAATTAAATCAAGATCAATCAACCTAACCCCCTGTCACACCCGGTTTTAGAAACAAAACCAGATGACACATTTGCCCAGGATCTATTTTCCACACATACAGCCGACTTTATTAGTGAATACCAATAGACAATCCATTATATAAGCAAATAAAATTTACATTTGACATAAATGTCAATATATCAGAGTATATCAGAACTTCTATCTCGTAGCGGAACTCCATCTTCACAGAAAGGTTGACTGGGGACACGTACGCCTAAACACCTCGTAGACTCCTAGGACCGACTTCGTCTTCAAAGCATCATCAACTTGGATAGAGCAAAGCTATATTGTTTGGGATAGCAAGGGTAAGGATAAGTACATGTCATACTCAGCAAGTATTCCGTTTGGGCTATAAGTGGACTGGCTTTATAGTGGACAGGCGTAGCGGTTGCTTTTATCGGTCAACTTTTGTTTACTGATAATAAATTAGCATAACACATCCCATAACTGGAATAACATAAATACAATAAAGTATCTGAAAATAAACCATCATCATTCCATCGTCACCCCATCGTCCATCATTGCCATGAGTCATTTTCTTTAGAAAACTCTAATCTGTGAGGGTCCAGGCTGCTCGTAATCATGAGCACGGCTGATATATCAGTTTGAAACACTCTCAAGAGGTTGTACATCTTTACCCACAAGTCATGATTCCCATATGCCAATATGTGGCCAAACCCCATATATTCATTACCTTAGATGAATCGGCAGGGTTTCATTACGAGACCTTTACAAAGAATTCCTAGAGTGCAGCCGACCGTTCTAGGTTACCGTTAACCAGGCATAAAAGTCCCCTCCCGAAAAGTGACCGACAAAAACCAAATAAACCAGACCGCATCCTATTCAGGAAAGCGAGTCTTATACCCGTCAACACCCCCCATACGCCATCTTTCAGGCAAGCAAACCACCCGCTATAGTTCATCTAATTAATCAGTCAAGGACGTCCCATTCCATCCCTTGTGGTTGTACTGTTTTCCTGGGTGGTCGCTCGGCCAACCGATCCTTAGCGTGAGGCAATCGAGCAAACCCACCAAACATGCTCAAATCCCCATATTGCTAATAACCAAACTTTTATCATCAGTTCATCATTAATTAATCAAGAGTAGCAACATGAGTAAGATTTGTTGAGCGCTAGCATTAAGGTACACATCACAGCCCTCCCATAGGATGAAATATTGAGAGACAAATAAGTGGCTAGTCATCCTTAGGTTGAGCATACTTGGTTGTGCGATAAAGTAAGTTTTAAATGTGAATAGGACATTAGGTCAAAGAATACTTGCCTTTAATCTCAATAATATAGCTGCTCAAATAATCTTCAACTGTTGATCTTGAAAAGCTTAATCTTCACTCTCACATATGATACTCGTTGTATGACAACATAAACAACATACAAAGCAGACAAACATACATGCATAAGAACAATACACCATTCAAAAGAAAAGCCTTGTAATAAAACACGTTCCAAGATGGGGAGACTCGTTGCTATGGTCACGTGAACAAAAGGAACACCGAAAACAGGATCTATGGTTGAAAACGTACAGCAAGCGGAAGATTTGTATTATTGATCAACAAAGAAAGAACTATAGGATGCGTTTATTTTAACTAATAAAATAACTCAAATGGATATTTCAGAGGAATAACCAAGTTACCTTAAGCCAAATTATATTTTAATTGAAACCTGTAGTTGAAACTAGGCATATTTTATTTATAAACGTTTGATATTAACTATACCATTTAAGCAATTAACAAATCAAAAGATAGGCACGTGATATATTAACCGTAGTTGAAGCTTATACTGATATCGTGTTAATTATAATCGAAAACACATTAATAATGGCATTAATCAAATCAACATAATTAATTATGAAAAGCCGAAGTATAAATATATTCATATTCACGTTATAATTGAAAAACTAGTTATGTCGTCATTAACCAGATTAAAATGCATTTATTATAAAACCAAGGTTTGAACGTAGTTAGATTTTTGGTATATAAATCATCGAAGTAGGGTTTAATTAAATTTACATGGGTTTATAAAAAAAACGATTTAGACCCTAAGTTGATTTTATTTAGAAGACTAATGGTGATAACACTAATCATATTAAGATTTGAATTAATTTTCAGAACATGACTACGGTAAAACATCATTGCTAGCACAGAGATTTAATTGTTATAAAGTGAACGCAACTAGAGCGGATAAAAACTGATCTAAAACACTAAAGATATAGGATGAGGAACAAACTAAAGGCTAGATCGCGATTAATGGCATAGTGCATGGACTAGCAAAAAAGATTTACGTGACCCAAAGAACAGAGCACGCAAAAAGGTAAAGCGACAAGATTAAATTTGAAGGACCTAAAAGCATGGATTGGATCAAGTGAATCTAACGTATACAGGGGTTGTCAACAGGTTGATCAAGATACGACGAACGGGTAGTTGGTTACCGGCCATCTTCTGCAAGGGCTGTTCAGAAATTTCCTTTCTTCTATTCTCCACGTTGCATGCTTCTGCTCCCAGCTTCCTGGTCATTGGTCACGTCAGGATGCTGCTGCTCGTAAGCGGGCTTCAGCTGTAGGTAGGTTGCGTTCTGGCAGATCGCACGTAGGAAAGAAAACCT
Source organism: Paspalum vaginatum (assembly GCA_030272315.1). NCBI lineage: Eukaryota > Viridiplantae > Streptophyta > Magnoliopsida > Poales > Poaceae > Paspalum > Paspalum vaginatum. Next base: position 21,281,752 of record CM059017.1, read on the forward strand.
CTGCCTATCTGGAGACTCCACGCGCGCGAGGGAAGAGGGCTCAGCGCTCAGGGACTGGGCCCAGCCGGACGGCAGAACGCCGGGGCTCGGTTGGCCGATGGTGCATGCCGCAGAAACACGCACGGCACTCGAACGTGCTGCAAGCTAGGAGAGATCAGGCGTTATAGATGGAACGGAAAGAGTAAGAAAAGGAACGAGCGAAGTAAAGATTACTGGCAACTATGTCAACAGGATTTCCAATCTGAGAATAGACTATATTCTCGTGTGCCGTTTAGATAAGAGATTGGATCTATTATATAGAAAGAAAAGACTCGTAGATGCGCGTCAACGAGCAATATGGTACTAATTGATTTGCACCTCCATATCTACTGATAGGTTTAATGAGCTTAAAGCCCATTAGAGAACCCATAAACGGGCCTTTGAGATTTATTGGAATTCCAGGATATTTAAATGGAGAAAGCCCAAATAAATTCGGAATTATTTATTTTTGGAATTAAAATAATTCTAGAAAAGTCTAGAATCTATATTTTAGGTCCGAAAAACACCCCAATTTCTAGGAAAGAAATCCTACGAATAGTTTTGGACCAAATGAAGCCAAATAAAATATTTGGAGCTCATGGGAAGAGTTTTAGGAGCATCTGTTAAATGGATCTTGCTCTCGGAAGAATGGGAAAAGCTTCTAGATAAATCTAGAAAGTTCTCACGAAGGGCTACTCAGAGTTTAAATCTATTTAGAAAACTTTTAGCACCAAAAACACTATGACAACCAGCATGAATGCAACACATATTATTACAAGCTAGACATTTGTTTTGTTTTATAAAATATTTATTCCCTACACTAAATATCTTGATAATTGTATAACAGTTGGTCAAATTTTAAAAATTCAAAAACTCATTGTATTAATTCGAGCCAAAAGCGTCACATACCAAATTGGGAAATTGGGGGTGTGACACCCCCTAGATCGGTTTAACCTTTCTCCACGCTCCACTGCCACTGGTAACCAGGTAATCGATGAGAAACTTTCAACAGGCACATAATTAGAGAACTAGCTTCTAATTACTTTGTAAGGTCTAATAACATAATTAGCACAACTAGAACAACTAATCATCATGATCAAAAGAACTAGATGTACAACTATATCATTAGTAAGCTAGATCGATGATCAAGAACGCTAGAAGAATATAACCCTTAAAGACATGCTCTAATTAACATGCATTTAGACCTAAAGTTAATTAGAGCTAGAACAAGCAAAATTAGAACAAGAAAATGATAATTAGACAAGATCAAAGCTTCATTAATAAATTGTATCATACTTACAACCATAATCATACCTTCCCTTGATGATACAATTAGATCTTTGGAGCTAGTTAATTATAGCACATGCAAGGGATCTAATCACCTCTAGGACCTAGAAGAACTCTAATCCTAAAGTAGAAACTCGACCCTCAGCTCTCTTCTAGTTGATAGTTGATGTCCCTCTTCTTTACATCTTGTCGCCTTGATAATGGATTGGATGCCCGATCTCGGGGCCTATGGTCGCTTTAAATACCCTGGAGAAGACGTGGGAGAAAAGAAATCAGAAACCGACCTACGTTTGGGTGGGGTCGGCCGACCAGAAGGCCCAAGGTCGGCCGAGCTCAGCCCTTCCTTCGTCCGTTTCCTTCCATCTTTCGCGGGGACTTTGCTTGCTGCCTAAGAAATCATATTGCGAGGGTTCTCGGACTCTTGGGGTTCTGGAATCTTCGATATTCTCCGAGATATGTCGAAATCTTCTGGTTTTGGATAGATATGAAGTGTCTTGACACCTTCCATGTAGATTTCTTCCAGTAGCTTCCCTTTCCAGCGTAGCATATGATGTCTCCAAGAAGTTTCTGATTAGAAAGCCTTGATTAACTCAGAGGAGGAGCATAAGTCAACCAAGACTTCCTTGATCATCATCTTCATAAAATAACATCTCAGAGGTCTTTTCTTACTCGAGGTAGATTGTGGTGAATTTCGCAAAAAAATGGTCAAAAACCTGCAAAAATGAAGTATAGCAAAATTCCAAGACAATATTGCAAAATCCACAATAATTGGTGATAATTGTTAGTAAAAGATATAGTTGACGCATGAAATCAGTGAAAACAACATAAAATGATGCAAAATATTCATTCAAATGTCGCGTCAACGAAGCTCAACAAAGCCACTAAGAAAGATCACTTCCTACTACCATTTATAGATGAAATGCTAGAGAGACTTGCAAAGAACACCCATGTTTGCTATTTAGATGGATATTCTGGTTTCTTCCAAACCCCTATTCATCCAGATGATCAACACAAAACTACCTTTACTTGTCCATACGGAACCTTTGCTTATAGGAGAATGCCTTTTGGTTTATGTAATGCACCAGCTTCTTTCTAGAGGTGTATGATGGCAATATTCTCAGATTTTATCGAAGATATCATGGAGGTTTTTATGGATGACTTCTCAATTCATGGCACAAGTTTCGACCGCTGTTTAAAGAATTTAGAGAAAGTGCTTAAGAGGTGTGAAGAGGTTGAACTAGTGTTAGGCTAGGAGAAGTGTCACTTTATGGTTAGAAGAGGACTTGTGTTGGGACACATCATATCTGAGAAAGGAATTGAAGTAGATAAAACCAAAATAGACACGGTAGAAAAATTGCCACTACCCACTGATATTAAGTCTTTAAGAAGCTTTCTTGGACATGTTGGATTCTATAGGAGATTTATTAAGGACTTCTCAAAAATAGCTAAGCCACTTACTTGTCTGCTTCAGAAGGATATTCCATTTGAGTTCACCGAGGAATGTGAGGTTGCCTTTAGAAAGATTAAGGAACTACTTATTAGTGCGCCAATCATTCAACCACCAGATTGGAATCTTCCTTTTGAAATCATGTGCGATGCAAGTGATTATGCAGTAGGAGCTGTGCTGGGGCAGAGGAAAGATGGAAAAGTACATGCCATTTACTATGCCAGGAAGACTATTAATAAGGCTCAAGTAAATTATGCTACTACAGAGAAGGAGCTGCTAGAGGTAGTTTTTGCCTTTGAGAAATTTAGATCCTATATAGTTAATTCAAATGTTATAGTCTACACTGATCATGCCGCTATCAAGTATCTACTTACCAAAAAGGATGCTAAGCCTCAGTCTAATTAGATGGATATTAATGCTACAAGAATTCGATGTAGAAATCAGAGATAAGAAGGGTGTTGAGAATGTAGTGGCAAATCATTTATCTAGGATGAACCATGAGAAGCGTGGTCGACCAATTAAGATGCCTTAAGAGACTGACACTTTTTATGCAGTTCTAGATAAAGATTCATGGATGAGAGATGTTATAAGAGCTATAAGAGGAGAACCACTAGGACATCTCAACTATAATTCCAAAAGGGAAGTTTTGGTCGAAGCTAAAAAGTATTATTGGAATGCTCCTTACTTATATAGGTTTGGATCAGATGGAGTCCTTAGAAGATGTGTGTCCTGTAGAAGAAAGAGAAGAAATTCTTAGAAAATGCCACGCTGCAGAATACGGGGGACATCATGGACATTTCATAACACAAGCTAAGATATGGGGGAGTGGATTTTATTGTCCAAGAATGCATGAAGATGCAAGGAAATTTGTTGCTTCTTGTCCTAAGTGTCAGAGGTCTGGAAATATAACTGCAAGGAATTCAATGCCTCTCACATATAATCTACCAATTGATTTATTTGATGTCTAGGGAATGGATTTCATGGGACCATTTGAGAATTCACATGGATATGAGTATATTTTGGTGACTGTGGATTATGTTTCAATATGGGTAGAAGCTATACCATGTAGAAAAGCATCTACACAGGAATCCATCGACATGATTAAGAATAATATTTTTCCAAGATATGGAGTACCTAGAGTAATTATCTCAGATGGAGGATCACATTTTATTGGTAAAGAATTTACCAATTATTTGGAAAAAATGGGAATTGAGCAAAGAGTTTCTACAGCTTATCACCCACAGACAAATGGTCAAGCAGAGACGTCAAATAAACAATTGAAGGAAATTCTTAAAAAGACAGTGATTAAAGGAGGTAAAATTGGTCAAAGAAGCTTAATGATGCTCTTTGGGCTTATAGGACTGCATTTAAAGCTCCTATTGGAATGACACCCTATCAGCTCGTTTATTGAAAGACTTGTCATTTGCTAGTAGAGATGGAGCATAAAGCTTATTGGGCAATTAAGGAATTAAATTTAGATTTAGACGCCGCCTTAATCAAAAGAAGGATTCAACTTAGTACCCTTGATGAAGCAAGATTACAGGCTTATCATAATGCCAGTATGTATAAGGATTTCCCTTGTCTAGGTGTATTTCCACTCATCTAATTCACTTCGTATCTATCTACTCCGTGATGATTTGACAAATGGCTAGAGAAGGAAAAGACAAGGGCAAGGCAGTCGCCCAGGAGCCCGCTAAGAAAAAGCGAAAGTCACGCGAGGAGCGTGAGGCAGAGGCAGCCGAGAGAGCGGCGGATGCCTTTGACGCTATGCAGAGTGGCCGAGTGGGAGGCATACAGATTGGAGAGCCTCATCAAAATCCACCTCGCTCAGGCCGTCCCACTCAGATTTTGTTGGACCCACAGCCACCGAAGGGGTACAAGGCGCGTACCAAGTTTCCAACTCCCAAGCACCAGCAGTCAGCAGCAGTCAAGTGGTCGGACCACCTCAGCAGCAGAGGTCATAGCCAAGTAGGAGGCCGAGGCTCGGCGGAAGGCCAGGACAGTCACAACTGCTCGTGCACCACCAGTTCAGCCGCAGCAGCCTGAGTTAGAGGCCGGGGGCGAGCAGAGCTCTGGTGAGGAGGAGGTGGAGCTACCGATCAACCCCGTAGCTCCTATCCGCACTGGTGATGCAATGTTGGTCAGCTACCAGGGGTACAGTGGTGAGAAGATCAAGAAGGCCAGATACTTTATTTCCATTGAGAGATGGTTCCCTGCTCAGCACGACCCCAGAGTTGACAGGAGGTTCTGGACTCTTGTTCAGGCCTCACTATACCAGAGTTACCGGAGAGCGGGGATGGGGATGTTCCCCCACACAATCTTGAGTTTGCCGAGGATTGGGACAATGCTTGGTCAGAACATATACCCTTACTTCCAGCACCTTCCTGGGTTATCAGATATGCTTGAGCACAGGCACACGTACAGTGAGGAGTGGGTGTGTGTCTTCTACGCTACCCTGTTCATAGAGGAGGGACGCCAGTTCATTCAGTTCATGTTTCTCGGTCAGGGTCTTTGCCTCTCTAGATAGGATATTGCACAGCTCCTAGGGCTTACACTGTCAGACCAGCAGACTGCACACAGATGTCTATGAGGATATGGAAGCCCCCATGACGCTCCAAGGGGGGAACCCTTTGCTTCGTGATCAGGCTTCGGCCATCTTTCATGAGGGGTTTCATGACAGAGTGCCCGCAGAGCTCACCCCAGTGGCCAATGCTCTACACAGAGCTATGGCCAAGACGCTGCTACCTCGCCTAGGCTCTCGTGAGCGTCTCATGAACCTTCAGCAGCACCTCCTCAGAGCCTTCATCTAGCGGATCTGTTTTTGTGTTTTTGACTTCTTGATCGCTGAGATGGAGGATGTTATTACTGATGTGATACAGATGCATCGCAGTTTCCCATATGCTCACTTCATTTCCCACATGTTGACCATGATTGGATATGATCCCCAGCACCTGCCTCCGCACTACACCTTGTTCATGGACACCATTCATATACACTACAAGGAATACAAGGTGAGTGCGCAGTCAGTGCGACCCTTGAGAGAGGCTCCAGCAGTTCAGGTTGACGGCACTTAAGCGCGCCAAACCTTATACTGCAAACGCACATTATCGTGGTAGCTTTTACCCAGAATGAGTATCTTGGGTTTTGTCAATCCAAGGATAATTATGTTTAAACTACTATTAATCTAATATTAACTTAATTACTAACTAATTCAATAGATCTAAACAAGCTATAAAAGAGAATTAGAACTACTCTAATTATACTCTAATCTACCCTCTAATCAAGGTCTAAACAAGGCTTCTAATTATGGTCTAAACGAGATCTAAACTATGGATAAAATGATAGATCAAGAACTAGATTAGAACAACGAGAACGATATGATTAACAATGCAAAAGGATCCACAAGAGATATGAGACAAACAACTTATGAACTAAGAAGCACCTTGATATAAGATCTAATCAAACAAGCATAGATTAAGCATGATCATGAATGTCAAGAACTTGCTCGAACCTTTCCCTGGGCTCTACTGTCACTAGTAACCAGGTAATCGACGAACTAGTAAACCCTAACCATCTCTAAGCATGAGTAGCTTCAATCAACTAATTAAAGTAAAGAGATTTACTAAAAGAACATGAAAGCGCTAAAAATCTCGGCCGGGTAAATCATGTTGGCATTAAGCATTGCAAAGCTATGGATCATAAAACATGCATAAACAAGAAGCTAAGTCTAAAAGACAATCTTTATTGATGAAACTATCAAGATTTTATCAAAGTGACACAAGAAGTACGAGAATTTACTCGAGATACATCATAAACATTGAAGCATAGTCGTCGGGATGAACACGACGAAAAACATGTCGAAAGATGAACTCGATTGGGCCTCGGAACACCAGGGGTCGGCCGACCAGAGCCAACCCCCATGGGTTCTGCCTCCTCCTGCTTCCTCCTTTCGCCAAGATGAACTTCTCGCTGAGTTACGCAACTTTCGCCCCTGAAATATGTCCTATACTCTCAACTTACAATGAATTGCGGAGAATAATGGTTGCCTCTCCCCTTGGAGGGCCATATATTTATACTCCGGAGAGTCTCCTATACATGGAATCTATTAGGTCGGTTATAAGAGTCCTAAAACACCTAAAACAACTATTTCCTATGTATATACAAGTTTCTAGAAGAGTCCCGGGTGTCCATATATTTTCTTGCTTGGCGATGAAGTTTCCTTTCTTGTCCTTCCTGAAATCGGATTCTCCATATTCTGCAGCTCTTAGTATTTCGACCATAACTTTCTCATCCGAAGTCCAAATAAGGCAAACTCGGACTCCGAATTGTAGATCTCGAAAAGATCTACAACGTTGGTATTCAAACTTTCTTCATTTGACGTCGTTAAGGTCTCCGAATTGGGCCCACAATCTGCTGCTGTCATGAATTCCGCGAATATTTTAGGATTTAGTCCTTCAAGCGATCTTTATCTTCTAGAAACTTCTGATTGTTGAGCCTTCTCCTTTAATTGGGCTTCCATTAGCTTTTATTCTAAGGCTTGCTCATATTAGCATAAATCTTGACTTCGAGGAATCCTCAAAAAATATATCAATTATTCCTTATTTTCCTGAAAAAATCAATATTGCACAAAAACAAAGGGCATTCTCGAAAACGGGGTTATTTGTTAGCAAAATAAGACTAAATAATAAGATTAACTCTCAAAAAGATATAAAAACATATAAAATTAGAGCATAATTTTTGTCTAAATCTTGCATCAACAACATCCCCACACTTAGATCTTGCTAGTCCTCGAGCAAAAGATCGATAAAGAACTCAACTAAATTTAAGCAAATTCTAAATCAATACTTCTCAAAAATAACCTTTGAAATCACTCAATTCATAATATGGGACTTTAAACTAACTTTCATGCTTATAGATCCCCACAAAAATAATTATCAAAGTCAAACGATTCATAACAATGCCATAGCTTTCTTTCAGATTTATCAAATAGGTTGTTTTTTCTAGAAAATCTTTTCAAAGATTAAGAAAATACTAATCCCTTTTGTCAAGCTATGAAAAGACACTCTTTAATAGTGGCTATCCTATAAATTTTTGCTCTCTTTCTCTCACCTCTCAAGAGTTTATGTGGAGCTTGGTAAAGGTTTAGCAAAGCTACTCATTTTATTGTCTAGTTAAGATATCTCTCTAAAGATCATTCAATCAACTTAAATTATTTTGGTCATCGGAAAAAGAGAATATATATATATATATAAGGAGACAAAGAAAAAAAAAGAAGATATAGATAGTGGACATGTGCAATAACAAATGAATTGGAATAAATTCCGGAATTTGCACATGGTTGGAAAACTGAAAGTTTTTGCTCATTATATTAATAAAGTAAGAATTCTTTTCTTTTCCAAAAAATCTTTTTAAATTTATATGTCTTCTCCCCCTTTCTCTTTTTCCTAATTCTACTATCTCACTTTTATTTCGACTACTTGGTCATTTTTCTCTCCCTCTTTTTTTTCTTCTTTTTTCTTTTTTACATGGCGACATATATATATATATATATATATTCTCTTTCTTATTTGGCGCCATAATCTTACCCTCCCTTTTCTCCTATTTATAACTTTATAAAAATTACTCAATAGTTAACGAGCAAAAACTTTACTTATATAGGTAAAGATAAATAATGAGACAAAAGGGTTTGTAGGATAAAAGAAATTGCTCTATTGATTTAAGCAATTGGAAGAATAATATTAGGCTAGCAAAAAGATGAAATAAAGATGACCAAAATTATTTAAGAAATCAAAATTTCTAAGGGGATCAAACTTAACCAAACTCACATGAGACAACTTGCTTATAAACTGGTTTTTATAAACTAAGTTGTACTTAGGAATTTTAACTCTCTCTAAACAAAGGGATATATAAAACTTGATCGAAAGAAAGAAGTTTTTAAGAAAAAATAAAATTTCCTCTAATCTTTTTCTTAATCAAAAGCTTTGGCAAAGCTAGACAACATAATTCTCTAATAAAGATATGGGTTATGCATTACTAATTAATCTAGTAATCTCCACATCAATAAAATCATGGATAACTTAAGTAAGATTAAATCATCAAAGTAAGAATAAAGAATAAACCTAAATAAAGCGAGAGAAATATTTAATCACACACTTATTAATATATATATAAAGACGTTACATAGACTTTATAAAGACACGAATATAAAAGACTTTAAACCGACTCCCTAATAAAGACTATATATATAAAACTTATTTATTCTAGACGTTTTATCAAACGCATTATTCATGAATGGGGAAATCCTATTAACTTCCCCACACTTAAACTAAGCAAAGACTCCTAATCCTCGTCATCATACCAGTGCTCCTCATCCACTGGTTCGTCGAGAGGATCATCCCTGATTGTACGATAAACTTCATATGGATCCTCCTCTTCGTCCCAGGTTGGATCTGGTTGATAACCCTCTTGTTTTGTCACATGGTCCCAGATAGAATAGAGAGTGCTACTTTGCCTCATGCAGGTAGCTTGAAGAGACTCGACTTGCTCCTTCATGTTGATGATAAATTCAGAAACATCCTTGCGAGTCTTCTCAATTCTTTCCTCAAGCCTCTCCTCTAAGTCTTCGATTATCCCAACTATGTTAGTGCTTATAACCATGTTGGCATAGATGGCTTCTCTACACACTTGGCAGCAGTCCACTTCATCTGTCCCCCCTATGTGATAGGTATTGAAATGAGGAACGACAAAGACGGAACTAAATTCTTCAGTATCTGGCCTCTCTTCATGGTTGCTTTCCATGGATTGATCTTGACTTTAGTTGATTGTTCCCCTAGAGCTAACTGATGATTCTTGATAATTAATCTTCTTCATTGCTCTAATTCTCCTGGACCTCCTATTCTTCATCTCCATTAGTTGAATTGCTAGCTTGGCCATATTCCTCGAGATCTGACGCTTTTCAATGAAACCATGCACCCTTGCCTCTTCCTCTTCATCAGAAAAGACAACTCGCGAAAAATTGTGACTAGCTCCTCGAAAAACTGGGCTGGTCGGCCGAGCATCCCCCTCCTGGTCGGCCGACCAAGCCTCTTCTGGCTTCGGCTCTTCTCCCTTCTTCACGAGCTGGCTCTCCATAGCTTTAGAACTGGTAGTGGCTTGGATTGGATATGTTCTGAGTTGATGTCTCGAGGCTAAGGTCTGCCCTTGCTTTTATATCCCAGAGATTGACAGAATTTGGTAACAAAAACAAGAAATCCGAGTCGAGCTCCAACTCAAACTGGAATAGAAAAGGACAGGGACTTTGCTGGAAAAATTTTAACCTAAACCAACTCGGAAACCCCCCAGGTCGGCCGACCTGGGCCTTTCCTCTGGCCCATGGGCCTCAGGTTCTGCTGGTGCTTTTATTTCCTAATTTAAAATATATTTATAAATAAAATTTTGAAAAACTAGAAACTAAACGCGAAGATTTATATACAAAGGGTATAAAAGATATGGATAACTAGGGACGTTGGTCATGGTAACGGACCTTTACCTCTTTGAACTCATATGTATCAATGTAATTGACCTCAAATCTGTCCTCTTCAATGAATACTTTAAGTCTTTGACCATTGACCATAAATCGATTCCCTTCTAGATCCATAATAGAGACTGCTCCGGTAGGTGATACATCACGCACTATATAAGGTCCATCCCATTTACTTTGTAACTTTCCTCTTCCAAATAATTTGAATCTTGAATTGTAAATAAGAACCTTATCACCTTCCTTAAATTCCTTCTTCTGAATTCTCTTATCAAACCATCTTTTAACTCTTTCCTTGTAAATGCTGGCATTATGATAAGTCCTTGAACAATTTTTACCTCCCTTAATCACTGTCTTTTTAAGAATTTATTTTAATTGTTTATTTGATGTCTCTGCTTAACCATTTGTCTGTGGATGATAAGCTGTAGAAACTCTATACTCGATTCCCATCTTTTCCAAATAATTAGTAAATTCTTTACCAGTAAAGTGAGATCCTCCATCTGAGATAATCACTCTAGGGACTCCATATCTTGGAAAGATAATATTCCTAATCATCTCAATGGATTCTTGTGTAGATGCTTTCTTGCATGGTATAGCTTCTACCCATTTTGAAACATAGTCCACAGTTACCAAAATATACTCATATCCATGTCAATTCTCAAATGGTCCCATAAAGTCCATTCCCCAGACATCAAATAAATCAACTTGTAGATTATATGTGAGAGGCATTGAATTTCTAGAAGTTATATTCCCAGACCTCTGACACTCAGGACAAGAAGCAACAAATTTCCTTGCATCCTCATGCATTCCTGGTCAATAGAATCCACTCCCCCATATCTTAGCTTGGGTTCTGAAATGTCCATGGTGTCCCCCATATTCTGCAGAGTGGCATTTCCTCAAAATTTCCTCTCTTTCCTTTGTAGGTACACACCTTCTAAGGATGCCATCAGATCCAAATCTATATAAGTAAGGAGCATTCCAATAATATTTCTTTGCTTCGGCCAGAACTCTTCTTTTGGAATTGTAGTCGAGATGCGGTAGTGGTTCTCCTCTTATGGCTCTTATAACATCTCTCATCCACGAATCCTTATCTAGAACTGCATAAAGAGTATCGTCTCTCAAGGCATCTTCAATTGGTGGGCCACCCTTATCATGGTTCATCCTAGATAAATGATCTGCCACTACATTCTCAACTCCCTTCTTGTCTCTGATCTCTACATCAAATTCTTGTAGCATTAGAATCCATCTAATAAGACGAGGCTTTGCATCCTTTTTGGTAAGTAGGTATTTGATAGCAGCGTGATCAGTGTAGACTATGACCAATGAATTAACTATATAAGATCTGAACTTTTCAAAGGCAAAAACTACTGCTAACAACTCCTTTTCTGTAGTAGCATAATTCACTTGAGCCTCATTAAGAGTTTTGCTGGCATAATAAATGGCATGTACTTTTCCATCTTTTCTCTGCCCCAGCACAGCTCCTACTGCATAGTCACTTGCATCACACATGATTTCAAAAGGAAGATTCCAATCTGGTGGTTGAATGATTGGTGCACTAATAAGCAACTCTTTAATCTTTCTAAAGGCAACCTCACATTCTTTAGTGAACTCAAAAGGAATATCCTTTGAAGCAGATAAGTAAGTGGCTTGGCTATTTTCAAAAAATCCTTAATAAATCTCCTATAGAATCCAGCATGTCCAAGAAAGCTTCTTAGAGACTTAATATCCGTGGGCGGTGGCAATTTTCCACCGTCTCTATTTTGGCTTTGTCCACTTCAATTCGTTTCTCGGATATGATGTGTCCCAACACAAGTCCTCTTCTAACCATAAAATGACACTCCTCCCAGTTTAGCACTAAGTCAACCTCTTCACACCTTTTAAGTACTTTCTCCAAATTCCTTAAGGAGTGGTCAAAACTCGTGCCATGAACTGAGAAATCATCCACAAAAACCTCCATAATATCTTCGATGAAATCTGAGAAGATTGCCATCATACACCTTTGGAAAGAGCCTGGTGCATTACACAGACCGAAAGGCATTCTTCTATAAGCAAAGGTTCTGTACAGACAAGTAAAAGAGGTCTTGTGTTGATCATCTGGATGAATAGGGATTTGAAAGAACCCAGAATATCCATCTAAATAGCAAAAATGGGTATTCTTTGCAAGTCTCTCTAGCATCTTGTCTATAAAGGGTAGAGGAAAGTGATCTTCCTTAGTAGCTTTGGTAAGCTTCCGGTAATCAATACACATCCTCCAACCAGTAACTGTCCTTTGTGGGATTAACTCATTTTTCTCATTTTTAACTACGGTTAAACCTCCTTTCTTAGGTACACAATGGACTGGACTCACCCACTCACTGGTTGGTACTGGGGAGATAATTCTGGCGTTTAAGAGCTTGATAACTTCCTTTTTTACTACAGTCCTCATCTCATTGCTCAACCTCCTTTGATTGTCAACCACTGGCCTGTGATCTTCCTCCATTGGGATTCGGTGAGTACAAAACGCTAGACTGATTCCTTTTAGATCTACTAGAGAATAACCAATTGCCTTCTTGTGCTTCCTCAACACTACCAGCAGCCTTGTCACTTCTTCTGGACTTAACTCGTTACTAACGATTATAGGATAGGTTTAATCTTCTCCTAAAAACTCATATTTAAGTCCATTAGGTAGCGGTTTTAAATCTACATCTGGCGTCTCATGTTGATTAAGGTCACCTAGAGGTTCCACTGGAGTGTCTTTGGTCTCTTCTATATTATACTCAAGTTGATTAGTGGCAATGGTTGTCTCCTCGGAGAAGAAACCTTCTTCTTCTCCTTCTAAGACTAGATTTAAAGGCTCTCTAAAAGCATTTATATAATTAATACTTCTCTATCTCCGCTATATCGGGAGTGAGATTAATGGGCACTTTAGATGCCGAGAAGAAATCAAAGTCATATTTTAAACCATTAATATTAAGCATGACTTTTCCTTTTTCATTATTAACTACAGCATTAACCAACTTAAGAAAGGGTCTACCAAAAATTAAATTAATATTTTCATCATAGACATTTATCACGTAAAAATCAGTTGGTATAATATTATTAGCAAAGTTAACTTCAACGTCTTTAATTAAGCCTATAGGTTTAATTATTTCATCACTAGGAAGCTTAATCTTAAGATTAGTAGAAACTAAGCATGGTTTATCATTTAACTTAGAATAAACTTCATAGCTCATTGTACTTACTTGTGCTTCCATTGACCAGTGTATGTTGTTGAAGTCTTCCTTGCTGATGGAGCATGAAATACCAGATGAAGATACCTCCATAGGTAGCTGGACGATAACCTCCTCAGTAAGTGATGACTCTGGCTTGACTCCGATCACTCGCTTCACTTCAGAGACAAAGTCACTATCCAGCTTTATTTCTTGGAATAATTTCTGCAGCATCTCCCCAGTATCTTGACTATCAGAATTCTTCCTTAGTGGTATTTCTGGTAGAAATAGCTCTTCTTCTTCCACTAAGTCTTCTGGTGGGAGTGGTCCTGCACACTTCTGTGTATCTCCAAAGTCCACTGGCATCCAGCTCATCTTCTCGAACTCTGTCAGAGGCTTTGCACTAGCAAGACTTCTGCAGTCTGTACTCTTGATCTCTGCTTGAGGTGCAAAACATCCTAATTCTTCCTCGTCAAGTGCATATGACAATGGAGTCTTCTTGGCAAGTGATTGGTCTTGAAAAATAGTAGGTCTGGGTGCCATGTGCTCCTCTGCTGGCTCCTTCACTTCACTGTCTTCTCTCTCTTTGTTCTCCTTTCAAGTCATGCAGACATCTGACAAGATCTTGTTGGCTTCACTCCATGTTCTACTGATTAGTGATCCTCCTGCTCATGTGTTCACATACACAAAAGCTCCTGATGTTAATCCGTAGTAGAAGATCTGAGTGTACATTTTTGGCGTGAATCTGAGTTGTGGTCCTTGCAACATCATTTCTTGGAGTCTATCCCAGGCTTCACTGATGCCTTCATTCTTCCTTTGCCTGAATGCCCAAATTTCCTTCCTCAGTTTGTGCACTTGAAGTGGAGAGAAGAATTTTGTGATGAACTTGTGCTCAAGAATGTCCCAATCTCCTTTAGCTTCGATTGAGGCAATTTGGTACCATCTGTTGGCTTTGTCAACAAGGGTAAATGGAAATAGGTTCCACTTAACCCACTCCACTGGGACTCCGTCTTGATGGAAAGTGTGGCACACTTGTTTGAGCTTCTCCAAGTGCTTATACGGGTTCTCACCGTCTTCTCCACTGAACAGTTCTGCAACAGCAATCCGGATGATTCCTGGCTTCAGCTCATAGGATCCTGACTCCGGCTTCTTGTTTGATTCTTGAGATTTCAGATCTGTGGCTTTTGGAGTTAAGTGCTCTCTGAGCGTCATAAGCTTCAGACCTTCAATCAGTGTCGTCATATCTGACACAAAAACCAAGAACAAACAGAAAACGAAAGATCTATGACAACAAAGTTGCTGGGTTAGTTTGCATTAAGAACGAATATAAGAACAAACGAAGAACACAAAAACTAAATTAGAGAAACAAGAACGTAATTAGATAACTTTAAACAACTAGATCTAGAATTTAACCGTCAAAACTAAACACAAGATAGAAACTAACACACTTATTAGAAAAACTATTAGCAAACAAACTAACCATTAAAACTAGTAGTAAAAAGGTTAATAAAAGATTTATAATAACTTAAACAATAATTATCCCGGCAACGGCGCCAGAAAAGCTGGTTGACGGCACTTAAGCATGCCAAACCTTATACTGCAAACGCACAGTATCGTGATAGCTTTTCCTCAGGATGAGTATCTTGCGTTTTGTCAATCCAAGGATAATTATGTTTAAACTACTATTAATATGATATTAACTTAATTACTAACTAATCCAACAGATCTAAACAAGCTATAAAAGAGAATTAGAACTACTCTAATTAGACTCTAATCTACTCTCTAATCAAGGTCTAAACAAGGCTTCTAATTATGGTCTAAATGAGATCTAAACTAAGCAAAAAATGATAGATCAAGAACTAGATTAGAACAACGAGAACGATATGATTAACATGGCAAAAGGATCCACAAAAGATATGAGACAAACAACTTATGAATTAGAACCACCTTGATATAAGATCTAATCAAACAAGCATAGATTAAGCATGATCATGAAAGTCAAGAACTTACTCGAACCTTTCCCCGGGCTCTACTGTCACTAGTAACCAGGTAATCGACGAACTAGTAAACCCTAACCATCTCTAAGCATGAGTAGATTCAATCAACTAATTAAAGTAAAGAGATCTACTAAAAGAACATGAAAGCGCTAAAAAGCCCGGCCGGGTAAATCATGTTGGCATTAAGCATTGCAAAGCTATGGATCATAAAAGATGCATAAACAAGAAGCTAAGTCTAAAAGACAATCTTTATTGATCAAACATCAAGGTTTTATCAAAGTGACACAAGAAGTATGAGAATTTACTCGAGATACATCATAAACATTGAAGCATAGTCGCCGGGATGAACTCGACGAAGAACATGTCGAAAGATGAACTCGATTGGGCCTCGGAACACTAGGGGTCGGCCGACCAGACCCCGGCCGCCCTGGGTTCTGCCTCCTCCTGCTTCCTCCTTTCGCCGAGATGAACTTCTCGCTGAGTTACGCGACTTTTTCCCCCGAACTCTTTCCCTAGACTCTCGACTTACAATGAATTGCGGAGAATAATGTTTGCCTCTCCCCTTGGAGGGCCATATATTTATAATCCAGAGAGTCCCCTATACATGGAATCTATTAGGTCAGTTCTACGAGTCCTAAAACACCTAAAACAACTATTTCCAAGTATATACAAGTTTCTAGAAGAGTCTCGGGTGTCCATATATTTCCTTGCTTGGCGACCAGGTTTCCTTTCTTGTCCTTCCCGAAATAGGATTCTCCATATTCTGCAGCTCTTAGTATTTCGACCCTAACTTCCTTATCCGAAGTCCAAATAAGGCAAACTCAGACTCTAAATTATAGATCTCGAAAATATCTACAACTTTGGTATTCAAACTTTCTTCATTTGACGTCGTTAAGGTCTCCGAATTGGACCCACAATCTGCTGCTGTCATGAATTCCGCGAATATTTCAGGATTTAGTCCTGCAAGTGGTCTTTATCTTCTAGAAACTTCTCATTGTTGGGCCTTCTCCTATAATTGGGCTTCCATTAGCTTTTATTCTAAGGCTTGCTCATATTAGCATAAATCTTGACTTCGAGGAATCCTCAAAAATATATCAATTATTCCTTATTTTTCTGCAAAAATCAATATTGCACAAAAACAAAGGGCATTCTCGAAAACGGGGTTATTTGTTAGCAAAATAAGACTAAATAATAAGATTAACTCTCAAAAAGATATAAAAACATATAAAATTAGAGCATAATTTTTGTCTAAAGTATCCGTGCCTGCATGCACGTTTATCCTTTGTAAGAGTGGGGCTTATAAGTCTTGCGAGACCCTCCGAAGTATGGAGTGGCCGCCACCATACTTGTGAGAGGGAGGAAGGCACTCGGTAGTTGGCCAAAGCTTCACTTAGTGGAGACGGCGGGGGAGCGCTACGAGAAGAACTCGGAAGACGCCAATGGCCTTATGCATCCTCTGCCCTTGCGTGGGCGAGGCCGTAGTTCATGAAGAACTACGCGTGAGATAGGCTCGGGTGGGTGTGTACCGAGGATATTCGAAGACCCGACCGGGTTGCATGACCTCTGCGGAGTGTCACTTTGCCATCCTCCACCCTTGCGAGGGCGATGCCGTATTCCTTTGAGGACTACGCGTGAGCAAAGCCCTTCGTGGAGCGCCAACGAGGATTAGGGGGTAGAGACCGTGAGTCTCCCCGAATCACGGGAAAAAATCTCCGCGTCTCCATCGTGTGCCATCGTTGTCATCGTCATTGGGAGTTTATATATCTCCACCTATCTCTTTAGCTTCCACATTTATATTCTTGCAATTGTGTGCTTACATTCCTAGACTAGCTTGATCGATTAGTTTCTAGGAGGAACTAGGTTGCAAGATTTGGCCACGGTAGGAATTAGCAACACTTAGCAAAACCGTAGTGCACATAGCTAGATTTATCTTGCATAGGTTTTACTCAGTAGTTGTAGTTTTTAGGAGCCTTAGTTTTTAGAAATCCTAATTCACCCTCCCCTCTTAGGGTGTCGGTCCAACCTTCAACTATTACCGTGAGAAAGCTTAGCTATCAACCGACAATCATGTTGGAATATCATCGGCCAGTAAAAAACATGTCCCCAACAGCTCCACCTTTGGCTATAGTATGGCAAAAATATCAATATTGCTTCTCTCAATTTCTTTTGAGAAGAACAATAAGAATGTCTCTCTTTCCTCAGTACCATTGGGAAACTTTTGAGAAGTTTGATAACACAAGTGTCCCATGGTATTACTCTTATGCAAAAAAAAGGGTGAGCAGAGCTCTCGCAAAAATAATTATCCCCTTGATTTTATCATTTAGGCATTTATATGCCCATAATGATCAGATTAATATGAATAGCAATTTAGAGCAGTAAAGAGCAGTTGGAACTATGAGGCGCGTCAATTCTACTAGCTGGCATAATTGCAACGAATGATTTCAGACAGGTCGTAAGACCCCCTTGAGCTGATATACTTACCCAATACATCTCCGTTGTCTCACATTGGCCTCGTTCAATTAAATTTATTAGTAGCACCATGATGCCAAGACAATCAAGATGGTCGTCGACATAATTCTTTCGAACTGTGGCATGCTCTTGCGCTACAGTTGTTACTCTACTCTTTGTTAGCCTGCACCACAGCATTCTAGTCATTGCAGTGAAATTTATCTACAAGTCATATCAAGGACTAGTATATTTTTTCACTTTGACCTGATCAGACATGGGGCAACCTCATGCCCTCACAAACATATAATTCTTTCCTTGGCTGGGCAACTTGACGATTTTGACCAAGAATGACCAAGTCATATTATAGCACGTCATCCATGGATTTTCGGATGTATGCTAAATATTTAGGAGCAGTGAAGCAAGTCAACGCGGTGATTGCATAACTGTGAAACCCTTCAAGATGGATGGCTAGCACCATTACAGTTAGATGGTCACATCCAACTTGATAAATTCCTAAAAAAGACGACGTTCCATTGGCCGGCACAGTACAGTTAGTCGCAATGGAAATCCTTTATCTGTTCACACAGGTCTTGGCATACCTTGTTGTCCAAATGTGGTATGGTTTCCACCATATCTTCCCTCTCGTTCTTACATGGGCGAGGTGGCATTATTATTTGCCATTCGGCATATCCTCCTGCCATAGTTTATTGATGCTCTCAAAATCATGGTATGGGTTTTCGCCATACTTATTTTAGTACTTGGTCCTTTGTGACAATATGTACTTTGTAGCATGAGCATGCGCTGCAGCTAGCTTATATTTCTGCTGGCCTTTATGGTGCTGGCAGAGTATATAATATGATCGTTACGAGCCGATTTTGAAGATAATGCGATGCTATTGCAAAAGAAAAAATACATGAAAATGTCTATGGCTTGAAGGTTCAGATCACGAAGAATTGTACTTGCACATGTGCCATGGAGCCTGCACTGTCATTGTCAGAAAGGCGAGCAATCGTTTGCCCAACAAGACTCCCTGGCCTGGTTACGGCCTTGCCATCGCATCAACCTAAGAATGCCAAGTGGTGGCTTCTATGGATCTTTCTTTATGCTGATTTAAACCCCAAGATGAGAATAAGCTTCTTCAGCAAATGCAGGTTGGGCTTTTAGCTTCTCAAGCTAAGGCTGTAGTGCTTTAACATGGGACGAGTGCTGTTGCATCCAGAATTCGTCAATCATAGAAGCACACATCATCACCAAGATGTCTTGAGCGCTCTTGATTGTGGCAGCCTCGTTATTAACTTGAGCTTGTTTCGAGGTAAAAACTCGCAGTCCAACAAATTTTTAACGTGAAGAGGAGGCGACTCAATCACTTTTGCGATACGTATCATATTGGACTACTTCACAACCCTTTTGTCTTTGGCAAAAGAGCATTGTTTGAGTATATTTTGGCAGTTCCGAGGCCACCCCTTTTGCTAATTCAGAGTTTTTCCAGATTCTGCAGGATCCAATTCAGGAGTTGTCTAGCTCTAAAAAACAAATAAAAAGGGAATTTGCTTCCTCTTCAAGGTTCCCTTTATTTTTTCCTATTACTCAGAGAGGTCCGTCGCATCTCTCCAAAAAGGAAAAAAAAAGGAGATAATGCACTTTGGTGCTTATTGCTACGTGAGTGCCCACCATTAGACTATATGCGTATGGTCCCATGATTTTTTTACGTCAAAGCCTTGTGGCTTTATCACTACTGTTGTCAAGCATATGAATTTTGGATGTGTGCAAAATATTCAGCAGTACTGAAACAAATCAAAGCGGTGATTGTGGAACTGTGAAAATCTTCAAGATGGATGATTGACATCATTAATACGATCACGTCAGTCTTGATAAATTCCTACAATGATACGCAACACCTTTATTGGCCGACATCGTTCTTTATGCTGATTTATCTATTGCTCGCAGGTGCGCAATGCACATGCATGGTGCGCGCAGGGGGTATTGCGATTTGCAGCGTGCATTTTATCTGTCACTGTTGCAACGTAGTTATTACTGTATACAAAACAAAAGTGGCAACTAGTAACTGTAACTGTAACTAGTAGTTGTTACTACTTTATCCATCCCATGCTTCCTCACAACTAGTAACCAGTAACTATTGCAGCAAGTAGAAGTAGAGTTGCAAGCTGCTATTTTTTACATTGCAACTCATCTTTTTCTTCCTCAACTGGTCCTCTCTCCCACTCCCTCAACTGCTCACCGGAGAGGAGCGCCGGAGGCGCATTTAGGTGCGGGGGCTTCAAGATCAGGATTGCTGAGTCGTGGATCTGCATCCTCTAGGCATAAAGGAGGCGCCGGGGAGGCAGGTCGGACAGGCGTGGCGGCGAGCGGCGGGGCAGCTTTGGCCGGGCGGCGCGGTGCCGCCGGCGGGCAGGGCCGGACGTGCAGGGGCAGGGTCAGTGTGGGGGCGCACCACTGACAACATTCGCGGAGGTCGCCGGAGCTGCATAGGGAGGAGCGGGCGTCAGAGCCGTGACACGGAGGAGCTCGCGCCGAAGCCATGGGGGAGGAGCTTGCGCGGTGCCTGACCATGCATGTGAGCACATGAGCTGTTGCGACCTATATCAATTACTGTAGCGTTGCAACTTAGGCTGCTGCAGCATCTATGTGTGAGTTGCAACGGCTACAGTAACATTGCAACTCAGGTTGTTGTACATGCATGTGCAAGTTGTAACAGGTACTGTAATATTGCAACTCGAGATGCTGCAGCAAGTTGCAATGGCTACTGTAGCGTTGCAACTCAGGTTGCAGCGGCATACATAAGGGAGTTGCAACGGCTACTGTAGCGTGTTGCTACTTGCAAGTGCTGCTTGCATGTTGTAGTAGCTGCATGCATGCTTCCATCTATTGCAAGTGGTTGCATGCATGGATGCTTTTGCAAGTTATAAGTGTAATCTAAAGGTTGCAACCAATTGCCATTTTTTGCATTGTGTCTGGTCTATATGTTGCGATTTTTTTTATTGTGTCTAGTCTACAGATGGCATGTATACACATACGCGCACTTTAGTCCTGCCCTATATATAATTACATTTTTTATATTTTTCCACTTGAGAACGTTCACATCTGTGTTTAACTAAAATTCATATTTTATTTTATATCAAAATGAACCTTCTACACGCTGTATTTTACTTTACTTGTGGAACCAGTGAACTCTATCCGGCACGATGGAAACGACGAGAAGCACACAAACAAATTCTATCCTGTATAGATAATAGGTAATTCCATATCAATGGGAGAATTCGCGTCCTCCCAGAGCCCCTCCGCGTGGGTGGCTACGGCTATGCGTTTCACGCGTTACCTGCCCGTCGCCTGGGCTGCTCTTCCTTTGCATTGATTTTGGCCTAGGCCCACTCGCGCTGCGCCGCTAGACATCCTGAGGCGCCGACAGCGGTGCTCTAGACATCCTCTTCCGCTTCATTTCCTTCCCCTGCCTCATTTTCGTGCTTCTTCTCCTCCTCCGCGGTGAGATTTTCTCCCTTCTGGTTGTTCTCTCTGTTCCTCCTGTGGCCGGATTCCTTGGGGCCTCTTTCTCTTCCTGCTTTGTTGCTAGGTGTTGTGCATCCTCGGAGCCGTTCGCCGCTGCGGGGACCCGGGGTCTTCAGTCCCTCGGCTGTGCCCGGCCGCCGTCCTCTATCGACCTCCCCACCGGTTGTGCCTGCGCGCGGTTTAGGACATATGCACTTCCACCGGTGAGCGTCTCTGTTGGCTGCACGTTCCTGTGCTGGTTTCCTCTTCGTTGCTTCGATTCGATGTATACTGCGCCTAAGATTGTTTGCGTCCTTTCCTGTTATTTGTCCGTACTGCCCGCTCCTTCGTGCCATGTCCTGCAGCTGCCCCCTATCCCATTTTGGTACATTGTGAGTATGCTTCATAGAACTGCGCTTACAAGTATCCTCGGCGCATTACTTTAGAGTATTTCTTTGCTTGGTACATTTACGTCTGCAGAAGTGTTCAGTTTACCTGGCCATTATCGTGCTCAGGAAGTGCTACAACAGAGGGACTGTTCTTCTATTAAATACTTATCCTCTCTGTCCCAGATGAACTGAGAATGCTTTTCCATATAAACAAAAATCCATAAATAATTCTTTACGGTATTTATGAACTCTATCAGTATCAGTAGGGTACTCGATATAGTGATATGCCACGACGGATACGTGTGTTAATGGCTGGGTTTAATGGCTATGAATATTGCTATTTCAGTATTATTTTGCTAATATTTCTCTCATTGCTGTGGATACGAACTTTGCATTTGTGCCTGTTCTGTTCTTCAAATGATTATTTGTTATTGTGTCCGTGTCATATTCAGTCGCGGCCGTACCTCTGTGCCATTGTGCCTCCTCGCCGTCATTCTGCTCCTTCTGTTGGGTGTTCTTCCTCAGAGAGTGTTAGTCGTACGTCTACGGGTGTTCAGTCCAGCCGTATTCGTCGTTGTCGACGTAACCATGCTGTTGTTCCTCCCACAGTAACTCTGCGGGAATTCATGGAGTCTTCTCCTCCTGTCCTGGATGTGGTATGGGAGTAATTGTTGATCCTTTGCATCCTTAGATTTTATGTCACGGATTATCAAAGCTCTGTCCTGTTGGTTTATGTTTGCTGTATAGTTGTTTCTCCTATAGTTTCATTCCCCTGTGTCGTTGTCAAGTAGGCAACACTTCTGGCCGGCTGCCTTCCCAAACCAAATATTTGTTAGTGTCCTTTTCCATGCTTCATCTCTTCCCCCATTTTGCTTTCTCTGTTACCTTACTATTTATGTTGCCTCTTTTCTGAATTGCTCCTTTAGTTGTGGCCTTCCTAACGTGGATTCCCCGTGTGCTTGCCTTTTAACTTTCTCAATTTCGGGTAACTAGGGGACTGCTTCCGGCTTGTTGCTAACCGAGCTGAGTCAAATCGTAATCGAATGTTAAGGATGAAACGTAATATGATTAGAGCCGCAGCGGAGATAGGTGCTCTGCCTCTCATTTTTTTTTCTATTTATGTATTTCCTATTGTTTCTCGCACGTTCATTTTCTCTTACTGAATCCGCCTTTCGTAGATCAAAGGCCCCAGGTGTTTCTTTTTGTCGGACTCACGAGTCGTCTGTTCAGAAGTATGCCCTTTCCCTCTGTGACACATACGAATGTTGCCTTGCTCTTAAAACACATATACTGCTATATACACATTTCTTACGTACTGCTCTTACATTTCAGTGTCCATATCTCTTCAAGGATCTTTGATATGCGAATGGTTCGTTGACCCTGATCTTCCAGAAGCACATGCTCTCCGTGAAAGATACATAGCGTACGTACCTACATATGCCTTACAGTTTATTAGTTTTATTGCAATATAGTTTGTTAACTATTGTAGATCAGGCTCAATGGCAACATCAGCCAACCAATTTGGCATGGTTTTGCACTTCCTGCCCCGGAACCTGAACAGACAGATGTTGCAGCACTCGTTGCAGTGACCAATCCTCATACCATATACGTAAGTTCATCGACTTGCCACAGAGAAACATAAACTATGCTTTGCCCAAATTTCTTTTATCACTGTTGACACAATTTTCAACAGAGCAAAAAATATGTTATCGATGTGAAAATCAAATGTCTTAAACCCAACCAGTCATGGTGGTACCATGCATGTGCTGCTTGGAATAGACACGCCACACCTGATGGAGACGTATACAAATGTAGTGTTCGAAGATGCACCAGCACAAGAAGTGGTCCAAGGTACATGTGCTTTCGAATCTATTTATCCAAAGTATTATACCAACTTTAATGCCTAAAAATTTACAACATTACTTTTACTGATCTGTGTTTATATTCTTTCAGATACCGCCTTTTACTCATTGCTATTGACCCTGCGTCATCCCTACGTATGGCGATGATAATGTGGCTTCAATTGAATTGGTTATCTTTGGTCCTAAGGCCGAGGAGCTGCTTGGAACATCTTTGCATAATCTTATTGCCATGCAGTCTGGTATTGGATCATTCTTGCCAAGCAAGGTCATGGATCTTTATGGAGAGAGATTCCATATGCCGTTTAGTCTGTCTCCTGTAGGACCGAGACGTGCTACGAGAGGAGGGTGAATAGGAGCACTTGAAAACTCAAAATCACAACCACCAAGCTTGGTGCAAAACAACTCACAGAAACTGCACTAGACACCGTCCACTGAACGTGTCTAGCAAGCGCAAGGTGCCATCCACTGATCGGATACACACCTGCCAAGAAAAGCCACACAACTCAACGACCAAGAAGATCACAAGTCATGGCGAGCAACGGACTTAGGCAAAATCACCACTCGACACTCACCGCACCGAGATGCGACTCACTGGGATACAGCAAGCAAAGAGTATGGTCAGGCAGTGGGAAACAACAAAGCCGAGGCAAAACACAGCGGAAGAATCAAACCACATAAAACAGGGCAGCACCTGGGCTAGCCGGACTGTCCGTGGGAGACACTGGACCGTTCGGTGGCACCGGATAGTCCGGTGACCTCCGCCGGATAGTTCGGTGGTAGAACCGTCGGTCAGCCTTTACCAGACTGTTCGGTAGGCCACGCCGGACTGTCCGGTAGGACCGGAGAGTCCGGTAGGGCGCCGGATAGTCCGATAGAGCTGTGGCTCTTGATCTCCCAAACCCAAAACTTTTCCAAACCTTGTCCACACTTTATGAGATTTTACACAGTCTATTTGGACCCTATTCTAAAGTTTTTCCCAAAAGATCAACTCAAAATGACCACGGGAATAGCCGGAATTTCAAATCTCATGAGAAGTCAATCCTTGGGCAAGAAAGGGGAAAACTCAAGAGCGACTTGCTTGTGGGAATCCAACAGGATGGAGATGTTCTAGGACATATTTCCCACGTCCTTGCAAGTCCAAAAGAGCCAAAAGAACAGGATTAACTCGCGGGTAAAGCAAATTACCAAAAGCCTTTGAGTTTTCTCCAAAATCCAAACTAGATAAAAGGGGAAGAAGGGGCTGCACACATGAGCATGAATTTGACAGGGAATCTTGCTGGATTAGAAGTGCAATTCAGTTTACAAGAGGTTCCTCACAGCCTACCTCCCTTCATCCTCTCACTAATGCAAAGTACTAGCCCAAGGGGACTACAAATCCTAGTCTAGGTACCCGATTCTCTCGCTAAGCACTTGACTGATTGGAAAGCTAAGCCTAGGTGTAAATGGTGGTGGAAGAGTCACCTAAATGACCAGCCAGTTAGGTATTTATAGCCTAGGCCTAATGACGCAGTTTTACACTAAGACCCCTATATTACATAAACACCCGTAGGGGCCAAACTGGAAAAGACTTGACTTTCTCGAGGGCGGACGACCGCGATGGAGTCTTGATCTTCTTCTATCGCACGCAATCTCCTGGATGACGTCCACGTGGCCAGTAGTCCAAATCCGACGATCGACCTAGGCCGGATTTGGCCCTATCTCTTCTATCTTGGTAAGTTGTGGCCCAACTCACTGAGGCTTGGGTAGCTTGGGTGGCAGTTTTGAGCAGAAGCCGCCAAAGCCCCCTAGACCCGTCTTCGCACCACGCACTCGGGTTGGAGCACCACGGTGGCACCAAGCTTCTCTAGTCCATCGGAGTTGCCTCGCAGTCCATCGGTGGGCTTACACCACCGTTGCCAAACCATCCCTCCGTGTACCGAGCTCCCGTGACTGACCGACGCCGAGCATTTGCCTCAGTCCATCAAGGTCTTCATCTCCTACTACCTCTAGTCCATCGGAGGACTTGAGCACGTTGACAATCACTCATCGCACCAGGAGAGCAATGAGGCCAGTCCATTAGCTGTCAATCTTCCCCTCGATGAGTGCATTGTTAACACCTTTAACCTGTAACATGAAATAGAACAAAGACAAGAAGAAAAAACGTAAAACTGAAAAGAAAGAAAAGAAAAGGAAGTTGCTCAAGATGCCAAAAACCAAACACAAGCAAAAATGGGCAAATTGTGGTAACAAAAATAAAGCCAAAGATCGACCTCCTAAGACAAGAGAAACCGCTCAACGTAGTCGATCAAACTAAAATATGACCCCTAAAAAAAAGGCAAATCGGCTCAACAAAGTCATGCTTAGGCAAAACATCGGCTCCTCCAGAAAGAGGCAAAATTCTCAACGCATCGATGCAAGATCATGCAAAGCACAAACTCCCCTTGAAATGCATCCTTACAAATGCAAGATACATACAAAGCTCTCCCTCGACTAACTCTTCAGAATTCTCCCCCTTGGTCCAAGAATACTCATAAATCAACATTTCTCTCCCACTTGTTGACAATGGACACATCGAGGGTTCATAGAACTCAACTGCCCCTGAATCAGACAACTACTCAAAATATGCCATGAAATGAAGGAAGTGTACCACGAAGAGCTCAGCAGGGATGAACAGCTAGTAAACACAAGTTCTAGCATACAGAGCAAGTGAGGGCAAGGAAGCAAGCAAACAAGCTCAATTGAATCTATCTTATACAGATCAGAAGCATGTTTTTTAGGGTTGTTGAAAAGAATGCTATCACCAACATGAATAGCATCTAGCAAGGTAGGCATGAATAGCAAAATGCTAGCAAGGCATACAAGGTGTGCTACTCTCAACTAAAGCATATACATCAGTCATAAGTAATTTAGAGACTTGCAAATTTCAGATTTAACCACTTGAGAATCATAAGCAAGTTCTAAGTATGTGCTAGGGGTTATTTGCTTGTCTTACCACTTCTTACCAACCAATGCCAAGCCTAGGTTCAGAGAACCATTGGAAGTTTAAGATAAGGTTTTGGTCATACACAGCGAGGTTCAAGCTCTTGCCAAAGTGCAAAGGCAAGCTGTCTCGAACTAAGTCTGTGTGACAAGCAAATCCACCTAGATCTTTACAATTCAGCTCAAAAGACACCACTTGTAAGCATTTTAATTCAGATTTCAGATTTAAGTAAGGTGTCATAAATGCTTAGGCAACAACTTAACAAAGGCATACGACTAGCATATCCAAGCATTAGAAGATAGCATAGTATTCAACACTCCTACACATGCTAGGTACCCAAGTCAAGTGGTGATCATGGTTTTTTATTTTCAGGAAAAACAAAAGACTTAGCTCACTAAAGATATTAGATAGATTCAAGGAGCTTAGCCAACCATAATCATGCAAGCACCGTACAATCTAGCACAAGCAAATACTAACTAGACATACTAGAAGAGCTCTAGTGCCAGTGAAGTAAAAATGCATATGATACAATGCTATGTATGTTATGATACAAAATGCAAGAAAAACAAAGAAAAACAAAGAAATAAAAAACCAAAACCTAAACTACAGCAAAGTTACCCCAATCTAAAAGGGGTAACAAACACCAAGCTCCCCACGCAAGTGTGCAAAGGCGCCTAGCTCTAAGGGCTTGGTGAGGATATCGGCCAACTGGTTCCCGGTGACTACATGGATCAAGTCTATGTCTCCTTTCTCATAGTGATTTCTTAGAAAGTGAAACCCCACGTCTATGTGTTTGGTTCTGGAGTGCAAGACGTGGTTTTTAGCTACAGAGATAGCAGAGGTAAAATCAACTAGGAGAGGGATTTTCTTGTAGCTCAGACCAAAGTCACTCAATGTGGACTTCATCCACAGTAGCTGGGAGCAGCAACTAACAGCAGCAATATATTCGGCCTCTGTAGTGGAAGTGGATACACTAGATTGCTTCCGTAAGGACCAAGAGACAAGAGAAGAACCAAGAAACTAGCAGGTGCCGGAAGTAGACTTGCGCTCCAGCCAACAACCCGCAAAATCAGCATCTAAATACCCTCGAAGAGTGAGAGTCGAAGCTGAAGAATACCAAAGACCAAGCTCAGGAGTGTATTTCAGGTACCTGAAGATGCGCATCACTGCTTGACGGTGAGATCTCCTCGGTGAGGCCTGAAACCGCGCACAGAGGCAGACCGCGAACTGAATATCCGGCCTAGTCGCCGTTAGGTACAGAAGTGAGCCGATCATCCCGCGGTACTTTCTTTGGTCCACCACCTCCCCTTCTTCTTCTGCATCAAGCGCTGTCTGTGTCGACATGGGAGTAGCCATAGGCTTGCAATCTCCCATATCAAACTTTTTCAGGATATCCTTCGTGTACTTGGCTTGATGGATGAAGGTTCCTTCAGGGCCTTGCTTGATCTCTAGCCCGAGGAAGAACTAAAGCTCACCCATGAGACTCATCTCGAACTCGTTGCTCATCTGTTCAGCAAACTTAGACACCAAAGCGTGAGATTACCACCAAAGATAATGTCATCAACATATATCTAAACAAGTAGGGTGTCACCGCCACGACTCAACGGAAACAAGGTCTTGTCTACTGAGCCCATCACAAAGCCAGACTTAAGCAGGAAAGTCTTCAACCTAGCATACCAAGCTCCTAGAACTCGCTTCAGACCATAAAGGGCTTTCCTCAACTTATACACCTGGTCTGGAAACTTGGCACTCTCAAAGCCAGGAGGTTGTCTCACATAAACCTCCTCCTCAATGCAACCGTTCAAGAAGGCTGACTTGACATCCATTTGCTACAGTTTGAAGCCTTTAGAGGCAGCAAAGGCAAGTAGGATTCTAATAGATTCTAAATGAGCTACAGGAGCAAAGGTTTCCTCATAGTCTATCCCCTCCTTCTAACAGAAACCCTGGGCAACCAATCTCGCCTTATTCCTCACGACCATCCCATCCTCACCCTGTTTGTTCTTGAAGACCCACTTGGTTTCTATAGGTTGGCAATTTGGTGGATGTTCAACTAAATCCCAGACATGGTTTCTCTCAAAGTTCTCTAACTCCTCATGCATGGCGTTCACCTAACTCGGATCAGATAATGCATGTGACACATCCCGGAGCTCAAAAGAAGCAACAAATGCAGAGTGGGAGAAAAAGGCTGGAGAGTTAACCGACGAGCGTGTGACACGCTGATGTAGTCCTCCAATCATCCTGTCTGCAGGGTGATCCTACTGGACCTGCCGAGATGGAACAATCTTGGAGGTCACTTCCCCTACGTCCTCAACGGGGCCAGCCTCTGCTCGAGCTCGTAGTCGAGGGAGCGAGGAGGAAGCCATAGGCAAGGGTCCTCCTTCATCTTCAGAACTCGTAGCAGAGGGGGCAAGAGCTGCAAGTGGTGCCGTGGCTCCTGCATCACCATCATCTACTCCACCATCATCATCCTCAAAGATGGGAGCACATTCTTCACCATTTCCTGAAAGCTCAATTGCAGGGGTTGTGCAAGGCATAGATTCATCAAAAGAAACCTCACAGGTCTCAATTACTCACTCAATATGTTCTCAAGCTAGAGGCGTACCCAAGAAAAATACCATTCAAGCAGCGAGATTCAAACTTGTCTAAATGCCCCCCTTCTTGAGCACAAAGCATCTGCAGCCAAACGCTCGCAGGTGCTTGACGCTAGGCTGCCTACCAAACCGCAGCTCATACAAGGTCTTCCCTAAGAAAGCTCGTAGGAAAATACGGTTGGCAATGTAATAGGTTGTATTCACTGCCTCAGCCCAAAAGCCTCTCCGAGTCATATGCTCATCGAGCATCGTCCGTGCCATCTCAACAAATGTGCAGTTCTTGCGTTTCACAACACCGTTCTGCGGAGGGGTATATGGAGAAGAGAATTGGTGCTCAAGACCTAGGTCACGACAGAAGGGTTCGAACTGAGAGTTTCTGAATTCTTCGCCATTGTCACTGCGGATAGCCCTCATGGCCTTATGACTCATTTCTCAACCTCAAGACCAGATCCCGAACAAAACCGAAAGCCTCATCTTTGTACTCTATGAAGAACACTCACGAAAAGAGAGAAAAGTCGTCCACTATAACAAGCACATATCGCTTCCCACTGACCGACTGTACCCAAGCAGGACCTACAGTGTCCATATGAAGCAGCTCACCTGGGTAAGAGGTCATCACCTGACTCACAGGTGCATGAGAAGCAGCAACCATCTTGCCATGACGATAGGGGTGGCACACTAAATCCTTTTCAGATTTCAAATTGGGCAATCCTCGGATCAGACCCATAGAGCTCAACCTGACTAGCAGATCAAAACTCAAATGGCTTAGCTTCCTATGCCACTTCCAAATATCAGCAGAAGGATTAGCAACCAAACAACGAGTAGGGCCAGAAATCGATGCAAGGTCAGCCTTAAAAACCTCTCCATAAGGCAAAATCTGACAAACAAGGTTTTCCTTAGCATCAAGCACACAAGAAGAACCCTTCTTAAACCGAACTTCCAACCTTTCCTTAAGAAGTTGGGAAACATAAACCAAATTGAACCCCAAATTCCTCACGAAAGCAACTTCTCTCAGTGAAAGCTTGCCAGAAAGAGCAACAGAACCAACACCCAACACTTTACCTTGACCATTGTCCCTGAATGTGATGTACTCCTTGGTGCTCACGGGGTTGAGGCTGGAGAACCATCTACGGTGCCCTGTCATATGCCTAGAGCAGCCGGAGTCCATGATCCATATGGCCTCCAGGCCTTGATCGTGTAAAATCAAGGAAAGCAAGAGTGAGCAAATGTTCCGACACTGGGGTTAGTGAAACTGCTGAACCAGTGCCGAGCCATCTGCTCAAAAGTAGGGTAAGCACAGTCAAAGTAATCATCACGACAATCTGGGTAACCACGTCCTCCAAAACGTGGTCTCTCAAACCCTCTACCTCCAACACCTCGGTCATGAGGTCCATAGCCATGCTAAAAACGACTAGGAGGTTGACCGGCAAAGCGTCTCTCACCACCAGGAGCATGGGCTTGGAAGCCCCCTCCTCTCTCACCAGCAAAGCAGTCTCTCATCTCACCGCGATGGGGACGATCTTGCCTACCACCCTGGTAGAACTGATCCTGGTTCCCAAAAGCTCTCTCCTGCCTCTCAACCCGCTTCCTCCTGAAGCAAAACTCCTCCAAGTGACCATTCCACTGGCAAAACTCATAGTGGTAGACAGGTGTCTTAGGCATAGGTTGGGGCTGTGTCTTGAGCTTCTGGTGTGGTAGCTGTGTGGACTGCTGGGCTTTCTCCTTTCTCCTAGGAGGTGTGTGGATCTCAGTGACAATCCTATCCAGCTTAGCCTCAGAGGGCTTGGGTGTCCAATACTGCTTCTTTGGGGGCATCCTTGTGAGGCTCATGGTAAACCCCATCAACAGTAGCATCAGGCTAGGGAGAGGCAGTCTTAAGCTTGATTGGGGCACTCTTCTCACCTGAGGTACTACACTCTCCTAACCCAAGTCCAGTCTTATCACCCTCAGCCCTTTTGGTGCTCTCAATTATCATCTTCAGTTGGGGTTGCCTCGCATACACCCAACTCAGCACCTCTCTCAACCTACAGTTGTCCTCTTCAAGGATCAACTTCTCCTCTCTCAAGTCCTTTAGAACTACAGTCTGGGCAGCACACGTGTTACAATCTAGAGAGGGAAACGAGGTAGAAGATTTCTCCAACTTCCTAATGGTGGCATCTCTATCCACCAACTGCAACCTCAAAGTGAGACAGTTCTCACAAGTGTTAGGGGGTCCTGAAAGCACCTCAAAGTCAGCTCTCAACTGCTCTAACTCACTCCTCAAATTAGGACAGACCATACATGCACCCAAAAGCGTGGGTCTAGCCCTAAGCTTCTCCAGTTCCTTGAGCTGCCCCTCACACTTCACCTTTAGCTCAGCTATATCAACAGCTAGGTGGGGGCACATCTTGCACTCAAGCTCATCACTCACAATGGGCTCATACAGCTTAGACTGGAGCTTGCCCAACTCGCCCTTCAGCCTATCCAACTTCTCTACCTGACGAGCATACTTGCTCTTCTGCTCACTAAGGTCACTCATCATGGACTCGCAGGTAGGGCACTCAAGGTCACTAGGCTCGGCTGGCACACTCTTCAGCCTCTCAATCTCAGCCAAAGCATCAGCAAGCTTGGCTTTCTGCTTGTGCAGTTTCTTGGTGTGGCGGAACCGCCGATTTAATCCGGGCTAAGTACACCTGCCACCTCTGACTTGCAGTGTATTTAGACCAAATCAAACCCGGTCGTCCGTCGAGAGTCATTCGGCTCTCGATATTACCTTTTTCCCAGAGGAACCGACATCACACACATTCAACCCTCGATGGAGCCACAACAGTTACATCATCACATGCAGTTAATAGTAGAAAATAAGTTAAAGTGCTTAAAAACCAAATATAGGAAGTCAAATACATATTCAAATACAAAGCGGAAGCGTTGTTCAAAATAAACCTCGCAGCGGAAACATAATACTTAATGAAGTAGTCTTCATGCAATGATGAATGAGACGAAAAGCACCGAGCCCACCGGTACTATTCTCCTCCAAGCAATTGTCCAAAAGTTATCAGTACCTGCGCTCAAAGTGTGGGGGCAAACCCTGAGTACTAATTACTCAGTAGGACTTAATGGAATGGCTTACGGCTGACGCAAAGCTTGCAACTAATAGTTGATCCTTAGCCATTCTTTTTATAGCAATTAAAAGTTAACATGTAGTTATCATCATCATAAAAAATGTACATCATCATAGTATAACTTTCAGGAATATAAACATACAAGTACAAGCATGTTGTATTGAAAACAAACCATGTATAAATATAGATATATTTAGATTGTTACTATGTTGCCCGTGTGTGACATTGGCATTCTCACACCGGGTGAGCATCAGCGATTCGAATCGATTTGTAATTCTCGGGAATAAATATCATGCCAGGGGTATATGCTTACTAGCCATCGCGTTCCCACATATATCCCCCATCTCCACTCATCCCATCCCAAGTTCGATTCAATCCCGCCGTTCTTCCGAGTTTTGCCTCCTTAGGAGCGATACCACAGCGTACCGGGTCAGCCCTCCCTCGAGTACGCGCTCCCCCAGGCCTAACTCCCTCCAACAAGAATGGTAGGAACCTATCTCTTTTCTTCGGATGGCACAAGTAAGACTTTCACTGGTCCATTATCCCAGATAAGCACTCTAGCAATGTTATGCTGATCAGCAGGCGAACGGCGAATCAGGCCTTAAACGACTCGGGCGGAGTCCACCAAACCATCCACATCATTTTTCATCATAATATACCAAAATCTCCGCCCGGCCTCAATTTAGTTCCATCACAATCATGTTTAAAGTTTTCCATATATTTTGAAAACCTTTTTTTGAAAACACCTATACGACGAGTGACTCCAATTCACTCGTGTCTACTCGCACCTAGCATTACTAAGCATACTCGTCCTACGTACTCTATTGTAGGTGCTAGAGCCAGGGCGGCCAAGAAGTCTAATGCAATTGTTTTCAAACAACTCTTAATGCGGATGTCTAAACATCATTCAATATCATATTTGCTGGGAATTCATGGTTCTGCCTACCTTTGCTTATTTTCAACCAAACCAACAAACTAAGCTAATGTTAGTTTGCCGGGTTGTGGGGCTTTGCCCTAGGCAACTCCTTGATCACTTGGACTACTCCTCCTTGCAAACACGACTGATGGGTCCTCTAGGTCGTGAGTGGGTCTTAGTTGGTCTTTTGGACACCGTGGCTCGATGTAGCTCTTTGCGGCGTCTCCTCGACCACGTTACTACAATAAGCGTCACTATATGAATGATATGCATGATATAATGAAATGAGTGCAAACGAATGCAAATGAACGTGTATGGTGCCGGTGCAAAGTGAATAGTAGCATGCAGTAAGCAACTTGGCCAACATTATCATACACAAAAATCGGCAAAACAATAAACTTAATTTGATAGCATTTCTATTTTTCCCTGTTTATTTGAACTCATTTTTAGATGCAAGACAACAGCAATAATAAAATCACCAAAAATACTTTCTGGAACCTAAACTTAACCATTAAGCACCATGATTTTTCTCAGAATTTATTTTGCAAAATAAAGTCACTTTTTCCTATTATTCATTTTAACATGCAATTATTTGTCTATTTCAAAACAGCAACCAAAACTTACATGCAGACCATCAAACTTTAAAAATGGACTAAATATGCAACATAGAGCATCTACAAATTTCAGTGGAAAATTTGGAGCACTTTTTATGTAGCAAGTATTTTCACTCTTGTAAAATGCTCAAAATTCATGCATGAGGGCAAAACTGTAATTTAACAGTGTATGCTAGGGTTTCTAAAAATCACACACAGCCTAAACAACATGTTAAAGCTACTATCCATCTTTTGTTTAAACTTGCATGCAACAAACCAAGGGCAAAATAGTCAATTCACAGATCTACATCATACCTAGCCTGTAGATCTAGTAAATAAAAGCACAATGCAATAGATCTTGTATTTTTAGCATTTTTCTTTGATTTTATATGGATTTTGAAAGTTTCAGATCTAGAAAATGCCCAAAAATAGAAAAATCATCACTAACAGGACTTAAACGCTATTATTCCTAAAGTTCAGGGACTAGCATGCAAGATCCTCATGACTCAGTGAATAGCGGGTGAGATGGAAACGTAAAATCAGCATAGTATAGGGGCTAAATCGAAAAAAACTGGTAGGGTCTTCTTCTACCTCCAGATAGGGGCGACCTGCGCGCAGGGAGGGGAAAAATGGAGCTGCGCCGGCACGTAGGGGCGCGGACATGGAGCCGAGGAGCTCTGGGAAGGTGTTCCCGGCGATGGGCTACCGTTCCCCCTTGATTTCGACGTGTGGGGAGGCTCGAATTGACATGGAACGCACCGTGAACCGGCGCTGTCCGCAGTGCACGTGCTTGGCGATGTTGGGCTCAATCTGTCGATGGAGACCGGGAGAGGTGCCCCAAAGGATCCCACGGGCTGCACGGTGATGCCGCGAACCCAGCGGAGGCGGTCTGGTGGTGCGGGGAGAGGAGGAAACGGCGGCGCCGCGAGCTTCAAGCTCGAACAGCCATGGTGGCGACGATGGCACGCATGGGGAGGGTGGAGGACGCTGCGATGTCCGGTAAGGAATGGCGCGTGATGTGGAGGAGGAGTGCGCGACGCCGGGGCACGCAGCGGCTGGGCGCAAGGAGGCCAGAGGAGGTGGGCTTTTGGAGCTCGCTGCGTCGGCTCCAATGGCCAGTGTGCGGCGATGACACTCGCGTGCAGGAGGCTAGGGAGAGTGGGAGAGGACTAGTGAACCGGAGAGAATGAGAGAGGGAGGAGCCGGGCTCACTCCGCTTGAAGGCGAGGGCGCTAGGCAGGCCGGGCAGTGCCATCGGAGCCCGTCGGCCGCGTGGCGGCCATGGTCTAAGCTCAGCCGGCGTCCGTCCCATGTGGGTCCAGCTCGTTAGTGCCTCTGGGAGAAAAAGAAAATGCGAAATTGAAAAATCCCAGTTTGACTGCTAAAGCCTCTGTTTGAAATCCGAGTTTTTGAGTAACCTAATGGCCGAATTAGACTAAACTTAAAATACAAAAGTTGTTGTAAACTTGATAATCTACAACTCTTCTGCAAACTTTGGTGCCGTGTTCTATATGAATTTTTGGGGATAATTTGAATTTAAATTGCTGACCAGTGTTTGACCCACTTAATATTCCAAATTAAAAATTCTAAAACTCCATTTTTTGTTTAGTTTCATACAAAATTTGTTATACCAATGTTGTTCAGCTGTTCATGACCTACAACTTTTATATACAAAGTTTTGAGAGATAATGACTTTTGTTTCACAAAAATTTGAAATCTCTATTCAGATCAAATTTGGACCGATTTCTCAGTTTTACAGAAAATGACCTGAAACTCTATTCAAACCTTTATGCATGTCATGACACAAAATGCTAAAGTTGTTCATCATGAAATTGTCTACAAGTTTGGTATGTAAAGTTTTATGAAATTCACAATAGTATTAAAGTTACAACAGCAAATGCAAATACAGTTTTCAGTAAATCGAGTTTAATTACCTCAAAAGACCTAACCTATACATGCACTCAATATAAAATGTTCATGAAATGATGTAATTAAGTTAATGATGCTAATGTAATGCACTTGAGATGCCAGGGGCATCACACTTGGTTGCCTTCTCCAACAACTTATCTTGGGCTTTCAACTCATGACTATTCACCTCTAGTATCTCAAGAATCTCAGCTTGCTTAGGAGTTACCTCGCCATCGGAGGAAGAGTCATTGTCGCCCTTGTCATCCTTGTCCTCTAGCGCCACGGAGCAGAACGATCTCCGGTGCTTGCGCTTGGACTTGGTGGAGACGAAGCAAAGTCCAGCGGGACCACCTTGATCCCTCTTCTTGTCCCGCTTGGTGACGATCTCCTCATCGCTTGAGCTTGACGAGGATGAGGAGGAGGACGATCCGCTGTGAATGCCTCCAAGCTCGGCGAAGAAGGCCGTGTCCCTCTTCCGGTTGTCCTTCTGGTAGCTCTTGGAAGCCTTCCTGAAGTTCTTGAACCTGTTGGAGCGGTGCTTGGTGTGGTCACGCTTGCCGTAGTCGCGCTTGCTGGAGTGGTACTTGTTGGAGTCACGGAGGTGGTTCTTGCCCTTCTTGTAGCAGTCGTTCTGCTTGTTCGGGTACTCAGCGATGATGTGGCCGACCTCTCCGCACTCGAAGCACTTGGGCCTCTTGCACCTCTTCTTGCTCATCTGGTTATCATAGGCACGCTGAAAGCGACTAGACACCAAACAAAGCTCATCATCCCCAAGTGACGCCAACTGCTCCTCTGTAACAGACATAAGAGCAAAAAACAAGAAATTGTGAAGCTGGGGGTTAGCAGCGACGTCACTGGAGGGAGAAGCCAAGGCTAGGCTCTTGGAGCCAGTACAAGTGAGAGAGTCTCTCAACTTGTAATCCACCTTTGTGGCCTTGAGCTTGATGTAAAGAGTCTCCACTCCAATCGTGTCATAGGCCTCAGACTCGATGATCGAGTTAACCTTGATCTCCCATATTTTCCTGTCCAACGCATATAGCAACTTGACGGCCTGCTGATGGTTGGTATATGGGATCCTCTCAAGGCTGGAGTTGACGCACAACTTGTTGATGATCGATTGAAAATGATCAAACAAGTCATCGATGGACTCACCAGGCTTCTAGACGAAATTCTCATATTCGCTCCTGTAAATCTCAACGAGACGCCCCTTGATCGTAGCTGTGCCCTCATGGTGTGCACTGAGCAGGGACCAAATCTGACGGGCAGTGTCCAAGTGACTCACTTTCTCATAGTCAACCAGACCAAGTCCTGAGAAGAGAAAGTTCACAGCTTTGGCATTCGCCTCATGGTGAGCCACTATATCAGGGGTAGTACGCCTAACCACTGGAAGCACCACAAAGTTCACACTGAGTAGCATCCCATATGTCCTGGCCCTGGCTAAGCAAGAAAGCTTTCATCCTACCCTTCCAGCAGGAGTAGCCATCAGAACCAAGGACCGAAATCTTCCCAGAGTAAGTCATTGTCGCTACGGGTCTCTCACCGGTAAAGGTATGAAGAAACCAAACCGGCTTTGATACCACTTGTAGGACCGAGATGTGCGACTAGAGGGGGGGGTGAATAGGAGCACTTGAAAACTCAAAATCACAACCCCCAAGCTTGGTGCAAAACATCTCACAGAAACTGCACTAGACACCGTTCACTGAACAAATACGTGTCCAGCAAGTGCAAGGTGTCGTCCACTGATCGGATACGCACCTACAAAGAAAAGCCACGCAACTCAATGACCAAGAAGATGGCAAGTCACAGCGAGCAACGAACTTGGTAAAATCCCCACTCGACACTCATCGCATTGAAATGCGACTCACCGGGATACAGCAAGCAAAGGGTATGGTCAGGCAGTGGGAAACAGCAAAGCCGAAGCAAAAACACAACGGAAGAACCAAACCATAGAAAACAGGGCAGCACCTGGGCTAGCCGGACTGTCCGGTGGGAGACAACGAACGGTCCGGTGGCACCGGATAGTCCGGTGACCTCTGCCGGATAGTCCGGTGGCAGAGCCGCCGGGCAAGCCTTTACCGGACTATCTGGTAGGGCGCCGGATAGTCCGATAGAGCTGTGGCTCTTGAGCTCCCAAACCCAAAACTTGATCAAACCTTGTCCAAACTTCACGAGATTTTACACAGGCTATCTGGACCCTATTCGAAAACTTTTCCCAAAAGATCAACTCAAAATGACCATGGGAATCATGGGAATTTCAGATCTCGTGAGAAGGCAATCCTTAGGCAAGAAAGGGGAAAACTCAAGAGCGACTTGCTCGTGGGAATCCAACAGGATGGAGATGTTCTAGGACATATTTCCTACATCCTTGCAAGTCCAAAAGAGCCAAAAGAACATGATTAACTCGCGGGCAAAGCAAATCACCAAAAGCCTTTGAGTTTTCTCCAAAAATCCAAACTAGAGAGAAGGGGAAGAAGGGGCTGCACACATGAGCACGAATTTGACGAGGAATCTTACTGGATTAGAAGTGCAATTTAGTTTACAAGAGGTTCCTCACAGCCTACCTCCCTTCATCCTCCCACTAATGCAACGTACTAGCCTAGGGGGACTCCAAATCCTAGTCTAAGTACCCGATTCTCTCGCTAAGCACGTGGCTGATTGGAAAGCTAAGCCTAGGTGTAAATGGTGGTGGAAGAGTCAGCTAAATGACCATAACCTTGTCTTAAGCTTCTGATGGTTCTCTAAACCTAGGCTTGACATTGGTTGGTAAGAAGTGGCAAGACAAGTAAATAACCCCTAGCACATACTTAGACCTTGCTTATGATTTTCAAGTGGTTAAATCTGAAATTTGCAAGTCTCTAAATTGCTTATGGCTGTTGTATATGCTTTGGTTGAGAGTAGCACACCTTGTATGTCTTGCTAGCATCTTGCTGTTCATGCCCATCCTGCTAGATGCTATTCATGTTGGTGATGCTTTTCTTTTAAATAACCCTGAAAAACATGCTCCTGATCTGTATAAGATAGATTCACTTGAGCTTGTCTGCATGCTTGCCCTCACTTGCTCTGTATGCTAGAACTTGTGCTTACTAGTTTTTCATCCCTGCTGAGTTCTTTAGGGTACACTTCCTGCATGCATCTCATGGCATATTTTGAGGGGGAGTTTTCTGATTCAAGGGCAGTTGAGTTCTATGAACTCTTGATGTGTCCATTGTCAACAAGGGGGAGAGAAATATTGACTTATGAGTATTCTTGGACCAATGGGGAGAATTCTGGAGAGTTAGTTGAGGGAGAGCTTTGTATTTATCTTTCATTTGTGAGGATGCATTTTAGGGGGAGTTTGAGCTTTGCATTCTCTTGCATCGGTGCGTTGAGCCTTTTGCCTCTTTCTGGAGGAGCTGATGCTTTGCAAAAGCATGATTGTATTGAGCCAATTTGCCTCTTTCTTGAGGGGTCATGCTTTAGTTTGATCGACTGCGTTGAGCGGTTTCCCTTGTCTTAGGGGGTCGATCTCTGGCTTTG
Source organism: Paspalum vaginatum (assembly GCA_030272315.1). Taxonomy (NCBI): domain Eukaryota; kingdom Viridiplantae; phylum Streptophyta; class Magnoliopsida; order Poales; family Poaceae; genus Paspalum; species Paspalum vaginatum. The sequence continues at coordinate 21,320,992 of CM059017.1, forward strand.
TTTTTGCTGCCTCAATTTGCCCTTTTCTGCTTGTGTTTGGCTTTTGGGCATGTTGAGCAACTTCTTCTTCTTTTCTTTCTTTTTGGTTTTACGCTTTTCTTCTTGTCTTTATTCTATTTCAGGTTATGGGTGTTGACAATGCACTCATCAAGGGGGAGATTGAGAGCCAATGGACCGGCCTCATTGCTCTCCTGGTGTGATGAGTGATTGTCAACGTCCACAAGTCCTCCGATGGACAGGAGTCCATCTGATGGACTAGAGGTAGAAGAAGGAGAAAGACCTCAATGGACTGAGGCAAAAGTCCTCCGATGAACAGGAGGCACAAGACTCGGCGTCGGTCAGTCATGGGAGCTCGGTACACGGAGGAGTGGTTTGGTTCGGCAACGGTGGTGTAAGCCCTCCGATGGACTGTGAGGCAACTCCGATGGACTGGAGAAGCCGAGTGCCACGTGGTGCTCCAACCCTAGTGTGTGGGGGCTTTGGCGGCTTTGGCTCAAAACCGCCACCCAAAGCTATCCATGCCTTGGTGAGTTGGGCCACGACTTGCCAAGATGGAGAAGATGGGCCAAATCCGGCACAGGAGGAGTCTTCCTAAAGTTTTTCGGTTTCTGACTTCAAAACCGGGGGTTGATGGGCGGATTTGGACTACTGGCCACGTGGAAGTCATTTGGGAGATTGCGTGCAATAGAAGAAGATCAAGACTCCATCGTGGTCGTCCGTCCCCGAGAAAGTCGAGTCTTTTCCAGTTTAGCCCCTACGGGTATTTATGTAATATAGGGGTCTTAGTGTAAAACTGCGTCGTTAGGCCTAGGCTATAAATACCTAAATGGCTGGTCATTTAGGTGACTCTTCCACCACAATTACACCTAGGCTTAGCATTCCAATCAGCCAAGTGCTTAGCGAGAGAATCAGGTGCTTAGAATAGTATTTTGAGTCCCCTATTGTAGTACTTTAAATTAGTGGGAGGATGAAGGGTGGTAGGCTGTGAGGAACCTCTTGAGTTTCCCCCTTCTTGCCCAAAGATTGCCTTCTCACGAGATATGAAATTCCCGCTATTCCCGTGGTCATTTTGAGCTGATCTTTTGGGAAATGCTTTGGAATAGGGTCTAGATAGCCTATAAAATCTCGTGAAGTTTGGACAACATTTGGACAAGTTTCGGGTTTGGGAACTCAAGAGCCGCAGCTCTATCGGACTATCCGACGCCCTACTGGACTCTCCGGTCCTACCGGACAGTCCGACGTGGCCGACGGGACAGTCCGGTAAAGGCTGCCCGGCGGCTTTGCCATCGGACTATCCGACGGTGGTGACCGGACTCTCCGGTGCCACCGGACAGTCCGGTGTCTCCCACCGGATAGTCCTGGTGAGCCCTGTGTGCTGCCCTGTTTTTTGTGGTTTGATTCTTCTACTGTGTTTCTGCTTCGGCTTTGTGTGTTCCCACTGCCTGACCATACTCTTTGCTTACTGCATCCTAGTAAGCCCCATCTCGGTGCGGTGAGTGTCAAGTGGCGATTTTGCTAAGTTCGTTGCTTGCCGTGACTTATGATCTTTTTGTTCAGTTGAGTTGCGTGGCTTTTCTTTGCAGGTGCGTATCTGATCAGTGGGTGGCACCTTGCGCTTGCTAGACACATATCTGTTCAGTGGACGGTGTCTAGCGCAGTTTTTGTGAGCTGTTTGCACCAAGCTTGGGAGTTGTGATTTTGAGTTTTGAAGTGCTCCTAGTCACTCCCCTCTAGTCGCACGTCTCGGTCCTACAATGGTGAGCTCGGTGGAAGGGGAACGGTGGTGTGTGCTTGCGGCTAGTGACGCCAGTAGTGCTGGGGCCGGTCGCGGCGAGCGTGTGGGTGGTTTCGGTGAGGGGCACGGCGACGGGTGGCGGCGAGGCTATTTATACCTACGAGGTAGGCTGGTGCAGGGGCGGTGTCGTGTAGGCGCGTGGCGCGACGATGCTGGTACCCGGTGGCGGCGTGTTACGCGGGGTTGGGTAGGGTCCAAGCGCGGTGCGAGTGTGCGTGGCGCGGCACCGGGGCAGGGCCGGGCACGGTGCGTGCGTGGCGTAGCGCCGGGGGTGGGGGACGGGCGTGGTGTGGGGTAGGGGACGCCCCTGACCGGTGGGGTCCACCTGTCTGGGAGCGCGAGGGAGAGAGGGAGGCGGGCCCGTGAGACATAGATGGTAGGCGGGGAGACGGGGGCGCCTTGGGATGGGTCGATCTGGCGGCCCAGGCAAGGGAGGTGGAGCGGGCCGAGGGAAGGTGGGAAGATGGGCCAGAGAGTGGAATGGCGGCCCAAGGGAGGTTTTTCTCCTTTCTCTTTTTTTGATTTTATGAATTTGAATTTTGTGTAGGAAATTTGAGGAAGATTTTGAGGGAGCTTTTGGGGAGAAATATGTTTTAGAATATTTGGGATAGTAAGAGATTTTTGTTGAGCCCATATTAATAAACTCAAAGCAAGCAACCCTGGTTTTCGAAAATCGACTTTGAATTAGGGAGGGATTTAGGAGAAATTTTCCAGCGCTAAATTTCGGGGTGTTACAGATCTACCCCACTTAAAATGAATCTCGTCCTCGAGATTTGGCTTAGAGGGTTACAGGGATAGCTTTACTTCAGCTAACTACTCCTAATTACAACGTGAACTCTTTTTCACTCAGAATTGCAGGTGGAACTTCAACAACAAGCTGCTTGTTCCTTTTTCTCCCTTTTCTTTTTATTTCTCTTTTCTTCTCTGTTGGAGTTGTTCGTACAGGCCTTCCACATACAACGTGGATCTTCCACTTCATGAACTTAGAAGGTTGATCTATTGCCTGGCAGCTTCAGGCAGGGGTTTTCTAGAGGGCGATAGAAATTCAGCAAGGCACTTTCTGCTCTCTAGATGGTAGTATATTCTGGGCAATCCGTCCAAAGAGATGGATCCGTCAACCTAGGGGTTTCAGATTATCCTGCACCAGCGCTATCAGAAGGAAGGCTACCCCACTTAAAATAGGGTGGATACCCCTACTTGAGTAGGTTAGGCACTCCTCTGGAAGCGGGGAGCTGCTGAGTTTTCCAACTGCTGCCGATGTATCAGCAGATGGAGGGCAGGCTGGAGAAGAAACAACTATCTAGGATAGCCTTCTTCTTGTTATACTTCTTGTTGCCCCAAGCACTTCTTCTATCTTCTTGCCTGTCTTCTGCCATGCTTTGGGCTTCTTGACCTTGGCACAGCTTTGTTAGCAAGAAGCTTCTTCTTGCTTCTGCTCGGCCCGTGGGAGGGTCACTAACCGGAGGAGGACCAGGAGGCATAGGAGGATTTCGGCAAAGAGTATGTAGTGGAGTGGGATGCAGACTATGGGCTCTAGGTGCATGGGTTTGTTGGAGGTCTCTTTAGTTTCTCCTGCGGATATTACAATTGAATCCATGTTTTAGGAAGAGGATGAGGATGTTCAGGATCTTGGAGAGGAATACGCACAGGATGAGAAGAAAGATGAGGATGGATAGGTTTATCATCTGGCATTGGAGTTGGCAGCTGGTTTAGGGCGGTTTTATTCCAAGGGGAGAGGGTGATGGATTACCCAGAGGAAGATGAGGCTGGTGGAAATGATGATGGCTGCGGTAGTGTAGTAGCCTAGGAGGAACTGTCCTACCCAAGAATCATAGAATATGGGAAGAGCTGGGGTTGGTTTAGCTGGTGGGGGGAGCGGTGGTGGGTTTGCTCTACGGGGTGAGTGAGGAGCTGAGCTCGAGGGGAAGGGGTTTTATTGACGCACACAAGGCGGTGGTTGCCGTGCGGTGTGTTGTGCACCGAGGTGTCACGAGTGGTAGAGACGGAGTGGGTGCACGTGGCTGCAGGCGAGCTAGAGTGGAGTGGGGGACCGACATCCACGTGGAGGCCGGTGGTGAGTGGCTGTGGGGCCTGGGCATCCACTGATATCGGAGCGGGGCCACATGGCGGCTAGCGGTGGATGGCGGTGTAGGGGCCAACTTTGGCCGACAGCGGGCGCAGTGGGCGTGCTACCAAAAGTGGCAGGTGGTGGCAGGCGGCATGCGCACGTGGCGGTAGGGGTGAGTGGGTAGGGGGGGGGGGCGGGGCATCGGATGCGGCAGTGCGGAGAAAAGGAATGGGGCGGTGAAGAGATTTGAATGGAGAGTGACTGTGGTGGATACTATTTGTAGGGGTACTGTGGTTCACGGTGTCTTTCCTCCGATCTTATCCATTTTCCAGGGCTACTGTTTCATTTAGCTGTGCTATCTCAACTCAAGCTTCTGCTGCTAGCACCATCCTTCTTGACTAGAGTTTGCTTTGGTGGCTTCCTTTAGAAGGCACACCCTTTTTAACTAATGGGTCTTAAGGTGAGGAAGCGATAGTAGGGACGAGTGCTAGTTCTAGTGGAGATTTTATTAGCACACAACAAGGCAACACTTACTTTTATGTCATAACAAAAGACAAACCACAAGCAACAACACACAAGAAAGGAAAACAAACACAGGGACACACACTCTAATGCGATTATTCGAACAGGACTGACTTCCTCTTTTGGCCCCTGGAGGCCTCATCTTGCGGCTAGGAACTAGGTCCCATGTCTGACAGCGAGGGTGTCAAGAATTTGCCCATGCTTGCTGGGTCTTCGTGGTTGGTGGTTTCCTCTGGTTTATCTTCGAGGGGTGGCCATTGACCAAACAAGCAGTGTTGAACACACATTGGGTAACCTTGAATTGGCTAGTCTGGAGGGTCTGATGTTCCTCCTACCGCAAGGTGTTGCATTTCATACAAGGTCTGGCCATGGGGGTCGAGCAAGCTTCTTTTTCTACTAGTTTCGTGGTTAGGTTCAACGTTATCCTTTGGCTCTTAATACAGCCTGTGGATCTGATACCCAGACCACTTCTCCTCCACCTCACGGTTTCGAGCTACTACCTTGTCGTATTGGTGGCTTAGCCTATTGTACTCATCATTCAAGGCGTCCAAATATTGAGCAAGATAGGCTGCCGTGGGATCCTTAGACTCTCTAATCTGCGTCAAGACTGCGGTCCTCTTGCGCCATGCTGGAGCAACCTTATTCATGGGTGGGAAGAATCTCATGGGTGAATCCTGCACAGCGCCATAGTAGGTTGAGCATAACCTCCCGATTGGATCACATGCGGCAATGCAACATGCTTCCAAGAACTTATGACTGACAGCTGTGGCTTTCCATCCAATGAGAGCGGGGCTATTTCTGATGTACAAGGTGACCATCCATTTTCCTCCTTCTTTCTCACGGAATAGCATCCCACAGTACTCCGGGTTTCCTTGGACATTGAGGTACATCATGGAATCCCTTAGGAGCTCGGGAAAACCCTTTTCATCCTTGCAGGAGCTGACGCGGGTGTTACTTGCCATCGATACTCATAGGACTAGCCTAAGCTAAACTACTACACAACACACAACGAATAGGCAACGTCTATGTGGCGGAACCGCTGATTTAATCCGGACTAAGCACATTAGCCTCCTCTGGCTTGTAATGTGATTAGGCCAAACTAAACCCGGTCGTCCGTCGAGGGTCATTCGACCCCCGATATTACCTTTTCCCAGAGGAACCGACATCATACACATCTGACCCACGATGGAGCCACAACAGATACATCATCACAGGCAGTTGAATAGCATAAAGTTAGACTTAGTTACAAACCAGTTTTTACATAAAATACAAGTCCAACATAAGGTTATAAGGTAGCAAGTTTGAAAGTTTCTCGCAGCGGAAATATAAGTTTATAGGTCACCATGTTATCACCAAAAGATTTGCATTAGAGGTACAACATCGAGCCCACCGATGTTGCCCTCGTGCCACTCAGTTACCTCATCCTAAATGAGGGCATGCCCCGCCTCCAACACAAGTACACACCATGAACTCCATACCTGCTCTCAAAATGTGGGGGCAAACCCTGAGTACTAATTACTCAGTAGGTCTTAATGGAAATGGCTTACGGCTGACGCGAAGCGGCTTACTAGCAAGTGGATCCTTAGCCTTTAGTTTTAAACAGAAACATGTGTAACATAAATAGCAAGTTTTCATCATTTGTATAACCTTTAACACAAAAGTAACTTGCGGTAAGGTAAACAGTTCAATTCAAACATGTGGTATTCCAAAATCATGAGTATTAAATACCAGGGTGTTTAAGTAATTACTACGTTGCCCGTGTGCACTATCAGCATTCCCCCACCTGGTGGGCATCAGCGATTCGAATCGATTTTAATTCCCGGGAATAACTATCATGCCAGGGGTATATGCTTACTAGCCATCGCGTTCCCACATATAGCCCCCATCTCCACCTGTCTTGTCCCAAGATTCAAAGCGCCCTCACCTAACCCCCGGGTTGTGCCCCCTCAGGAGCGATACCACGGCCGCACCGGGTCAGCCCTCCCTCGAGTACAAGCGCCTCCGGGCCCATCGGCCTCCAGCAAGTGGATGAGCGGAGCCTCGAAAACTCCGGACAAACCCAGGTAAGACTTCACCGGTCCCATTTCCCGGTTAAGCACTCTAGCAATGTTATGCCGATCAGCAGGCGAACAGCGAACGGGCCTTATGCGACTCGGGCAGAGTCCAAAGTGCAACCTTATGAAATGCATATACTGAAATAAATCTCCGCCCGATCTCCATTTAATTCATGAGCAACAGTAGTAAATGATATAACTGTAAGCTTTTGTAACTTTGAAAAACACCTACGTGACGAGTCCACACACTCGTGTCTACTCGTACCTAGCAATTTCTAGGCATACTCGTCCTACGAACTCTATGTATAGGTGCTAGGGCCAGGGCGGCCAGGGAGTCTAATGCAATTGGTTCCAAGCAATTCCTAATGCATATGCGTAATCATAAGTATAATTTGTTTGCTGGGTTGAGTATGGTCCTGCCTACCTTCTTCACTAGGGTCAGTAGCTTCCTCCGGAGCGTAGTCGGGTTCCTGCTGCTGGCCCTCTGGTTCCTGGTGCAACTCCTCTTCTGGTTCCTCTGTGTCGGGCTGATTCGGCGGTGGTTCTTCGTTCGCGGACTCTATATGCATGACATGATGCAATTGGAGCATGTATTAGTGCAATGCAAGAAAGCAAGGGTTATGGAATAGTATTATGTACTTTCGTGATAAAGCTTGTTTAACTTCTAAGAAATCGTACAAGCCATCACCTAAGATAGCTTATCTTGTCACATAAAACAACGTGGGGGTGTGACTGAATCGCATCGATTTATGCGGAAAGATCGGTGTCTACTATCATCTAGAACTCTTTTTCATGGTTCACTATATGCTTAACTACTAGGTAAGGATAATATAGTAAGCATTCAAGCTACCAACTCTTATACTAAGCCTAAGCCATACTAGCAAGGTTGCTGCCCTAAATTCAGAAATTTTGACCTTCATTTAAACTATATTTTCTATTTATTAATTTTAAACATGCATGAACTTATCAATATCAAAACACTAACTAATTTTGACATGCATGGCATTCCATTTCAATAGTGAGTTCTTTATGCTATAAGGAGCACAAATGAAATACATACAACTATTTAGAGCCTAATTTCTATATAAACAACATTTCCTCATTTATTTCTATGCTAAAATCACATGTAGGGGCAAAATAGTAATTATCAGTGAACATTCGAGCTACCAAAATTTATACAGAGCCTACACAGAACAAAAAGGCCTCTGCCCAAATTTCACAATTTTTGGAGTTCATTTTACCCATATTTCCTATTTATCAAGGTTTTTCATGCTTGCACAAAAACAGGGGCAAAACTGTCTTTTCCTACTCAACCATCATATTCCCTAGACAGATCTATTCAAAAGGATTTCAATGCAACTGATTTGGTATTTTTCTGATTTTTATTGAATTTTCTAGGATTTTTCAAAGATTTCTGCCGAAATAAACAATTTAAAATGAAAATCAACAGAACCAGGGGCTAGATTGTGATTATTTCGAAACCCCAGGGGCTAGTACGCAAGATTTACAAGACTCAGCGTACAGCGCTCTGTACAGAAACATAAAACTGTTAAACTAGGAGGGCGATAGCGCAAAAACTCCATCTTCCTCCTCCCGTCGTCTTCCTCCTCGCGACCGGAGGAGGAGCTCCGGTGGCGCGCCGGAAATCCGGCCCTACGGGGCACGGGAGCTCGCCGCGAGGTGTTAGAGAGAGAGAGAGGAGGACGGGGAACCTTATCCACTACCTCAGACGGCGGGGGAGACCGCGGGGAGGGACGGCGACGAACGCTCCTGGCCGGCGAGGTCCGGCGGTGCAATACGCCGGGGTGGAGGGGTCTCGGGCGACGCGGTCTAGGCGGGAAGGTGGAGTCGAGGGCGGCGAAGCTCGACGCGGTGACGGTTGAGCTCGGGAGAGGGCAGGAGTGGCCGGGGGTGAGCTCGCGCGAGCTCCGTCAATGGCGGACGGCGCGAGGTCGAATGGGAAAAGAAACAGAGAGCCCGAGCGCGTGGAGGAGGGTTCGGGAAAAAGGGTCGGCCTCGCCCTCGCCCCGGTGGCGCGCCGTGCGCGCTGTCCGCGCGCGGCAGCGGCGCGTGGCCGCGGCGGCCGGGAAGGCCGGCGCGTGGCCACGGCTGCTCGGCGCGCAGCGCCGCGTGGGCGCGCGCGGGCGGGGAGAGAAGAGGGAGGTGCGCGGGTGAACCGGGTCCATGGACCAGTGACTCTGACAGGTGGGGCCAAGGTCGGAAATGAAGAACAAATCGCATGGACCGGGTGCACGGAGCAAGGGAGCCGATGAAATGCGCTGGAGCGGCGACCTGACGGGTGGGTCCCACCTGGCATAGAGACGGAAAAAGAAAAGAAATTCCGAAAAAGGAAAATCCCTTTTACCAACTAATCAGGTTTCTGATTTTCGCAAATTTGACCAAATTACGCGCCGAATTTGAAAAGGGCCCAATTGAATGAAATGTTGTACCTTTTGAGATCTACAACTTTGTCAAAAGAACCAATTTCAAATTCTGGCTCTAAGTTGGATTTAAATTCGAGTTTAACTGTCAGCCCTCAGTTTGGACTGAGAACTATTTTCCTTAGATAATTCAAAAGTCCTATTTCTAGCCATTTTCTCCCAAAAGTCTTTTTGACAAAGTTGTTCAATATTTCATAACCTAAAACTTTCCCAATTGGACCTTTACATGAAAAGGACTCTAGGTTATAGAAAAAAGAAGAGTTCTAATTAAGCCAGATTTGGAGTATGTTTGTTGGGTAACACCAAAAGTCCCTTTGCACTTAGATAAGCCCATTTTCCAACCAAGCTCTAATTGACAAAGTTGTTTACCACCTTAAGACCTACAAGTTTGGTATAAGAAGTTCTACCTAAACTTCCCTAGGATTTAAGTTATGCTCACATTATAGCATCATTTTTGCGAAACTGAATGCACTACTTAGCTATTTTCTCCATGTTTACTCAAATGCACATTAGTATGACATGAAATGATGCTTATGAGAAATAATTAAACAAAGTATGCACTTGATAATGCTCGGGAGATGCCTAGGGCATCACAGTCTACAACGCATGCAATCTACACGGCTAACTCTTACAAGGGTGCTAACCAAAGTGAAGGAAAGACTTCACTACCCAAACGTAAGAGGGACACTGGATACAACTAACTTCAGACCATGCAACTTCATTCCCTGACAGGCTTAGAGACCTCATTCTGAGCCATCGGAGCTGATGATGATGATGTTGTCTGGCGGCGGTTGAGTTGCAGTGATCGGGTCGTCTTCTTCCGTCAGTCCCTAGGGCGAGGCAATGCCCGAGGATTCTATCCTTGTTTCTATTGGCGGGGTTGGTAGTGAGGCTTTTGTCTTGGTAGGACTTGGGGTGGAGCTCTAGGTAGCTCTTCCTTTTCCAGACACTCTAGGCACTCTAGCTCAGGTGCTAGGATGTTTCTTACGGTAAGGGGTTCTACTAGCTCTAGTGGAGGAGTTGGGAGGGGCTCTGGAGGGATTGACTGGCTTTCTACCTCTAGGAAGGTGACTGGTATGCCTTCCAATACTGGATCTTCCACTGAGTGCTCTGTGTGCTTCCTCTTTTTAAGGGGCATGGGACGACCGGGGAGGATTGGGTTCTTTTCTGCCATGGATGCTTTGCTCTGGGGATCCAAGGGTCCTCTGGGTGAGCTTTTAAAGAGATAGTTGGCACCATCCTGCAGTTCATTTTGGGTTTCTTTTGTAGTGGCTGGTGTCCACGGTGCCAGATGGCACAAAGTTGCTGGTGTATTGATCCAAAGAGGGCCTCTTTTCAACTGTGTTGTGCCATTTGGCCAATTTAAGCAAGACAGCAGGGTCATGTCCTTATCTTTTCTTATTTTATGTTGTGCGCTTTCTGGTTATCCATCGGGTCATGCGCTTGACCAGGGTGGTCCATATCTTGAGATTGAGCCACGTGTCCCTGTGATGGTGATGTGGCAGACACTGGTTCCATTATCGTCGACCCATCACATATGTCCATCGTAACCTAGCTTTATTGGTGTGTTACACGAGCTAGCAACTTTCTTTTGCTAGAAGATTGACTCCTTGGTGACGGGCGTTGGGGTAAGGAAGGGCCAAAACTTTTTTTTTGAAATAGAGTAAGATTACGAGCAGAGGTATTTTTCAAACAGTTTTGGACTCAAAAATCATTTTTCCAGCCTAAGGGTTACATCCTATGGCCAACTTACTGGCTCTAATACCACCTGAAGCACCCCAGTTTCCATAATGGGACTAAAATGTGCTTTATTACCATCCTAAGGTTTGGTAATCACATTTTTACGTCAGAGTGATACAGATCCGCCCTAACGGGTCGGACCACAAAGGGGCGCAGCCCTGAAACTATGCAGCGGAATATAAATGGTAGGCTCAAAGTTCCACACATCGCAGTTGGGAAGCAGGTCATAACCCTTACTCATCCAAATAGATGGTAACTGCATCATCTTCACTAGAAAAATATCAACAAAGCAAGGTGAGTACATACGGACTCAGTAGCCAACCTTCCTCCATAAGGAGTTGGGTGTAGCTAAGTCTACATGCATGATATATCTGGAGCTCAAGGAGAGTTTTGCATAGAAACATTTTGTATGCAGGGTCCGAGCTAGATACCAAATTTACTCTTTCCGAAAATAGGGTTTTTCCCAAATAGGGGTTGCCACTGGACTCATCTCATCTCATCCACGACTGAGTACCATTTTCCATCTTTGTCCAAGCCACCCGTTTTAAGTTTAAGAAAACAAACTAGATGAAGAACCAAGCTGTAACTCATCCATACCAGTGGACACGGACTATTCGAATAGGTTTTACTCTGATCAGAGATTGTACTAATTCCCACAAGTTGGACTCAGCGGCTCGTTACCGTCGTAACTGCTCGAATTCCAAACTAAGTCAGTTACCTTTGTTTCATCAACTAGCAGAACATTAGGGGTTCGGGCATCCAAGCCACTCTAGTATCCTGTGGTACTCCCGCTGGCACACCACCCATCCCCTAGCCCCTTGTGCGCCAGCACAGAAGCTACTAGGTTATCCACTCTGGCTTGGGCCTAGCCAATGCCTCATACAGAGCGAGTGGTTGTCCTAAAAGAATTAGGCCAAGATGTATAATCATAGCGGTCCTTATGGAGAGCGTGGGTTGAACCAACCACCGTACCACTTTCTTTTGCTCGTCACTGCAAGCATCCACCTACCCGGTATTCTCCACGAATCCAGGGACATGGGGTAACTACAGGTAGCTAAGTTACCCGTCCAACCCTGCTCTTATGGCTATTTCGGCGCGTAGCCGTATTCCAACAAGGTCGGTTGCCGGGGTTCTTCCCCATTTTATAAATACACCTCACATCCACTTTCCCAAACCCATCAAGTTCCACATCCATAATACAACATAACATCAAGATTATGATAGGTAATTAAATGAGCGATCCGACCTATGCGCGCTATATCTAAAATAGGCTTAGGTGGCTATATATTTTGCTGGGTTACCTTAGCAAGCAAAACATGCAAGTTTTTTTGTAATTTAACAGGCCGAGGGTTGTGTTTGCAAAACATAGAAAAATTATGCATCAAGTTAGGATTCCAGTGGGCTTGCCTATCAATTTGTTGATACAGACGATGCATCGGTCGCTAGGTGACGATGGTGTATCATCTGCCGAATGCGTTGGCGCGCCGTCATTTGCCGAGCACGTTGGTATACCAACTGCTGGGCACGATGATGTGCCATCCACTGCGCATGCTCGTACAACATCTGTTGTAAGCGCCGGTTGCTTTCTTCAAGCATCACGAAGGTTCTCGCAAGGAGCATACCGATCAGAATCTCCGGTATAACCTACGCACACAAACAAGGAAAAACACACACATCGAGGTGTAACATAAGCTCAACAGTGGTTTTGAGTGTGGTGAGATAGAAGAGAGCTTTGGTAGGGAATATAGATTGTCTGGGTGATTGCGTCTTGCTTACCAAATAGGTTGGCTCTGGCGAGTAGCGGGGTGCAGGGGATCGTATCGTGATTGGCCGAGAACTTTGGCGGGCACGATAGCGGTCGTTGCGGAGGTTCCATGGTAGTGGGTAGCGACGGTTGGAGTGAAAATTGAAGCGACGAGATGGCAGTCGCATGTTAGTGTTAGCTTGGGGGTTTTCCGTAGGGTAAAGTGATGAAAGAGTGGGGCTCGAGGGGGTACGATCGGTGGGGATGATTTTGGAGATCAAAATCATTTAGAATGAGGTTTGGTGAGACCAAGACAGGAATCTTTAATGTTTATGGAGAATAGGAGGGCAACGGCATCAATCACCAGGCTCACAATATTTGTGTGACCGGTGTGACACACTGACTAGGCGTAGTATGGCATCATGGTGGCATGATAGCAGTTTCTGGCTAGGGGCAAGATTATATGGAGTGTATGGACAGATAGAGCTTGATTTTAGATGAATTTGGGCGCAAGAATTACCTAAATCAAAGTTGGAATGGACGGGTTACAGATTATTTAGTGGATAGGGGGGTAGATTTAGGCTTTTAGGAAACTTCAGGGGGTAGATGTGGACCTTTCTTGGTGAACTCCTGAATTCAGCCCATGGGGTAATGGAACCTGGGCCGGGGGTATGCTCGGTCTGGCGGGGCCCACGCGCGAGGCGTGTACGGCGCAGCGGGCTGGTGGGTGTTGACGGCACTTAAGCACGCCAAACCTTATACTGCAAGCGCATAGCATCGTGGTAGCTTTTCTCCAGGATGAGTATCTTGGGTTTTGTCAATCCAAGAATAATTACGTTTAAATTACTATTAATCTAATATTAACTTAATTACTAACTAATTCAATAGATCTAAACAAGCTATAAAAGAGAATTAGAACTACTCTAATTATACTCTAATCTAAGCTCTAATTAAGGTCTAAACGAGGCTCTTATTATGGTCTAAACTAGATCTAAACTATGCATAAAATAATAGATCAAAAACTAGATTAGAACAACAAGAACGATATGATTAACGTGGCAAAAGGATCCACAAGAGATATGAGACAAACAACTTATAAACTAAGAACCACCTTGATATAAGATCTAATCAAACAGGCATAGGTTAAACATGACCATGAATGTCAAGAACTTACTCGAACCTTTCTCCGGGCTTTACTGTCACTAGTAACCAGGTAATCGACGAACTAATAAACCCCAGCCATCTCTAAGCATGAGTAGATTCAATCAACTAATTAAAGTAAAGATATCTACTAAAAGAACATGAAAGCGCTAAAAAGCCTCGTCCAAGTAAATCATGTTAGCATTAAGCATTGCAAAGCTATGGATCATAGAACATGCATAAACAAAAAAGCTAAGTCTAAAAGACAATCTTCATTGATCAATTATTAAGGTTTTATCAAAGTAACACAAGAAGTACAAGGATTTACTCGAGATACATCATAAACATTGAAGCACAGTCATTGGGATGAACTCGACGAAGAATATGTCGAAAGATGAACTCGATTGGCCCTCGGGATGCCAGGGGGGTCGGCCGACTCCCTTGGGACCTGCCTCATCTTGCTTTCTCCTTTCGCCGAGATGAACTTATCGCCGAGTTGCGCGACTTTTGCCCCCGAACTCTGCCCTAGACTCTCGACTTGCTATGAATTGTGGAGAACAATCGTTGCCTCTCCCCTTGGGGGGCCACATATTTATACTCCAAAGAGTCCCCTATACATGGAATCTACTAGGTCGGTTATAAGAGTCCTAATACACCTAAAACACCTATTTCCAAGTATATAAAAGCTTCTAGAAGAGTCTCGGTTATCCATACACTCCTTTGCTTGGTGACGAAGCTTCCTTCCTTGTCCTTCCCGAAATAGGATTCTCCACATTCTGCAGCTTTTAGTATTTCGACCAAAACTCTCTCATCCGAAGTCCAAATAAGGCAAACCTGGACTCTAAATTGTAGAGCTTGAAGAGATCTACAACTTTGGTATTCAAACTTTATTCATTTGATGTCGCTTAAGGTCTCCGAATTGGACCCACAATCTGCTGCTATCATGAATTCCGCGAATATTTCAGGATTTAGTCCTGCAAGCAATCTTTATCTTCTAGAAACTTCTCATTGTTAGGCCTTCTCCTTTAATTGGGCTTCCATTAGCTTTTATTCTATGGCTTGCTCATATTAGCATAAATCTTGACTTCGAGAAATCCTCAAAAATATATCAATTATTCCCTATTTTCTTGCAAAAATCAATATTGTAAAAAACAAAGAGCATTCTCGAAAACGGGGTTATTTGTTAGCAAAATAAGACTAAATCATAAGATTAACTCTCAAAAAGATATAAAAACATATAAAAACGGAGCATAATTTTTGTTTAAATCTTGCGTCAACAACATCCCCACACTTAGATCTTGCTAGTCCTCAAGCAAAAGATCGATAAATAACTCAACTAAATTTAAGTAAATTCTAAATCAATACTTCTCAAAAATAACCTTACCTTAGAAATCACTCAAATCATAATATGGGACTTTAAACTAATTTTCATGCATATAGATCCCCACAAAAATTTATCAAATTTAAACGAATCATAGCAATGCCAAAGCTTTCTTTCAGATTTATCAAAGATGGTTTTTAGAAAAAACCTTCAAAGATCAAGAAATTACTAACCCCTTTTGTCAAGCTCTCAAAAGAAACTCTTTATAAGTGGCTATCCTATAAATCTTTGCTCTCTTTCTCTCATCTCTCAAGAGTTTATGTGGAGCTTGGTAAAGGCTTAGCAAAGCTAGTCATTTTATCGTCCAGTTAAGATATCTCTCTAAAGATCATTCAATCAACTTAAATTAATTTGGTCATCGGGAAGAGAGAATAAATATATATAAGGAGACAAGGAAAAAGAAGATATAGATAGCGGACATGTGCAATAATAAATGAATTGGAATAAATTCCGGAATTTGCACATGATTGGAAAAGTGAAAGTTTTTGCTCATCACACTAGTAAGACAATAAGAATTCCTTTCTTACTTTTCCAAAACTTTCCTAATTCTATCCTCTTTTTTTTCTTTTCTCCCCCTTTCTCCTTTTCCTAATTCTACTATCTCTCTTTTTATTTCGACCACTTGGTCATTTTTCTCTCCCTCTTTTTTCTCTTTTTTTTTACATGGCGCCACATATATAATTTTTTTCTCTTTTTTTTCATTTGGCGCCATACTCTCACCCTCCTTTTTCTCTTATTTATATCTCTATAAAAACTACTCAACAATTAATGAGCAAAAACTTTACTTATATAGGCAAAGACAAATAATGAGACAAAAGGGTTTATAGGATAAAGCAAATTGCTCTATTAATTATAAGCAATTGGAAAAATATATAGGCTAGCAAAGAGATGAAAAATAGATGACCAAAATTATTTAAGAGATCAAAATTTCTAACGGGATCAAACTTAACCAAACTCATATGAGACAACTTGCTTATAAACTGGTTTTTATAAACTAAGCTCTACTTAGGAATTTTAACTCTCTCTTCACAAATGGCATATATAAAACTTGATCATGAAGAGAGATTTTTAAGAAAAATTAAATATACCTCTAATATTTTTCTTAATCAAAAGCTTTGGCAAAGCTATAAAACATAATCCTCTAATAGAGATATGGATTTGCGCTACTAATTAATTTAGTAATCTCCACATTAATCAAATCATGAAAACTTAAGCAAGATTAAATATCAAAGTAAAAATTAAGAATAAACTTAAACAAAGCGAGACAAATTTTTAATCACACACTTTATTAATATATATATAAAGACGTTACATAGACTCTATAAAGACATGAATATAAAAGCTTTAAACTGACTCTAAATAAAAACTCACAATTAGACGTTTTATTCTAGACGTTTTATAAAACGCTTTATTTATTCTAGACGTTTTATAAAACGCTTTATTTATGATTTGGGGAAATTCTACTAACTTCCCCACAATTAGACTAAACAAAGACTCCTAATCCTCGTCATCATACCAGTGCTCCTCCTCCATTGGTTGGTCAAGAGGATCATCTCTGATTGCATGATAAATTTCATATGGATCCTCCTCTTCATCCCAAGTTGGATCTGGTTCATATCCTCCTCCTTCTTGTTTTGTCACATGGTCCCAGATAGAATAGAGAGTGCTGCCTTGCCTCATACAGGTAGCTTGAATAGACTCGACTTGCTCCTTCATGTTGGTGCTAAATTCAGTGGCATCGCTGCAAGTCTTCTCAAGTCTTTCCTCTAAGCTTTCGATCATCTCAACTATGTTGGAGCTTTTAATCATGTTGGCATAGATGGCTTCTCTACGCACTGGGCAGCAGTCGACTTCATCTGTTCCACCAATATGATAAGTGTTGAAACAGGGAACGAGAAAAACATGAGCTTACTTCCTCTGTATTGGGCCCCTCTTCATGGTTGCTCTCCATGGATTGATCTTGACTTGAGTTGATTGTACCTCCAGAGCTAACTGATGATTCTTGATCATTAATCTTCTTCAATGCTCTAATCCTCCTAGACCTCCTATTCTTCATCACCAATGGTTGGATTGCTAGATTAGCCATATTCTTCGAGATCTAACGCTTTTCGATGAAACCATGCACCCTTGCCTCTTCCTCTTCATCAGAAAAGACAACTCGCAAAAAATTGCTACGACCACCTCGAAAAACATGGCTGGTCAGCTGAGCTTCCTACTCTTGGTCAGCCGACCCAGACTCTTTCTGGCTTTGGCTCTTCCCCCCTCTTCACGAGGAGGCTCTCCATTGCTTTGGAAGTTGTCGTGGCTTGTATTGGATGTGTTATGAGTTATGTCTCAAGGCTATGGTCTGCCCTTGGTTTTATATCCCAGAGATTGACAGAATTTGGAAACAAAACAAGAAATCTGAGTTGAACTCCATCTGAAACTGGTGTAGAAAAGGACAGGGACTTCGCTGGAAAAATTTTAACCTAAACCGACTCGGAAACCTCCCTGGTCGACCGACCTTGGCCCCTCCTCTGGCCCATGGGCCCCAAGTTTTGCCAGTGTTTTTATTTCCTAAATTAAAATATATTTATAAAGAAAATTTTGAAAAATACGAAATTAAACGCGATGATATATATACAAAGGTAACAAAGGTTATGGATAACTAGGGACGCTGGTCATGGTAACGGATCTTGTCTTCCTTGAACTCATAAGTGTCAATATAATTGATCTCAAATCTGTCCTCTTCAATGAATACCATGAGTCTTTGACCATTTACCATAAAACGATTCCTTTCTAAATCCATAATTGTGACTGCTCGAGTAGGTGATACAACATGTACTATATAAGGTCCATCCCAGTTGCTTTGCAACGTCCCTTTTCCGAATAATTTGAATCTCAAATTGTAGAGAAGAACCTTATCACCTTCCTTAAACTCCGTTTTCTGGATCCTCTTATCAAACCATCGCTTAACCCTTTCCTGATAAATGCTAGCATTATGATAAGCTTGTAATCTTGCTTCATCAAGGGTACTACGCTGAATCCTTCTTTTGATTAAGTCGGCGTCTAAATCAAGATTTAATTCCTTAATTGCCCAATAAGCTTTATGCTCCATCTCTACTGGCAAATGACAAATTTTTCCATAAACAAGCTAATAGGGTGTCATTCCAATAGGGGCTTTAAATGATGTCCTATATGCCCAAAGAGCATCGTAGAAACTCTATGTTCTATTCCCATCTTTTCCAAATAATTGGTAAATTCTTTACCAGTGAAATGAGATCCTCCATCTGAGATAATTACTCTAGGGACTCCATATCTTGGAAAGATATTATTCCTAATCATCTCAATGGATTCTTGTGTAGATGCTTTTCTGCATGGTATAGCTTCTACCCATTTCGAAACATAGTCCACAGTCACCAAAATATACTCATATCCATGTGAATTATCAAATGGTCCCATAAAGTCCATTCCCCAGACATCAAATAAATCAATTTGTAGATTATATGTGAGAGGCATCGAATTTCTAGAAGTTATATTTCCAGACCTCTGACACTCAGGACAAGAAGCGACAAACTTCCTTGCATCCTCATGCATTCCTGGCCAATAGAACCCACTCCCCCATATTTTAGCTTGGGTTCTGAAGTGTCCATGGTGTCCCATATATTCTGCAGAGTGGTATTTTCTCAAAATTTCCTCTCCTTCCTCTGCAGGTACACATCTTCTAAGGACTCCATCAGATCCAAATCTAGATAAGTAAGGAGCATTCGAATAATATTTCTTTGCTTCGGCCAAAACTTTTCTTTTGGAATTTTAGTTGCGATGCGGTAGTGGTTCTCCCCTTATGGCTCTTATAACATCTCTCATCCACGAATCCTTATCTAGAACTGCATAAAGAGTGTCATCTCTTAAGGCATCTTCAATTGGTGGGCCACCCTTGTCATGGTTCATTCTAGATAAATGATCTGCCACTATATTCTCAACTCCCTTCTTGTCTCTGATCTCTACATCGAACTCTTGTAGCATCATAATCCATCTAATCAGATGAGGCTTTGCATCCTTTTTGGTAAGCAGGTATTTGATAGTAGCATGATCAGTGTTGACTATGACCTTTGAATTAACTATATAAGATCTGAACTTTTCAAAGGCAAAGACTACTACTAACAACTCCTTCTCTATAGTAGCATAATTCACTTGAGCCTCATTAAGAGTTTTGCTGGCATAATAAATGGCATGTACTTTTCCGTCTTTTCTGTGCCCCAGCACACTCCTACTGCATAGTCGCTTGCATCACACATGATTTCAAAAGGAAGATTCCAATTTGGTGGTTGAATGATTGGTGCACTAATAAGCAATTCCTTAATCTTTATAAAGGCAACCTCACATTCTTCAGTGAACTCAAATGGAATATCCTTCTGAAGCAGAAAAGTAAGTGGCTTGGCTATTTTTGAAAAATCCTTAATAAACCTCCTCTAACCATAAAATGACACTTCTCCCAGTTTATCACTAAGTCAACCTCTTCACACCTCTTAAGCACTTTCTCTAGATTCTTTAAACAGTGGTCAAAACTCATGCCATGAACTGAGAAATCATCCATAAAAACCTCCATAATATCTTCGATAAAATCTGAGAACATTGCCATCATACACCTTTGGAAAGAAGCTGGTGCATTACACAGACCGAAGGGCATTCTCCTATAAGCAAAGGTTCCGTATGGACAAGTAAAAGTGGTTTTGTGTTGATCATCTGGATGAATAGGGATTTGAAAGAATCCAGAATATCCATCTAAATAGCAAAAATGGGTATTCTTTGGAAGTCTGTCTAGCATCTCGTCTATAAAGGGTAGACGGAAGTGATCCTTCTTAGTGGCTTTGTTAAGCTTCCGTAATCAATGCACATCCTCCAACCAGTAACTTTCCTTTGTGGGATTAACTAATTTTTAACTACTGTTAAACCTCCTTTCTTAGGCACACAATGAACTGGGCTCACCCACTCACTGGTTGGTATGGGGTAGATAATTCCGGCAGTTTAAGAGCTTGATAACTTCCTTTTTCACTACAGACCTCATTTCGTTGCTCAACCTCCTTTGATTGTCAACCACTAGGCTTGTGATCTTCCTCCATTACGATCCGGTGAGTACAAAATGCTGGACTGATTCCTTTTAGATTTGCTAGAGAATAACCAATTGCCTTCTTGTGCTTCCTTAACACTATCAGCAACCTCTTCACTTCTTCTGGACTTAGCTCGTTACTAACGATTACTGGATAAGTTTTATCTTCTCCTAAAAACTCATATTTAAGCCCATCAGGTAGTGGTTTTAACTCTACATCAGGCGCCTCATGTTGATTAAGGTCACCTAGTGGCTCTACTGGAATGTCTTGGGTCTTCTCTATATTTTGTTCAAGTTGATAGTGGCAACGGTTGTTTCTTCGGAGAAGAACCCTTCTTCTTCTCCTTCTAAGACTAGATTTAAAGGCTCTCTAAAAGCATTTATATAATTAATACTCTCTATCTTCTCTATATCGGGAGTGAGATTAATGGGCACTTTAGAAGCCGATAGGAAATCAAAGTCATATTTTAAATCATTAATTTTAAGAGTTACTTTTCCTTTTTCATTATTAACTACAGCATTAACCAACTTAAGAAAGGGTCTACCAAAAATTAAATTAATATCATCATCATAGACATTTATCACATAAAAATTAGTTGGTATAATATTATTAGCAAAGTTAACTTCAATGTTTTTCATTAAGCCTACAGGTTTAATTATTTCATCACTAGGAAGCTTAATCTTAAGATTAGTAGAAACTAAGCATGGTTTATCATTTAACTTAGAATAAACTTCATAGCTCATTGTACTTACCTGGGCTTCGATAGACTAGTGTATGTTGTTGAAGTCTTCTTTGTTGATGGAGCATGAAATACCAGATGAAGATTCCTCCGTAGGTAGCTGGACGATAACCTCCTCAGTAAGTGATGACTCTGGCTTGACTCCGATCACTTGCTTCACTTCAGAGACAAAGTCGATATCCAGCTCTTCTTCTTGGAATAATTTTTGCAGCATCTCCCCTATATCTTGGCTATCAGAATTCTTCCTTAGTGGTATTTCTGGTGGAAACAGCTCTTCTTACTCCACTAAGTCCTCTGGTGGGAGTGGTCCTGCACACTTGAGTGTATCTCCAAAATCCACTAGCGTCCAGCTCATCTTCTCGAATTCTGTCAGAGGCTTTGCACTAGCAAGACTTCTGTAGTCCGTGCTCTTGATCTCCTCTTGCAGTGCAAAATTTCTAAATTCTTCCTCGTCAAATGCATATGACACTAGAGTCTTCTTGGCAAGTGGTTGGTCTTCAAAAACAATAGATGTTGGCGCCATGTGCTCCTCTGTTGGCTCCTTCACTTCACTGCCTTCTCCTTCTTTGTTCTCCTTGCAAGTCATGCAGACATCTGACACGATCTTGTTGGCTTCACTCCATGTTTTACTGATTAGTGATCCTCCTGCGCATGTGTTCACATACACAAAAGCTTCTAATGTTAATCCATAGTAGAAGAATTGTGTGTACATTTCTGGTGTGAATCCGAGTTGTGGTCCTTGCAACATCATTTCTTGGAATCTATCCCAGGCTTCACTGATGTCTTCATTCTCCTTCTGCCTGAATGCTCAAATTTCCTTCCTCAGCTTGTGCACTCAAAGTGGAGAGAAGAATCTTGTGAGGAACTTCTGCTCAAGAATGTCCCAATCACCTTTAGCTTCGATTGAGGCGAATTTGGTACCATCTGTTGGCTTTGTCAACAAGGGTAAATGGAAAGAGGTTCCACTTAACCCACTCCACTAGGACTCCATATTGGTGGAAAGTGAGGCACACTTGCTTGAGCTTCTCCAAGTGCTTGAATGGGTTCTCACCGTCTTCTCCACTGAACGGGTCTGCAGCAGCAATCCGGATGATTCCTGGCTTCAGTTCATAGGATCCTGACTCCGGCTTCTTGTTTGATTCTTGAGATTTCAGATCTGTGGCTTTTGGAGTTAAGTGCTCTCTAAGCGTCATAAGCTTCAGATCTTCAACCAGTGTCGTCATATCTGACACAAAAAAAATCAAGAACAAACAGAAAATGAAAGTTCTATGATAGCAAAGTTGCTGGGTTAGTTTAAATTAAGAACGAATGTAAGGACAAACGAAGAACACAAAAACTAAATTAGAGAAACAAGAATGTAATTAGATAACTCTAACAACTGGATCTAGAACTTAACAATCAAAACTAAACACAAGATAGAAACTAACACACTTATTAGAAAGACTATTATCAAACAATAAGATAGAAACTAACACACAATTAGCAAACTAACTAACTATTAAAACTAGTAGTAACAAAGTTAATAAAAGATTTATAATAACTTAAACAATAATTATTCCCCGGCAACGGCACCACAACTGCTTGTTGATGGCACTTAAGCACGCCAAACCTTATACTGCAAGCGCACAGTATCGTGGTAGCTTTTCTCCAGGATGTGTATCTTGGGTTCTGTCAATCCAAGGATAATCACGTTTAAATTACTATTAATCTAATATTAACTTAATTACTAACTAATTCAATAGATTCTAAACAAGATATAAAAGAGAATTAGAACTACTCTAATTATACTCTAATCTACTATCTAATCTAAGCTCTAATTAAGGTCTAAACATGGCTCTAATTATGGTCCTGCCTCCTCATGCTTCCTCCTTTTGCCGAGATGAACTTATCGCCGAGTTGCGCGACTTTTGCCCCCGAACTCTGCCCTAGACTCTCGACATGCAATGAATTATGGAGAACAATCGTTGCCTCTCCCCTTGGGGGGCCACATATTTATACTCCGGAGAGTCCCCTATACATGGAATCTACTAGGTCGGTTATAAGAGTCCTAATACACATAAAACACCTATTTCCAAGTATATAAAAGCTTCTAGAAGAGTCCCGGTCGTCCATATACTCCTTTGCTTGGTGACGAAGCTTCCTTCCTTGTCCTTCCCGAAATAGGATTCTCTCTATTCTTTAGGTTTTACTATTTCGACAATAAGTCTCTCATCCGAAGTCCAAATAAGGCAAACTCGGACTCTAAATTGTAGAGCTCGAAGAGATCTACAATTTGGTATTCAAACCTTCTTCATTTGACATCATTAAGGTCTCTAAATTGGGCCCACAATCTGCTGCTGTAATGAATTCTGAGAATATTTTAGGGTTTAGTCCTTCAAGCAATCTTCATCTTCTAGAAACTTCTTATTATTGGCCTTTATTCTTCAATTGGGGTTCAATTAGCTCTTATTCTAAGGCCCGCTCATATTAGCATAAATCTTGTCTTCGAGAAATCTTCAAAATTATATCAATTATTCCTCAATTTCTTGCAAAAATCAATATTGCACAAAAACAAAGAGCATTCTCGAAAACAGGGTTATTTGTTAGCAAAATAAGACTAAATCATAAGATTAACTCTCAAAAAGATATAAAAACATATAAAAAAAGAGCATAATTTTCGTCTAAATCTTGCGTCAACAGTGGGCCAGCCTACTCCAGACTGAGAGGAGGTGGGACGGCGACCGACGGCGTGGGGCACAGTGGCCCATGCGTCAGAGGTGGAAGGGGGTGAAGGCATCCAGGGGGAACGGCGCTGGCTTGGTTCGGCTGGGGAGCCGGGTTGCGCCAGTTCACGGGGAGTCAGCCGGCTGGTTCTCACCGCCGGTGGCAGGTACCGACTATGAGATCACCGGCAGGATCACCGTGGTGGGGAGGCGAAGGGGATGATGGGATTTGCTGAGCAGATTAGGGGCCGGAGTTGGGGTGTCTGTGGCAGCGGCCACAGACACACACTACGGCGGCAGGGCTAGCGAGTGCTACTGACGGCTCTGGTGGGTTGGGGAAGGCAGCGGCGAGGTGCGCGGGTGGTAGTGGACAGGCGAGGCGGAGTTCGTGGCCAGGTGCAATCGAGCTTTGGTGGCCAGTGGGAGGTGGATTTTGGCGTCGAGGCTCGTGGCTTGGTGGAGCACGGCGAGCTCGGTGGAAGGGAAAGGGCGGTGTGTGCCTTGCGGCTAGCGACGCCGGCAGTGCCAGGGCCGGTCACAGCGAGCGTGTGGGTGGTTTCGGTGAGGGTACGGTGACGAGTGGCGGCGAGGCTATTTATAGCCAGGGGCGTGCGCTCACACCGCGCTTGGCCCCTACTCGACCCCGCGCAACGCGCCGCCACCGGGTACCTGCATCACCGCCCCACGCGCTTGTGCGACGCTGCCCCACACCTGCCTGACGCGGTGCGTGCGCGGCGTAGCACCGAGGGTGGGAGACGGGCGCAAAACTGGGGTAGGGGACGCCCCTGACCCGTGGGGTCCAGTTGTCGGGGAGCGTGAGGGAGAGAAGGGGCCGGGCCCGCGAGATAGAGAGGGTAGAGGGAGACGGGGGCGTCTTGGGCCAGGGTCGATCTAGCAGCCCAGGCGGGGAAGGTGGAGCGGGCTGAGGGAAGGAGGGAAGATGGGCGAGATGGTGAAATGGCAGCCCAAGGGAGGTTTTTCTCCTTTTTCTTTTTCTAATTTTATGAATTTGAATTTTGTGTAGGAAATTTGAGGAAGATTTTTAGGGAGCTTTTGGGGAGAAATATGTTTTGGAATATTTGGGATAGCAAGAGATTTTTGTTGAGCCCATATTAATACACTCAAAGCAGGCAACCATGGTTTTCAAAAATCGACTATGAATTAGGGAGGGATTTAGGAGAAATTTTCCGGTGCTAAATTTCGGGGTGTACCAACATGCATGATGTGCTCTTAGTAGTGTTGAATATATGTTGGTGACTTATTTTATGTTTACTAATTGAATAGATGTTGCTTCCTTAGTTCGGATATATATATATACATATATATATATACATGTATATATACATACATATATACATATATATATATCTATATATATATACATATACATATATATACATATACATATATATACATATACATATATATATATACATATATATATATACATATATATATATATACATATATATATATATATATATATATATATATCAGTGACTTGTTTTATGTCTAATTCGTACGTCAAACAGTAGCGAGCCTAGGCGTCACCCGTTCCGAAACAACTCATGTCACATTTGGTTGTGACATGTGCGGTTTCGAAATTGTCCCCGCGTATATTTTGGGACAGCCTAATAATGTAAGTTGTTGCATATGACCTATATATGATGTGCGATATGGTTGGAGTGGAGATTTCGGTTGCATAAACCTAGTTGTTCTCCAACGCACCATGATGAAGGCGTGCGTTTGGAGAACAGCGGGATTATGCTGCCGAAATTTCCTTCTCACCATATCTCACGTCAAAGGTCGTATGCAACAACCGACATTATTGGGTGGATTTAGGGCACACCTTTGCTGCTAGGGTCTAAACAGTCACCTAAGCCATGTTCGTTGACAACGGTTAATTTTTTAGCTTTGCATAATGGGTGACGATTGAAGGGCGATGTATGATGGATGGAGAAGTGACACTACACCTAAATTTTCGTGAGCCGCAGCTTTTTCGTGGGCCGACCCACGAAAAACCTTAGACTTTTTTCATGGGCCAGCCTAGACGACAAAAAAAGTTCAAGTTTTTCGTGGGACGGCGACGCAGCCCACGAAAAAAATTATTTTTTCGTGAGCCAAGCGAATGCCAACGAAAAAGCCCGCGTTGGAGTTGATATCCGGGCCCACCTCATTTTTCGTGTGCCCCTTTGGCCGACGAAAAAATAGATTGTTTCGTCGGCCTTGTGCCACTGGCCGACGAAAAAGCTCACTTTTTTGTGGGCCTCGCGACGGAAAAGCCCGCGTCGGGTTGATATCCGGGCCCACCTCGTTTTTCGTGTGCCGCTTTGGCTGACGAAAAAATAGATTGTTTCGTCGGCCTTGTGCCACGCCCGAAGAAAAAGCTCACTTTTTCGTGGGCCTCACGACGAAAAAGCCCGTGTCGGGTTGATATCCAAGGCCCACCTCGTTTTTTGTGTGCCGCTTTGGCCGACGAAAAAATAGATTGCTTCGTCGGCCTTGTGCCACGACCGACTTTTTCGTGGGCCTTGGCGAGGCCCACGAAAAAGATGAAAGGCTTATCCCTTCCCAGCCATGTGCGGCCTGCCCCCACACGCTGAAAAAAGTCTTCCACCGCTAGCGCCCCCACAGTGACCCCCGCCCTCCTCCCACCGCCGCCTGCCGCCCCTGGCCCCACCGCCCCCGGCCGCCCGCGGCACCGGGCGCCGCTGCCGCTGGACCCCGCCACCGCCTACCCCGCCACCTCCCACCGCTGCAGCCGAACCCCGAACGCCTCCCTCGGCCCCCCGCCGCCGGCCCCTGCCCGCCGCCCCCGGCCCCACCGGCCTCGTCCGCCCGCAGCACCGGGCACCGCCGCCGGACCCAGCACGCCTCCCCCGGCCGCCCGCCGCCACCGGCCCCTGCCGGCTCCGCTGCCCCCGGCCGCAGCCCCCGCACGCAGTTTGCTGTCGCGCGAGCCCGCCGCCCACCGGAAGCTTGTCCGCGGCGCCACCGTGGCTGTCGGCCCCCTCGCCCGCGACCTTGGTTGCCGGTCACCTCGCACTTAACTGCAACGCAGGTATCAACTTGGACTATTCCAATTTATCAACTTAACTTGGACTATATATATGGTTGTTTGGTATATACATTGTTTCATCGGCCAAAACACTTTTTCGGCCCACGAATATTGCCTCCTAGTGTGATTAGGTTGTTATATTAGTTGTTTCGTCGGCCATGTCCAAAACTGACGAATCGTGATTAGATATTTGTTAATGATGCGGTAGGATTGCTATTAGAGAGTTAAACATGGTGATGATTAGATTAGATTTTAAATTAATCCATCTTGGTCAATAATCATTTTATGTGATTCGTAAACCGTCTTCTTACTATTTAATGATTTTATGAGATTCTAAACTGTCTTGTTACTATTTATGGTGGCATATGATTACTGTTTATTTGTTTATGCACTTTACTTTATTTTTACCGTTATTTTCTAGAATTTTAGAGTTTAATGCGCAAACCAGTAGTTAACCCTAGGCGTCACTCGTTCCGGAAGCACGCACATCAGATTTATGGTGGTGTTTGGACCTAATGAAATTGCACAATCTATGGATGCATGGATTGTACAATTTCATTCCATCCAAACATAGGATTACTTGTGATGCGCGTGGTTCTAGGATTGTCCACATATTTGGACAGCCGGAGAATGGGGGTGGCCGCATGTGATTCGTGACGTGTCCAATGATCCGAACGAGATTTCAGCACCATAACCCAGTTATTCTCTGACGCACCAGGAACAACGTGCGTTCGGAGAACAGCGGGGTTATGCTGCCGAAATTTCGTTCGGATCATCAGGCACGTCACGAATCGCATGCGGCCGCCTCCATTCTCGGGTGGGTTTAGGGCCTTTCCTAGTAGGGTTCTTTGTTCTCACCTAATCCACGTGTCGCTACTATATATATGATGAATTTTGGTTGGTGCTTTAGCCTCGAAAATGGGCGACAATTGAAAAGCTATGTATGAAGGATGGAGAAAGAATGGGGCACACACCAGGGAATGGCAGGCAATTGCAGAGGATTTTCTAAAGCAAGCATTCATGGTGGCAAAAGGTCCTGTCACGCTATGTCCGTGATTTGACTGTAAGAACTGGGTCGTACAAGACCAGACTTGTGATGGAGGAACACCTATGTAGATTTGGGTTTATACCTGACTATCTTGTATGGTGTAAGCATGGAGAGCAAGGTCATCGCATCTCAGAGCCAGCTCAAGCAGAACCATGATGGCATGATGGATATGCTGAATGACATTGCTATGGGGTTTGAGTTTGATCCAGAAGAGGACAATCAGCCATAGGCAGAGGTGCAAGAATTCTATCAGCTGCTTGAAGCCGGTGATGAGAACCTGCGTGATCATACCGAGAAGACCATTCTTGATACGGTGTCGAAGCTTATGGCGATTAAATCGGATCACAACATCTCGAACAGCTGCTTCAATGACATCACCAAACTGATGTCTGAGGTTCTCCTATCTTATCATAAGCTGCCGAAGAACTTATATTTCGCGAAGAAGATGATGGCAGGTCTTGGGATGAAATATGAAAAAGATAGATGTCTGTCCTGGCAGAGGGAGGATGATAAACAGAGTACATGTAGGCACTGTGGGAAGACTAGGTACATTCAAGTGACCAATGAGGCAGGGGAGAACGTGGACACAACGATGCCGGCTAAACAGTTGCGGTATATGCCCGTCATCCCTCGTCTGAAGCGGCTATTTCTTTGTATGAAAATAGCTAAGAGTATGAGGTGGCACAAAGAACGCATATGTGGTGGCCAGAGTGAGGATGTAATGGTGCATCCGTCAGATGGTGATGCATGGAAGGCACTGGATGAGTTCGATCCTGAGTTTGCGAGAGACCAAAGGAGTGTCCGTCTTGGGTTGGCGACCGATGGGTTCACACCTTTCAATACTTCTGGAAGCCCATACTCTTGCTGGCTAGTTTTCATCATGCCATACAATCTTCCACAAGAGATGGTGCTTAAAGATGAATTCATATTTCTTGCGCTCGTCATTCCAAGACCTGAGCATCCAGGGAAGAATCTCAATGTCTTCTTATGCCCGTTAATAGAAGAACTCAAACAATTGTGGACAGGGGTGAAGGCATATGATAGTTATGCTAAGAAAGAATTCACCCTGCGTGCCGCATACCACTGGTCAGTACATGATCTATTGGCCTATGCCATTTGGGCTGGATGGTCTGTGAATGGCCGTCTTTCTTGTCCCATATGTATGGATGACTCAGATGCATACAGGCTAAAGCATGGTGGAAAATTCACTTTCTTTGATTGCACTCGACGGGAGCTTCCTATCAAGCACAAGTTCAGGTTTTTGCCTACTGCATTTTGAAAAGGTGTTAAAGTGAAAAAGCTACCATCAAACGTAAGACTGCAAAGGAGATAATGGCATGGCATAGACGTCTGAAGGTTGATCCGAAGAGAGGCAAAAAGTTTGAAGGTTACGGTGTGCTCCACAACTGGACTCACATTTCCTCACTTTGGGAGCTGCCTTATGCTAAGGCTTTGATGCTGCCGCACAACATCAATCTCATGCACCAAGAGCGTAATGTTGCGGAAAGCATCATAAGCATGTGTTTTGATGTGACAGACAAATCCAAAGACAATATCAAAGCAAGGAATGACTTAGCATTGCTTTGTGATCGTCCCAATCTTGAGGTACGGTTAAATGGGAAAGGAAGTGAGTGTAGACCATGAGCCGAATATTGTCCTAAGCTGAAAGAAAGGAAACAGATATTTCAATGGTTGAAGACCCTAAAATTTCCAGATCGCTATGCAGCTAACCTAAAGCGGGCGGTAAATGTGAAGACTGGAAAGTTGACCGAACTGAAGAGTCACGATTACCATATCATCATGGAAAGGCTCCTATCTGTAATGTTTCATGGTTATTTCAAAGACGACCTGTGGAGGTTGTTAGCTGAGCTCACTTACTTCTACAGGCATTTATATCTACTGTCATCTCTAAGTATCAAATAATCTCGTCCTCTCTGAACATCAAATAATGCAGCTTGTTTGAAAAAGAGTATTGGACATCCGCTGACCAACCCACCGCTAAGCAATTAGAGAACCTAATGCGCAATGGGCTACATGGTGGTCCTAGTTTCGTGCAGTGGTTCCGCAAGCATGTAATTAGCGTCTCATCATCTCTTCGATCATGTAGTGTCTAATAATGATGCTTTCTAATAATGATGCTTTCTTATGTAGTGTCTTACTGATGGAACCGTCCACAAAGACCTAGACTAGCTGTCTCATGGTCTTGTGAAGGCAAGGAACTACAATCGATATGATGTTTCTGGATTTCGCTTCAGAATAGCAAAATTAGAGAAGAACCGTCCATTTGCAGCCACGGTCAATAGCGGAGTTATGACCACCGCTTATGATGCTAATGAGAATCTAGTTCACTACTACGGTGTCTTACAAAACATCGTTAAGTATGAGTTTGATGGTCCCAAACCACTAAGTCTGGTGTTTTTTGAATGTAATTGGTTTCATCAACATAATGGCACTCGTGTTGACAACTTTGGCATGGTCGATGTAAAGCACGGTTCCAAGCTTCAAGGCCCAGACAATGTCATTCTTGCTCATCAAGCTGAGCAGGTTTACTACCTGCCATATCCTCATCCTAGCATGAATGCATGGTGGGTGGCATTTAAAGTTAACCCCCAAGTCTTCCCTCCTTGCGAGGAAGGGCACAATGAAGACGATGACCATGATGTGTTCCAAGAAGGAACGTACAAGAATGTATCTGATGGGGATGATGACAATGATGGCTTACAAGAAGATGAAAGGTTTCAAGCCGATAGTCTTCAAGGCGAAAGGTTTCATGTATCCGATGGGGACGCTCTAGAGTTATTACACGAGGAAGAAAGGGACTTAATAGAGGAACCCACATGTTAGCGGAAACAAGTCATTACTATGAAGTCATTAAGACTTAAACAGATGGCACGACTCAAAAAACAAGTGAGCACACAACGAGTCAACGAAACCGAATCAGATGCTGATGATTTTTGATAAGTATGTATTGTAAGTTTTGTTTTGTTGAATTTAAGACTTTCAAAATATAATTGTTATTTCTATTATGTCTTTTAAGACTTTCAAATTGTACTTGTCATTTCTATCATGTTCTTTAAGACTTTCAAATTATACTTGTTTCTATCATAGTCTTATTCGAAATGTGTACTAACCTAAGTTTTGAATTTTGCAGATGTTCAGGCACAGGAGGAGTAAGGGTGAATCTAAGGAGGCCTCGTCCAGCAGTCTTTTTCAGGGCACCACCTAGAGCAGGCTAAGGCAGCAGAAATTTATGGGTATAATGGATGAGGTGGCTAGGGAGCAGGAGGTTGATGCGTCTATGGAGCAGGATGCTGATGCGTCTAGGGAGGACGCATTAGGTGGTGGTAACCCCAACTTAGGAGGGGGTGGTGACCCAAACTTGGGAGAGGTTGGTGATGCAGGAGCTGGAGGTCAGCCTGACAAGGAGGAAGACGTGGGCTTGGTTGATGCTGATGCTAGGCTGACGGGTTCTTCATCTTCAAGAACTAGGTATCGTTGATATTACTGTTTTGCAAAGTTAAAGTTATTTTTATCTTTCGACTGACTTTAATACATTTGGCTATATGTAGGTTTCGAAGGTGTAATTCAGTTCGTGCGAGGCCTGCTGAGAGTGAGAAGGTGCTGATCAAGCCACTTGGAGAGTGGTGTGTCTCATCAATTGATATGTTGTAGGTTTATTATGTATACATCTATTGTTGACCCCTTGTATATTTCAACAAATCGTCTTCGTAGGTCGTGGGACGACGTCAAATGGGAAGGTAAAGGCCCACGCACCAAGGTCAACGGTGTATTGGGTGGCCTCTGTCGCTACTACTACCCTGGCATGGTAGTAGTGAACGGTGAGCCTCGGGCGGCTACTCGTTGGGCACACTAGGGCCTTAAGAGGGAGGTAGGGGAAGATGGTGTCGAGGGTAGGAGTCTACAGGGCGTTGTCTGGGACGAGTTTTGGGTGAGTTTCTATACATTGTGATTTTCATTGGTACGTGTACATAATAATTCATCTGAGTTTGTTTTGTTTCATATGCGGACCCAGTTCTACACGGATACGGACCAAGACGATTGTGAAGCTATGAAGGTGCTGAAGAGGCACTTTTGCAAAGCTGCCAAGAAGGTCATTAATGATTCACTGTACAATGCAAGGATCACGGCTGTCTGCCACTACTATAAGTCGGTGAAAGGAGAGAAAATGACCAAGAAGAAAGGAGCGAATAGAATATAACTTAAGGAAGAAGGGTACCTCTAGACCCAGGTTTATTGGCTTGTGAAGGACAAAGAAGCTTGGAGGTGGTTGGCCAAGCTATAGTCCTCACCTCTGTGGATTGAAAAGTCAGAGGGAAAGCGAATCAACAAAGGGAAGGATCCAAGGCACAAGTACGGAGTAGATGGACACTTTGGGCTCCAACGATGCATGGAAAGCATGTAGCTCAACAGTTGCCATAACCATTTATTCTTTGAGGCCATATATCTAAAATGCCTTGTCATATGTGTATGCAGGAGGCTGAGAGTGGAGTTAGCCAAAGCTTCATGGATGTATACATTCGAGGGCACCGTGGTCCTGATCCGCAGAACACTGATGTTTTGTGCCCCCAAGCGGCCAAGGATAAACTGGTAAGCAATATTACTTGTTATACAAAGTTTGGTTTTGGCAATATTACTTGGTGTGCTTATTGTTGGTTTGTAGGACGGTATGGGCAAGAAATGGTGAAGCGTCATGGCTGAGGGTGTCCAGTGGATGCAGCAGCCTATAGATGTAGATGCTTTGTATCACAGCGGTGAGGGTAGAAGACATGGCAGGTTTGCTCCCTTGGATTCTGATGTGGTCTGTTGCTTGTCTGATGCGCCTTTGAGATCCTAATAACAAGTCATGTGGAATTGTTGTTTGTAGGTTCACCTTTGGCACAGGGGTTGTTGACTACAACCGTACTGTGTCTCGTGTGGGATCGTCGAGTACGTCTACAGCGACTTCTCGACGGTCCAATGTTGACGATGCACAAGAGGAGGCTTGCGAAGCTCGAGAGGAGGCTCGCCAGGCGCGAGAGGAGGCTTGCCAAACCCGCGAGCAGAGCCAACAAGCCGTTGGCGTACATGTCTTCATTTATGCAGGTAAATACATTGAACTATTGCTGTTGTTTCTATTTGATACCATTTTGTGAATTTAACGTCACTGAATACATTACAGCAAATGTTGGATTCTCTCGGTCCGAAGGTGAACTTGCCACTGTTCCGCCCTCCGGTTTTCACTTCACAGCAAGGCCAACAGGTAAATATGCTTAGTCTATTCGTTACTTTTCTCGACAAGCCCAATTCGAATCATATGTTAACTTGATCTCAACATTAGCCACCTCAGGCATGGACGCTACCTCAGGGCCCGCAGGCATGGATGCTACCTCAGGCCCTGCAAGGATCTAGGGGGTAGCCGGCAAAACAAGCCTCGCAGATAGCACCACAGGGCTCGCAGATGCCACCACAGGGCTTTCAGCCACCTATGGGGTGGATGCAACAGGGTCCTTACTGGGTACCAGGTCCGGGTCCCAACTATGACCCTTGGATTCGACCACTTCTGGGTCCGCAGGTATGAGCACTACATTGAGCTAAGTAACTTAAGTAACGCTATTGGACTATATCTGGATATCTGGTCTTGAGTCGAGTAGTTTCATCATATTGATGTAGATAGCATGTTCCACATATTTCTGATATAGTTCACCTGTAGTTTAGCTTAACTTGAAGTACCTTTTAACTCATGACTTGACCTTTTAACTTGAATTGAGTCTTGTTCAATACGAAATGTGTTATTTCAAATACATTTAGCCAATGTCATCTATTTCGTTCGGTCTTGAATTTTGTCGTTTCACCATATTGATGTAGATAACATGTTCCATATATTTGTGACTTGACCTTCTTCACATTGCACTATTGACTCTTGTTTCGTTCATTTATTTGCACTTGTGATATATATGACTTACATTGCGCTATTGATATATACTTGTGGCCAATGACATCTGTTTCGTTCATTTGCAGGTATCAGGCTCACATCCCGGCAACGTGACTCCAGAGGCAGAGGTTGACCCCAATGAGTATCTGCGCAGTTCAGGCGGAGGATCTAAAAGCGGTCACAACTCCAACAATCCATAATCGTAAGGGCGTCGAAAGTGTTGAGAAGCAATAACATTTGGGTGTGTTCGACCTCTATTTCTTTTGTTGGTCATGTATGTTTGAACTATGTTGGACTGGACTATGTTTGTGATGGATTTGAGGAATGATGATGGACTTCTGTCTGACTTGTGTGTGATATTGTTGGAATGATGATGAACTTTATATATTTGAGACAGATGAATGATGGATGTGGTTTGATATATTATGCTGTAGTGAATTCTGGTGTATTGTGATTTCTATTGTATATTTTTGTTGTATATTGTATGTTGTGATTTCTGGATGGAAATGGAAAAAAGACCTTGTTTTGAGGCGGGGGTATGCTTTTTCGTGGGCCGGCTGACGAAAAAACAGGCCCACGAAAAATTTTGGCTGGCACGCATGGTTTTTCGTCGGCCAGAAGATGGCCCACAAAAAACCTCTGCCCACGAAAATAGCTTTTTCGTCGGCCTCGACAGGGCCCACAAAAAAGCCTTTTTCGTCGGCCTCTCAGGGCCCACGAAAAACCTTTTTCGTCGGCTCAGCAGGCCCAAGAAAAAATAGTTTTTTCGTCGGCCGTCAGCAAAGCCTGCGAAAAAGCTATTTTTTCATGGGGGCCCACGAAAAAATTCGCACTTTTTCGTGGGACTTTTTTTCGTTGGATTTTTTCGTCGGCCGGCTTATGAAAAACTACCTTTTTCGTGGATTATTTGCCTTTTTCGTGGGTTTTTGGCCCATGAAAAATTACCGGACTTCCTGTAGTGTGATGGTGCACACTCAAAGAAATGGGCTCAGATCACAAATGCTTTCCTGAATCATGCATTCGCGGGGCCAGCTCGCGTAGTATTTTGTCTATGTTGTCTTTGTGCAAACTGTGAGTACCATCGTAAAGAACAAGTACAAGAACACCTTTGTAAGTATGGGTTCATGCCTGACTATATGGTGTGTAGCAAGCACGGAGAAGGCAGAGAGCGGCCCATTAAAAGAGATAACAACAACAACAATCATGATAGGATACATGAGATGCTGAATGTCCTTGGTAGGCAATTTGATGTTGGTCCTGAAGCTAAGGAGAGAACCCTACCGAAGGGGGTGGAAAAATTCTATAGGCTGCTCGCTGCATCTGATGAGTTACTGCATGAATCGACTGAAGTTAACTGTGTTGGAGGAGGTGACACGTCTGATGTCTATGAAGGCCAAGTTCAACTTTTCAAATGAATGCCACAACTTCATAGTCAAACTGATAGATGATATTCTTCCGCCGAACCATATGATGCCAACGGACATGTACCAATAAAAAAATGTTGAAGGGTCTCGGAATGAGCTACGAGACGATTGACGTGTGTGAGAATAACTGCATGTTGTTCAGGAAGAATGGTGATGAAAAGTTGAGTCATTGCAAACATTGTGGTAAGTCGAGATATGTTGAGGTGTTAAACGAGGAGGGAGAATCGGTGACTACAGAAGTTCCGGTTAAACAACTTCGTCGCATGCCCATGACTGAAAGGTTCAAACGGTTGTACATGTCTAAAGAGACAACGCATCCTATGAGGTGGTCGAAGGAGGGAGAACGCGAGCATAATGACGATATAATGATACACCCATCTGATGGCAAGGCCTGGCATGCCTTGGACTGCTTCGATCTAGAATTTGTAAGTGACCCTAAGAGTATTCGCTTTGGGTTGTCGATGGATGGTTTCACTCCTTTTAGTATCGGTGCTGCTCCATACTCGTGTTGGCCTATTTTCATTGTGCCATACAATCTGCCTCCCGAGTTGTGCATGAAAGAGGGGTTTGTATTCGTTGCCATGGTTATTCCAGGTCCTCAATATCCAGGGAAGAATATCAATGTCTTCATGGAACCGTTAATTGATGAACTAAAAGAGTTCTGGATAGGGGTGGAGGCATATGATGTTGTTGCTAACGAAAAATTTACGTTACGTGCCGCATATCTGTTTTCATTCCATGATTTGCTGGCATATGGAATTTGGTTTGGCTGGTGTGTCCATGGCCGCATGTGTTGTCCTGTATGTATGGCAGACACTGATGCGTTCATTCTAAAACAGGGCGGCAAAGTATCTTTCTTTGATTGCCATCGACGTGAGCTTCTATCTCGGCATGACTACAGATTTGATACAGTTTCTATTCGAAAGGGAAAGACCATTACAAAACGATGACCATCAAAACGATCGAAAGGAGAACAAATAGTGGAATGGTTTGATGAGCTCGTGGATGACGATGATGGTGGGTTCTTGGGTTACGGTGAAGAGCACAACTGGACTCATAAGTCTTTCCTTTGGGAGCTTCCTTATGCAAAAGCATTGATTCTACCTTACAACATCGATTTGATGCACTAGGAGCGTAATGTTGTTGAAAGCGTCATAAGTATGTGTTTCGACACGGATAAAACAAAGACAATGTGAAGGCTAGAAAAGACTTAGCTGAGATATGTGATTGGCCTTGGCTAGAGATCCAAATTAATTCAAATGGAAAGGAGAGTAGGCCACGAGCTCCATATTGTCTAAAGCCGGAAGATAGGAAACATATATTGCAGTGGTTGCAAACCTTGAAGTTTCCTGATCGCTATGCAGCCAACATAAAACGGGCAGTAAATGTCAGCACTGGTAAGCTCAATAGGTTAAAAAGCCATGATTATCATATTCTCATGGAGAGGCTTTTACCAGTAATGTTCCATGGCTATTTTGATGATGAGTTATGGAAACTGTTCATAGAACTGAGTTACTTCTACAGGCAGTTATGTGCAGAGGTAATGTCAAAGAAGTTGATGCGTGAGTGAGAAAAGGGAATTCCGGTTCTTCCATGCAAAATGGAAAAAAATTTCCAACCTGGTTTCTTCAATGTGATGCAGCATCTGCTAGTGCATTTGCCATGGGAGGCGTTGGTTGGAGGCCCTGTCCAATTTAGGTGGATGTATCCTGCAGAAAGAGAATGCAAAAAGCTTAGGGCAATGGTACGCAACAAGGCAAGGGTAGAGGCCTGTATCGCTGAGACATTTGCAATTGAAAGAGATATCCAACTTCTCAAGCAAGTATTTTGTGGAGAAACATAATGTGAATGCGCCTTCGATGCGGTACCATACCGTATCGGAACCACCCAATAGCGAGCTAAAGATCTTCAAATGGAAGGGTAAAAGTGTTGGGGCTTCAAGTCATCATCATGTGGACTATGCCGAGCGCAACTCGACAATGTTGTATATGTTCACCAACATGGAAGAAGTGCAGCAATATTTTCCATAAGTGATGATGTCAATATATTAGGATTTCCACAATTTAGTGAAGTATGTATTATAACATAGCTAACAAATGATGCAGAGTGTTCGACAATGAATACTGGAAATCCTCTAGACAACCTACACAGAAGCAACTTGATAACCTCCGTTTTCGTGGGTCAAAACATGCGCCATGCTTTGTGTAGTGGTTTTACCAATATGTAATTTCCAACTCCCATCTCTTACGTCAAACTACTCGTAATAATGATTCATATACCTTACACATACTTTACATGTAGGCGATGAACCATAAGGAAATACCACAAGATCTACGTCAACTATCAAGTGGTGATATGATGGCTAAGAACTTCAGTCGGTATGATATCAATGGATTTCGTTTCTGAACAGCAAAATTAGAAGCGAACCGTCCACTTGTAGCCACTTGCAACAGTGGAGTAGTCACTATGGCGTCCGATGCAAATGAGATCACTCTTGAATACTACGGTGTGATCCAAAACATAATTGAGTACACATTTGGAGGCCCGAAAGTACTCAAGGTTGTATTCTTCGATTGTCTATGGTTTGATCCACGCAATGGCACGCGCGTAGATAAATTCGGGATGGTGGAGGTGAAGCACAGCTCCCAGTTTCAAGGACAATACAGTAACATTATGCTTGCACATCAGGTGGAGCAAGTGTACTACATGACATATCCACACCCTAGTATGAAGTCTTGGTGGGTTGCATGTAAAGTTAACACTCAATTCTATCCTCCCGATGATGTCAATGAGCTCCAAAGCAATATAGGAGATGATGTTGCTGATGTGTATCAAGAAGAAGATGTAGGAGACTGACTTTCCAATATCTAATGAGGCACGTCTCAATCAATTAGGTGCAGATGTCATGGACCTAATAGATGAAGAACCATGGTCCTTCTAGTAGAAAATGTAGAAGGTCTCTAAGGATTCAATAGATTCAAGAATGTCTTAATGCAATTCGAGTCCAAGATGCAACGGATGATGCCGAGGGATTTTGACAACTATAATGTAGTTCATTTATGTATAACCATTTATGTTATTTCATAATGTTATCTCATGTATGCTTTCTTATACTAACAAACTCTATTTGTTCTGTACAGATGTTACGACATGCGAAGAAAGCGTTTTCTAAGGCGAGGTCAAGGAAAGGGTTCTGATGGAGGATCGTCCTCAGTTGGGAGCATGTTTCAGGGGACTGTGCAGAGTAGGCAGCGGCAGCAGCAGCAGCTCCTTGGGTGTATGGAGGAGTGTGCACGAAAGCAGGCGGAAGAGCAGCAGGCGGAGGAGCAGCAGGCAGAGTTGGAGCTGCAGGCGGAGTTGGAGCAGCAAGTTGAGTTGGAGTAGAAGGAGGAGCAATAGGCGGAGGGGCAGATGGAGGTAGATGCCGAGGAGGAGGCTCGAGCAGATGCGGAGTTCGCTGCATCACATGCAACTGACCCTGTGATGGATGGAGTATAGACTGGCGGGTCTTCTTCATGGCACAATTAGGTATGAGTCATACTAATTGTCTCGTATTCGACTTCCACATGTACTATGCAAGTGTTATGTGATCTAATCTATAAATTCTTTTTTACATGCTAGGTTTTGAAAGACCATCTCCATCCGACCGCAATGTAACCCTGCGGATAGGTCGGTGATTGTGCCGGTAGGAGACAGGTATCAATTGCTGATGTCATGTATTTAGGTAATACTAATTTCTTATTATATATACATATTAATGTGATTTAATGTCTTTGATTGCAGGAGTTGAAGAGAGGTGGGTTGGTCAGGGGTAGACCACCGTACACCGGTTAACTCGGCATTGGGTGCCTTCTGCCTCTTCTACTACCCTGGCATGGTCACCCTGCCCAACGGGGATCGAGTAGCGGCCCACAAGTGGCAACATTGGGGGCTCAAGGAGCATGTGGATGGAGATGGTTAGAATGTGGGTGTAGGCACCAGGTCAGGGCGTTGTATGGAAAGGTTTTTAGGGTGAGTTGGCTAGAGTAACAATTCGGTTGTTCATGGAAATTATGCTTTCGACAATGATGAACTTGACATCATGTTATAACGCAGGAACTATACTGCTTGGATGGCGAAGGCGACTATGAAAGGGAGAAAATGGCCAAATGAGTGTTCCAAAGGGCAGCCACGAAAGTCGTCAGGGACTTCTTCAGTAATGCTCGTATCCAGGCGATAGTGAATTTCCATAAGAAGGTCAAGAATATCAATTTGAAAAGGCACCAGAAGTGAAGAAAATGCACCTTGAAGCAGAAGAGTTGATTCAAGGATAGGATGATTAGATCAAGAAGGATCCCGAAGCTTGGAGGTGGATCTGCCACCATTGGGCAGGAAGTGACTTCCAGGGGGCATCAGATAGAAATCGAGGTAATAGAACCAGTAAACCAAAGATGCAAAGGTTCGGAGCAAATGGGTTCATTGGCAAAGAACAACGCATGGTATGTATGCATGTTACCACCTTAAAATTTGATAAAAGTCAATGTCATTAACTTTGCATTGTAGGAGGCTGAAAATGGCGGTGTTCACCCAAGCTTTGTGGAAGTCTTTATTAGAGGTCACCAAGGCTAAGATCCGGAGAATATAGAGGTTTTGTGCGATGAGCAAGTAACCGAGAAGCTTGTAAGTATATTAAATGTAGTGAACATCGACTGACAACTGCATATATAGTAATGACTCTGTTTTGCAGGCGAAGTACAAGGAACAGCCAATCCAACGCCATGGACAGGACTATGATTGGAGGGGCGCCCCACCAGATGTTGAAGCCATATACCACGCCGGCGGTGGGTTACGCCATGGCAGGTATGTAAATCTCAGAATTTGAAGATAGTTCAATGTCTTGTGTTACTAGTTGTAAAACCATTGGCGACTAATGTTCATAGGTGAGGGTTGGGTGATGGTGCCTTGGAGTACGATCGTATTCCAAGGCGGCAAGGGACAGGCCAAGGGAGCTCTCTCGGGACGTCGAGAGCCTAGCAAGAAGCTCAAGAGAAAACTCGTATACTTGAAGAGGGAACTTGTAGGCTTCGAGAAGACAATGATTACATGAAAATGTATCTTGTGGTACGAACTATAACATGTTCTGTAGACAATGCTATACTATTTTACATTTGATTGTGATCTAAGTAATAAATCTTGAACAGGAATTGTCTCAGAGGCTTCGATCTAATGTCTCGGAGTTTCGACCTCCACAACTCTCCCCACAGGTAAATTCCGGTTGTATCAGTTAGTGCCTCTGAACCATCTAATCTATTGATGTACATGTTTACTAGGTTCCACCTAACTACTTCAGCACTCCTACCACCCAAGGACCACCACTTGGAGATGCTCAAGGTTCTCAGACTCCTTCTAACTAGATAGTCCCCTCTGGCCAATCCCCCCGTGTTGGAGATGCCACCCAGGTAAACAATTCGCTTTATTTGGGTTACTATGACTTAAGCATATCTATTTAAGTTCTTTAATATATATGCATATCTATTTATTTGAGTTGCAGGGGTCCCAGCCTCAACAATGAATGTATCATACCCACGGACTGCCCTTTGGAGATTCTACTCAGGTTAAAATGCTTAAACATCTTTTATCTAACTAACCAAGTTAAAATGGTAACGGATGATGCTTGAACATCTTATTTATGCTATATATTGTCAACCAGGGATGGCAACCTCCGCAGTGGATGTACCCTAGTCATCCAATGATGATGTATCATGGGCAGCCAATGTTTCACCTTGCTGGCCAGCAGCCCTACTTCGTGCTGTGGCGTTCCATACCTCCACCGACAACACCGTCGGTATGTAAACATGTCCAAGTTATCTAATAGGAAACCAAACAAACATATGAAACTTATGTACTATTTTGAACAGACACGGGTTACATTCAATGACTTAGTTGAATTGTTGACTTATTAGTTGTACCTAAGTTTACCTCAAATTGTCACCTTGAGATTACCTTGACTTTGCCTTTTTAACTTGAATTTAGGTAAAGTATGCCGTTTTGGCCAAATTTATGTTAAGTGTGACCTATATACATATATAGTTGGAATCTAGGTTAAGTTTTCCATTTTAAGTAAAATTTGGGTTAAGTTTGACACATATATGTAGGTCAATATCATGCTAAGTTTGTCATTTGAAGTCAAATTTAGGTTTAGTTTGCAATTTTAAGTCAAATTTAAGTTTACTTTACCATTTTCGTCAAATGTAGGATAAATTTGCAATTTTAAGCCAAGTTGCGATACAGTAGTTGCAGGGTTCTACTTCCCGTGCCCCAGTCACAAAATCATGAAGACGTGGATGGCTTCCTCAACCAATCCGGCGGTGGCGGCGGAGGTAGCGGTCACAACTCAAACCATCCAAATGATGAGGCTAGCTAGGTTTGAGCTAGAGGACTTTGCATGCATGTGATGAACTTTGTACGGTGGTTTCCATGTACCCCAATTTGGACTTCATATTATTGCCTGTACTTTGCATGTGGGACTCGAATTTGTTTGTGTTGGACTAAAGACTTTACATCTGTGAGACTTGATGAGCTATTGATGATTTCTGTGTGGTTTGATATATATATGTGCCTGTGATTCTCTGGAATTATGTTTGTAATTTTCTAGAATTTCTGGTGGCTACGGCAGGGAAATGCAAAAAAAAAAAACAAGTTAAGTTGCCGAACGAACTTAACTAGCGCGAAACCAACTAAGTACGTCGGCCGAATGTGGCCCACGAACTTAGTTTTAGTTCGTCGGGCGTCGTGGAGCCGACGAACTTAATGGCGCCACCCTGATCAGAACCAACGAACTTAAACTAATAATTTCGTGGAGTTAAGAACGACGGATAAGTTCGACGATTGGCCGACAAACTTATGCTAAGTTCGTGGGTATAGACCTAAATTAGTGGGTTTCTGGCCGACGAATTTTAGCTAGATTCTTGTAGTGACTTGCAGAAAAATATTTTAACATTCCTTGCCTTAACACTATTATCTCTATACCTTGCGCAGCATGCCCCTAGCCAGCCTTACCAGGGAGAAAAGCCGAGCTGCTAAGAATCGAAACACCTGCGAAAGAAAAATAGGTAA
The DNA here is from genome assembly GCA_030272315.1 of Paspalum vaginatum. NCBI lineage: Eukaryota > Viridiplantae > Streptophyta > Magnoliopsida > Poales > Poaceae > Paspalum > Paspalum vaginatum. Next base: position 21,362,965 of record CM059017.1, read on the forward strand.
CTTGCCAATACTTCGGACCAATGCTGTACAGAGCTACATGTAGATTAAGTTTCCGCCCAAGTGGCTAATGCATATGACATTCTTGCAGGAGTTGCAGGAGATGGATAACTGTAATTCCTTCTACCGTCTGAACAACGTCAACTAATCGTTGTTCAACTAATCAGACACTCCTTTTGGAAAAAACGACTATGTAGCCAAAAAATTCTTGACATTAAACGGTGTGCTACCCATACCCTATTTATGTACTGTTAAATCTCCATGATATAATCCTGGGGCCTCCTCAACACCAACTAAGCAGACCCATTTTCTAGACAAAAGTATGCAGCTGTAAGACTATTTGGATCAATCTATGTAGTACTTATTCGTATCCACGTACTATCAGACTATCGTATCCAACAAGACTCCTGCTATATGTCCATTGTTCACTGTGACTAGACCGGTCAACTACGTCCTCACCCTGCCTCTTATTTCATTTCACAAACCATGATGAAACTACAAATATCAGAATTATCGTACAATATAGCTACTGCGTTACCCGTGCATATTGATACTGATACATACAGACATTCTCAACACTGTACATAACACTTGATCAAAAATCAGTACCAGATTATTGTCAACAAAGCTCTTGCTCTCAAAAGAATCTACCAACATGTTACTAGATTAGTCATGTTCTCACAGGATACTACAAACACGATTCCCAACCATTCACCCACGCGTGAAGAAAACGCGAACAGTACAGAGAGCCCAAAGAAAGCACCATCAGCACACCCACAAATGTGAATCGGCCCATCACAACGGCTCAGAAAAAAAAGCCCAGAGACAACGACATAGCCTGCCAACTGGAGACGGAAGTAGAGGCCCAGAAAAAAGCTCATCACCAGTTCATCCTTTGAATATATTAACAATATACGTATTTCCATAGTCTTAATACTGGAACGCAATTATCTTAAAAAAGGAAACTAAGCATCCCATATAATCGCAACCTCCTGCAGGGGCGCAGCGTCAGCGCGCCCCCTTACCTAGTGTCAATCAAATCCAGCGGCTCCTACTGTTTTCTCAACATTCACTGCATTCTTTTTCAACGGCCACCACACACTGTAGTCTGCCTTATATTTTACCAACGTCGGTAACGGCAGATGGATAACCCCGGTCAAGTTACTTGCCGTTACCCCCAAGTAAAAGCTATATCCAAAAATCATTACTGTGGCGCATAAGTTTCTTACACTATAAATAGCATGCCATGATACGATCACTTACCATACCAAGCTCAAGTCACTTTCGTCTACTTTCATATGCATTTCACGTACACACACTTACACCTTATACATATACACTTAGCATCCCACGTACACACATACACTATATATATCCAAGTACACCACATATAGATTTATTAGTGCTAATCTTAATAGTTAGTATACTGCTTGTATACTATAGCAAAGCCACGTTTCTAGTATAGTGTGGATATTCCGTCAAGATATATTTTGGTTTTCTAGCGTCGATTTAGCCGGATTTCTACTTCAGACAAGGCCTTATATTGATTGTCGACCAGTATTGGTTTTTCTTAATAAGAGGCAAGCTGCGTTTACATCCTAATTATTTTGTTAAGTCATATATCTATTTTTATACTACATTTTTATTATCGGACTGTTACGTACTTAATTCTTGAAGTTGCATTGCTTGTTTATTTTCACGATTTAATTTAATATTATGTTCTATTTTACTCTAAATATATTTTGTTCAACTATTCAAAACTAAATATTGTCAATCACTAGTTTGGTAATTTTACCATCAGAGTGGTAGTGACGTGGAAATCGATACTATTTGTAGCCAAGAATGATTGGTGAAAGATCTAGTCATGATGCCGAACGGTTATTGAAAGACATAACATGTATTTTATTCACCTATATAGTGTAGCACGTGCAACTAAAAGTACCAATTATGATTATCCACAAGAAAGCTCTAATTTACGATATGATCTCTCCAAAGTTTAAAAATAAGAAAAATAATATAAGTTATAAATATAGTTATTTATGAAGATTATTATTCAGTTATTTCTGGCTGAGTATTTTATACTCATACTTGCTTTGGGTGTTATTTAACGCAGAATCAGAAGTACACGTTGAAGGCATTGCCAACTAGGATAAAGACCGGGGGAGTTATGGGTGAAACTACATATATAATATAGGTTATATTTTTGTTGTAAATAAATAAATAAATTGTACTTATAATTTTGTATAATACAACAGTTTGATATGAATAAAGCTTCCGCTAGTTACTCTGTATACCACTGGATTTATTGATGTAAATTTTTATTGTGAACAAAGTTACGGGTTACTAATCCATAATTATGTGGCGGCTGTCATGTGGGCCCGGTTTGGGGGCGTGATAGGTAAGTGGTACCAGAGCTGTAGGTGATATGGTTTGGGAAACCTTTAGAAAAATGTGCGATGCATTTTACTTATAAGCTAAGCATTTTAGTTTTCTAATTTATGTAGATTTCGTTAATCATTAGTAATAAATTTTCAATTGTTATTCCTTCCGTAGATGGCAAACGGTTTATACAGTTGATTTTAAATAGTTATTGGAGATTATCACTGCTGACATTGGTTTTTCAGTTCCATATTTTGGTTGTACTCAAAATGAAAATAACTTTAATGCTTTTCTTTAAGTTCAATATCGGCCGAGAACCACTCCGTTAGATCATCATTTTCATATCTTCATTGGAACGTACACTTTTGAGTCCGAAGCAAACAGCTTCCCTTGCCGCTATCCGTGATATGTGCCATCATTTACCGGTCCATTTAGATGATCTTCACTATAGCGAAGTTTTGAAACTACGAAATGTTGTGGCATTATATGACTCATGTACTCAAAATCTTCAGGAAAATCTTATTTCTATTGATAACTATGTTAATAATGTTTAAGAATGGCGTGCGCATATTAGCGAGAAAGGTGCTCAAGTTGCACAAGATGTATGTGAGCTTTATCAAATCCTTGAGCAACCAAACATTTTGCCATCGGATTTGGAGAATTCAGTCTCGGTAAATTTAACAGATAATTCTGACATCGGGGATGACTATATACAACCCTCGAACATTATTAATATCCAGAATGAATAAGAGGATCATGAGAAAGTTTTGTTTGACCTAAATGGCTAATGGTGTGTTTGTTAGTAAAAAAAGAAAGAGAGGAGAAAAGTCTTCACGAATAGGAGTTTTGATTATTTATACCTCTTTGTGTTTCTATATGCCATAGCAAGAGAGAAAAATTTTTGTTGTATGATGCCTCTCTCTAAATGTGATATTTTACTTTGTATATATCTAGTTTTGTATAATATTGTAAATTATTTATATTTTTCTTTGTCACCAAAACTTATAATTTTATAACACTAAAATTAGATGGCCCAAGAATAGTCCACCGGCAATAGTAAGGACAAAACAACCAAAATGTCTAGTCAACACACAACAACTGAACATGAAATCTCAAATTTTCTTGAAAATTTACCTGTGGAAAATAGCACAAATAACCAAAATGCTGATAACAATGTTGGAAAAGTAGCAATAGACACAACAACAACAAACTACATTAATTCAGCAACTTAGCCAGCAAATTCCTCGAGTGGATGAAAATTCTAGAGAACATCGCAATCACAAGGCAGATTTTCACCGTCTTAAACCCCCTGTGTTCACTGACACAACAAACCCACTTATTGCAGAAATTTGGATAACAGATATAGAAAAATGTTTTGATGGTGTGAAATGTTCAGATATGGAAAATGTTGCATATGCTACCTTCGTGCTGAGAGAAGGAGCATTTGATTGGTGGAATGCTTATAGAACCTCAAAGTACAAACCTCACATGGCAAATATTTAAGAAAGCTTTTTATCAAAAGTATTTCCCAAGTAGCATACTAAGACAAAAGGAAAGAGAATTCATTGATCTCAAACAAGGTAACAAAATGGTAGCTGAGTATGAATTGAACTTTCAAAAGGTTATCAAATATGCTGCAGAGTTTGCTCATAATAAAACTAAGAAGGCACACAGGTTTGAGGAGCGACTAAATCCCATAATTCATGGTCGCATCAAAGTTTTTGAGCTCGACATTCGTCATGAAGAAGTGAATAAAGAATATATTACAGAACAATCTTATCAAGATGAATGGGCTGCTTGTGAAGCAAAACGAACGTAATGTGCACAAAAGTATCAAGGATCCAACGAAGAAAACAAATTCAAAAAGCTAAGGACTCTTGGACAATTCAATGATATAAAACAAATCAAAGTTTCACTTACCCAAAGTGTAAGATTTGTCGAGGGAATCATTTTACACGACAATGTAAATATAGTCAAGGTAGATGCTTTGGATGCGGCCAAGAACGACATCAATATTCTGAGTGCCCTAACTCAAGGACATCAATAACCATGCATCAATCCAAAACCCAAAACCAGTAGGGTTAACAGCCCCTCAAAAAGGTGTGTACCTACCAACACTTTCAATAACGCAACAAGATACAAAAGGGAAAGCTAAAGGAAGTAATCAAGCTCGAGTATGCAACTTAACCATGAATAATGCCGAAGCAACGAATGACATGCTAACAGGTATACTTCCTATTGCCTCTCACTACGGAATAGTACTTTTTGACTTTGGAGCATCACATTCATTCATATCAGAAAATCTTGTTGATAAACATAACCTATACCGTAAGTAACTCTCTGCGGAAATTGAAGTTGAAACCCCTATGATAACGACCACTTCAAGATATATGTATAAATCATGTCTAGTAGAAATAGAAAGAAGGAAGTCTCTTGCCGACCTTGTGGTACTAAGGATGGAAGAATTCGATGCTATTATAGGCATGGATTGGCTATCTAAGCAATGGGCATTCATTGATTGTGATAGAAAAAGGGTAAAACTTAGACCACCAGATCATCCTGAAATTGTATATCAGGAAACAAGGAGATAGCTAATCTCACCGCCATTAATATTGAGGCAAAGAAAAAGGATATAAAGGATATTCCTATAGTAAGAGAGTACATGGATGTATTTCCTGATGAGTTACCTGGAATACCACCCCATTGAGAAATAGAGTTTGGTATTGGTTTAATTCTTGGAACAAGTCCAGTTGCCATGCCACCATATAGAATGGCTCCAATTGAAATGCAAGAGTTAAAGCAACAACTTGCAAAATTGGAAATAAAGAATTTATACAATCTAGCATATCACCATGGGGAGCTCATGTACTCTTCGTAAAGAAGAAAGATGGTAGTCTACGACTTTGTGTATATTATCGAGAGTTAAATAAAGTGACCATCAAAAATAAATATCCATTGCCAAGAATCGATGATCTGTTTGATCAACTTCAAGGAGCCAAGGTATTTTCTAAAATAGATTTACAACCTGCGTCTCATCAATTGAAAATAAAAGGTGAAGATATTCACAAAACTGCATTTCGAACAAGATATGGACACTAAGAATATTTGGTAATGCTTTTTGGGTTAACAAATGCTCCACCGGCTTTTATGGATTTAGTGAACCAAGTTTTCGAACCATGCCTGGATCACTTTGTAAATTGTGCTCATTAATGACTGTCACACCTAGTTTTAGGAAGAAAACCAAGTGCTAACTATGTATGTGCCAGGATCCGTTCAACCACATACACGGTATAAACAAATGTAATAACGCAACTAGTACTTTAACTTAAGAGCATAACCAAGTATTACAGACCATAAATGTCTTTAACGACAACCAATAGTCTTAACGAGACGAATAACCCAAACGATAGCGGAAGACGACCATGCTCCACAGGTTACTGACGGGTGGCACACCAGCCTAGAACTCGTCGTAGTCTTGGAACTCCTAGTTAGGATCACCGCAACTCCCTTCTGGATCTGAGTAGCGGTTGCAATGGATGCAATGTATTATAAAACAAAGAAACGAGTGAGTACATTCCGTACCCAGCAAGTATCCCGTTTAGGATAAAAGTACACTGGCTTTATAGTGGACAGACACAGCGGTTGCTTTTAGTTAGTCAAATTTTAATTACTAACAGTAATTAGCATATACCCATCCCTTAGCTGAAATAGCATAAAAACAATAAAGCATCTGAATGTAAATCATCACCATAACCATTGTCATCACCACCGCCTTGTTTATCACCATAACCATTATAATTCATTGTCTTTAAAAACTCTAATCTGTGAGGTTCTAAGCTGCTCATAACTGTGAGCACGGCTGATATACCAGTTTTAAACATTATCAAGAGGTTGTAAATCTTTACCCACAAGTCATGATTCCCATTTGCCCGAGGTTTGCAAAGCCCCATTTCTTCACTATCCTTTGATGAATCGGCAGGGTTTCATTATGTGACCTTTACAAAGAATTCCTATAGTGTAGCCGTCCGTTCCAGATTTCCGTTACCAGGCGTAAAAGTTCTCTCCCGAAGGGTGACGGAAAAAAACCAAATAAACCAAATTGCACCCATTTAGAAGAGCGAGTCTTATACCCAGCAACGCCCCCCTTACGCCATCTTTCAAGTAAGCAAACCACCCGCTCTAGTCCATCTAATTAATCAGTCAAGGACGTCCCATTCCATGTCTTGTGGTTTCCATTCCATCTTTTGTGGTTGTACTGTTTTACTAGGTGGTCGCTCAGCGAACCGATCCTTATAGCGGGGCAATTGAGCAAACCCACAAAATATGCTCAAATCCTCATGTTGCTAATTAACCAAACTTTTATAATCAGTTCATCATTAAGTAATCAAGAGTAGCAACATGAATAAGATTTGTTGAGCGTTGACATTAAATTAAACATCACAGCCGTCCCATATGATGGAATATCGACAGAAAAATAAGTGACTAGTCATCCTTAGGTTGAGCATGCTTGGTTGTGCGATAAAATAAGTTTTTAATATGAATAGGACATAGGTCAAAGAATACTTGCCTACCTCAGCAAAAACTTACTCAGGAGCTCCCCAAGATTGATTTTCAGCAAACACAGGCGGTTCGTTTCCTACACGTTACACACGTACAAGCAATAAGCATATCACGACTAAAATAGTACATCAAACATAAAAAACAGAGACAAAAACGTATTTAAAATTAATCTACATTTTACTATGATTCCGTAGGTTCAAGAATTGCTCAAATCGGATTTATAATGCAAAAGATATGTATAAAATGAGGTAAAGGCTTAAACTAAACAAGAATTGAATCTACAGATTCGCGAATACCAGGGACCTTAAACCAACAGATCTAGACTGTGGGATAATTAGAGACAAGCGCATGAGCTATTTTGCAAGGATTCCTCGCTGACCGGTATTGACTTCGGCTTGCGCGTTATGTGGGCCATCGGATCTCGATCGGACGGTTAGGAATAAATCGGGGAGAGAGAGAGAGACGCCGGCGACGGGCTTTGCTGGCGAGGCGCGTTGGGCGCGGCGGCGGCTTGCCGGAGCTCGGCGGTTTCGAGGCTCCGGTGGCGCAGAGATATCGGGGAAGGGCGCGTGAGCTAGCAGGGCTGCAGCCAAGCGGGCAGGGCAATGCAAGCGGCGGAGCGGGCACCGGCGGCGCACAACGACGGGGTGGTGCGGCGGCACATCTCTAGCGAGCCATCGCCGACGATTTGAGCCACGATTGAGGGCGCGCACAGGCTGGATAGCATCCTCACCTCGGTGCGAAGCTACGGTCATAGACGGTCTGGACGGAGAGGTAGGGACAGCGGACGTCGACGAACTGCAGCGGACTGTGCAAGAAACGTCGGCGCGGGTGAGCGAAAATTCGATGAACAGAGACGAATTAGAGGCCGTGATCGAACGGATAGACACCCTACCTAGCGGAAAAAGGACGTCAACGAGGCCCGTCGATGGTGGTGACCTGTAGGTGCTGGACTCCGGCTACGAACTGGGTGACAGCGCGCAAGAGCTAGGGTACAGGGCGGCTGCTAGGGTTTGGAAGGGGGCACGATCGTCGGTGTCGACACCCTTTATAGGCGTCGAGTCCGTGACTTGTGGACGGGGCAAGGAGATATGGCAAGGGGCGAGTCCATCCCGGCTCGGATTGTGTCCGCGGTGGAGTTTCTTCGTACGCGAACTGGGCAACAGGGCAAACAAGCAGGGCGCAGGGGTGGAGGTGACAAGTGGCCCCCATATGACAGTGAAGAAGTGAAAGGCTGGTACGAGCAAGCTGCTCCCAGGCTGCTGCTACGCTGCACTAACGATGGGTTAAAGCAAAACGAGAGGGACAGCACACCATCTTGCTGCTTGAGCCGAGAGTGAAGGAAGAAAAGAAAAGAAGAAAAGAAGGTTTCTAGGATATTTGCAGAGGATGAAATAATTATTTGTAGGAAGTAAATGAATTCAAGTTCAAAACCAAAAATTCCAAAGCACACAAAAAATTATGCAGCGGCATGGATGCATCAAACAAATAATACCTATGGTTTATTTTTCTTGAGTGATTAGAAAATGCATAAATTCTTATGGTGCCATGCGTAAACATACAACTCTATGCGAATTAAATTAGTTGTCAAAGGATTTTCTGGTACCAAAAATTAGGGTGTTACAAACCTACCCCCATTAAAGAAATCTTGCCCCGAGATTTTAGGGTTGGCTAGCAAAGAGTTCCGCGTAACGTACTCTAAGATCATCCTCTCTTTCCCATGTAGCCTCTGCTACCAAATGATGACTCCATTTAACCTTGCACATTTTTATTACTCTCTTTTTGGGAACCCTCTCTGCTGTTTCTAAAATCTGAACTGGATACTCTGTGTAAGTCAAATCATCTTGCACATTAAGATCATCCATCTGCAACTGTTCCTCAGGTACCCTCAAACACTTTTTCAGTTGTGACACATGGAATACATCATGCACACCTCATAGTCCGTCAGGCAATTCTAGCTGATACGCAACTTCCCCTTTTCGTTCAATTATCTTAAAAAGGCTGATATACCGCGGTGCTAATTTTCCTTTTACTTTGAATGTGCGTAGGCCCCGTATAGGTGACAATTTTAGATACACGTAATCTCCCACTGCAAATTCAAGATCCCTACGGCGATGGTCTGCATAACTCTTCTGTCTGGTTTGAACAATCCTCAAATTTTCCTTTACTATCCGCACCTGTCGTTCTGCATCCTCTATAATTTCTGGACCGAAAATTTGCTTCTCACATGGGCTGGTCCCAGTGTAGCGGTGTTCTGCACCGCCTGCCGTACAAAGCATGAAAAGGCAACATCTTGATACTAGCTTGATAACTATTGTTGTAGGAAAATTCGGCATACAGCAAAATCTTATCCTAGCTAGTTTCATACTGTAATGCACAGGCTCTCAACATGTCTTCTAATATCTGGTTGGTTCTTTCCGTCTGTCCATCAGTCTGCGGATGACAGGCCAAACTGAAATTTATTTTAGTGTCCATTGACTCATGCAAACGCTTCCAAAAGTGTGAGGTAAATTGAGTTCCCCTATCAGACACAATCTTTTTAGGAACTCCATGCAAGCACACAACCCTGGACATGTACAGCTCAGCCAATCTAGCTCCTGTATAAGTTGTCTTCACAGGAATAAAGTGAGCGACCTTGGTTAATCTATCTACTACGACCCATATAGAATCAAAACCACTTTGAGTACACGGCAAACCGATGATGAAATCCATACCAATTTCCTCCCACCTCCTCTCCGGAATTCTGAGCGGCTGTAATAATCCGGCTGGCTTTTGACGTTCAGCTTTAACCCTCTGGCAAATATCACACACGGCCACATATTCAGCGACATCGCGTTTCATACCGTACCACCAAAATTTCTGCTTTAAATCCTGGTACATTTTCTCACTTCCCGGATGTATAGAATAAGCGGTTTCATGCGCCTCTTTCAAAATCAGTTCCCATATGGGCTTAATATTGGGGACACAGATCCTATCCCCGTACCATATAGTACCATCAGCATCTACTCTAAAGCCAGGTGCTTTGTCTAGCTTGATTAACTCTTTTATTTCCTTGATTTTCTCATCATCAATCTGCCCCCTTTTAATGTCTTGCTCTAAAGTTGGCTCAATTTCCATTGTGACCCCTCCAATATTATTTAGGAAACCCAAATTGAGTCGGTCAAATTCCATCGCTAACTCATCTGGTAATTCTCTAGTCCACAACTGTCGGTACCCAGCTAACCGGGTACCCGCTTACACTAGACGAAGATCACTAAGGGAGGTAACTACTGCAGTACAAGGAGGGCCCAAGGTCGCGTACAGATGGGCCCGGCCTACTCCTTGGAAAAGCTAGGCCACGCACCCGGCCCACAGGGGAGGCCCCAGACCTCCTTCGAGGACCGAGCCTCCCCCAGCCACGCGAGGAGAGGTCCGGACCTCTCGGTCCGGAGTCCGTACCTTCGGTGGCCCGGGGCCGCCTCGTGCCCACAGAGCACGGGGAGGTCCGGAGCCGGCGCCCTCGGTGGTCCGGGGCTGCCACGTGCCCTCAGAGCACGTGGAGGTCCGGAGCCAGCGCCCACGGAGGTCCGGGGGCGCCACGTGCCCGCAGAGCACGTGGAGGTCCGGAGCCAGCACCCTCGGTGGTCCGGGGCCGCCACGTGCCCACAGGGCATGGGAAGGTCTCGCGTTGCCACGTGCCCACAGGGCGCGTGGCGGGGCCTTCAGGCGGGCGCCTCGCCCACCTGCCACATTTATTGCGGGCAGGTGGGCGTGCCCGATGCCGCTGACACCGCCGCTGTCAGGCTGGCACGCCCCGATGCTGCTGACACCACGAGTGTCAGACAGGCGTGTCCCCGTTGCCCGCCGCCGTTGTCAGACAGGCGTGCCCCCGTCGCCCGCCGACGCCGCCGCTGTCCGACGGGCGTGCCCCCATCGCCGCTGGCACCGCCGCTGGCAGGCGGCGGCGGCGAAGCAAAGGGGCGCGCCTTACCAAGGCGCGGCGGCGATAACAAGGCACTACAGTTGATTTCCCCAGCTACACTGGGGTCTATATTGAGTAAACAAGTACGTTGTACTCATCATGAGCCGCGCCACGCGCGGCGGCCGCGCTCAGCCTAATACTAGGCAGCGGCGCTACAATGCTACTACGAGCGCCCTGTCCTGTCACGCGTGCGCATCACCTGCCCGTCGGCCTCTGAAGCCTCTCAGCGGGTTTAGCAGCCGATGGGACAGGACGGCGTAAGGCAGGACGGCGCGGCGCCGTATCCAGACGACAGGACGATATGGCGGATCTCCAGGCCATACCAGGTCACGACGGTGGTACAGGCGCAAAACATGGGAGCGTTGGACATCAGGCACAAGATAGAGCTGTAGCATAGAGGAAATGGGCCGGGACCACTTGTTGGGGCCCGGCCACCATGTACATGCCCCCCTTGGGCTATAAAAGGGGAGGCATACGCAACACAGAAGGGGAACCCGAAAAAAAGACCCGAGACAGACCCAGACAGGCTCAGAGACTCCTCTGAAGGCCCACGAAATACAAGAACACACCCACAGTGGACGTAGGGTATTACGCTCCGGCGGACCGAACCACTCTAAATCCTCTCGCCACCATCGTGCCACCACGAACTTAGCTAACAACGATTGCTCCCCCTAACTACTCTCAGTACTTAGGATCTCGGCCGGGTGCACTCCGCCACCTGACCAGGAGCACGTCCGCTCCGACATTTGGCGCGCCAGGTAAGGGGCAGCATCAGTTAGCATCATCCCTCACCGCATGATGGTGCGCATCCGCGATTTCCATGAGGATGCAGCCGCATCAGAGGAGGTGGCCTCGACTGGGTCGCAGGCCTCCCCCCACCGTTCTGAGGGCGCGGCGCGAACGCCGCGGCTCCCTCGACGCCCCGCGGGGGGCGCCGCTGCTGCAAACACTGCAGTAACAAGTGCTGTAGCGGCAAACGCCGCCACAGTGAACCCCGCCACTGCTAGCGGCCCGCTCGCCGCAGCCAGGGAGTTGCTTCGTAACCCCCCGGGGCCGACAGCCTCACCTAGCGCCCTGGCGCAGTGGCGAAGCGATGTAGATCGCCTGATCCACCTAGCCGAGGTCACCCCTGGCCCGGCTAGGACTGGGTCACGACTCCCTCCCAGCAGCGGGGGGAGGTCGAACCGCCGCAGGCAGCACGATGCGGCAACATCCGCGCGCTCCCCCTCAGTAAGGAGCGCGCAGACGGAAGACCTGCGAGCCGAGCTCAACCGCCGGCGAGCAGGCACCCCCACCACCGTGGAGCAACCACGGATGCAGCCAAGCGCCGCCAAGGGCAAGAACCTTGACGCGGCGTTCGCCGCTGCAGCGCCTAAGCCCCCGGCTTACGCGCCACCCCCGGTTGGCGTGCAAACGCCACCAGGGGTCGTATCGGCTGGAGTTGGCTGCGCCGCACTCGCGGACAGTCTCCGCTCCGCGCGCTGGCCGCAGAAGTTCCGGCCGCACCTGCCGGAAAAGTATGACGGGAATACCAACCCGTCGGAATTCCTGCAGGTGTATGTCACCGCTATCACAGCGGCTGGCGGAGACGACGCCGTTATGGCGTCATACTTCCATGTCGCCTTGTCTGGGCTGGCCCGGACTTGGCTCATGAACCTCTCCCCCGGGTCAATACGGTCCTGGGAGGAGCTCTGCACTCTGTTCCAGGCGAATTTCGCGAGTGCGTGCCAGCAGTACGGCGTGGAGGCCCACCTCCATGCAGTACGCCAGGAGCCTGGCGAATCCCTCCGAGCGTTCATCGCTCGTTTCGCCAAGGTGCGGGGGACAATCCCTCGCATCTCCGACGCGTCCATCATCACAGCCTTCCGGCAAGGCGTCCGTGATGAGAAGATGCTGGAGAAACTGGCGACCCGACAGGTACAGGATGTCGCCACCTTGTACGCGCTGGCGGACAAGTGCGCTAGGGCCACAGAGGGGCGTGCGTGGCACTCCCCACAACAGGACAGGACTGCCCAGCCAGGCACCTCTGCCGGTGCCACCCGAGAGAGCGGCAAGAAAATGAAGAAGGGCCGACGCCCTGAGAGGTTCCTGGAAGGGGCCCCTGTCGCTGCGGCAGCACCTGGAGGCCGCGACACCGGCGGCAAGCGCCCAAGGCAACAGGCGCGGAACAGTGGCGGCTCATGTCCTGTTCATCCCAACAGCGGTCACAGCGCCGCCGACTGTCGCGAGATACAAAAGCTCATGCAGCGGCGTCTCAGTGAGCGCCGAGAGCGTCCGGCCAAGGATGACTCGCCCCCACGCCAGCGCCCTGGCAAGGGGAAGGCTACCAGCGACGGTGGGCCTGCCGCTGGGGGCAAGGAGATGGGCTACCAGCCCCCGGAGCGGGAGCTCAAGAGCGTCTACGCTCTAGGCCACTCCAGCTCCGAATCCAGCGACAACGAACGTCGCAAGAGGCTGTACGTCATGTACGGCGGAAGCTGGGCGGTCTCTTCCCGGCGGGACATGAAGGCCCTGCGCCGAGAAGTCCTCTCGGTCAGGCCGAGCGTCCCTGGGGTGGCTCCACACCACAAGTGGAAAGACACCACCATTTCCTTCGGGCCGGCCGACTGCCCAGAAAACATGGCTGGGGCTGGCGTACTGCCGATCATCACATCTCCAGTGGTCGCCAACATACGGCTCCACCACGTGTTGATCGACGGGGGAGCCGCCCTCAACATCATCAGCCACGCAGCCTTCAAACAGCTGCAGATTCCGGAGTCACGCCTGGCTCCGACGCGCCCATTCTCCGGCGTGGGTCCAGTGCCGATCTACCCGAAAGGAAAGATCGACCTGCCGGTCACCTTCGGGACCCCGGAGAAGTTCCGCACAGAGAACGTCCAGTTCGATGTCACGGAAGTCAACCTGCCGTTCAACGCCATCATTGGCAGACCGGCACTGTACCGCTTCATGGCCGTTGCTCATTACGGGTACTTGGTCGTGAAGATGCCGTCCCCGGCGGGTGTTCTCACCGTGCCGGGAGACCGCCACGCAGCCGTCGCCGCAGTAGAGAAGCTCCATGCTCTCGCTACTGACGCAGCGAACCCGGCGGGGGACAACCCCTCGACCTCTCGGGCCAAGGTTCCTGTTAAGGAACCAAAGGTGCCCAAGGTACGCCCTTCCGACCCCGAGGACGTGCCGGTCAAGACTGTCCAGATCGGGGCGGAGCCCTCCCAGACCACCCGCATCGCAGGGAATCTGGGAGAGAAATAGGGAGACGCGCTCGTTGCTTTCCTCCGGGCAAATGTCGACGTGTTCGCCTGGGAACCGTCGCAGATGCCTGGGATCCCTAGGGAAGTGATTGAGCACCGTCTGAAGATCAGCCCGGATGCCAAGCCGGTGCGGCAAAAGCCACGGAGGCAGTCCGTGGAGCGCCAGGACTTCATCCGTCAGGAGGTCCGGAAGCTCCTGGACGCGGGCTTCATCGAGGAGGTCCATCACCCCGAGTGGCTGGCATACCCGGTGGTCGTCCCCAAGGCGAACGGGAAGCTTCGGATGTGTATCGACTACACCAGCCTCAACAAAGTATGTCCTCCAGACCCTTATCCCCTCCCGCGCATAGACCAGATAGTAGATTCCACCTCCGGGTGTGAACTCTTGTCTTTTTTGGATGCGTACTCTGGGTTTCATCAGATCCAGATGGATGAGGAGGATAAGAGGCATACAGCCTTCGTAACAGTAGATGGGTTGTATTGTTACGTTGTAATGCCATATGGTCTGAGGAATGCTTTACCTACGTTTCTGCGTGCCATGAATTTCACGTTCCGTGACCTGATCAGAAACATAGTAGAGGTCTATGTCGATGACATTGTCGTCAGGCCAGGGTAGGGTCGACCTTGTTGGAAGACCTGGCCCTTGTTTTCGACAGGTTACGCACAACGCGCACGAAGCTGAACCCCGAGAAATGCGTCTTTGGCGTCTCGGCTGGTAAACTGTTAGGGTTCCTAGTGTCACATCGCGGCATTGAGGCAAACCCAACCAAGATCAGGGCGATCGAGGCTATGCGGCCGCCGGCCTGCATTAAGGACCTCCAGAAACTCACTGGGTCCTTGGCAGCCCTCAGCCGGTTTATCTCAAAGCTAGCTGAGAGAGCCCTACCCTTCTTCAAGCTTTTGAGGAAGTCCGGACCATTCATATGGACCGAAGAGGCTGAGCAAGCCTTCCAGGAGTTGAAGCAGCATCTCACTACTCTGCCCGTTTTAGTGGCGCCAGAGTCTGGTGAGACCCTGTTTCTCTACCTCGCGGCGACATCCGAGGTAGTAAGTATGGTCTTGGTCGCCGAGCGACCAGCCCATCCCCACGAAGGAGACACCGGGGTCCCCCAAGTGGAAGGTGGTGGTCCGCCCACCACGGGAGCTGCAGCCGGCCCCGATATCGGAGGTCCGGTTGGCACGTTGCCCTGCCAAGGAGATAAGCCACCAGAAGCTGGAGGCCAAGCCGCCCAGGGGGCCAGCCTGGCAGGGGGAGATGGTTTCGGACCTGCCACTAGGGTTTGGACCACCCAGAAGCCAGTCTATTACGTCAGTGAAGTCCTCCACGGGGCGAAGGCCAGGTATCTGGAAGCTCACAAGTTCGCCTACGCATTACTTATTGCTTCCAGAAAGTTGCGCCACTATTTCCAGGCGCATAAGGTTGTCGTGGTGACCTCTTACCCATTAAGAGCAATCCTGCGCAATTCTAACGCTACTGGGAATATCGCCAAATGGGCTGCGGAGCTGGCAGAGTTCCAACTCGACTTCCAGCCCCGAAGTGCTGCCAAGAGCCAAGTCTTGGCCGACTTCATCGCAGAGTGGACTCCCACCGCCTCGGAATCTGGAGGTCCGCAAGCCGAGGCGGAACCTTCCCAGCCGGACAGGACCGTCCGGGTTTTCACCGAGCCACACTGGACTCTCTTCTTCGACGAGTCCGCCCGCGAAAAAGGGTCCGGAGCAGGGGTGGCCCTCGTGGACCCAAACGGGGATCAAGTAAAGTACATAGTATGCTTCGAATTCAAAGCCACTAACAACATGGCGGAATACGAAGGCTTGATCTTTGGGCTCATGATCGCTCAGTCACTGGGAATCAAGCAGCTCCTGGTTAAGGGGGATTCCCAGTTGGTGATCAGACAAGTCCGGGGGGAGTGCTGCTACAATAACCCCCAGCTCGCAGCATACCTCATGCGAGTGAGGGAGCTCGAGAAGGACTTCGAGGTCCTGGAACTGCAGCACGTTCCCAGGAACCTCAACTCAGTGGCAGATGACCTCTCCGCGAGGGCATCGACTCGGGGCCCAGTACCCGAGGGCGTCTTCAAAAGACAGCTGCTGAGACCAATCGCCCAGCCAGCCGAACTGGGCGAAGGGGGCAGAACTAGCACCTCGAAGCTAGCAGTCCCGGTGGTCCTCCATCTCTGGAGCCCACCAAGGATCGTGTGGACTGATGACCCCGGCATGTCATCAGGGACACATCCAATGGCTCAGGGCAGTCCCGATGCACGGATCTCAGAGATCCGGGACTACCTGAAGGACAAAATCCTTCCCGAAGAACGTGTGTCTGCTGAGCGCATAGTGCAGTTGGCTAAACGCTACACGCTAGTAGAAGGGGATCTCTACAGGCGTGGCGCCAATGGCATCCTCATGCGATGCATAACCCGGGAGGAGGGCCGCGATTTACTCGCGGAGATCCATGGAGGCGAGTGCGGGAATCATTCAGGGTCCCGTACGCTGGTCGGTAAAGCCTTTCGGCATGGCTTTTACTGGCCGACAGCGCTCCAGGATGCAGCTGAGCTAGTAAGGTCCTGCAAGGCGTGTCAGTTCCACGCAAAGCAGATACACACACTGGCTCAGTCTCTGCAGATGATTCCACCCTCTTGGCCCTTCGCGGTATGGGGGGTGGACATCCTGGGACCTTTCCCTAGAGCTGTCGGTGGGTACCGGTACCTCTACGTCGCCATTGACAAATTCACAAAATGGCCTGAGGTAACCCCAGTAGTAAGCATCACCCAAGGAACTGCAACAGCTTTCCTTAAGTCCATTGTGTGCCGGTTCGGCGTCCCTAGCCGTATTATAACGGACAACGGGACCCAGTTCACGAGCCGGGTCTTCCAGGACTACTGCGATGGCGTTGGCATCCAGTTATGCTTCGCCTCTGTAGCACATCCTAGGAGCAATGGACAGGTCGAGAGAGCTAACGCAGAAATCCTCAAAGGGCTCAGAACCCGCACCTTCAACTGCTTGGAAAAGCACGGTGCGAAGTGGGTTGATGAGCTCCCCTGCGTGCTATGGGGGATCCGGACCACACCCAGCCGAGCAACCGGGGAAACCCCATTCTTCCTGGTATACGGGGCCGAGGCATGCCTCCCACCAGAAATACTCTTGGGCTCCCCACGGGTCCAAGCTTTTGATGAATCTTTGCAGGAACAAGCAAGGTGCGACGACGTCGACCTCGTCGAGGAGCAAAGATGGCAAGCTGCAATCCGGAACGCACGGTACAACCAATCGCTCAAACGCTATCATGAGCGAACCGTGTGGGGCAGGGTGCTCCAACCTAGAGACCTGGTCCTGAGGCGCATCTTGAGCCGAGAAGGGCGCAACAAGCTCTCCCCCAGCTGGGAAGGCCCCTTCAAGGTGACAGAAGTTAGTCGCCCCGGTTGCGTTCGCCTCGCCACGGAGGAAGGAGTTCCGCTGCCGAACCCTTGGAATATAGAGCACCTCCGTAAGTTTTATCCGTAGGCAAGAAATTCAGGGCAACTCCTTTTTCTTTTTGTAAGCTAAATAGGACCACCATGTGGACCAGAGCGGTGAAGGTCCGCCCTTGTAATCCCGACCTCTGGCTGACATCACATGACGCCCTGTACCGCTTGATTAAAGAAAGAGTTTAGCCCTGAAATTCTTGTCTCCGCTATTACCCTACTGCTTGCTTCAATTTTTCCTAACCCCTGCGTGGAATCCTACTCTTGCCAAAAATCTCCTTGGAACCAGCAGGACTTAGCAGCTTGAGTGTGAAGTGGTTAGCACAGAGGCTGGGAAGGAGGTCCGGAATACTGGGTGCCAGGTCCAGAGAAAAGGGGCTCGCCTTGGTAGCACGGAGCTGTCAGCTGCTTAGCCTGGTCTCATACCCTAAGCACTGAACACTCCCTACCACGCCGTGAGTTCCCCCAGTATCAGGAACAGTGCGTTTAGTGCTCCGGACCACCCCCTAAGCTAATGGCACACCCCCTAACCTCAGCAGCGAGGTCTGGCTGCGACTCCGAGGACTTCAAGGCAGCGCGGTTACCTTTTATTTCGCTAGGAGAGGTCCGAACGACTGCAGGACCGGACCAGAGCTAAGGTGTTTTGGACTAGGATAGTCCAGGGCTGTGTCGCAGTTTTGCCTGGTTCCGTACCCTTAACTCACACACCCTGCTATCCCACGAACAAACATCCTAGCCCCTGGCCCGGACAGCACACGCTTCGGACCTCGAATAGCGGAAAAGGTCAACTCAGAGTGGGCCCCGTAGGTGCGACACTGACGTTTGCCGTGAGTTGCATTCAGGTCTGGCCTCTGACTTGGTGGTAGCCAGCCTCAAAACTTAGAGCCTACCTACCAGGGGGCCAGGGGGTCAGGTAACAACACACCAGCATGCAGCAGGGAGTAAATGGAGATAAGTCGCATCTACCATTCTTATATTACTTGGCATACTAATGTTTTACATACATAAAAAAAACAAAACAAAACAGCAAAAGCTGTTGCCCTACGGCGCTGGGGAGGCTCCTGTCCCCGGTACATCCGGGTCCTCGTCTGCAGGGGTCCGCTGGAACCGGGCGGCAACGACCTCCACCGCCTCCTGCACGCTGTCTCGGGCGGCGGCCTCCGCTCCCTCCACCGGACTTGCGATAACCGGGTCCAAGGAAATGGCAGGGTCGTGGCTCCGGAAGCAGACCAGGAGGTGTTCCACCACAAGGCGGCACAGCTCGCGGCCCTCGGCTTCAAGGCGATCCCCGAGCGTGGAGTCCAGGCGCCGAAGTCGCTCCACCGCCGAGTCAAGGACAGGGAAGGCGTCCGCAATAGTGGACGGCGGCTCTGTCACCCGGATCGGACTCAGTCCGAGCGGTACCAGAGCCGAACTCGCCTCCCCGGCCCAGTCGGCGATGCGTTGAAGGCCGGCGCGCATCTGCTCCCGGTCCTCCGCCGCCGCCTGTTGGGCAGCACCCTGCTTCAGCTGCTCCAGGGCGGCCCGCTCAGCCAGCAGCTGCTTCTCCTGGCTTGCCAGCTCTGCCTCCCGGGACTTCACCTAGTCCTCTCGGACCTTGAGCGTGGCAGCCTGGCGAACGGCGGAGTCCCTGAGAGCCTTGGCCGACGCCTCCCGCTGAGCAACGGAGTCCTCACGGGCCGCGGCTGCTGCATCGCACTCGACAAGCCTCAGCTTCATCTTGTCGAGCTCAGCGTTGATAGCAGCCTGCCGCTCGGACACCTCCACCAGCTCTTGCCGGCGCTGCTCCACGCCTTTCCACGCAGACTCCAGCTTCGCCTGCTCGAGCTTCAGCCGCGCCTCGCCCACCTCGGCCTGCTTCTCGCGGAGCCCAACCGCGCGCTCCCGGCCAGCGAGCCTCTGCAGGTCCTCATGGAAGGCCGCGCGATCGGCGTCGAGCTCGGTGAGGGCAGTGGAAAGCTCCGCACGGGTCCGTGTGTGCTGGGCGGTGGCGGCTTCGATCTGCTCCCCCAGACGAGCCCACCAGCCGTCCAGGCCCTCGCGCTCCTGTTGCAGCCGGGCCCACTCCAGCTGGAGCGCCCCGTGGGCGTCGTCCAGGGCCTGGCGCGCCCGACGTAGCACGCGAGGGAGAAGGGCTCCACCCGGCTGGGGCAGGGGCAGGAGCGGCCTACCCAGAACCTCCTCCAATTCCCCTTCGGCAGGGGGCGGAGATCCGGGGCTGGCCGTCTGGGCGGCGGGCGACGAAGGCGCCGAGGTCCGAGCGTCAGGAGCCGCCCCCGGCGCAGGCCCTTGGGTCGCGACGCCCTCCGGCACCGGGCTGCCTGGTGCCTGGGGCTGCGCGCCCGGAGCTGCCCCCTCAGCAGGCACTCCGGGTGCGGTCTCGACCCCCGAGGCGCCCCCCGGCACCGGTCCACCTGGGGCCTGGGGCCGGACAGACGGGGTGGCCTCCGGTGCAGGCCCCTCGGTCATAGCCTGGGCCCGCGTGGCGTCTTCCGCCGTCGGACCACCAGGGGCGCACTTCTCCGCCGTGGTCGCCCGGCCACCAGAGCCGCTGGAGGGAGGAACGCCGCCCGGGCGTGTCGGCCTAAACAAAAACGCACGGCGAAAGGCTGAGAAACCTGAAAAAAGCTAGCCGTGGTACCGCAAAGTATGCGAAGCTAATCTAAAGGGCTTACCTTAAAGTAGGCGCCGACCAGCGGCCACGAAGGCCAGAGCCTCGCCGCGGCTGCCGATCTGCGATCGGCACTGCCGGTGGCTGCTGTTGCCGCGGGCCCGAGGCCGGCGGTGCCGGAGAGGGCCGCCGCTGCTGGTCCGGCGTCGGACGATGTGCCCGGCGCTGAGGGTGCCGCTGGCCCGGAGGCGGCGGTGGCACTCGCTCCCCTTGCGCAGAGGAGCTTCCTTCCCCCGAGGTCCGCTGACGCTTCGGGTCGGGCTCCGAGACAAAGGTCCCGTCGCCGCGGACCAGCCTTCGCCGCGTCTCCTCACCACCCGCCGGCGGAACGACGGGGGGCGCTGCCACTGGCCCCTTGCCCTTGTCAGCAGGGGCGGTGCCCCTGGCATCAGAACCCCCAACCGGGGTGTCAGCAATGTGGACCCCCCGGTTGGGGTCGCCTCCAAGCTGCCGCGCCGCGAGGCCGCCGTCGTCGAGCGTGGGCATCTCCCGGAGCACCGCCGTCCGCAAGGCCTGGTCGCGGCAGAGCGGCACGATAGCGGACGGCAGGCGCAGCTGCTCCGGAGGGAAACTCACGTCCGTGACGCACCGCACCCATTCCTCCAGCAGGAGCGGCGTCAGGTCGTGGTCTTCGCCGCGTACCACCCGGCTGCAGTCGTTGGAGCCGGTGTAGTTCCACGCCAGCCTTGGCCGCTTCTGCAGGGGGGCGAGCCTCCGCCTGAGGAAGTCCGCGAGGACGTGCAGTGAGGTCAGCCCGCCGCTGATGAGCTCGGCGATCCTGGCCAGCACGGGGAAGAACTCGGGTGGCAGATCCGTCGAGGCACCCTCCGGGAGGGGTGCGTCGGGACTGCTATCTGGGAGAGCCAACCGGTCGTTTGGCTCTGCCCTGACGATCACCCAATCGTTGCGCCAGTGCTCCCACTTGGCGCTGGCGAAGGTGGGGAGATAGGTTGATCTTCCCCCGGACCCCTTCAGCAGGAAGTAGTAGCGGCCGATCTCCGTCGAGCTCCTCCCGGAACACCTCTCCGAGAAGAAGTGACGGAAGAGCGTCACGCAGGGAGGAACCCCCACGAACATCTCGCAGAAGTGGGCAAAGATTGCCGCATGAAGGATGGAGTGGGGGGTGAGATGCTGGAGCTGCAGCCCAAACGCCTCCAGCACCAGCATGAAGAAAGAAGAGATCGGAATCCCCAGACCACAGTAGAGGTAGGGGACGAAGAGGACGAACTCCCCCAGCTGCAAGTTGCGGTGGGGGAGGGAGCCCGTGCGAACATTATCGCGACGCTCCGCGTCCGTCCAGCCGAGCAGGCGGCGGACGCGGGTGAGGTTCTCCTCAGTCTCCCGGGGGGGATTGGTGGCTCGGACCCATCGCTGAGGAATCTGGCGGTGGAGAAGACAAAGAGCACGCAACAGACAAGAAGCGAGAGCTCTGCTGCGAGGAAGATGAAGCGCCGCGGCGGATGCGAGGGGTGCAGAGGCAAATGGCAGAAGGACGTGCTCGGCCGATGGCCGAGAACCCTATTTGACGGTTGCCCCCAATCCTCCGCAAGCCGCGGACGTAAGGTGTACGCGCGCGCGGGCGCACCCACGGGCCACCAGGTCTATGACAGCAGGGGCCCGAGGAGGCAGTCATGACAGGCGGGTAAAAGAGCAAGCAAGGCAGGAAGGCGAACCGGTGGCCGCTCGCGGACGCGCGTCCCGTCACGATGCGTGGGGCCCCTGCCTTTTCCGCTTTACGCACGGCTGCCCACGTAGCCGTCTGCCCCGCCTTAATGGCAGGAGGAGAAGTAGGTGAACCGCTGCGCGGTTTCCGACGCGGGCCTGCCCCCACGTTCCCCGAGAGATTCCCACGATCGCGCGCCCCCAGATCGTGGGAACCCACGGGGCCACCCCGCGGGGTCGGGTGGGCTAAACCCCCTCCAGAGATAGGTGAGTCAAGGCCTCGACCAAAAAATCAAGTGGTGGGCCCTGCCCCACTATGAGCTTAACGGCTAAACGCCGGTAGCCACTCACGGCTCCCGGCGGCTTGTGTAGTAATCGATGGTGGACTCACCTCAGGTTCGAAAAACTCACCAAAGGCGAGCCCAGGGGCCACTGTCGGTACCCAGCTAACCGGGTACCCGCTTACACTAGACGAAGATCACTAAGGTAGGTAACTACTGCAGTACAAGGAGGGCCCAAGGTCGCGTACAGATGGGCCCGGCCTACTCCTTGGAAAAGCTGGGCCACGCACCCGGCCCACAGGGGAGGCCCCAGACCTCCTTCGAGGACCGAGCCTCCCCCAGCCACGCGAGGAGAGGTCCGGAGCCCGTACCTTCGGTGGCCCGGGGCCGCCTCGTGCCCACAGAGCACGGGGAGGTCCGGAGCCGGCGCCCTCGGTGGTCCGGGGCTGCCACGTGCCCTCAGAGCACGTGGAGGTCCGGAGCCAGCGCCCACGGAGGTCCGGGGGTGCCACGTGCCCGCAGAGCACGTGGAGGTCCGGAGCCCGCACCCTCGGTGGTCCGGGGCCGCCACGTGCCCACAGGGCACGGGAAGGTCTCGCGTTGCCACGTGCCCACAGGGCACGTGGCAGGGCCTTCAGGCGGGCGCCTCGCCCACCTGCCGCATTTATTGCGGGCAGGTGGGTGTGCCCGATGCCGCTGACACCGCCGCTGTCAGGCTGGCACGCCCCGATGCTGCTGACACCACGAGTGTCAGACAGGCGTGTCCCCGTTGCCCGCCGCCGTTGTCAGACAGGCGTGCCCCCGTCGCCCGCCGATGCCGCCGCTGTCAGACGGGCGTGCCCCCATCGCCGCTGGCACCGCCGCTGGCAGGCGGCGGCGGCAAAGCAAAGGGGCGCGCCTTACCAAGGCGCGGCGGCGATAACAAGGCACTACAGTTGATTTCCCCAGCTACACTGGGGTCTATATTGAGTAAACAAGTACGTTGTACTCATCATGAGCCGCGCCACGCGCGGCGGCCGCGCTCAGCCTAATACTAGGCAGCGGCGCTACAACGCTACTACGAGCGCCCTGTCCTGTCACGCGTGCGCATCACCTGCCCCTCGGCCTCTGAAGCCTCTCAGCGGGTTTAGCAGCCGATGGGACAGGACGGCGTAAGGCAGGACGGCGCGGCGCCGTATCCAGACGACAGGACGATATGGCGGATCTCCAGGCCATACCAGGTCACGACGGTGGTACAGGCGCGAAACATGGGAGCGTTGGACATCAGGCACAAGATAGAGCTGTAGCATAGAGGAAATGGACCGGGACCACTTGTCGGGGCCCGGCCACCATGTACATGCCCCCCTTGGGCTATAAAAGGGGAGGCATACGCAACACAGAAGGGGGAACCGGAAAAAAAGACCCGAGACAGACCCAGACAGGCTCAGAGACTCCTCTGAAGGCCCACGAAATACAAGAACACACCCACAGTGGACGTAGGGTATTACGCTCCGGCGGCCCGAACCACTCTAAATCCTCTCGCCACCATCGTGCCACCACGAACTTAGCTAACAACGATTGCTCCCCCTAACTACTCTCAGTACTTAGGATCTCGGCCGGGTGCACTCCGCCACCTGGCCAAGAGCACGTCCGCTCCGACAACAACAAATTAATTTGACTCTTTCTGCTCAAGGCGTCAGCCACTATGTTTGTCTTGCCGGGATGGTAGAGTATCTCCAGATCATGGTCTTTAATTAATTCTAGCCACCTTCTTTGTCTCATATTCAACTCAGTCTGTGTAAATATGTACTTCAGGCTCTTGTGGTTAGTATAGATATCACACCTTTGCCTGAATAAATAATGCCTCCAAATTTTTAAGGTGTGCACCACTACGGCTAACTCCAAATCATGAGTTGGATAATTTTTCTCGTGATCCATCAACTGTCTAGACGCATAGGCAATAACCTTACCCTCCTGCATGAGTACACATCCCAAGCCTAGCCGTGAAGCATCGCAATATACTGAGAAAGGTTTATGCATGTCGAGGAAAGTCAACACAGGTGCTGTTGTCAGCCTTTTTTTTAGCTCCTCGAACGCTTGCTGACAATCTGACGTCCACTCGAACTTGGCCTTTTCTCCAGCAAAGCCGTCATTGGTTTAGCAACCTTAGAAAAACCCTTCAATGAATTGCCGATAATAGCCAGCTAACCCAAGAAAATTGCTAATCGCTTTGACATCTCCAGGCACCTTCCAAATTTTCACTTCGGCCACTTTGTTCTGGTCAACAGCAATCCCTCCATTGGATATAACATGACCGAGAAATTGAACCTCCTCCATCCAAAAGTCACACTTGCTGAGCTTAGTGTACATCTTGTGTTCCCGAATTTTCTGCAACACTAGCCTCAAGTGTTCCCCATGTTCGGCTTCGGTCTTTGAATAAACCAAAATATCATCGATGAACACCACGACAAATTTATCCAGATACTCCATAAACACACTATTGATCATATGCATGAAGAAGGCGGGGGCGTTGGTTAGACCAAAGGACATAACAATATACTCATATAAACCATAGCGACTAATGAATGCCGTTTTAGGTATATCCGAAGGTCTAATTCTTAATTGATAATAACCAGACCCTAAATCAATTTTAGAAAATACACGGGCACCCTTGAGCTGATCAAATAAATCCTCGATTCTAGGCAAAGGTTATTTATTATTTACTGTAACGGCATTAAGACCTCTATAGTCGACACACATCCTCAGCGAACCATCTTTTTTCTCAGTAAGCAACATTGGCAAAACCCAAGGAGAAGTGCTCTTGCGAATAAATCCTTTCTCTAAGAGTTCATCTATCTGTTTCTTTACTCCAAGCAATTCAATACCAGCTATTCTATATGCTTTCTTATAAATAGGTGCAGTTGCAGGCACAAGCTCTATAGAAAACTCAATGTCACGTTTAGGCGGCATACCTGGCAATGAGTCTGGAAAAACATCTTGAAATTCAGACACCACTGTGATACTCTCCAGGACCGTAGCATCCATAGCATTAACTCCTGCTTGCGGCACTGGAATTGAAACCTCTAAGGGCTCTTCGGCCGGTGTAGTTAGAATTAATTTCCTCTCAGCACACATGATTACTCCGTTGTATCTTTACAGCCAATTCATACCCAAGATGACATCAATCCCACTTGACTCCAAAATTATAAGCTTGGCTAGAAAATCTACCCCCCCCCTAAATTAATTTTGACCATGGGACACATAGTGTCTACCTTCATCTCTCCACCCGGCGAACTTTCTAGCATAGGGCGTTCCATGGTTGCTACTGGTATTTCATATTTATTCTTGTATTGGGCAGTAACAAATGAATGCGAAGCTCCGGAATAAAAAAGAATCGAGGCAGGGAGCGAATTTACTGAGAACGTACCTAGCACCACGTTGGGAGCCTCCTGCACAGCTTCTGCAGCTACATAGTTCACCTGGCCATTAGCATTACGCTGCTGACCAGACGCCAGAGTGGTGGCGCCTCCTCTTGGGGTTTGCTGTGGAGTCTGCTGTTGCATGTTCCTCTGCGGGCAATGCTTGGAGAAGTGAACAGTTCCACCACACTTGAAGCAGGTACTGCTCCCTGGCTGTATGGGCGTTCCGGTCTTCATGGGAGTACTGACAGGAGTCTGTTGGCACAAAACCTGATTGTTCGGGCGCTGCGTCTGACCATTATTTTGCTGAGGCTGATAGCTCGGACGCTGGTTCTGATAGCTGCCATTGTGGTTGTAGCGCTGGAATTGTTGTTGTCCCGAATTCTGTTGACCTACAGGGCGGTTCTGATAATTCTGCGGCCCAGAGTACCGCGGACGGGTGTTGCTGCTAGACTGCTGCACCTTCTGCCTGTGCTTCTTCTCCTCCATCTCGCAACGGGTATTTTCAGTCACGATAGCTCGGTCTACCAGATGCTGGAAATTAGGAAAGGTGTGGTTCATGAGCTAGTACCTGAGCGGATCAACCAAGCCTTTGAGAAAACGGTACTGCTTCTTGGGATCGGTGTTAACCTCCTTTGGACATAGCAGGACAGCCGGAGTAATTTGTCCCGATACTCACTGACAGTCATGGCACCCTGGGCGAGCGCTAGAAACTCTTCCTTCTTCAAAGACATCACTCCAACAGGAACATGGTGCGCTCTGAACCTCTCCTTGAATTCTTGCCAGGTGATAGTATTGGGATTATCATGAGCCAAATGGTATGACTCCCACCATTGTTGGGCAGCACCTCGTAGCTGATGAGGGCCATAGAGAACCCTCTCCTGATCCGTGCACTGGGCGACGTCCAATTCCCGCTCTATTGCACGGAGCCAATCTTCTGCATCCATGGGGTCGGCAGAGTGTGTGAACACCAGTGGATGTCCCTTCAGGAATTCCACCCGCCTATCTCGAGGTTGCTGCAGCGGTGGCGGGGGTGGCTGCTGTTGCGCCTGATGCATAGCAGCTACAGCTTGCGCGATGGCCTGCATCACTTGGGTTTGGTTCATGATCAGCTATTCCATAGTCATGAGTGGCGGTGCTTGCGGCATCTCGGGCCCTCCGTTTCCACGGCCTCTTCCTCCATGTCCACGGCCACCAGTGGCAGAACCAGAAAATATTCCAAGGGGGGCCAGTGGACCGAAAACGAACCATATATATAGATTAGACAGTACAGTACGTATATTTGAGACTCGGCGTGTTTGCATCGCGGGATGACTGTGTCTGGAATCATCCAATCCACATATCCAATTCATACCAAAATAGGATAGAAATGGACGAGACTTGGTTAGGGTTTTCATTAGCTATGTGGGTAGCCTACTGTATGGCAATGCAGGCTCAAATTGCTCTTCGGTTCCTGCATTCTCATAGGCTGCAGCTTATTGTCCTGCTATAGACTATTTATTCACATGTAATTTTGGCCTATAGACTATTGATTCACATGCATTTTTGGTCTATATATTGATATTTGATTCTGGGTATTCAGACTTTGACATAGAGAGCATATTAGTGTTAAGCAGAGGTTAAAAAATTTCTACAACTTGGGGGGTGCCATGGCCCCTGCTGGCCCTCCTTGGTTCCGCCACTGACGGCCACGGCCACGACCACGTCCTCCAGGGTTCATCTGTTGTCGAAAAAATATGTCATCAACCATGGTCAGGCTATTATCCATAATGATCAACATAGGCTATTATCCTGATGTATGTCCTCACTGCAGGGTCATTGTAGCGGACTCTCTTCCTTGGTGTAGAGTAGACGGGATCGACTATGTGGGCGCCCGGCGTAATCTGTGCCCGCAGCCTCGCGATCTCTTGCCTTGCTAAACCCAGCTCGTCGGCGAGAGCGATGTAGTCCGTGTTGAGCACGGCGAGGTAGTCGATGACGGCATCGAGGTGCGGGTTCTGTTCCGCAATAAGAGTAGCGATCCACATGTCGGACCTTCCAGGCTGACGGTAGGGGAAGTACCGTAGCTTGCTGCCAGTTAGCAGATTATGGTATGCGTAGTTGAGGGTCGCCAAAGGCTCCCTGGCTGCGTTGCCGATGGCGGCTTCACGGCTGTAGCGCAGGGTGGGTGCGTAGCTGATAGAGATGTCTTCTTGTGCTCCAAACTCATCCAAAGTACTGATCCCCACGGCCATGTCCCACAATTCTTGGTAGATCGGGTGGCTATAGCGAGTGCCCACATAGGTGACCAATGCGTGGCCATGCTGGAGCCTCACCAACATCTCCCTCAACATCTGAGGGAACGGCAGCAGGTAGTCGAACCAACGGTGGATGGTCCGGATCCAGCGGTGGCCTTCGTCTCCAACTTGCTGTTGTTGTTGGGCTTGTCCTCTGTCTTGCCCCTGAGCTGCTGCTAGGTCTTCAGGAACGGCAAGTGGCACTTCTGGCTATGCTTCAGGCTCTTCTTGCGGTTGGGGCTGCTCTTGGGGTGGCACCACAGGGGGTACATGTGGCTGCTCTTCTAGTGGTTCCTCAGGCTGCTCCTTAGGTTGCTCATTGGGCTGCTCCCCATCAGACAGATCTGGGACTAGTTCCTCTAGGTCCTCCTCATCAGAGTCTTCTGGGACTGCCCACACTTGCGGCGGCGGGGATGGTGGTGTTGGAGTAGGCAACCTGATCCTGTTACGTCCACCAAAACCACGTCCACCAACTCGAATGCGGGCAGTGCGCTTGAAACTCGACATCTGCATGCCCACGACGAAAGGAAACATAAGAAGTTCTATAATAGAATAGGTAAGCGGACATAGAATATCATATTTGAGTTAGACAACTATAGATATCAAAATAGCATATATTGCAAGTATTTGAATAGAAAAGCAAGAACAAGGTAAGCAAAATCTTTAAAAACGACCGGTTCTACTCTAGGCTGGCGTCCTCTAGTCAGCACAGCTCTGATACCACTTCTGTCACACCCGGTTTTAGGAAGAAAACAAAGTGCTAACCTTGTATGTGCCAATATCTGTTCAACCACATACACGGTATAAACAAAAGTAATAACACAACCAGTACTTTAAACTTAAGAGCATAACCAAGTATTACAGAACATAAATGTTTTTAACGAGAACCGAATAGTCTTAACGAGACGAATAACTAAACGACAGCGGAAGACGACCATGCTCCACAGGCGACTGACAGGTGGCACACCAGCCTAGAACTCGTCGTAGTCTTGGAACTCCTGGTTACGATCACCGCAACTCCCTTCTGGATCTGAGCAGCGATTGCAATGGATGCAACGTAATATAAAACAAAGTAAGAGTGAGTACATTTTGTACCCAGAAGTATTCCGTTTAGAATAAAAGTGGACTGACTTTACAATGGACATGCATAGTGGTTGCTTTTAGTTAGTCAAATTTTAATTACTAACAGTAATTAGCATATACCCATCCCTTAGCTGAAATAGCATAAAAACAATAAAGCATATGAATGTAAATCATCACCATAACCATTGTCATCACCACCGCCTTATTTATCACCATAACCATCATAATTCATTTTCTTTAAAAACTCTAATCTGAGCACGGCTGATATACCAGTTTTAAACACTCTCGAAAGGTTGTACATCTTTAACCACAAATCATGATTTCCATTTGTCCGAGGTTTGCAAAGCCACATTTATTCACTATGCTTTGATGAATCGGCAGGGTTTCATTATGAGACCTTTACAAAAAATTCCCGGAGTATAGCTGTCCGTTCTAGGTTTCCGTTACCAGGCATAAAAATCCCCTCCCGAAGGGTGACCGACAAAAATCATATAAACCAAACTGCACCCACTCAGGAGTGCAAGTCTTATACCCAGCAACGCCCCCCTTACGCCATCTTTCAGGTAAGCAAACCACCCGCTCTAGTTCATCTAATTAATCAGTCAAGGACGTCCCATTCCATCTCTTGTGGTTGTACCGTTTTTCTGGGTGGTCGCTCAGCGAACCGATCCTTATGGTGAGGCAATCGAGCAAACCCACAAAACATGCTCAAATCCCAATGTTGCCAATTAACCAAACTTTTATAATCAGTTCATCATTAATTAATCAAGAGTAGCAACATGAATAAGATTTGTTGAGCGCTAGCATTAAATTAAACATCACAGCCCTCCCGTAGGATGGAACATCGATAGGAAAATAAGTGGCTAGTCATCCTTAGGTTGAGCATGCTTGGTTGTACGATAAAATAAGTTTTCAATGTGAATAGGACATAGGTCAAAGAATTCCTAAGCAAAAACTTGTTCAGGAGCTTCCCAAGATTGATTTTCAGCGAACACAGTCGTTTCGTTTCCTACACGTTACACACATACAAGCAATAAGCATATCACGACTAAAATAGTACATCAAACATAAAAAACAGAGACAAAAACGTATTTAAAATTAATCTACATTTTACTATGATTCCGTAGGTTCAAGAATTGCTCAAATCGGATTTATAATGCAAAAGATATGTATAAAATGAGGTAAAGGCTTAAACTAAACAAGAATTGAATCTACAGATTCGCGAATACCAGGGACCTTAAACCAACAGATCTAGACTGTGGGATAATTAGAGACAAGCGCATGAGCTATTTTGCAAGGATTCCTCGCTGACCGGTATTGACTTCGGCTTGCGCGTTATGTGGGCCATCGGATCTCGATCGGACGGTTAGGAATAAATCGGGGAGAGAGAGAGAGACGCCGGCGACGGGCTTTGCTGGCGAGGCGCGTTGGGCGCGGCGGCGGCTTGCCGGAGCTCGGCGGTTTCGAGGCTCCGGTGGCGCAGAGATATCGGGGAAGGGCGCGTGAGCTAGCAGGGCTGCAGCCAAGCGGGCAGGGCAATGCAAGCGGCGGAGCGGGCACCGGCGGCGCACAACGACGGGGTGGTGCGGCGGCACATCTCTAGCGAGCCATCGCCGACGATTTGAGCCACGATTGAGGGCGCGCACAGGCTGGATAGCATCCTCACCTCGGTGCGAAGCTACGGTCATAGACGGTCTGGACGGAGAGGTAGGGACAGCGGACGTCGACGAACTGCAGCGGACTGTGCAAGAAACGTCGGCGCGGGTGAGCGAAAATTCGATGAACAGAGACGAATTAGAGGCCGTGATCGAACGGATAGACACCCTACCTAGCGGAAAAAGGACGTCAACGAGGCCCGTCGATGGTGGTGACCTGTAGGTGCTGGACTCCGGCTACGAACTGGGTGACAGCGCGCAAGAGCTAGGGTACAGGGCGGCTGCTAGGGTTTGGAAGGGGGCACGATCGTCGGTGTCGACACCCTTTATAGGCGTCGAGTCCGTGACTTGTGGACGGGGCAAGGAGATATGGCAAGGGGCGAGTCCATCCCGGCTCGGATTGTGTCCGCGGTGGAGTTTCTTCGTACGCGAACTGGGCAACAGGGCAAACAAGCAGGGCGCAGGGGTGGAGGTGACAAGTGGCCCCCATATGACAGTGAAGAAGTGAAAGGCTGGTACGAGCAAGCTGCTCCCAGGCTGCTGCTACGCTGCACTAACGATGGGTTAAAGCAAAACGAGAGGGACAGCACACCATCTTGCTGCTTGAGCCGAGAGTGAAGGAAGAAAAGAAAAGAAGAAAAGAAGGTTTCTAGGATATTTGTAGAGGATGAAATAATTATTTGAAGGAAGTAAATGAATTTAAGTTCAAAGCCAAAAATTCCAAAGCACACAAAAAATTATGCAGCGGCATGCATGTATCAAACAAATAATACTTATGGTTCATTTTTCTTGAGTGATTAGAAAATGCATAAATTCTTATGGTGCCATGCATAAACATACAACTCTAAGCGCATTAAATTAGTTGGCAAAGGATTTTCATTTACCAAAAAATAGGGTGTTACAATGAATTCTAATATACTCAAAGAGTGAGGCTGAACAGAAAATTCACTTACGGTGCTTTACCAATGGTAGTCCTTGTACTAAGCGTTGTTATTGGCAAGAACTACTAGTTATCATGTGCATCGAGCTGGTTTACCTATTTTCTGTTCTTCATGATATAGATCGGCTCGTGAACAATTTATCATCATGTTGTCTTTCTATAGCGATCATGTTTTTACAATGTATGCTACGAGTTCTGCGCGTCATATATTGTCGCTTCAGCATGATACAAGCACTCTAGTTGGAATAGAGTTAGATGGATCTGTTCAGTATCATCTTTAGATCGGTTTATATTTGAGGAAAACAATATGATTATCTTCCATACAGTCTGTAATCGATCTGGGTAAGCAGATCCTGTTCGACATGGATTTATATTCGCTCGTTTCCACACTCGTTCCAAGTGACGTCGGATAGGCCATTGAAACATCGGTAGATTCATGCCGATGCTACAGATCCGACATAAAAGAGAGCCGATCCATAAGATCTGGCTAAAATCTAACGCTTCGCTCTGTTTTGTCTGTTGTTGCAGGGAGAACAGGAGTTGACCACCATCATCACCACAACCTTCCTGGCTAGGTCGTTAGCCAGGTGGCACGCCCAACCACCACCACAATCTAGCCGATTGGGAGTCGCATCTCGGAGGAGAGACCTTCACGTCTGCTACACCTCCCGGCTCACATTGTGCTGCTCGCCAGAACGCTGCTCACTGGTTTCCCTTGACAACATATTTTTGGCACGCCCGATGGGACCAAATCGTCATGGCTAGAGATACCGGAAAAAAGAACAATGAGGATCCGGAGTTTGTAGCCATTGAGAAACCTGAAGACTTACCGGAAAATCATCAAAGGCATTACACTGACATTGTCAATGATCTTAAAAAGAAGGTGCCTGCCATGTATGGACGATCTCACCATGGCGCGATCAGGATCTAGGGAGTTCCTGAATCCCTGCTCGAGTAGATCGATCTCATGGCGCCCTCACGAGGGCGCACTGAACTCCTCCACTAAGAGATCTAGAGAATAATGGCGCACGCTCTCATCCTGCAGTCAGGGGCAATGATTAACCGCATGGACAACATCGTGGTCAAGACAGTCAAAGCTGCTTTGGCCGGTGAACCTCTGCACATCACTGGCCCCGCACTGAATGGCCACGTGGGAGAGGCTATGTTCTACTCCAGGCCGATCACTCCTATTCATATTGTTGTCCAAGGGGACAATGTTGCCGAATTCGTCATGCATCCTCCAAGTGACGGCATTCCCTACAGCCTCGTGCGTATTCTACTCCGCCGCTAGTCATCCTTGACAGGTATGTTTGCTAGCTCAGGTACCGATAGTTGGAAGAAGGAGAGAAGGCTCCGATCCCATACCCAATCCTGTGATCGTCAACCAACGACGAGCCCCGCCGCAAGGCCCACCGGAAGCACGGTCACCACAGAGGCAGATGAATATGGCTGATCAGGAGATGACCGAATGGCAACACACTTACGGGACTGGGCTGATCTAGCACGATCCGGCCGGCTATGCTCTAGGAGTCGATCTCAATGGAGTTGTTCAAGATTAGGTTTTTGAGACTGAGGAACCAGTACGGGATTGCGCCTGAATGAGGGGCCATTACCTACACCAAGCCTTACCCAAAGGCTTACAATCTCCTCGAAACCCCTCCCAAGTTCAAGATCCCAGATTTCTCCAAGTTTAGCGGGAATGACGGCGCTAGCACTATCGAGCACATTAGCCGATACCTGGCGTAGCTGGGCATCATGTCTCGAGCCGAACATATGAAGATTCGGCTCTTCTCTTTGTCGCTCACCAGACTACTTTGAAGCAGATGGAAGAAAAGTTCCATGCACAGTTCTTCTTCGGGTCCGATGAGGCAACTATGACTGATCTGGCCACTATCTGCCAGAACCTAGGAGAAACCGTGCAACAATACATTCAGCGGTTCCGGGAGCTTAGAAACAGATGCTACTCTCTGCACCTCATGGAAAGGTCCTTTGCAGAGTTGGCCTTCAAGGGCATGAACAAGGCCATCAAGGCGGTTTATGGGCCGACCGATTTCGAATCCGTCGGCCACCTGGTCTCTAATGTCTCGGCTTATGAACGCGGTCATCCCGAACTATTTCAGGAGAAACACAAGAGGAGCATCGGCTACGTCTAGGTCAAGGAGGATGATTCGTTAGATGATGCCGACGCCTACCTTGCCCAATGGTCGAGAGCCAACTAGCCATTGCAGTGTCAGTGGGTGAAACAATCTCAGCCCGCCCCTGGCTTTGACTTTAATGTTACCGAGACTGAACTGATCTTCGATCTGCTACTCAAGGAGAAGCACCTAGTGCCTGTGGCTGGGCATCAAACACCCTCGAGCGAAGAGATGCGAGGACGCAAATACTGTAAATGGCAGAACAAGCTCGATGGCCATAACACGGTCAATTGGAGGGTGCTGTAGACTAAAATATAGAGGGCCATCGAGCAAGGAAGACTGGCCTTTGCCCGACCACCGATGAAAGTCGACGCCCAGCCCTTCCCGGTGAACATGGCCTGCGCAACTATTCCGCCGACTGAAGAAGGCCACTTACCAATCGGCTCAGTTGAATCAGCTTTCCGAGATCGGGTGCGGGAGTCGATCGCCGCAGGCAAGGTCCTCTGTCGCGCCACGGTAGAGCTAAGCCCACGATCCCTCCAGGGCTCAGTCCTCTCGATCAACATGGTCTAGGCTACTACAGAAGAGAAGGGAAAAGCCAAGGCCAATCCACACGACGACTTGCCCTTAGAATTCAGGGCCGAAGAGCATACTTCGGCTAGAGAAATCGAAAGGAACCGACGGTGCCATCCGAGTTCTGGAGCATTGATCGGCATGTACGCGCGGCACCACCGACGCAATGAGGAGCGTTGTTGCCTCGACGAATAAGAGGCGTACTACCGCGAGCAGCACCACCGCCGTGAAGAAGTTCGCCGGGAGTATCTCCACTTGCCCATGCGCGACGCCCGATGATGGGAGAATAGGCGGGAGTGCGAGGAGCGCTACGACACCGCTGATCGCAGGGAGCACTAGAGTTGCCGCTACTTCTATTATTGCTAGCGCAAAGGTATGGACAGGCTTCCAACTCCTGATGATTGCCCAGAATGTTCTGCCTATAGGGTCCAGCGTGATAAACCATCAGTGTTTGAGCGCTTGAGACGCACGCCGTCGCCGCTCCGTCATTATGCACTTCCACTACAACGAGAGCATGCTCCTTCTCCACCGCCACGACGACATGGATCCCCGCCAAAGAGGTGAAAAGCATCCCCGCCACCAAGACGATCGTCGCCTCCTGCAGAATGGCAAGGTCCGTCACCCTGAACCGAGGAGGACAAAGCCGACAGGTGTGATGAGGATCGCCACTTGCTGAGATGGTGTCCAGAGGGCCTTTCTAGGTCACAGAAGAGCAGGGTTCAGTGTCTACGGAGTCTAGAACAGGCCGAAGAGGAATATCTTTAGCTACTAAAAAAGGTCAGCGGCATTTATGAGATCCCAAGCCTATGGCCAGAACACAACCGAGTCTGGAGGTGCAAGCCACAGTCTGATACGGCTGAAGGATCTACAAAGCCAAAAGCAGCCGACCCACCCAAAATAGACTGCAACAACGGTGCATCAGACATAGTCTATGACGACCGGTCATCCATTGAGGGCGACTTTGGCTAAAAAGTCGATGCATTGTTCAAGAAAGGCGCGAGTGACGTCAACATGGTTTTCTAGTTACCAGAGGATTTCCGACCCCCCAGTGAAGAGCAGATGGCCGAGTCCATGGCGCAGCTTAGCCTCGGCCCCGCCACTGTCATTTTTGAGAAGCAGATCGACAGGAAGTACCGACATCTCAGGCCCTACATGTGAAAGGCTTCATCAACGGCCGGCCAGTTGATAGGATGCTCGTCGACACAGGGGAACTGTTAATGTCATGCCATATTCCTTATGCCGCAAACTTGGCAGAACTGCTGAGGACCTCATTGAAACCAACGTCACGCTCAACGACTTCAAGGGGAGTTCGTCGCAAGTTATGGGAGCCCTCAACGCCGAACTGACAATTGGCCACAAGACGATGAGCACCTCCTTCTTTGTCGTCGACAATAATGGTCCTTATTCGGTCCTGCTTGGCCGAGATTGGATCCATGCCAATTGTTGTGTACCATCCTCCATGCGTCAATGCCTTATCTAGTGGGACGGGGATGACATTGAGTTGGTCCCTGACGGGGATGACATTGAGGTGGTCCCTGCCAATGACTCATGCGATGTCGCGATGTCTAATGCACAGTTTTGGGTGTCAGGAGGAGAGGAATGCCTCTCAGGGAGACCAGAACTGAACTGGAGCTTCGTGATCAAGCAAAAAAAGGAATTACACTGGTTTCGGCAATCGGCGGCAAGCCTTAGATCCTACATCGGTTGTACTAAGCACGTCAGTCGATGACCACGATCGGCTCGTGGGCGATTGTAATCATTCTACGGACATTCAGCCCATAGTGGCCGATCTATGCGATCAGCCCCAAAAGACTTGTAATTATGCCTCATGTAAGACTTATGTGTTGGCCGATCCGAACAACCAGCCTCAATATATTGATTTAATTTATGTTACTCCCTAGGAAGATGTTCTGTCGTGTGATGATCTATTAGCCGATGATGAGGAGAAAATAGAGGTTGTTAACTCCCATCCTTCCCCCACAGCATCGGGCTCCACGCAGGAATTTGCTGAGGATGGCAAGCTCGGTTTTGGTTTCACCCCGTCTGATGAGCTGGAACAGGTTGACATCGGCCCCGGCGATCGACCTAGGCTGAGGTGGATCAGCAAAAAAGCTCGACCCAGAATTCAAGGCCAAGCTGGTCGAGTTGCTCAGGGAGTTCCCAGATTGTTTCGCTTGGGAATACCATGAGATGCTAGGTCTTGATTGGTCTATTGTTGAACATCGAGTGCCGATGAAGCCCAGTTGCCGAACGTTTGCTCAGCATCCTAGGAAAATTGATGTGACCATTCTCGATACGGTCAAGGAAGAAATAGAGAGGATGATCTGAGCCGGGTTTATCCGCCCTTGCTGATATGCTACTTGGATGTGCATCGACTTTAGGAATCTAAACAGGGCTACCCCCAAGGATGAGTACCCAATGCCCATCGCAGAATCACTTATCGACGCAGCGGCCGGCCATAAGATGATGAGTTTTCTCAATGGCAATGCTGGGTACAATCAGCCTTCTGCTGCCCACAAGGTCTGTTCGAATTTGTTGTTATGATCTTCGGCTTGCGTAACGCTGGAGCGACTTATCAACAGGCCATGAACTACATCTTCTATGACCTTATCAGGCATCTCGTTGAAGTGTACAGCGACTATATTGTGGTCAAATCAGTGCCATAGGAAAATCACTTGGCTGATCTTCGCCAGGTCCTTGAGCGTACACGTAAGCATGTAATGCGAGTGATTCCTGATAAGTGTGCGTTCGGCGTGACCACCGGGCAGTTTCTAGGATTCATGATCCATGAACGAGGCATAGAAATCGGCTCAAAAAGCAATGATGCTATCAGAACAATGTTCCCACCAACGACCAAGGAGGAACTTCAGAAGCTGATCGGCAAGATTAATTATATTAGGAGATTCATCCCTAACCTATCAGCTAAATTTGAAACGTTCATGCATCTGGTTAAGACACAACGGATCAGCGAATTTGTATGGGGCTCTGATCAACAACTGGCTTTTGACAACCTGAAGAAGTATCTGACGACGCCCCCTATGATGGCCCCACCTCGTCTTCATCTTCCATTCATTGTCCACCTTTAGCTGATGAAGTCTCTATCGGCTCCGTTCTGATCCAAGAAGTCGACGGCAAGGAGCATGTTGTCTACTACCTCAGCCGACGCCTGCTCGACGCAGAGACCAGGTATTCCCAAATGGAACCTTCACGTCTGCTACACCTCTTGGCTCTCATTGTGCTGCTCGCCGGAACGCTGCTCACCGGTTTCCCGCGACAACAGAAAAAAAGAAGAGGATATTCGAAAAGAATTTCCCTATATTTTTGCATAGTGGTTAGTGAAATTTTGGGACAAATTTTCTTTTAAGGCAGAGAGGATGTAAGATACTAGAATATTAATAAATATCTAATTATGTTATTTAACTAGTTAATTGTAGGACTGAGACGTGCGACTAGAGGGGGGTGAATAGGAGCACTTGAAAACTCCTGACCCCTAAACACGGTGCAAAAGGCTCACGGAAACAGCGCCAGACACCATCCACTAAACAGATACGTGTCTATCAAGCGCAAGGTGCCGTCCACTGATCAGATACGCACCTATGAAGGAAAGCCACGCAACTCAACGACCAAGAAGATCGGAAGTCACGGCGAGCAACGGACTTAACAAAATCCCCACTCGACACTCACCACACCGAGATGCGACTTACTAGGATACAATAAGCAAAGAGTATGGTCAGGTAGTGGGAAACAGCAAAGCCGAAGCAGAAACACAGCGGAAGAACCAAACCACAGAAAACAGGGCAGCACACAGGGCTCGCTGGACTGTCCGGTGGGAGACACCGGATAGTCCAGTGGCCGCTCTCGGATAGTCTGGTGGCAAATCCACTGGGCAGCCTGCACCGGATAGTCCGGTAGGCCGCGCAGACTATCCGGTAGGACCGGATAGTCCGGTAGGGCTGCGGCTCTTGAGCTCCCAAACCTAAAACTTGTCCAAATCTTGTCCAAACTTCACGAGATTTTACACAGGCTATCTGGACCCTATTCCAAAGCTTTTCCCAAAAGATCAACTCAAAATGACCATGGGAATAGCAGGAATTTCAGATCTCGTCAGATGGCAATCTTTGGGCAAGAAGGGGGAAAACTCATGAGCGACTTGCTCATGGGAATCCAACTGGATGGAGATGCTCTAGGACATATTTCCCACGTCCTTGCAAGTCCAAAAGAGCTAAAAGAATAGGATTAACTCATGGGCAAAACAAATCACCAAAAGCCTTTGAGTTTCATCCAAGAACCAAACTAGAGAGAGGGGAAAGAAGGGGCTGCACACATAAGCATGAAAACTCACCAAGTCTTGGGTAGCTTGGGAGGCGGTTTTGAGCCGAAGCTGCCAAAGCCCTCTCGACACGTCTTCACGCCACGCACTCGGGTTGGAGCATCACGGTGTCACCCGACTTCTCCAGTCCATCAGAGTTGCCTCGCAGTCCATCGGAGGGCTTACACCACCGTTGCCGAATTGCCCCTCTGTGTACCAAGCTCTTGTGACCGACTGACGCAGAGTCACTTGCCTCAGTCCATCGAGGTCTTCTGCCCAAGTCCATCCATGTCTTCATCTCCTACCTCCAGTCCATCAGAGGGCCTCCTGTCCATCGGAGGACTTGAGCACGTTGACAATCACTCATCACACCAGGAGAGCAATGAGGCCGGTCCATTGGCTCTCAATCTCCCCCTTGATGAGTGCATTGTCAACACCCATAACCTGTAACCTGAAATAAAACAAAGACAAGAGGAAAAGCGTAAAACCGAAAAGAAAGAAAAGAAGAAGAAGTTGCTCAAGATGCCCAAAAGCCAAGCACAAGCAGAGAAGGGCAAATTGAGGCAACAAAAACAAAACCAAAGATCGACCCCCTAAGATAAGGGAAACCGCTCAATGCAGTTGATCAAACTAAAGCATGACCCCTCAAGAAAGAGACAAACCGGCTCACCACAGTCATGCTTAGGCAAAGCATCGGCTCCTCTAGAAAGAGGCAAAAGGCTCAACGCACCGATGCAAGAGCATGCAAAACTCAAACTCTCCTGTAATGCATCCTCACAAATGCAAGATAAATACAAAGCTCTCCCTCATCTAACTCTCCAGAATTCTCCCCCTTGATCCAAGAAAACTCATAAATCAACATTTCTCTCCCCCTTGTTGATAATGGACACATCAAGGGTTCATAGAATTCAACTCCCCCTGAATCAGACAACTCCACCTTAAAATATGCCATGAAATGCAGGAAGTGTACCATGAAGAGCTTAGCAGGGATAAGCAGCTAGTAAACACAAGTTCTAGCATACAAAGCAAGTGAGGGCAAGGAAGCATGCAAATAAGCTCAATTGAATCTATCGTATACAGATCAGGAGCATGTTTTTTAGGGTTGTTTGAAAAGAAAGCATCACGAATATGAATAGCATCTAGCAAGGTAGGCATGAACAGCAAGATGCTAACAAGATATACAAGGTGTGCTACTCTCAGCCAAAGCATATACAACGGCCATAAGCAATTTAGAGACTTGCAAATTTCAAATTTAACCACTTGTGAATCATAAGCAAGCTCTAAGTATGTGCCAGGGGTTATTTACTTGTCTTGCCACTTCTTACCAACCAATGCCAAGCCTAGGTTAAGAGAACAATCAGAAGCTTAAAACAAGGTTTTGGTCACACACAGCTAAGTCCAAGTTCCTGCCAAAGTACAAAGGCAAGCTGTCTCGAACTAAGTCAGTGTGACATGCAAATCCACTTGGAACTTTTCAATTCAGCTTAAAAGACACCACTTGTAAACATTTTGAATTCAGATTTTAGATTTAAGCAAGGTGTCATAAATGCTTAGGCAACAACTGAACAAAGGCATACAACTAGCATATGCGAGCATGAAAAGATAGCATTGCATTCAACATTCCTACACATGCTAGGTAGCCAAGTCAAGTGGTGATCATGGTTTTTGATTTTCTAGAAATACAAAAGACTTAGCTCACAAATGATGTTAGACAGATTCAAGGAGCTCATCCAACCATGATCATGCAAGCACTGTACAATTTGGCACAAGCAAATACTAACTAGTCATACCAGAAGAGCTCTAATGCTACTGACGTGAAAATGCATATGGTACAATGCAAAGCATGTTATGATACAAAATGCAAGAAAAGCAAAGAAAAGACAAGGAAAAACAAAGAGAAACAAACCAAAAACCTTATCTACAGCAAAGTTACCCCAACCTAAAAGGGGTAACAAACACCAAGCTCCCCACGCAAGTGTGCAAAGGCGCCAAGCTCTAAGGGCTTCGTGAGGATATTAGCCAACTGGTTCCTAGTGACTACATGGATCAAGTCTATGTCTCCCTTCTCATAGTGATCTCTCAGAAAGTGAAACCTCACGTCTATATCTTTGGTTCTGGAGTGCAGGACAGGGTTCTTAGCTACAGAGATAGCAGAAGTGGAGTCAACTAAGAGAGGGATTTTCTTGTAGCTCAGGCCAAAGTCACTCAATGTGGACTTCATCCACAGCAGCTGGGAGCAGCAACTAGCAGCAGCAATGTATTCGGCTTCAGTAGTGGAAGTGGATACACTAGATTGCTTGCGTGAGGACCAAGGGACAAGAGAAGAACCAAGGAACTAGTAGGTGCCGGAAGTAGACTTGCGCTCCAACCGACAACCCACAAAATCAGCATTCGAATGCCCTCGAAGAGTGAGAGTCGAAGCTGAAGAACACCAAAGACTAAGCTCAAGAGTGTATTTTAGGTACCTAAAGATGCGCATCACCGCTTGATGGTGAGATGTCCTCGGTGAGGCCTGAAATCACGCACAGAGGCAGACCACGAACTGAATGTCTGGCCTGGTCGCCGTCAGGTACAGAAGTGAGCCGATCATCTCGCGGTACTTTCTCTGGTCCACCACCTCCCCTTCTTCATCTGCATCAAGCGCCGTCTGTGTCGACATGGGAGTAGCCATAGGCTTGCAATCTCCTATATCAAACTTCTTCAGGATATCCTTCGTGTACTTGGCTTGATGGATGAAGGTTCCTTCAGGGCCTTGCTTGATCTATAGCCCGAGGAAGAACTGGAGCCCACCCATGAGACTCATTTCTAACTCACTACTCATCTGTTCAGCAAATCTTAGAGTGTGTAACATGTTGGTGAAGATCTCCAACAATCCTGTGTGGAGGGTGATCCCGCTGGACCTGCCGTGATGGAACAATCATGGAGGTCACCTCCCTTGTGTCCTCAGCAAGGCCACCATCTGCTTGAGCTTGTAGTCGGGGAAGGGAGGAGGAAGCCATAGGCAAAGGTCCTCCTTCATCTTCAAAGCTCGTAGTAGAGGGGGCAGGAGCAGCAGCCTGTGCAGTGGCTCCTGCATCACCAACATCTACTCCACCTTCCTCATCCTCAAAGATGGGAGCACCTTCTTCATCATCACCTGAAAGCTCAAATGCAGGGGTTGTGCAAGGACATAGATTCATCAAAGGAAACCTTATAGGTCTTAACTACTTGTCTGGTATCTAGGATCCACACTCTATATGCTCTCGAGCTAGAGGCGTACCCAAGAAAAATACCATCCAAGCAGCGAGATTCAAACTTATCTAAATGACCCCCTTTCTTGAGCACAAAGCATCTGCAGCCAAACGCTCGCAGGTGCTTGACGCTGGGTTGCCTACCAAATCGCGGCTCATACGAGGTCTTCCCTAAGAAAGCTCGTAGGAAAATACGGTTGGCAATGTAATAGGCTGTATTCACTGTCTCAACCCAAAAGCGCCTCTAAGTCCTATGCTCATCGAGCATCGTCCTTGCCATCTCAACAAGTGTGTGGTTCTTAC
Organism: Paspalum vaginatum; assembly: GCA_030272315.1. Classification (NCBI taxonomy): domain Eukaryota; kingdom Viridiplantae; phylum Streptophyta; class Magnoliopsida; order Poales; family Poaceae; genus Paspalum; species Paspalum vaginatum. The sequence goes on from CM059017.1 coordinate 21,405,081, forward strand.
GTTCCACAACACCGTTCTGCAGTGGGGTATATGGAGAAGAGAATTGGTGCTGAAGACCTAGGTCACGACAGAAGGTTTTGAACCGAGAGTTTCTGAATTCTCCGCCATTGTCGTTGCAGATAGCCCTCATGGCCTTATGACTCTCATTTCTCAACCTCAAGACCAGATCCCGAACAAAACCGAAAGCCTCATCCTTGAACTCCATGAAGAACACCCACGAAAAGCGAGAAAAGTCGTCCACTATAACAAGCACATACCACTTCCCACTGACCGACTGTACCCAAGGAGGACCTACAGTGTCCATATGAAGCAGCTCACCCTGGTAAGAGGTCATCACCTGATTGACAGGTGCATGAGAAGTGGCAACCATCTTGCCATAATGACAGGGGCGGCACACTAAATCCTTTTCAGCTTTCAAATTGGGCAATCCTCGGATCAGACCCATCGAGCTCAACCTGACTAGCAAATCAAAATTCAAATGGCCTAGCCTCCTATGCCACTTCCAAATATCAGCAGAAGGATTGGCAACCAAACACCGTGGAGGGCCACAAACAGATGCAAGGTCAACCTTAAAAATCTCTCCATAAGGCAAAATCCGACAAACAAGTTTACCCTTAGCATCAAGCACACAAGAAGAACCCTCCTTAAAACAAACTTCCAACCCTTCCTTGAGAAACCAAATTGAACCCCAAATTCCTCACCAAAGCAACTTCTCTCAGGGAAAGCTTGCCAGAAAGAGCAACAGAAACAACACCCAACACTTTACCTTGACCATTGTCCCCGAACGTGACATACTCCTTGGTGCTCATGGGGTTGAGGCTAGAGAACCATCTGCGGTGCCATGTCATGTGCCTAGAGCAGCCGGAGTCCATGATCCATATGTCCTCCAGGCCTTGATCCTGCAAAATCAAGGAAAGCGAGAGTGAGCAAACGGTCCAGCACTGGGGTTAGTAAAACTGCTGAACCAGTGCCGAGCCATCTGCTCAAAAGTGGGGTAAGCACAGTCAAAGTAATCATCACTACGATCTGGGTAACTACATCCTCCAAAGCGTGGTCTCTCAAAGCCTCCACCTCCAAAGCCTCGGTCACGAGGTCCATAGCCACGCTGAATACGACTAGGAGCTCAACCAGCAAAGCATCTCTCGCCACCAGGAGCACGGGCTTGAACGCCGCCTCCTCTCTCACCAGCCAAGCGGTCTCTCATCTCACCGCGACAGGGAGGATCTTGCCTACCACCTTGGTAGAACTGATCCTGGTTCCCCCAAGCTCTCTCCAGCCTCTCAACCCGCTTCCTCCTGAAGCAAAACTCCTCCAAGTGACCATTCCGCTGGCAAAACTCACAATGGTAGACAGGTCTCTTGGGCATAGGCTGGGGCTGTGTCTTGGGCTTCTGGTGTGGTGGCTGTGTGGGCTACTGGGCTCTCTCCTTGCTCTTAGGAGGTGTGAGGATCTCAGTGACAATCCTATCCAGCTTAGCCTTAGAGGGCTTGGGTGTCCAGTACTATTTCTTTGGGGCAGCCTTGGGCGGCTCATGGTAAACACCATCAACAGTAGCATCAGGCTCGGGAGAGGCAGTCTTAAGCTTGATTGGGGCACTCTTATCACCCGAGGTACTACACTCTCCTAACCCAAGTCCACTCTTATCACCCTCAACCCTTTTGGTGCTCTCAATTATCATCTTCAGTTGGGGTTGCCTCGCATACACCCAACTCAGCACCTCTCTCAACCTACAATTGTCCTCTTCAAGGACCAACTTCTCCTCTCTCAACTCTTCCACAAATAGAGTCTGGGTGGCACAGGTGTTACAATCTAGATAGGGAAACTGAGGTAGCAGACTTTTCCAACTTCCTAATGGTGGTATCTCTATCCACCAACTGCATCCTCAAAGTGAGACAGTTCTCACAAGTATCAGGGGGTGCTGAAAGCACCTCAAAGTCAGCTCTCAACTGCTCTAACTCACTCCTCAAAGTAGGACAAACCATGCACGCACCTAAAAGCGTGGGTCTAGCCCTAAGCTCCTCCAGCTCCTTGAGCTGCCCCTCATACTGCACCTTCAGCTTAGCTATGTCTACAGCTAGGTGGGGGCACATCTCGCACTCTGGCTCATCACACACAACAGGCTCATGCAGCTTAGTCTGGATCTTGCCCAACTCTCCCTTTAGCCTATCTATCTCCTCTACCTGATGAGCGTACTTGCTCTTCTACTCACAAAGGTCACTCATCATGGACTCGCAGGTAGGGCACTCAAACTCACTTGGCTGGGCTGGCACACTCTTCAGCCTCTCAATCTCAACCAAAGCATCAGCAAGCTTGGCTTTCTTCTTCTGTAGCCTCTTGGCTGCCTTCTCCAACAACTTATATTGGCCTTTCAACTCATGACTATTTGTCTCCAGCATCTCAAGAATCTCAGCTTGCTCAGGAGTTACCTCGTCATCGAGGAAGAGTCGCTGTCGCCCTTGTCATCCTTGTCCTCTAGCGCCATGGAGCAGAATGATCTCCAGTGCTTGCGCTTGGACTTGGTGGAGACGAAGCAGAGTCTAGCTAGACCACCTTGATCCCTCCTCTTGTCCTCGCTTGGTGACGATCTCCTCATCTCTTGAGCTTGACAAGGACGACGAGGAGGAAGATGATCCGCTGCAAATGCCACCTAGCTCGGTGAAGAAGACCTTATCCCACTTCTGGTTGTATTTCTGGTAGCTCTTGAAAGCCTTCCTGAAGTTCTTGAACTTGCCAGAGTGGTGCTTGGAGTGGTCGCACTTGCTGTAGTCGTGCTTGCTGGAGTGGTACTTGTTGGAGTCGTGGGAGTGGTTCTTGACATTCTTGTAGTAGTAGTTCTGCTTGTTCGGGCACTCGGCGATGAAGTGGCCGACCTCTCCACACACGAAGCACTTGGGCCTCTCACCCGTCTTCTTGCTCAAAGCGACTAGACACCAGACAAAGCTCATCATCCCCAAGTGACGCCAACTGCTCCTTTGTAACAGACATAAGAGCAGAAAACGAGAAGTTGTGAAGCTAGGGGGTTAGTGGTGGCCTCACTAGAGGGAGAAGCCAAGGCCAGGCTCTTAGAGCCAATACAAGTGAGAGAGTCTCTCAACTTGTAATCCACTTCTGTGGCCTTGAGCTTGCTGTAAAGAGCCTCCACTCCAATCGTTTCATTGGCCTCTGACTCGATAACCGAGTTAACCTTGATCTCCCATATTTTTCTGTCCAACGCATACAGCAACTTGATGGCCTGCTGATGGTCGGTGTATGGGATCCTCTCAGGGCTGGAGTTAATGTGCAACTTGTTGATGATCGATTGAAAACGACCAAACAAGTCATCGATGGACTCACCAGGCTTCTGGATGAAATTCTCATATTCACGCATGTAAGTCTCCACGAGACGCCCCTTGAATGTAGCTGTGCCCTCGTGGTGTGCACTGAGCAGGGACCAGATCTGACGGGCATTGTCCAAGTAACTCACTTTCTCATAGTCAACTGGACCAAGTCTTGAGAAGAGAAAGTCCACAGCCTTGGCATTCGCCTAATGCTGAGCCACTATATCAGGGGTAGTACGCCTAGCCACTGGAAGCACCACAAAGTTCACACTCTGAGTAGCATCCCATGTCCTGGCCCTGGCTAAGCAAGAAAGCTTTCATCCTACCCTTCCAGTAGGAGTAGCCATCAGAACCAAGGACCGAAATCTTCCCAGAGTAAGTCATAGTCACTACTGGTCTCTCACCGGTGAAGGTATGAAGACACCAAACCAGCTAAGATACCACTTGTAGGATCGAGACGTGTGACTAGAGGGAGTGAATAGGAGCACTTGAAAACTCAAAATCACGGCCCCCAAACACGGTTGAAAAGGCTCACGGAAACAACGCTAGACACCATCCACTGAACAGATACGTGTCTAGCAATCGTAACGTGCCGTCCACTGATCGGAAACGCACCTACTGAAGAAAAGCCACACAACTCAACGACCAAGAAGATCGCAAGTCACGGCGAGCAACGGACTTAACAAAATCCCCACTCGACACTCTCCGCACCGAGATGTGACTTACTGGGATAAAGTAAGCAAAGAGTATGGTCAGGCAGTGGGAAACAGCAAAGCCAAAGCAGACACACAGCGGAAGAATGAGTTACAATCATTCCTGCAATAAAGAATGAGTTAGAATTATTCCACCTGAGATAGACATCCCAAAAGAATGAGTTAGAATTATTCCTGCAATAAAGTCGTTTTGTCTCCCAACCGGCCATGGCAAGGTAACCAAAAAGATGCACCACAGGTATTACACAAGGTGAACATTCAGTTTCACTACTTAGAACAAAAGGTCTGAGTATTGAGTCATGTATAAGAATTTGTCTTCATCTTCGATATTGCAGCAACTCCTGATCCACTTTCAGTCTTAGCTTTGCTCGAGGACAAGCAAAAGTTTAAGCTTGGGGGGTGTTGATGGCCGTAATCTCACGATTTCTTACCGTCAATTATCCACCGAATGAAGCAATGCATGTGAATAAAATGGACTAACCCTTTCTACTAATGAGCTCCACAAGATGTACATGAACTATTTGGTTGCAGGTACAAAATTTTCATGTAAAATGGATGAAACAGGGCCAAGAAGTGAAGATGGGCCGAAATGGGGGATTTCCCCTAGTAGGCCGACTACCCATGGTTGGCTGACCACCTGACCAGGTCGGCCGACCCTCCACCTCGGTCGGCCAACCACCCTTCGAGTCATTTTGGGCCACCTCTTCGCTCCTGCATGCAAGAAAACACAAGTGGCAGATTAAATTCCAACCGTTGTACCAAGCATCCAAAGAATCCAAGGGCCGAAAGACCACCAAACCACGGATCGGTGACGTCATCAATCCAAGAGAAGTACCATGCAGCAAATCCAAGGCTGACACATGGTCGCCCAACCTCCCCCGAGGTTGGCCGACCTCAGTTCGAAAGCATTTTTCACGTGCACCGCATGTACCAACCGTCAACCGCCTTGGGAGAGTGAAATCAAGCCGTTGGAGGGCTAAGTCGGTGGATCGGATGGTCGGCCAACCTCCACCTAGGTCAGCTGACCACCAACTTTGGCCTCCCACCGACCTTTGGCACCTACAAGTACCCCCCTCACTTGCTACTGGACTATAAATAGGTCCTGTGAGCTCATTTGTAAAGGTGTGGAGAAGTTGAGAGCATCATTCTACCTTAGAGAGTCCTACTTCCACATCTTAGTAGTTAGGATAGTCCTGGGAGTTAGAGTGAGTCGAGCTTTGCCTCGGAGTTCTCAGAGATTCCTCTGAGTCTGTGGTAAAGTTCTTGTATCTTTACACTCATATCTTCAGTAATATATTTACTTTACTTTATTTCTATCTCTTGCAAGTGTGGTGTACCTTTCTTTGCATACTTGCTAGGCTTAGGCTATGGTTAGCTTAGTTAATCAAGTCCCATTATTCTTGCCGGTGCTATAATCGAACCTGTATGCCAGGCTATGGTTAGGTCCTCTCCTCTGATCAAGGACGATCTATTGTTACTCAAGCTTCGCTCGAGTACGTTTATAGCATGCCATCCTACCCACGCAGATTTGCTTGGTAGCCCCACTCGGTGATAGCGTGTGGTGTGCCTGTGTAGTCTAGGCCCATTCATTCGGTAGGCCCGTAGGTGATAGCCGGGTCTCTTTCGGTGGTCTACTATCTACCCCCTAACCCCTCAAGGCGTCGGAATTTTGCTCGACGCGAGACCCTGACTTGTTTACTTGAATTTCTTAGTTAACCACGACATAGTCTTTGCAGCCGAATAGAATAGAGTTTGGGAACTTTATCTCGCTCGTTGTCCTCCCAGGCAACTATACCTTTCTACGTGTATCTTAGGTAGTTTATTTACTTCTTTCCACCATACACCTATCCGTTTACCAGACTTACCCCTGTCTAGATACTAGTTGGTGCATTTATTTAAGTTTACGGATCATTTGATTTGAGTTTATCCAATTATACTCTCTCGCCTGCCGCTTCCCCGTGGATAAAAATACGATACTCGGAATACTCTTGGTGAAAAGCTACAGCGGTCTCCGTGCGCTTGGGGAGTAAAATCTTTTAAGGCTAAGAGACGCCAACAAGCTTTTCTGGCGCCGTTGCCGCTAGTTTTTAGCAGGCTTATCTTGTCTCTGTTGTTTCTTGTTCTGGGTGCAACAGAGAGGTGTATGACCGGTTTTGACCTACCGGTAAACTTCCACGACAATCCAGAGACTCTGCTAAGGAGGGTCCATTCAAAGACCATCCACGGGCAGATCCTTGTGCATCACACACCGACGACATGGCTGAGAAGACCATCTGAGAGTTCTCCATCCCCTCCAGCAACAACGTCCCCACAGGGCCTGCTGTTACGACGGGAGAGAATTTCGAGCTCAAGCCTGGAGTCATCCATATGGTTCAAGCCATGCCTTTCTATGGACTAGCAACGGAGGATGCCAACAATCATCTGCAGCAATTCCTAGAAATCTGCAGTAATTTACTATGAAAGGCGCAACCGCCGACGCAGTCAGACTACGCCTTTTCCCATTTTCACTTGTCGGGAAGCCGAAGCAATGGTTCTACCTCAACCACGGAACACTTACCACATTGGATGCGTGCTCCAATGCATTGCTCGCCAAGTATTTCCCTCTGGGAAAGACGAATGCATTGAGGAACAAGATCTCAAGCTTTCAACAGCTCACAGATGAAACAGTGGCGGAGGCCTGGGAACGATTACAAGAGTATATCGCGGCCTGACCTCACCATGGAATGGAAGAATGGCTAATCATCCAAAGTTCCTTTCATGGGTTAAATCGTATTGCTCAAGAGCACTTGGATGCAGCCGCCGGAGGATCCTTCTTATCCCAGAGTGTAAAAGCTGCCAAAAATCTCATCGAGAAGATAGCTACTAACCAGGGATGGAAAGAAGAGAGGTCCAGTACCCGATCCCATGTGGTCCATCATGTTGATAGCACCGACATGCTAGCCACCAAGATGGACTTGCTATTGAAGAAGCTAGAAGAAAGTCCTGAGACCGCTCTAGTCCAGGCCCTCGACTGCTCGCATGACTTGTGAAGTCTGCGGGAATAGGAGGCACTCGGGGAACAGCTGCCCCGAAACTCGACCGGAGGATGCTAACTTCATCAACAATTCGAGCAGCTTCAACAACGGAAATCGTCCTCAACCAGGATGGAATTCACGCTCTTACATCCCATTCTTCGCACAAGGTCACTCCTTAGGCAATTCACAGCAATTTAACAAGCCTAATTGTTTTGACAAAAAAGCTGTGAATGATAGCATTAGTAAGAAATTTCATGCTAATGATAGGCTCTTTGAGTCCATCTCCCTTCAAATGGAGACTCTTAATAGTGCTATTGAAAAATCAATTGAGTTTCAATAAGATGTTAGAAACATAGATAGCTCAGTTAGCTGCTTCTTTGCCTAATGCTAATGCGGGAAAGCTTTCGGGCCAGCTTCAACCGCCTCCCAAAGAGCATATCAATGCTGTCACTACTAGGGGGTGGTAAGTCGACTCAGGACCCTCCACACCCTCAGTGGTGCACCACGTGCTAATGATACAGGTGAAGAACAGGAGAAGAACACTGACACATAGGAGAAGGATGACACTGAAATTACACCTGGAACAGCAAAGGAGAAGGCACCGCTGAAATCCCTTCCACATGAGTTCTATGACACGACGGTGCTACCTTTCCCTCAGCGCAACAAAAAGGCTGCCGTCGATGAACAATATAGTAAGTTTGTTGAGGTCATTAAGAAGCTATATGTCAACATACCCTGCTAGATGCCATGCAGGTGCCAACATATGCCAAGTACTTAAAAGATATTCTCAACAACAAGAATCCACTACCATCAAAGGAGATTGTTCACATGATAGAAGAGTGTAGTGCACTATACTCAACCAGCCCATACAAAAGAAAAAGGACCTTGGAAGTCCTACCATTCCATGCTCGATTGGGAACCAAGTCTTCAACCAAGCCTTATGTGATCTCGGAGCAAGCAGTCAGTGTGATGCCAAAGGTTGTCTTCGACAAACTCAATCACACTGCACTCAGCCCCCACCACTATGTGCCTGCAGCTAGCAGACCAATCCATACGCCACCCTGTAGGGATCGCCGAGGACGTTTCGGTGAAGATCCGGAATTTCCTCATTCCTAGTGGACTTTGTGGTATTGGATATAGAAATTGATGCAAAGACGCCGCTCATTCTTGGGAGGCCAATTCTGAGCACTGCGGATGCAAGCATTGATGTTGAAGCCGGAGAAGTCCACCTCAACATCAATGGAATGAGGGAGACATTCTCCTTCAAACCAAAGCTGGAGCAGTGCAGTCCAGTAAAGGTATTCAAGTGCCAAAAATATGTGCCAAAGCTACCTATCTTTGACTCCTCCGGACAAGAGATGGGCAGTCTCATAGCATTTATGAAATGGAAGTTAGCCACCGAGGCTGCCATCCGACATCCGGAAGAATTGGAACAGAAGAAGGCAAAAACAACCAAGGCTAGTTCCAAAACCCAGGAAACAGGAGGCAAAGCTCCTATATAGAAGGTCGGCACCCATGATTCAACCACATCAAACACTCAAGGGTGCAACAAAAATCAACTGGCCCATGATTCAACCACATCGAATAATCTAGGGCAAGAAAAGCGAGCTGAAGCCTCACCCGAAACAAAGTCGAGGAAGCTCGCGAAGATATCATGCACCATCCGGAATATACGCCCACACGACATTCCGAAAGGAGGAAAATGGTGCACCCTCGCCGAAAGGTAAAATTTGGCATTATCTCTCGACGGCATATTTATTTCCCCATCAATTTTAATTTCACACTCCATGGCATATTTAAATTTTTGCCTTGCATATGTTTTTATTTTCATGCATTTAATCTTATATCCTCCCTTACTAAAAAAAATTTGGGTTGGCTGACCAGGCCACCAAGCCGGCCGACCACCCTCGGGAGACCGAGGCACCATGGTCGGCCGACCAGGCCCTCAGGTCGCCAGATTTAGGTAATTCTTTGTTGGAGCTAAAGAAGGATCGTTGAAAAGAAAATGGTCAAGCTGCTCTTTCTCTGTCACTAGGCCGGTCTGCTTGTTATGCTGGCTGATATACTGACCCCAGTTTCGGGTTCTGCTCTTCTGTACTATCTTCTTGTGTGGGCACTCATTCAAGAAAAAGGGGGAAGGACAGGCAGAATGTACGTCAAGACCAAGGATCATGGCGACATCTATTAAGGTCAGGGTCATGGGAGCTGAGCCGAACAGGAAGCAGTTTAGGCTATCTGACCAGAAGTAGCCGATGGATCTGAGTAGTTATCATCTTTCTCCATGGGAGATAGGGATAAAGTCAGAGCATCGGTTATGCGGGTTACTTGCCACGAGGAACCATGTGCCCGCTCAACATGTTTATACCAGTCGACCCATCCATCCATTGGGAATGGCCAGGCTCGCAGCTGGTCTGTCCATAGATCTAAGTTTGGGTCAGCGTAGGGCAAGCGTTTGGTCTCTGTTCGAGAAAGCTCATATGGGGCTCATAAGATTTGGGCCCTAGGGTGAAAGTTTTTGAACTGCTGATGTTGGGATTAGGATCTCATCGGCCTAAATTGCAAAGAAATGACAAATTCAGGGTAGAAAGAGTTATCATGCGAGATGATGAACAAATACTAAATTAAAAAAGAAAAGGTTTGAGTTCTTTACCTTCAGTCCAAAGACTCATTCGCAGAGGCTCTATTCTCCTGTTGCGTTGCTAGAAGCCATCATTTCGCGAACTGCTCAGGGCGGAGTTCTAATGGCGAGGTATTTTCGGTGTTGAAAGATGGAAGATGAGTCCTGGGGATTAGCACACGCATTTTTATGAAGGGCTGTCTTCGCCAACCAAGGATTCGCAAAGATTTGGAATTTGGCCAAAGTATTTTATACCTTTGGCTAGTCAGCCGATATAGCACTATTTGAGTCGGCTGTCAGTCGAAGTCTGGGTAGACCGTTTTTTGATCGGCTATGAGAAGATCGGCTCGGCTCGTCATAACTTTATTGGGAGTCGATTTTTGAAATGGCGATCGGCTTAATGCGCCACTACTGAGCCGATGCTAAGGGTCTCTGTATTGATGCAATGACGATGCTAAGGTTGGGAAGCCAATGAGAGACGAGAAGGGTAAGCTTTTGGCACTGAAAGGAAAGTTCATTAATTTACATAAGTGGAAAAATGTAGAATCCCCTCGTAGCCGATTTCATGGCTGTGGATCTATCCAAAATTCGGGGATATCTTCTAAGAGCCGATGCAGCGGCTAGTGCTAGAATAACCAACACTAATACTAAAGGTAGGACGCTTCAAGCGTCACTATCATCGGCCGATTCTTCGTCGGCTTCTTCGTCATCCTCGTCGGCCTTGTCGGCGGCGTCCTCACCATTGGAGGCATCAAGGTCCAACGGACCCTCCTCGTGCTAGGCAAGGAGGTCCTCGTTTTCATCTGGCTTCTCTGGCTCGTCGTCATCGGCGGCGGCTTCCTCGGCCTCCCCCATCTCCTCGTCCTCCTCCTCCCCATCCTAGGAGAAGAGGTCATCATCACTTGAGGGGAGGAGGGGGCCGAAGAACTCCTCGTCGAGGTCCTCACTGCTCGTCAGCATGTCCTCTGGGTCTGCTGACCCGGAGAACCCAGAGCTCAACAACATCTCGTCGTGGTAGTACTCTGGGAGCTCGAGAGGGACGATCGGCGGTGGTGTGACCATCTGATCGTCGTGTACGTGCATTGCCGACGGGGGAGAGCTTGACCCACTACTGGAGCTGCTGTTGGAGCCGCTGCTAGAGCCGCTGCTGGAGCTACTGATGGAGTCGCTGCCGCTGTCATCGCCGGAGCCCGTATCGGACTCATCATCGGAGATGATGATCACCTCCTCCAGGACGGGAGCAGCTGTAGGAGGCGGTGGTGGTGCTTGCGTCGACGGTGCAGGGATGGCTGCGGGGAGCGGCAATGCCATCTACGCGTTGGCGGCCGCTGGGGGTATCGGCACCGCCATGCCCTCGAGGTAGGCGAGGATGGGTGCGGCGTTTGGGGGAAACCCCGGAGGTCTCGTCACAGAGGATGGGAAGGAAGGCGCTAGACTACTATTGCTACCAACGGAGGACAAGATGGATATGGGGTTTTTGCGGCTTTCTTGGATTGACGAGTGAGAGCCAATGGACGAGCCTCATTGCTCTCCTGGTGTGATGAGTGATTGTCAACAAGCTCAAGCCCTCCGATGGACAGGAGGCCCTCCGATGGACTGGAGGTAGAAGATGGAGAAAGACCTCGATGGACCGAGGCAAAAGGCCTCCAATGGACCGGAGGCACAAAACTCGGCATCGGTCAGTCACGGGAGCTCGGTACACGGAGGGGCGTTTCAGCAACGGTGGTGTAAGCCCTCCGATGGACTGTGAGGCAACTCCAATGGCCCGGAGAAGCCGGGTGCCACCGTGGTGATCCAATCCGAGTGCGTGGCGCGAAGGCATGTTGAGGGGGCTTTGGCAGCTTCTGCTCAAAACCGCCACCCAAGCTACTCATGCCTTGGTGAGTTGGGCCATAACTTGCCAAGATAGAAGAGATGGGCCAAATCCGACGCAGGCGGAGACTTCTTAAAGTTTCCCAGTTTCTGACTTCAAAACCGGGGGTCGATCGGTGGATTTGGACTACTGGCCATGTGGACGTCATCCGACAGATAGCGTGCAAGACAAGAAGATCGAGACTCCATCACGGTCGTGCGTCCCCGAGAAAGTCGAGTCTTTTCTAGTTTGGCCCCTACGGGAGTTTCTGTAATATAGGGGTCTTAGTGTAAACTGCGTCGTTAGGCCTAGGCTATAAATACCTAAGTGGCTGGTCATTTAGGTGACTCTTCCCCCATCAAGAACCCTAGGCTTAGCATTCCAACAAGCCAGGAGCTTAGAGAGCTAATCGGGTGCTCAAACTAGGATTAGAGTCCCCTAGGCTAGCACTTTTCAAAAGAGGGAAGGATGAAGGGAGGTAGGCTGAGTTGAACCTTGTAGACACTAATTTCCACATCTAATCAAGGCAAGATTCATCTCCATTTTGTGCTCATGTGTGCAGCACCCTTCCTCCTCTCTATCTAGTTGGATTTTGGATGCATCTTAAGGGCTTTTGGTGATTTGCTTTGCCCGCAAGAAAATCATGTTCTTTTGGCTCTTTTGGACTTGCAAGGATGTGGGGAATATGACTTGGATCATCTATTTCCAGCAGGAAACCCACGAGCAAGTCGTTCTTGAGTTTTCCCCTTTCTTGCCCAAAGATTGCCTTCTCACGAGATTTGAAATTTCCACTATTCCCGTGATCATTTTGAGTTAATCTTTTGGGAAGAGCTTTGGAATAGGATCCAGATAGCCTGTGTGAAATCTCATGAAGTTTGGACAAGATTTGGATAAGTTTTGGGTTTGGGAGCTCAAGAATCGCAGCCTTAATCGGACAGTCCGGAGCCTTCACCGGACTCTCCGGTCCTACCGGACAGTCCGGCGTGGCCCATTGGACAGTTCGGTGTTGGGGCTACCTGGCAGCTTTGCCACCGAACTATCCGGCAGTGGCCATCGGACAATCCGGTGCCACCAGACAGTCCGGTGTCTCCCACCGGACAGTCCGGCGTTGCGTGCAAGCTGCTGTTTTCTACGATTTGGTTCTTCCGCTGTGGTTTCACTTTGGCTTTGCTTTTTCGATCTACCTGACCTTACTCTTTGCTTACTGTTGATCAGTGAGTCACATTTCTGTGCAGTGAGTGTTGAACGGGAAGTTGCAAAGTTCGCTGCTCACCGTAACTTGCGATCTTCGTGGTCGTTGAGTTGCGTGGTTTTTTTCTCGTAGGTACGTATCCATTCAGTGGATGGCATCCTGTTTTAGCTAGATACGTATCTGTTCAGTGGATAGTGTCTAGCGTCTGTCTCGTGAGCACCATTTGCGGGGGGTTGTATTTTGAGTTTTAAGTACTCCTATTCACCCCCACTAGTCGCACGTCTCGGTCCCACAGTTGGTATCAGAGCCGGTTAGGTTTCCTCATACGTTAACTGGTGATGAAACCGTAGCGACCATGACTCACTCTGGGAAGATTTTGTTTCTTTGCTCTGATGGCTACTCCTACTGGAAGGGTAGGATGAAAGCTTTCCTGCTTAGCCAGGGCCAGGACATATGGGATGCTACTCAGAGTGCGAACTTTGTGGTGCTTCCAATTGCGAGACGAACTACTCCAGACATTGTGGCTCACCACGAGGCGAATGCTAAAGGTATGAACTTTCCCTTCTCAAGACTTGGTCTAGTTGACTATGAAAAAGTGAGTCACTTGGAGACTGCCTGTCAAATCTGGTCCCTGCTTTGTGCACACCATAAGGGCACATCTGTGATCAAGGGGCGTCTCATTGAGACTTATAGGCACGAGTATGAGAACTTCGTCCAGAAGCCTAGTGAGTCCATCGATGACATGTTTGGTCGATTTCAGTCGATCATCAACAAGCTGCGTGTTAACTCTAGCCCTGAGAGGATCCCATACACCGACCATCAGCAGGCTGTCAAATTGCTGTATGCGTTGGACAGGAAAATATGGGAGATCAAGGCTAACTCGATCATCGAGTCTGAGGCCTATGACACGATTGGAGTGGAGGCTCTTTACAGCAATCTCAAGGCCACAGAGGTGGATTACAAGTTGAAGGATAACCTCACTTGTACTGGCTCCAAGAGCCTGGCCATGGCTTCTGCCTCCAATGAGGCCGCTACTAACCCCCCGCTTCACGGTTTTTCGCTTTCTACTTTGTTGTCTGTGATAGAGGAGCAGTTGGTGACACTTGGGGATGACGAGCTCTGCATGGTGTCTAGTCGCTTTCAGCGTGCCTATGACAACCACTGGAGCAAGAAGAGGGGCGAGAGGCCCAAGTGCTTCGAGTGCGGAGAGGTTGGCCACTTCATTACTGAGTGCCCGAACAAGCAGAACGACTACTACAAGAAGGGCAAGAGCTACTCCCGCGACTCCAACAAGTACCACTCCACCAAGCGCGACTACTCCAAGCACCGCTGCGGCAAAATCAAGAACTTCAGGAAGGCATTCAAGAGCTATCGGAAGGACAACCGGAAGCGGGACAAGGCCTTCTTCGCCGAGCTTGGAGGTCTCTACAGCGGATCGTCATCGTCCTCCTCCTCGTCAAGCTCAAGTGATGAGGAGATCATCACCAAGCGGGACAAGAGGAGGGATCAAGGTGGTCCAGCTGGACTCTGCTTCGTCTCCACCATGTCCAAGCGCAAGCGCAAGAGATCGTTCTGCTCCATGGCGCTGGAGGACAAGGACGACAAGGGCGACAATGACTCTTCCTCCGATGGTGAGGTAACTCTTGAGCAAGTCGAGATTCTCGAGGTTTTAGAGGATAACAGTAGAGCGCTTAAGGCCTAGGATAGGATGTTGGAGAAGGCAGCCAAGAAGATGCAAAAGCAGAAAGCCAAGCTTGCTGATGCTATGGCTGAGATTGAGAGACTTAGGAGTGTGCCAGCCCAGCCTAGTGAGGTTGAGTGCCCTACCTGTGAGTCCTTGATGAGTGACCTCTGTGAGCAGAAAAGTAAGTACGCTCATCAAGTAGAGGAGATTGATAGGCTGGTTAGCGAGTTGGGCAAGCTCCAGTCTAAACTGGAAGAGCCCGTAGTGAGTGATGAGCCTGAGTGTGAGATGTGCCCCCGCCTAGCTGTTGACATAGCTAAGCTGAAGGTGAAGTGTGAGGGGCAGCTCAAGGAGTTGGAGGAGCTTAGGGCTAGACCCACGCTTTTGTGTGCGTATATGGTCTGTCCTATTTTGAGGAGTGAGCTTGAGCAGGTGAGAGCTGACCTTGAGGCGCTTTTCAGCACCTCCTAACACTTGTGAGAACTGTATCACTTTAAGGATGCAGCTGGTGGATAGGGATGCCACCATTAGGAAGTTGGAGAAGTCAGTTACCCCCATTCCCTCTTTGGATTGTGAGTTTTGTGTCGCTCAGACTGTGGTGATTGATGGATTGAGGGGTGACAAGCTAGACTTGGAGGATGAGAACACTCGTTTGCGTGAGGTGCTGAGTTGGGTGTATGCGAGGCAACCCCAACTGAAGATGATAATTGAGAGCACCAAGAGAGCTGAGGGTGACAAGAGTGGACTTGGGTTAGGGGAGTGCAGTACCTCGAGTGAGAAGAGTGCCCCAATCAAGCTTAAGACTGCCTCTCCCCAGCCTACTGTTGATGGGGTTTTCCATGAGCCACCTAAGGCTGCCCCAAAGAAGCAGTACTGGACACCCAAGCCCTCTGAGGCTAAGCTGGATAGGATTGTCACTGAGATCCTCACACCTCCTAGGAGCAAGGAGAGAGTCCAGTTGCCCACACAACCACCACACAAGAAGCCGAAGACACATCCCCAACCTATGCCCAAGAGACCTATCTACCACTGTGAGTTTTGCCAGTGGAATGGTCACTTGGAGGAGTTTTGCTTCAGGAGGAAGCGGGTTGAGAGGCAAGAGAGGGCTTGGGGGAACTAGGATCAGTTCTACCACGGTGGTAGGCAAGATCCTCCCTATCGCAATGAGGTGAGAGAGGAGGCGGCTTTCAGGCCCGTGCTCCTGGTGGTGAGAGACGCTTTGCTGGTCGAGCTCATAGTTGTTTTCAGCGTGGCTATGGACCTCGTGACTGAGGCTTTGGAGGTAGAGGGTTTGAGAGACCATGGTTTGGAGGATGTGGTTACCCTGATCGTCGTGATGCTTACTTTGACTCTGCTTACCCCACTTTGGACCAGATGGCTTGGCACTGGTTCAGCAGTTTCACTAACCCAGTGCCGGACCATTTGCTCACTCTCACTTTTCTCACTTACCGGGTGAGCTGCTGCATATGGACACTGTAGGTCCTGCTCGGGTACAGTCAGTCAGTGGGAAGTGGTATGTGCTTATCGTAGTAGACGACTTTTCTTGCTTCTCGTGGGTGTTTTTCATGGAGTTCAAGGATGAGGCTTTTGGTTTTGTTTGAGATCTGGTCTTCAGGTTGAAAAATGAGAGTCATAAGGCCATCAGGGCAATCCGCAGTGACAATGGCAGAGAATTCAGGAACTCTCAGTTTGAAACCGTTTGTCGTGACCTAGGTCTTGAGCACCAGTTCTCTTCTCCATATACCCCACCACAGAACGGTGTTGTGGAACGCAAGAATCGCACACTCGTTGAGATGGCACGGACGATGCATGATGAGCATAGGACTCCGAGGCGCTTTTGAGCTGAGGCTATGAATACTGCCTGTTACATTGCCAACTGGATTTTCCTACAAGCTATCTTAGGGAAGACCTCATATGAGCTTCGGCTTGGTAGGCAGCCTAGCGCCAAGCACCTATGAGCATTGGGCTGCAGATGCTTTGTGCTTAAGAAGGCGGAGCATTTGGACAAGTTTGAGTCTCGCTGCCTGTTGACGTGACTTTTGAACGAATATTTTGTATCATTTTATGTGGTTTTTCATTGATTTTATGCGTCAACTCTGTCTTTTACTAACAATTATCACCGATTATTGTGGATTTTGCAACATTGTCCTGGAAATATGCTATATGTGATTTTTACAGGTTTTTGGCCATTTTTTCGCGAAATTCATCACAATCTACGTCGAGTAAGAAAGGACTTTTGAGTGAATCAAGGCTACTCAACCAGAAGATACTAGAAGATATCAAGGGCAACAAGAATATAGAAGAATATGCGGGAAAATACTTTAATTATATCCAAAAGCTAGAAGACTTCGTCGAAACTTAGAGAATATAGAAGATTCCAGCACCCGAAGAGTCCGAGAACCTTCCCAATATGATCTCTTAAAGACTAAGCAACATCCCCGTGAAAGATGGAAAGAAACGGGCGAAGGAGGAGTCCGGGTCGGCCGAGCCTGGGCCTTTTGGTCGGCTGACCCCGGGACTCTGCATGTCAGTTGAGGTTTTCTTTTCTCCCACGCCATCTTCGGACTATATAAAGCGAGGCTAGGCCCCGAGATCGGGCATCCAATTCATTATCAAGGCGAGAAGACAGCGAAAGAGGGACAACAACTAGAGGAGAGTAGAGGGTCGAGTTTCTAGTCTAGGATTAGAGTTCTTCTAGTTCCTAAAGGTAATTAGAGGCCTTGCAAGGTGCTCTAATTACCTAGCTCCACATGTCTAATTGTATCATCAAGGGTAGGTATGATCATGGTTGTAAGTTTGATATAATTTATCAATGAAGCATTGTTCTTGTCTAATTATCATATTCTTGCTCTAATTATGCATGATCTAGCTCTAATTAACTTTAAGTCTAGATGCATGTTGATTAGATCATGTCATTAAGGGTGTTATTCATCTAGCGTTCTTGATCTCTAATCTAGTTTACTAATGATATGGTTGTGTTTCTAGTTCTTGTAATCATGGTGATTAGAGATTCTAGTTGCTCTAATTATGTTATTAGACTATGTGAAGCAATTAGAAGCGCGTTCTCTAATTATGTATGCCTGTTGAGAATTTCTCGTTCATTACCTGGTTACTAGTGACAGTAGAGCCCGGGGAAAGGTTAAACTCGATCTAGGGGATTAGATTGGTTGATCTTGATTTAATCATGCTATGATGAATATGCTTGAACATGCTTGTTTGCCTTGAGCTACTAGTTATCTCGCTGCTCTAATCTAGTTGTGGCGCCCATATCATGTATGTCTTGGATCTGATTAGAGCTTGATTAGAATCTAGTCAATACCCTTTGATTAGTCCTCTAATTATGTTCTTATTGTTTATCTTGTATGATGAGTATCTAGTTTAGACGTAGATTAGACATAGTTTAGAGATAGATTAGAATACCCTTTTTATCCTTTGTTTTCCTATAAACTCTTGTTAATTAGCTCTCAATTAGTTGTTTTCCCAGATTGACAAAACCCATGATACTTATCCTGGGGAAAAGCTACATACGATACGTTAACAAGCTTTTCTGGGGCCGTTGCTGGGGAGCTACCTAGTCGAGTCTTAATTTATTTGAGTTTATAGTTTTGTTTATATTTTATGTGTTTTCTTTTTTGTATTTTATTTTATTTCTGCGCTTTTATCTTTTCCTTTTTAAATTTGTTCAATTTCTTTTTATTTATTTATTTATTAAGTTTTTGTTTAAATTAGATTTAGTCTAGTTGAAGTATAAATTTTCTAGAAATTAGTTTTCTTTGTATACATTCTCTGCCACTAACATTAGCACGATGGATGGACCACTATCGAACAAACCTACTAATTATGTGGATGATCCAGAGAAGCTGCTCAGAAAGACCCGAAGCTCTGCCAAATTTTCTCAGAAGCAAGATGAAACTCTGCCGAAAATGGGAGACGGAAATGAAGAGAAGAAGCTCATGGACCTATGTGTGCCAACTACCACTGATTTGAAGATTAGAGACCTAGAGCATTCGAGATCAGAAGCTCAGTGATTAGCATGGTGCAGAATCAACCATTCAGTGGAAAGGAAGACCCGAATCAACACTTGACAACGTTTCTGCATATTTGTAACACTTCCAACATAGAGGGAGTCACTAACGATCAGATTAGAGCAAGGCTTTTCCCACTCTCACTAATCGGGAAAGCTCATCAGTGGTTGTCTACACTTCCAGAGGCTACAGTGAACAACTGGCAGCAGTTACTACAAGCATTCATCGCCAAGTGCTTTTCACCTGGAAAGACTCAAGCTTTGCGCAACAAGATTTCAACATTTGTGCAGTACCCCACTGAGACATTCGATGAAGCTTACGAGAGATTCAACGACTATGTGTCAGCCTGCCCTCACCACAATTTTCAGAAATGGGATTTAATTCAGAAATTTTATGGTGGACTCAATGCAGGGTGTAGAGCTCAGATTGACGCATCTTCTGGAGGATCAATTCTCAGTCTCACTCCTACAGAGACCGAAGCTCTATTCAAGAAGATCGCTGAGAATGGAACATGGGGAGCAGATAGGGTGGCGCCCACTACACCAGCACCATCTACATCCACTAGAGTGGTAAAGAGTGTGCTAGAAGTTGATAAGATGGAGATGCTCGGTGGAAAGATTGACTCACTCATGAGAAGATTTGAGAAGATGGAAAGTGGCAGAGCAGAGGAAGTGAAGTCTACTGAAGCTATGATGACTTGTGAAGAGTGTGGAGACTATGGCCATTCAAAGGAAAGTTGCCCGGAGGAAGCTACGACTTTGGACTATGCCAAGAAGGAAGGTTGGATTCCCCCGTCCAATTACAGACAGAATAGACAACAGTTCACTGCTGGATCAGCTATTCAAAATTCCATTCCTCTACGGATTCAACTTATGGACTTCATGGAAGGGCAAGCAAAGATCAACAAGGATACACACTCCAAGTTCAAAGCTATGGACAAAGTGCTAGAGAATATTGATGGCAAGATTACTATTGTGGGAAGTTCAAATCAACAGCTCATGGGAATGATGAAGATTTTGGAGAATCAGCTCTCTCAACTAGCGGAACATCTCCCAAGCAAGAATGAAGGAAAGTTGCCTGGACAGCCACAGTCTAAGGAGTCACTCAAAGCAGTCACTACCAGATTTGGAAAGGAGACAAGAGACCCTGAGTTGACTATAGGACTTGCCAGTACAGTGGAAGCAGAAGAGCAGAATGAAGACAAACCTGAAGTGACAGCGGATGACACGAGGATTCTACCCGAGAAATGCAAGGTTCGATCAAATAAAACAGATGAGCATTTCAACAAGTTCATTGAGGTAATGAAGCAGCTATATATCCATATGCCACTATTGGATGCACTCCAAGTTCCCACTTATGCCAAGTACTTCAAGGATATATTAGCTAACAAGAGAGAAATGCCGTTGGACTATGTGAAGATGACCACTGAGTGTAGTGCAGCTATCATGGATACTCCTTTATAGAAGAAGGCAGATCCGGGATGTCCCACTATCCCATGATCTATCGGTGCCCACAACATTGACAAGGCCTTATGTTATATAGGAGCAAGTGTCAGTGTAATGCCTAAGTCAGTGTTCAATAAGCTAGAGCTGCCTAAGCCAGAACCTACATCCATGTGTCTAGAGCTAGCTGATCACTCAGTGAGATATCCAGAAGGAGTAGCGGAAGACGTGCCAGTCAAGATTGGAGAAAATCTCATTCCAGTTGACTTCGTTATCCTGGATATGGAAAGAAGCTCAAGATCACCACTGATTCTCGGAAGACCTTTCCTCAGGACAGCTCAAGCTAACATTAATGTGGGAAGGGGAGAAATCAAGTTCAATATCAATGGAGAATCAAGCTCGTTCAAATTTCGTCCAAGGTTTGAGGTGTGCCAAACCATTGAAGGAGACGAAGCTTGAAGAAGAAGACTCATCTGCAGTGTCAACACAAGGCATTAGACGGTCCGGATTGGACTCTGGCTAAAAGACTTAAATTTTCAAGCGCTTTATGGGAGGCAACCTAGGTATTTTTTTAAAAGCTTTTAGTGTTAGTTTATCTTTTTCTTAGATAATAGAGTTTAACTTCACTGTGTCATGAACCATAGTTGAATTAATAAAGTCTTCATTTAGTTAGATTCAAAATTTGAATTTGATTTTGAATTAAGGATTGGATAGCAAAAGATGGCTACTCTTACTTAATGTAGTTATCTAACTTCGAAAAATTACAAAGCCTTTTGCCGGTTTTTGTACTTGATTCATTTTCTAGTGATTTATTTTAAACAAAAGAGAGACAATTTCCTAGATTTTAATCTAAGTGCATTATTTGACTTCAAAATTATCTCTCTATTTTATCCAAAAACTAGGCGCTTACCTAAGCCACGCTAAAGAGATGAAGTGAGTAAATTCAATTCAATTCAATTGAATTGCTTATCTTTATTCTGAAATTAATTTGGTTTCATTTACCAAACAATGGCTTTTTATTTAAAACAAAACATAGGTCTATTTTCAATATAATAATTAGGCTTAATCTTGTGATATGAAAATAATCTTTTGTGTTTTTGAGTGCTCAATAATTATTAAACCTACATTAGTAGGGATATTTATATCTATATTTGCTTATTAGCAAATTAAGGTCATAGAATTAGTGAAGATTAACACAACTTAATAAAGAAAGGTTAATTAGGCAACATAGGATCCTTCTTTGGTCATAAAAACACCAGCCAACATAAAAGCATAGGATATGATCAAAGTTTAATAGGGTAGGAATCAAAGGACAAGCATCCAAGGGGACAAACACCAAAGGTTGATTGAAGAATCTATCAAAACCTGCATGCATGTCGACCAACTTGCCAAGGAAGCCACCTATTATTGAGAGGAATCCAATGATCAAGCTTGTCTAGGAAGGAGAGGACCAACAGAGCCAGGATCTGGCTGGCTCAGTTGACCCACCCCCCAGGCTCGGCCGACCCCAGGTGTTCCTGCACCAGATAAACCTCCCCTTTGAGCCACCTCTTTGCCTATGTATATGGAGTAGTTGTTGCATCTTAGAACCACCAGAGCCAACACCAGAAACCAGAAATTTCGAGGAGAAGGAGAATAGTAGTAGTTCATGAGAGAAAAAAATCTTGAGAGAAAAAATGAAGAGTGCTGCCAAGTTTCTCAAGAAGACCTTCACGGGGTCTACCTCAAGAGGGAGCTCTCGCCAAGAAGATGATGATTCGTTGAGGCATTCGTCAAGGAGACACTCTGTCTCTGAGATGGGAAGTTCTGACTCCGGTCGAAGCCTCCGTCGAGATCAAGGGCTACGGGCTGTTCATCCCGTTTTTCTGTAGATGTGGAGGATGTTGTGGAACCTACCAGAAGAATGAGGACTCGTTATCAGAGCCAAGTACCTCAACCCATGAATATCGACGATGATGAAGAGGAGTGAAATTATTCTCCAGAAGGTTTTTCTCTCAGATCATCTATGGAGGAACAAAGGTATCACAGCTGTCTGAGGAGAATTATCTCAAATTTCGATCTAGATTTCGATTTCTTGAATGCTCTAGATTTCACAGCAAGCATAGAGAGAGCATTCGATAATCTAGGTTGCAGTGCCTTCATTCATTTTAGTGCTACCTATCAACAAGACTTAGCACTAGAAATGATGACTACTATGGATATAGTCCAATCCTCTGATATGGTTTTAAAACTAAGATTTAGAATTAGAGAGGAGTGGACGGAAATTTCTTTAGGCACTATCGGGGCTTTGCTTGGTTTTCATGAGGGTGCTACTGAAAATTTTGATATTAATCAAGCCATAATAGAAGATTTTTGGTCAAGAATTGCAAGTAGTTCTACTAAAGAAAGGATGAAGTTAGTCAATCCTATCATCAGAATCATCCATAGATTCATGACTTGCAGAGTTTGAGAAAGGCTTGATGACACGAAGGTACAAATAGCAGAAGTAAAATGGCTTTATGCTGCACTGTGTCAACCCACTTGGATAAATCCAATTAATTCCATGATCAATCACTGGATTATCCAAAGGAACAGAAGCACTGGACTGCTAGGATTTGGACATTATTTGACTATTATTGCTTCATCACTAAAGCCTGAATTGGTTTTTAATCCTATTTACACCAAGACACCAGCTAACATTGATGAGAATTCCCTTCGGAAAGGGAAATATATTTTTGGAAATTTAGTTAGCGGGTTCTTTGTGTCAAAAACCAATTTCAGAATTCCTACCTCCAGACTTGCTTTATTTGCTCAAGGGAAAATTGATTGGCTAGAAAAATTCATGTTTGAAGAAGGTGAACCACCATCAGCTGGATGGGGCAACTGGGAGACATCTCCAATTCAGCCAAACCAGCAGTATGAGAATAAACAGTTCAGAGCAGGATCATCATATAGGCATGTACTTAACCCACGGCCTTTCAGCTCCTATGATCCGCACTCTACTCCAGTGTTCACACCTTCACCTCATATCCCTCCACCTGCAACTTTTATTCCGAGAAGAGCAAGATATCACACTCCAGAATATGTTGCAGCACAGAATATGCCAAATCAAGCTTTCTATGGCATAGAATCAATGGTGGCACAGAATTATCAATTGATTGATCAGATGAGAGGGAATGTCGATCAATATGAGCAGAACACCCAGAGCATCGAAGAAATGCTATCCAACTTACAGCTATGGAACCAAGAGCGGTGAAGGCTTTGGTTTGATTTCTTAGTTTTTCTTTTTATTTCGTCATGTATTTTATTTTATTTTATGTTTTCTTTTTCTTTTATCCATTTATGTATAATTGTAAGTAATTTGAATTTTCATCTTTTAAAATTTAAGTTAGTTTGAATCATGATCATGTATTATCCCTATGATGAAATAAAATAAAACTTTGTTCTCTTGTTTTCTTTTGTCAAATTTTTAGGCTTATTTATGCTCTCAATTAATGCATTTTAATTGAATTATGATCAGCACATATATGATGGATAAGATATTTCATAAAGACCCATATGATGTTCATATTAGATTTCATTTTGTCATGATAAAACCTCCTTAATTTTTATTTCGAATTTTTAAAAAAAATGCTATGATCACTTTCTTATGATTGATTTTGTATAGGCCCTACCTATTAGAGCTATATTATAAACCATAGTTTGATCAAATTTAATTCTTAGTTGAGTTAGATTAGGATTTGAATCTAGGGTATGAGATTTCAAAGCTCGTCATTCAAATTTGCTTATCCTTTCATTTGCTAGCATTTTTATCCATGCATTGTATCCCTCTACATTAGAGAGAATGCAAACTTCGCTGGATATCCCACCAAAACCAAAATTATCGTCATTATACCTCCTTGACCACAACCTATTACTTTTCTGGAGTATTTAAAAGTATTTTATTTATATTTAGAAAAATTCTATCCCCAGTATTAATTGTTTCTCTATAATTATACTCAAGGACAAGTATCGTTTAAGAGTGGGGATGGAAAGCTCAGTCTAAAAATAAATAAATATATTTATGAGGTGGCAGCAAAGAGTTAAAAAAATGATGATAAGGGGCCGAGGTGGTCGCCCATATTATAAAAAAAAAGAAAAAAAAAGAGAGACCAAGTGGTCCAAGTAGAATTAGGAATATATCTGCCTCTCAAAAATATTTTATACGTGAATTTATTTTATTTTATCAATATACTCTAGAAAATATTCCAACCACATGCAAGCCGATAGCAAGGACTTCATTTGTGCCTTGAGATCATTGATTTATTTGCATATGTCCACTTTTTCTATATTTTCCTTCTAATCCTTTATTATTATTCTCCATGACCTTTGTGAGAAATCTCAGTAATTCCAGTAGATTCTTTTCTTAGTTTGACAATATATTGAGATTAAATTTTCATTAGGATCCTTCCCAAGCTACAGATAAAGCTTACACTCACATATATATGTTAATAGTTGGTAGGAGATACTTTATTTATTGAGCGACTGGAAAGACGAGTGCTGAATCTAGGCCTTAAACATTTTTGATCTTAGAAAGTTGGTTTCTTTTTTAAAAAGGTTTTTGTTGAAAAACAAGGAGATTTATCATCGATGAATTTGATTTCTTCTTAAATTTAATTGTGGGATATGCTTAAATGAATATCTATTTATCTATATGATTGCTGATCTAAACTTAAGAATTTCGAGAGTTTAAATATAGCTTGATTATTTGATTCTAGAATATGAGTTAACATTGTTTTAGATTTCTGACTTACTCGAGGACGAGCAAGGTTTAAGAGTGGGGATGTTGTTGACGCGGCTTTTGAACGAATATTTTTATCATTTTATGTGGTTTTTCATTGATTTTATGCGTCAACTATATCTTTACTAACAATTATCACCGATTATTGTGGATTTTGCAACGTGGTCTTGAAAATATGCTATATGTGATATTTACAGGTTTTTGGCCATTTTTTTCACGAAATTCATCACAATCTACGTCGAGTAAGAAAGGACTTTTGAGTGAATCAAGGCTACTCAACCAAAAGATGCTAGAAGATATCAAGGGCAACAAGAATATAGAAGAATATGCGGGAAAATATTTCAATTATATCCAAAAGCTAGAAGACTTCGTCAAAACTCGGAGAATATAGAAGATTCCAGAACCCTAAGAGTCCGAGAACCTTCCCAATATGATCTCTTAAAGACTAAGCAATGTCCCCACGAAAGATGGAAAGAAATGGGGGAAGGAGGAGTCCGGGTCGGCCGAGCTTGGGCCTTCTGGTCGGCCGACCCGGCCCTCTGCCCGTCAGTTGAGGTTTTCTATTCTCACACGCCATCTCTGGACGATATAAAGCGAGGGTAGGCCCCGAGATCGGGCATCCAATTCATTACTAAGGCGAGAAGACGGCGAAAGAGGGACAACAACTAGAGGAGAGTAGAGGGTCGAGTTTCTAGTCTAGGATTAGAGTTCTTGTAGTTCCTAGAGGTAATTAGAGGCCTTGCAAGGTGCTCTAATTACCTAGCTCTAGAGGTCTAATTGTATCATCAAGGGTAGGTATGATCATGGTTGTAAGTTTGATACAATTTATCAATGAAGCACTGTTCTTGTATAATTATCGTATTCTTGCTCTAATTATGCATGATCTAGCTCTAATTAACTTTAGGTCTAGATGCATGTTGATTGGATCATGTCATTAAGGGTGTTATTCATCTAGCGTTCTTAATTTCTAATCTAGTTTACTAATGATATGGTTGTGTTTCTAGTTCTTGTAATCATGGTGATTAGAGGTTCTAGTTGCTCTAATTATGTTATTGGCCTATGTGAAGTAATTAGAAGCGCGTTCTCTAATTATGTATGCCTGTTGAGAGTTTCTCATCGATTACCAGGTTCCTAGTGATAGTAGAGCCCGGGGAAAGGTTAAATTCGATCTAGGGGATTAGATTGGTTGATCTTGATTTAATCATGCTATGATGAATATGCTTGAACATGCTTGTTTGCCTTGAGCTACTTGTTATATCGCTGCTCTAATCTAGTGGTGGCACCCATATCATGTATGTCTTGGATCCGATTAGAGCTTTATTAGAATCTAGTCAATACCCTTTGATTAGTCCTCTAATTATGTTCTAATTGTTTATCTTGTATGATTAGTATCTAGTTTAGACGTAGATTAGATATAGTTTAGAGATAGATTAGAGTACCCTTTTTATCCTTTGTTTTCCTATAAACTCTTGTTAATTAGCTCTCAATTAGTTGTTTTCCCGGATTGACAAAACCCATGATACTCATCCTGGGGAAAACCTACAGACGATACTGTCGCTTGCAGTATAAGGTTTGCCGTGCTTAAGTGACGTCAACACTGCCTTGATGGTGTTTTTCTAGGTTACGCATCGAGCTCTAGGGCTTTTCGAGTGTGGATCATAGAGACCCATCAGGTAGTAGAGACTTGTGAGGTTTCCTTTGATGAATCTATCTGCACAACCCCTGCCTTTGAGCTTTCAAGTGATGATGAAGAAGGTGCACCCATCTTTGAGGATGAGGAAGGTGGAGTAGATGTTGCTGATGCAGGAGCCACTGCACTGGCTGTAGCGAGTGCCCCCTCTTCTACAAGCTCAGATGATGAGGGAGGACCGTTGCCTACGGCTTCTTTGCATCCACAAGTTCAAACTCAACCAGATGGTGGCCCTGCTGAGGACGCAGGGGAGGTGACCTCTGAGATTGTTCCATCTCGGAAGGCCCAGCGGGATCACCCTCCACACAGGATGATTGGAGATCTACATCAGCATGTCACACGCTCTTTGGTTAATTCTCTAGCCTTCTTCTGCCGCTCTGCATTTGTTGCTTCTTTCAAACCCTGGGATGTGGCACATGCACTATTTGATCCTAGTTTGGGTGAACGCCATGCATGACGAGTTGGAGAACTTTGAGAGAAACCATGTCTGGGATTTAGTTGAACCACCACCAAATTGCCACCCTATAGGAACCAAGTGGGTCTTCAAGAACAAACAGGGTGAGGATGGGATGGTTGTGAGGAACAAAGCTAGATTAGTTGCCCAGGGTTTCTGTCAAAAGGAGGGGATAGACTATGATGAAACCTTTGCTCCTGTAGCTCATTTAGAAGCCATTAGAATTCTGCTTGCATTTGCGGCCTCTAAACATTTCAAACTGTAGCAGATGGATCTCAAGTCAGCTTTCTTGAACGGTTACATAGAGGAGGAGGTTTATGTGAGACAACCTCCTGCTTTGAGAGTGCCAAGTATCCAGACCGGGTGTATAAGCTGAGAAAAGCCCTTTATGGTCTGAAGCAAGCTCCTAGAGCTTGGTATGCTTGGTTGAAGTCTTTTCTGCTCAAGTCTGGGTTTATGATGGGTTCAGCAAACAAGACCTTGTTTCTGTTGAGTCATGGTGGTGACACCCTACTAGTTCAGATATATGTTGATGACATTATCTTTGGTGGTTGATCTCACGCTTTGGTGCCTAAGTTTGCTGAACAGATGAGCAGTGAGTTGGAGATGAGTCTCATGGGTGAGCTCCAGTTCTTCCTCGGGCTACAGATCAAGCAAGGCCCAGAAAGAACATTCATCCATCAAGCCAAGTACACGAAGGACATCCTAAAAAAGTTTGATATGGGAGATTGCAAGCCTATGGCTACTCCCATGGCAACACAGACGATGCTTGCTGTAGATGAAGATGGGGAGGTGGTGGACAAGAGGAAGTACCGAGGGATAATCGGCTCAGTTCTATACCTGACGGCGACCAGGCCAGACATTCTGTTCGCGATCGGTCTCTGTGCGCGTTTTCAGGCCTCTCCGAGGACATCTCACTGTCAAGCGGTGATGCGCATCTTCAGGTACCTGCAGTACACTCCTGAGCTTGGTCTTTGGTATTCTTCAGCTTCGACTCTCTCTCTTAGAGGGTATTTGGACGCTGACTTTGCGGGTTGTCGGTTGGAGCGCAAGTCTACCTCCGGCACCTGCCAGTTCCTTGGTTCTTCTCTTGTGTCTTGGTCCTCACGCTAGCAATCTAGCGTATCCACTTCCACTATAGAAGCTGAATACATTGCTGCTGCTAGTTGCTGCTCCCAGCTTCTCTGGATGAAATCCACTTTGAGTGACTTTGGCCTGAGCTTCAAAAAAATCCCTCTCCTAGTAGATTCTACTTCTGCTATCTCTGTAGCTAAGAACCCCGTTTTGCACTGCAGAACCAAACACATAGACGTGAGGTTTCACTTTCTGAGAGATCACTATGAGAAGAGAGACATAGACTTCATCCATGTAGTCACCAAGAACCAATTAGCTAATATTTTCACCAAGCCCTTAGACCTTAGCACCTTTGCACACTTGCGTGGGGAGCTTGGTGTTTGTTACCCCTTTTAGTTTGGGGTAACCTTGCTGTAGTTTAGGTTTTGATTTGCTTTTCTTTGTGTTTCTTGTTTCTTCTTTGCTTTTCTTTGCTGTTTCTTGCATTCTGTATCAAATCTTGCCTTGCATTGTATCATATGCATTTTCACTTCACTAGCACTAGAGCTTTTCTAGAATGACTAGTTAGTATCTGCTTGTGCTAGATTGTACAGTGCTTGCTTGATCATGGTTGGCTAAGCTCCTTGAATCTGTCTAATATCATTTGTGAGCTAAGCCTTTTGTATCTCCTGAAAATCAAAAACCATGATCACCACTTGACTTGGCTACCTAGGATGTGTAAGAATGTTGAATGATATGCTATCTTTTCATGCCTGGATATGCTAGTCGTATGCCTTTGTTCAGTTGATGCCTAAGCATTTATGACACCTTGCTTAAATCTGAAATCTGAAATTAAATTGCCTCCAAGTGGTGTCTTTTGAGCTGAATTGAAAAGATCCAGGTGGATTTGTTTGTCACACAGACTTAGTTTGAGACAGCTTGCCTTTGCACTTTGGCAAGAACATGGACTAAGCCATGTATGACCAAAACCTTGTCTTAAGCTTCTGATGGTTCTCTGAACCTAGGCTTGGCATTGGTTGGTAAGAAGTGGCAAGACAAGTAAATAGCCCCTGGCATATACATAGAACTTGCATATGATTCATAAGTAGATAAATCTGAAAAATTGCAAGTCTCTGAATTGCTTATGGAATGGTATATATGCTTTGGTTGAGAGTAGCACACCTTGTATGCATTGCTAGCATCTTGCTGTTCATGCCTACCTTTCTAGATGCTATTCATGTTGGTGATGCTTTCTTTTCAAACTACCCCGAAAAACATGCTCCATGTTACATATGAGATAGATTCACTTGAGCTTGTTTTATGCTTCCTTGCCCTCACTTGCTCTGTGTGCTAGAACTTGTGTTTACTAGCTTTTCATCCCTGTTGAGTTCTTCATGGTACACTTCCTGCATTTCATGGAATATTTTGAGGGGGAGTTGAGTTCTATGAACCCTTGATGTGTCCATTGTCAACAAGGGGGGGGGAGTTTTATGAGTACTCATGGACCAAGGGGGAGAACTCTGGAGAGTTAGTTGAGGGAGAGCTTTGTTTTCATCTTGCATTTGTGAGGATGTATTTCAGGGGGATTTGAGCTTTGCATGCTCTTGCATCGGTGCGTTGAGCCTTTTGCCTCTTTCTGGAGGAGCTGATGCTTTGCCTTAGCATGACTGTGTTGAGCCGGTTTGCCTCTTTCTTGAGGGGTCATGCTTTAGTTTGATCGACTGCATTGAGCAGTTTCCCTTATCTTAGGGGGTCGATCTTTGGCTTTGTTTTTGTTGCCTCAAATTGCCCTTCTCTGCTTATGTTTGGCTTTTGGGCATTTTGAGCAACTTTCTTCTTTTCTTCTTTCTTTTTGGTTTTACGCTTTTCTCTTTGTCTTTGTTCTATTTCAGGTTACAGGTTATGGGTGTTGACAATGCACTCATCAAGGGGGAGATTGAGAGCCAATGGACTGGCCTCATTGCTCTCCTGGTGTGATGACTGATTGTCAACAAGCTCAAGCCCTCCGATGGACAGGAGGCCCTCCGATGGACTGGAGGTAGAAGATGGAGAAAGACCTCGATGGACTGAGGCAAAAGCCCTCCAATGGACCGGAGGCACAAAACTCGGCATCGGTCGGTCACGGGAGCTCGGTACACGGAGAGGCATTTCGGCAACGGTGGTGTAAGCCCTCCGATGGACTGCGAGGTAACTCCGATGGACTGGAGAAGCCGGCTGCCACTGTGGTGCTCCAATCCATGTGCGTGGCGCGAAGGCGTGTCTAGGGGGCTTTGGCTGCTCAAAACCGCCACCCAAGCTACTCAAGCGTTGGTGAGTTGGGCCACAACTTGCCAAGATAGAAGAGATGGGCCAAATCTGGCCCAAGCGGAGACTTCCTAAAGTTTCCCGGTTTATGACTACAAAACCGAGGGTCGATCGGCGGATTTGGACTACTGGCCACGTGGATGTCATCCGGGAGATAGCGTGGAAGACAAGAAGATCAAGACTCCATTGCGGTCATCCATCAACGAGAAAGTCGAGTCTTTTCCAGTTTGGCCCCTATGGGCATTTCTGTAATATAGGGGTCTTAGTGTAAACTGCGTCGTTAGGCCTAGGCTATAAATACCTAAATGGCTGGTCATTTAGATAACTCTTCCACCAACAAGAACCCAGGCTTAGCATTCCGACAAACTAGGAGCTTAGAGAGCTAATCGGGTGCTCAGACTAGGATTAGAGCACTTTGCAAAAGAGGGAAGGATGAAGGGAGATAGGTTGAGTAGAACCTTGTAGACACTGATTTCCACATCTAATCAAGTCAAGATTCATCTGCATTTCATGCTCATGTGTGCTGCCCCCTTCCTCCTCTCTTTCTAATCAGATTTTGGATGCATCTCAAGGGCTTTTGGTGATTTGCTTTGCCCGCGAGAAAATCCTGTTCTTTTGGCTCTTTTGGACTTGCAAGGATGTGGGGAATATGACTTAGATCATCTATTTCCAGCAGGAAACCCACGAGCAAGTCGTTCTTGAGTTTTTCCCTTTCTTGACCAAAGATTGCCTTCTCACGAGATCTGAAACTCCAGCTATTCCCGTGATCATTTTGAGTTGATCTTTTGGGAAAAGCTTTAGAATAGGGTCCAGATAGCCTGTGTGAAATCTCGTGAAGTTTGGACAAGTTTTGGGTTTGGGAGCTCAAGAAATGCAGCCTTTATCGGACAGTCCGGAGCCTTCACCGGACTATCCGGTCCTACCGGATAGTTCGGCGCAACCCACTGGACAGTCCTTTGTTGGGGCTACCTGGCGGCTTTGCCACCGGACTATTCGGTAGTGGCCACCGGACAATCCGGTGCCACCAGATAGTCTGGTGTCTCCCACCAGACAGTCCGGTGTTGCTTGCAAGCTGTCGTGTTTTCTGCGATTTGGTTCTTCCACGGTGGTTTCGCTTCGGCTTTGCTTTTTCCCTCTGCCTGACCTTACTCTTTCCTTATTGTTGATCAGTGAGTCACATTTTGGTGCGGTGAGTGTCGAGCGGGAAGTTACAAAGTTCGTTGCTCGCCGTAACTTGCGATCTTCATGGTCATTGAGTTGTGTGGCTCTTTTCTCGCAGGTTCGTATCCGTTCAGTGGACGGCATCCTGTTTTAGCTAGATACGTTTCTGTTCAGTGGACGGTGTCTAGCGTCTGTCTCGTGAGCACCATTTGCGGGGGGTAGTGATTTTGAGTTTTAAGTGCTCCTATTCAACACCCTCTAGTCGCACGTCTCGGTCCTACAAGGAGGAAGAAGGGCTACCGATGAATGAGGAAAGCAAGGGGGCCATGTATCCCATTAAGTACTAGATCGGCGGAAGACGAAGGTACGCCGCGCGGTTATCGAAGAGCCAAAGCGATCATCAATACAGTTGCTATGGAAAACGTGTGGCGGTTCAGATCGACGGCACGTGTTCGCTAGAGATTCATTTCTATTTTGGTTTTGAAATAAATCTTTATTTGCCAAAACCAGGGGTGCATGTGTTGGCGACAGGATTTGGCCAATCCAGTTATTGGGCCCGTATCGGCTTTGGGCTAGAAAAAGCTATCCAAGGAAGACATAGTGTATGGGTTGTAAGGCCGTGTATCGTGGGGAAGCTTAATCGCTTGTAAGAAAGTCTGATCAGGACTCTAATTAAGGATATATTCGGTTAGGGTTTAGAGTTAGTTTTGGAAAGGATAAACTTGATGTGCAAGTCTACAGACTATAAATATGTTCCCTTACGTTTGGAATAAAATGAGTCGACTTACGTTCATCAACCATGGTTGCCTCCATATTCTCTAGGCGCATCGCCACCTCTAGCGACTAGGGTTCAAGGTAATCGTCATGATGCTTTGATGATTTACTTCATTAGGGCATTAGACGTTAGTCGCCTGGTAGACCGCGTACTGAAGCGTTTTTTATGGCGCGATCTACTAGTTACCATGATGAATCTCGTGGTAAGCCTAGCTTGGCACGAGATCCTTTAGTTATCCTGATGAAGTTTGAGCCAAGCCACGCCTGGCTCAAGATTCATCCTTTTACCTCGCACGTTGGCTGATCTACCTTTGCTCATATGTTTCACACCATGAGTCGGTTTCCATGCGCATTGAGCCGATCTGCATATACCCTATTCTTCACGTCGGGGATTGGCTCATGCTCAAATTATTATCATGTTGCTTTTCACGTCTTGTTACCTTCTACAATATATGTCGTGACATGTCACACCTCATGTACTGCTAGATTAGCATGATGTGAGCTTTCTATCTAGGTTAATGGTTAGGTTGATCCGTTTTGTCTTTTTCTCTTCTATATATCAATTGGCTAGTGTTATGATCATTTTCTATACGAAAACCGATCTGAGTAAGCGGGTCATCTTCATCTCATTCTAGACAGTTTCATTATATGTATTTCAAGCATCATTGGATCCACCATTGAAGTATCGGCGACATCAAGACGATGGTGAAAGATCTGATGCAAAGTGAGCTGATCCGAGCGATCTGGCTAGTATTTAATGTTTACTCTATGTTGTCTGTTTCTTTTGTAGGGAGAACAGGAGCTGACCATTACCATCACCACAACCTTCCTGGTTAGGTTATCAGCCAGGTGGCACGCCCAAATCACTGTCAACGCCAGCAATCTGCTAGCCGTCTAGCGGGTTGGGAGCCGCAGCAAGGAGGAGAGACCCCGTCCATGTCCACTAGACCTCCCTGCTCGCATTGTGCTGACCGTTGGGATGCTGCTCACCAGTTTCCTACATCAACAATTACCCTGACTTATGTGACAAGTGGTTGGAGGGAAAGGTTCTAGTAAATCTATGATGTTCGTTATCATGTTTATTCTATGTTTCATGTTAGATCTTTACTTAAGGTGGTTCTTAGTTTATAAGAAGTTTGTCTCATATCTCTTGCTAATCCCTTAGCCGTATTTAGCCTATCTTGATGATGCCTATTTTGTTCTAAACAAGCTTTCATCTTTGATTTAGTTTATTCTATAGTCTAGTGTTTTATCTAGTTTGTGATTAGATTATTGTTTATTATCCTTTAGCTTATTAGATCTATTAGAGCTAGCTAGTAATTGATTAATCCTTCATTTGTAGTAGTTTAAATCTTGTTTTCCACGGATTGACAAACCCTAAATACTCATCTTAGGGGAAAGGTTACAATCGATACTATAAGGTTTGGCGTGCTTAAGTGCCGTCAACTCTGCAGTAGTTTGAAGCCTTTAGAGGCAGCAAAGGCAAGCAGGATTCTACTGGCTTCTAAACGCGCTATAGGAGCAAAGGTTTCCTCATAGTCTATCCTCTCCTTCTGACAAAAACCTTGGGCAACTAATCTAGCTTTGTTCCTCACAACCATCCCATCCTCACCCTGTTTGTTCTTGAAGACCCACTTGGTTCCTATAGGGTGGCAATTTGGTGGCGGTTCAACTAAGAACCGAACATGGTTTCTCTCAAAGTTCTCCAACTCCTCATGCATGGCGTTCACCCAGCTAGGATCAGATAATGCATGTGACACATCCCGGGGTTCCAAAGAAGCAACAAATGCAGAGTGGGAGAAAAACGCTAGAGAATTAACCGAAGAGCGTGTAACGCGCTGGTGTTGATATCCAATCATCCTATGTGAAGGGTGATCACGCTGGATCTGCCTTGATGGAACAATCATGGAGGTCACCGCCCCTGCGTCCTCCGCAGGGCCAGCCTCTGCTTGGGCTTGCAGTTAGGGGAGCGAGGAGGAAGCCGTAGGCAGAGGTCCTCCTTCGTCTTCGGAGCTCATAGCAGAGGGGGCAGAAGCTGCAGCCAGGGCAGTGGCTCCTGCATCACCAACATCTACTCCACCTTTCTCATCCTCAACGATGGGAGCACCTTCTTCATCATCACCTGAAAGCTCAAAACCAAGGGTTGTGCAAGGCATAGATTCATCAAAGGAAACCTCACAAGTCTCTACTACCTAACGGGTCTCTACGATCCACACTCGAAATACCCTAGAGCTCGATGCGTACATGTTGACGCGAGATTTAGACGAAAATTATGCTCTATTTTCATATGATTTCATGTGTTTTTAGGAGTTAATCTTGCAATTTAATCTTATTTTGCTAACAAATAACCACGTTTTCGAGAATGCTCTTTGTTTTTGTGCAATACTGATTTTTGCAGGAAAATAGGGAATAATTGATTTAATTTTGATGATTTCTCAGAGATAAGATTTATGCTAATATGAGCAAGCCTTGAAATAAGAGCTAATGGAAACCCAATTAAAGGAGAAAGCCCAACAATGAGAAGTTTCTAGAAGATAAAAATTGCTTGAAGGACTAAACCCTAAAATATTCTTGGAATTCATGACAGCAGCAGCTTGTGGGCACAATTTGGGGAGTTAACGACGTCAAATAAAGAAAGTTTGAATACCAAAGTAGTAGATCTCTTTGAGCTCTACAATTTATAGTCTGAGTTTGCCTTATTTGGACTTCGGATCAGGGAGTTATGGTCAAAATACTAAAAGCTGCAGAATATGGAGAATCCTATTTCGGGAAGGACAAATATGGAAACTTCGTCACCGAGCAAAGGAGTATATGGACGACCAGAACTCTTCTAGAAGCTTGTATATACTTGGAAATAGGTGTTTTAGGTGTTTTAGGACTCTTAAAACGGACCTAATAGATTCCATGTAGACGGGACTCCCCGGAGTATAAATATATGGCCCTCCAAGGGGAGAGGCAACGATTGTTCGCCACAATTCATTGTAAGTCGAGAGTCTAGGGTAGAGGTCGGGAGCCACGGTTGAGTAACTCTGCGAGAAGGATATCTCGATGAAAGGAGGAAGCAAGAGGAGGCAGTACCCAGGGGGGTCCCCAGGTGTCCCGGGGGCGGATCGAGTTCATCTTTCGACATGTTCTTCGTCGAGTTCTTCTCGACGATTTTGCTTCAAAGTTTATGATGTACCTCGAGTAAATCCTTGTGATGCCCCTAGCATCTCAAAAGCCTTAACACGCGATTAGATTAGCGATAATCAGGGATTTGGCTTAATCATGCTTAGAGAAGAGCAACAACTAGGCTAGTAAACCACTAAGTCAAAAATTTTCAAGTTGGATATGCCAAACTCCTCGTAGTTTTGTTGAGTAGTTGAACACTTACACATTTTCGTGCAAGACATCCAATACAAAAGTTTTAGTTCAAGATGTTGCCTTCAAATAAGCTATTTTTACCATTTTAAAAAAAATCAGATGTTACGGGGCTCAAAAGTTCGAACCCAGCCCAGTTAACCTACACTCAGGAAATTTTGCTAAGTTTAGGGTTGACACTCTTTTCCAAATTTCATTCTGAAATTACTTTCGGTTTGACTATACAACTTCAAAATTTTCCTTTGTACGAAATGAAATTAAACTTATTATCTTTCAAACGCATCTGGCCTTGAATCAATTGGACTTCATTTGGTGGTTCAAAAGTTGAAAACAATAAATACTCCGCATGATCTGAAACTGCAGTTTTACCGAACCTTTAAATACAAATGTGATTGTAGTTTAAAACATATCATGATCTAGCCAAAACTTTTTATACCAAACCTGTAGGTCATGATGTGATGAACAACTTTGTTAATTGGAGCTTGGATATAAAATGGACTTAGCATAGAGTAAAGGGTCTTTTACTGTCAGACAAGAAACACAACCAAAACCTAAACTGTTTAGAAATCTTTCTTTTTCTCTAAACTACAATCATTTTCATGCAAATATCTAATTTAGAAAGTTGTAGGTCTTGAAATTCTAAACAACATTGTAAAGAAGAATCTTGGGTGAAAATGGCTAGAAATAGGACTTTTGAATTTTCTAAGAAAAACAGTTCTCTGTCCAAACTTAGGGCTGCTAGGTAAATTTAAATTTAAATCATATGTACACTCAGATTTTGGTAATGGACATTTTGACATAGTTGTAGAGCTCAAAGATTTAAACATTTCATTCAATTGGTAATTTTTCAAATTCGGTCTCTAAATGGGTCAAATACATGATTTTCAGAGGAGAGGAAAACCAAATTGAGTGTGTTCTTATTTTTCCCACCCTTTGGCTCACTGACAGGCGGGCCCGGGGATCCGGCCGCGGACGCCATGGCCGACCGGCGCACGCCACGCGGCCAGCGACGTGCGGGCAGCCTCCCCACGCCCCGGATCGACGCCACGACCCCGTCATGAGGTGAAGCTCGGCCTCCTCACTCGTTCCCCCTTTCTCCCACTCGCCTCCCAGCTCCACCAGGCCTGCTCTGTCCGCCCATGGCCACCATGGCCGGCCAAGCTTGAGCTCGCCGTGCCCGCTCCTCCGCTGCTCCCCACGCCACCTGAACCCCTCCTCCGGCTGCGCCACACTCCTGCGCACCCGAAGCACGAGGCGGCGTCGCCTTTCCCCTCTCCGTTCAGCAGATCAAGCTCCCGCCCCGAAGCACGCGACCTCCGAGTTCATCTCCGGTTCACGCACGTTCCCCGCTCGTCCAATCCACTCCACACGGCGAGATCAAGGGGAAAAGGAGCTCCATGTCCGGGAACACCTTCCCAAAGTCGCGTCTCGGCCGTGGGAGTCTCACACGCGCTGATCCACGCGGGAGAAGATCGGCCCGCCGCGCAGCTCGTTTCTGCTGACCAAGGAAGAAGAAGATGGTGATTTCGCGAAAACCCCCTCCTGTTATATTGATTTAGATACGTTGTTTGCTGAGTCATACCAGTCTTCTCTGTAGGCCCCTGGAGTCTATGGTTAATTGCGCATAGGTCCCTGGGTCAAGTGATTTTCGTTTTATTTTTAATATTTCGACAGTGAACTTTGAAAATTCATAGGAAATTAAATAAAAATCCAAAAATGACAAACTCAGTTGCATTGTAATCCTTGTGAATAGATCTACAGGATGGGTAAGATGTGGTTGTGTGAAAAGACTGTTTTACCCTCGGTTTGTTGCATGCATGCTAAATCAACTTAAATGGTAAAAGTGGTCTAGATGAGCTCCAAATGCTATGAAATTTGGACAGAACCTGTACTAGAGTATCTAGACCCTATGTGATTTTTGGTAGCCCTAGAATTGATTGTATGATTACTGATTTACCCTTGAGCATGTATTTTAGGCCTTTTATTAGCATGGAAAATGCTTGCTATATAAAACATGATCCAAAAATTATACCCTAAATTGTACATGCTCTTTGATGCATATGTAGCTTACTGGAAAAATTGAAAGCCCTGTATGTTATGTTTTATTAGTGTTTTGAAATAATGAAATGAAATTCATGTTAAAATGAATAATAGGAAAGGTGGTTTTGTAGTGCGAAATAAATTCTAAGAAAAATCATGATGCTTCATGTTTAAGTTTTGGTCCCAGAAAGTGTTTTTAGGAAATTTATAGTTGTCGTTTGATATGTGATTTACAAACAACACGTGCTAGGTTAATATAACTGGTAAAATAGAAAAGAGCTATTTAATATGCTCTAAAAATCCCACCGAAGTTCATGTAGCAATGTTATTGTGCAAGGATGCTAATGTGATTATTCAAGAATTTTGGGTGCTGTTTCATGAGAAGCTTAGGTATAGTCACTCTAGTAGGCTTAAAAACGAAGAAGATAAAAAGGGGGCAGGTTAATGAGCGTGTACGTATTAGTTGTGATTTCTCCTATCCATTATTCTTGATGTGTGCGAAATTATTCCTAGAGGAGTCTCATATTTTGTGCATGCATGTTGTCATCAAAACCATAAAGCTACTAATGCTAAGCAAACCATGAACAAGTGTCTATCTTGTATCTATGACCACCAAATTTCAATCCCCAAGGCAACACCGCTTCTCAGTAATGCTTCAATGTAGATGACAATAACTTAACCCAGGGCAGAAGTACTCTTGCTTAAGTAGGTTTATCAATAACCTTTCTGCCTATCCACGAAATGATTGTCCAAATGTGTGCTTGATATTCATGCATCCCATTCACTGCATCGTGCATGGCATTCATATAGTGATGCTCAATGCAGATACGTGATCGATAGACAAGTGCGGGAGCTACTTCGAGCAACGGTGGTGCAAAGGGTCAACTAAGCCCCAAACATGACCTGAAGAGCCCATCAGTCGTGTTTGGAAGGAGGAGCAGTCCAAGTGATCAAGAGGTTGCCTGGGGCAAAGCCTCACAACCCGGCAAACTAACATTAGCTTAGTTTATTGGTTTGGGTAAAAATAAGCAAAGGTAGGCAGGACCATGAATTTCCCAGCTAATATAATAATTTATTGTTTGATTACGCATCCGCATTAGGAGTTGATTGGAAACCCTTGCATTGATTCACTGGCCGCCCTAGCCCTAGCACCTATATCTAGAGTTCGTAGGACGAGTTGCCTAGAATTTCTAGGTGCGAGTAGACACGAGTGAAAGGAGTCACTCGTCGCGTAGGTAATTTCAAAATTTTAGAAATCTTACTATTATGACAGTTATTATTATGCTCATAATTTAATTGGAGACCGGGCGGAGAATAATTTTATTTGGTGGTGTGCATTATTGTATCATTTGGCTCCGCCCGAGTCGTTTAAGGTCCGTCCGCTGTTCGCCTATTGGTCGGCATAACATTGCTAGAGTGCTTAACCGGAGAATGGGACCGGTGAAGTCTTACCTGGGTTTGTCCGAAGTTTTCGAGGCTCCGCCCATCCACTTGCTGGAGGCCGATGGGCCCGGGGGCGCTTGTACTCGAAGGAGGGCTGACCCAGGGCACTGTGGTATCGCTCCTGAGGGGGCACAACCCGGGGGTTAGGTGGGGGCGCTTTGAATCTTGGGACAAGACAGGTGGAGATCGGGACTATATGTGGGAACGCGATGGCTAGTAAGCATATACCCCTGGCATGATAGTTATTCTCGGGAATTAAAATCGATTCGAATCGCTGATACCCACCAGGTGTGGGAATGCCAATACCATTGACGTTCATCGTAGTAACTACTTGAATATATTATATCTATTTCACATGTTTCAAATACTACATGCTTGTATTACTGTGTTGCTCACATTTCTACAAGTTATTATTATGGAGTTATAAGCAAATGATGAAACTTGTTACTTTAAGATATTATGTCTCTGTTAAAAATCTATGGCTAAGGATCCACAGGATAGTAAGAAAGCTTCGCGTCAGCCGTAAGCCATTCCATTAAGTCCTACTGAGTAATTAGTACTCAGGGTTTGCCCCCACCTTTTGAGAACAGGTACCGGCGACATCTGGACAAGTGCTTGGAGGAGGGTAGTACCGGTGGGCTCGGTGCTGCTCGCCTCGATCATCATTGCATGAAGACTACTACAGTATTTTGTTTCCGCTGTGAGATGTTTTCAAATTCGCTTCCGCTATTTGATTCAAACTTGCCTTTCGTATGGCATTATGTTGAAACCTATATCTTTAGTTCGAACCGGTTTGTAAAATAAGTTTATATATGCTATATTCAACTGCCTGAGATGATGTAACTGTTGTGGCTCCATCGTGGGATGGATGTGTATGATGTCGGTTCCTCTGGGAAAAGGTAATATCGGGAGCCGAATGACTCTCGACGGACGACCGGGTTTAGTTCGGTCTAATTGCAATGAAAGCCAGAGGTGGCAGGTGCGCTTAGCCCGGATTAAATCGGCGGTTCCGCCACAATCCTCGTCCTTCCTATGATTCTTTGATGAAACCTTGATGTTTGATCTATAAAGTTTGTCTTTTAGACTTAGCTCCTTGTTTATGCATGATCTATGATCCACAGCTTTGCAATGCTTAACGCTAATATGAAGTGTTGGCCAGCATCTTGGTCTTTCATGTTCTTTTAGTAGATCTTTTTACTTTAATTAGTCGATTGAATCTACTCATGCTTAGAGATGGTTGGGGTTTACTAGTTCGTCGATTACCTGGTTACTAGTGACAGTAGAGCCCGGGGAAAGGTTCGAGTAAGTCCTTTACATTCATGTTTATGGTTAATCTATGCTTATTGTTTAGATCTTTGATCAAGGTGGTTCTTAGTTCATTGGTTGTTTGCTTCATATCTCTTGTGGATCCTTTTGCCATTTTAATCCTATCGCTTTCACGTGTTCAGCTAATCCTTGATCTATCATTTCATGCTTATTTTAGATTGCTTTTAGACCATAATTAGATATAGACTAGAGTATAATTAGAGTAATCTTAATTCCCTTTTTAAGCTTGTTTAGATCTATTATAATTAGCTAGTAATTGAGTTAATATTAGATTAATAGTAATTTAAACATAATTATCCTTGGATTCACAAAACCCAAGATACTCGTCCTAGGAAAAAGATACCACGATACTGTGCGCTTGCAGTATAAGGTTTGGCGTGTTTAAATGACGTTAACAAGTTTTTCTAGAGCCGTTGCCGGGGATCACTATTGTTTAAGTTATTATTAGTTTTTTATTAACCTTGTTACTACTAGTTTTAATAATTAGTTAGTTTGCTATTTGTGTGTTAGTTTCTTTCTAATTGTTT
The DNA here is from genome assembly GCA_030272315.1 of Paspalum vaginatum. Classification (NCBI taxonomy): domain Eukaryota; kingdom Viridiplantae; phylum Streptophyta; class Magnoliopsida; order Poales; family Poaceae; genus Paspalum; species Paspalum vaginatum. The sequence continues at coordinate 21,445,828 of CM059017.1, forward strand.
GCTAATAGTCTTTCTAATAGTGTGTTAGTTTTTTGTGTTTAGTTTAGTTTTGCTAAGTCTTAGTTCTAATTGTTTATAGTTATCTAATTGCGTTCTTGTTTTTCTAATCTAGTTTTCATGTTCTTCGTTCGTTCTTACGTTTGTTCGTAATTCAAACTAACCTAGAAACTTTGCTGTCATAGATCTTTTGTTTTCTGTTTTGTTTTAGTTTTTGTGTCAGGGATGATGACCCTGATTGAAGACCTGAAGCTTGTGAAGCTTAGAGAGAACTTAACTCCAAATGTTTCAGATCTGAAATTTCAAGAATCAAACAAGAAGCCGGAGTCAGGATCCTACGACGTGAAGCCAGGAATCATCCGGATTGCTGCTGCAGACCCATTTAGTGGAGAGGACGGTGAAAATACGTACAAGCACTTGGAGAAGCTCAAGCACGTGTGCCACACTTTCCACCAAGACAGAGTTCTAGTGGAGTGGGTTAAGTGGAACCTCTTTCCATTTACCCTCATTGACAAAGCCAACAAATGGTACCAAATTGCCTCAATTGAAGCCAAAGGTGACTGGGATACTCTTAAGAGGAATTTCCTCACAAGGTTCTTCTCTCCACTTAAAGTGCACAAGCTGAGGAAGGAAATTTGGGCATTCAGGCAGAGGGAGAATGAAGACATCAGTGAAGCCTAGGATAGACTCCAAGAAATGATGTTGCAAGGACCACAACTTAGATTCATGCCAGAAATGTACACACATATCTTCTACTATGGATTGACATCAGAAGCCTTTGTGTATGTGAACACATGCGCAGGAGGATCACTGATTAACATGGAGTGAAGCCAACAAGATCTTGTTAGATGTCTGCATGACTTGCAAGGAGAACAAGGAAAGAGAAGACAGTTTAGTGAAGGAGCTAGTAGACGAGCACATGGCACCTACACCTGCTGTTTTTGAAGACCAATCACTTGTCAAGAAGACTCCAGTGTCATATGCATTTGACGAGGAAGAATTTGAAAGATTTGCACCTCAAGAGGAGATCTCAGATCACAGGAGTCTTACTAGTGCAAAGCCTCTGACAGAGTTCGAGAAGATGAGCTGGATGCCAGTGAATTTTGGAGATACACTCAAGTGTGCAGGACCACTCCCACCAAAAGACTTAGTGGAGAAGGAAGAGTTGTTTGCACCAGAAATGCCACTAAGGAAGAATTCTAATAGTCAAGATACAAGGGAGATGCTGCAGAAATTATTCCAAAAAGAGGAGCTAGATAGTGACTTTATCTTTGAAGTGAAGCGAGTGATCGGAGTCAAGCCGGAGTCATCACTTACTGAGGAGGTAGTCATCCAGCTACAAACGGACGAATCTTCAACTGGTATTTCATGCTCTATTAATAAAGAATACTTCAACAACATCCACTGCTCTATGGAAGCCCAGGTAAGTACAATGAGTTATGAAGCTTATTCTAAGTTAAAAGATAAACCATGTTTAGTTTCCACTAATCTCAAGATTAAGCTTCCTAGTGATGAAATAATTAAACCTGTAGGCTTAATTAAAAACGTTGAAGTTAATTTTGCTAATAATATTTTACCAACTGATTTTTATGTGATAAATGTCTATGATTAAAATGTTAATTTAATCTTTGGTAGACCTTTTCTTAAGTTGGTCAATGCTGTAGTTAATAATGAAAAAGGAAAAGTCACTCTTAATACTAATGGTTTAAAATATGACTTTGATTTCCTACCGGCATCTAAAGTGCCTATTAATCTCACTCCCAATACAGAGGAGATAGAGAGTATTAATTATATAAGTGGTTTTAGAGAGCCTTTAAATTTAGTTTTAGAAGGAGAAAAAGAAGGGTTCTTTTCCGAAGAAACAACCATTGCTACTAATCAACTTGAACAAAATGTACAAGAAACCAAAGACATACCAGTGAACCACTAGGTGACCTTAATAAACATGAGGCGCCAGATGTAGAGTTAAAGCCACTGCCTGATGGACTTAAATACAAGTTTTTAGGAGAAGACAAAACTTACCCAGTAATCGTTAGTGATGAGCTAAGTCCAGAAGAAGTGAAGAGGCTGCTGGTAGTGTTAAGGAAGCATAAGAAGGCAATTGGTTATTCTCTAGCAGATCTAAAAGGAATCAGTCCAGCATTTTGTACTCGCCGTATCCCAATGGAGGAAGACCACAAGCCAGTGGTTGACAATCAAAGGAGGTTGGGCAACGAGATGAGGTCTGTAGTGAAAAAGGAAGTTATCAAGCTCTTAAACGTTGGGATTATCTACCCTGTACCAACCAGTGAGTGGGTGAGCCCAATCCATTGTGTGCCTAAGAAAGGAGGTTTAACTGTAGTTAAAAATGAGAAAAATGAATTAATCCCATAAAGGACAGTGACTGGTTGGAGGATGTGCATTGGTTACCGGAAGCTTAACAAAGCCACTAAAAAGGATCATTTCCCTTTACCTTTTATAGATGAAATGCTAGAGAGACATGCAAAGAATACCCATTTTTGCTATTTAGATGGATATTCTAGTTTCTTTCAAATCCCTATTCATCCAGATGATTAACACAAGACCACTTTTACTTGTCCATACGGAACCTTTGCTTATAGGAGAATGCCTTTTGGTCTATGTAATGCACCAGCTTCTTTCCAAAGGTGTATTATGGAGGTTTATATGGATGACTTCTCAGTTCATGGCACGAGTTTTGACCACTGCTTAAGAAACCTTGAGAAAGTGCTTAAGAGGTGTGAAGAGGTTGACTTAGTGTTAAACTAGGAGAAGTGTCACTTTATGGTTAGAAGAGGACTTGTGTTGGGACACATCATATCCGAGAAAGGAATTGAAGTAGACAAAGCCAAAATAGAGATGGTAGAAAAGTTGCCACCACCCATTGATATTAAGTCTCTAAGAAGTTTTCTTGGACATGCGGGATTCTATAGGAGATTTATTAAGGATTTTTCAAAAATAGCTAAGCCACTTACTTATCTGCTTCAGAAGGATATTCCATTTGAGTTCACTGAAGAATGCGAGGTTGCCTTTAGAAAGATTAAGGAATTGCTTATTAGTGCACCCATCATTCAACCGCCAAGCTGGAATCTTCCTTTTGAGATCATGTGCGATGCAAGTGACTATGCAGTAGGAGCTATGCTGGGGCAGAGAAAAGATGGGAAAGTACATGCCATTTATTATGCCAGCAAAACTCTTAATGAGGCCCAAGTAAATTATGCTACTATAGAGGAGTTGTTAGCAGTAGTTTTTGCCTTTGAGAAATTTAGATCTTATATAGGTAATTCGAAGGTTATAGTCTACACTGATCATGCTGCTATCAAGTACCTACTTACCAAAAAGGATGCAAAGCCTCATCTAATTAGATGAATATTAATGCTACAAGAATTCGACGTAGAAATCAGAGACAAGAAGGGAGATGAGAATGTAGTGGCAGATCATTTATCTAGAATGAACCATGAGAAGGGTGGACCACCAATTGAAGATGCCTTACAAGACGACACTCTCTATGCAGTTCTAGATAAAGATTCATGGATGAGAGATGTTATAAGAGCTATAAGAGGAGAGCCACTACCGCATCTCAACTATAATTCCAAAAGAAAAGTTCTAGCCAAAGCCAAGAAGTATTACTGGAATGCTCCTTACTTATATAGATTTGGATCTGATGGAGTCCTTAGAAGTTGTGTACCTATAGAGGAAAGAGAGGAAATTTTGAGGAAATGCCATTCTGCAGAATATGGGGGGGCACCATGGACATTTCAGAACCCAAGCTAAGATATGGGGGAGTGGATTTTATTGGCCAGGAATGCATCAAGACGCAAGGAAATTTGTCGCTTCTTGTCCTGAGTGTCAGAGATCTGGAAATATAACTTCTAGAAATTCGATGCCTCTCACATATAATCTACAGATTGATTTATTTGATGTCTGGGGAATGGGTTTTATGGGACCATTTGAGAATTCACATGGATATGAGTACATTTTAGTGACTTTGGTTTACGTTTCCAAATGGGTAGAAGCTATACCATGCAGAAAAGCATCTACACAAGAATCCATTGAGATGATTAGGAATAATATCTTTCCAAGATATGGAGTCCCTAGAGTGATTATCTCAGATGGAGGATCTCACTTTACTGGTAAAGAGTTTACCGATTATTTGGAAAAGATGGGAATCGAGCTTAGAGTTTCTACAGCTTAACATCCACAGACAAATGGTCAAGCAGAGACATCAAAGAAACAATTAAAAGAAATTCTTAAAAAGACGGTAATTAAAGGTGGTAAGAATTGGTCAAAGAAGCTTGATGATGCTCTTTGGGCTTATAGGACAGCATTTAAGGCACCTATTGGGATGACACCTTATCAACTTGTTTATGGAAAAACTTGTCATTTGCCAGTAGAGATGGAGCATAAAGCTTATTGGGCAATTAAGGAATTAAATTTAAATTTAGACGCCGCCTTAATCAAGAGAAGAATTCAGCTAGTACCCTTGATGAAGCAAGACTACAAGCTTATCATAATGCAAGCATTTATAAGGAAAGGGTTAAGAGATGGTTTGACAAAAGAATCCAGAAAAAGGAATTTAAGGAAGGTGATAAGGTTTTTCTTTACAATTCAAGATTCAAATTATTTGGAAAAGAAAGTTATAAAGCAAATGGGATGGACCTTATATAGTACATGATGTATCGCCTACCGGAGCAATCACAATTATGGATTTAGAAGGGAATCGTTTTATGGTAAACGGTCAAAGACTCAAGGTAGTCATTGAAGAGGACAAATTTGAGGTTAATTATATTGACACCTATGAGTTCAAGGAAGTGAAGGTCTGTTACCATGACCAACATCTCTAGTTATCCATAGCCTTTACACCCTTGTATATAGTTCATCGAGTTTAGTTTCGCTTTTTTTCAAAATTTTCTTTACACATATATTTTAAATTAGGAAATAAAAACACCGGCAAAACCTAAGGCCCATTTGCCAGAGGAGAGGCCCAGGTCGGCCGACTAGGGAGGCCAGGCTCGGCCAACCTAGGAGGTTTCCGGGTCGGTTTAGGATCATTTTTGGCAGGTGCTATCTCCGATGTTTTTCATACCAAATTGGGTTGGAGTTCGGATCGGAATCCTTGTTTTGTTGCTAAATCCTATCGAATCTCCAAAGTATAAGACCATGGGCATACCTTAGCCTCAAGACATCAACTTCAAACAACATCAAGTCCAAGCCAAAACTAGTTTCGACGAGATGGAGAGCCAACTCGTGAAGAGGGAAGACGAGGCGACGCAAGAGGTGGCTTGGTCGGCCAACCAGAGAGCCAGGCTCGGCCGACCAGCCCTGTTTTTCATGGATCTCGGCGTAATTTTTCACAAGTAGTCTTCTCTGAAGACGAGGAGGAGGCAAGGGTACGTGGTTTCATCGGAAGAAATGAAATCTCAAAGAATTTAGAGAAGCTATCTATTCAACCAAAGGAGATGAAGACTAGGAAGTCTAGGAGAATTAGAGAGATGCCAAAGATCAACTACCAAGAGTTGTCAGTAAGCTTAGGAGGTGCGATCAACTCTAGTCAAGATCAATCCATGGAGAGTGGCCATGAGGAGAGCCCAGAGGTGGAGGAAGTAAGCTCCATCTTTCTCGTTCCTCGTTTCAATACCTATCACATAGGAGGGACGGATGGAGTGGACTGTTGCCCAGTGTGCGGAGAAGCTATCTATGCCAACATGGTCAAGAGCTCCAACATAGTGGAGATGATTGAGGAACTAGAAGGGAGACTTCAGGAAAGGATTGAGAAGACTCGCAAGGATGTCACTGAATTTATTATCAACATGAAGGAGCAAGTCGAGTCTCTTCAAGCTACCTGCATGAGGCAAAGTTACACTCTCTATTCTGTCTGGGCCATGTGACAAGGAAGAAGGATGAAGAGCATCAACCAGATCCAACTTGGGACGAAGAGGAAGATCCATATGAGATTTACCGTGCAATCTAGGATGATCCTCTCGACGAGCCAGTAGATGAAGAGCATTGGTATGACGACGATCCGGCATAATAAAAGCCTAGTTTAGATTCAAGTGTGGGGAGGTTTAGACTATTTCTCCTTTATAGAGTGTCTAAAAAATAAACTATATATATATATATATACATATATATATATATATAGTTTATAGTTTTATACAGTTCTTTAGTAGTAAAGAGAGTTTTTAGAGTCAGCGTTATAGTTTTTATATTAAGTGTCTTAATAAGAGTCTATGTAAACATCTGATTATATATATTAATAAAGTGTGTGTTTGATCTCGCTTTATTTAAGCTTGTTCTTTGTTTTTACTTTGATGTTTAATCTTGCTTAAGTTTTCATGATTTGATAATTGTGGAGATTACTATATTGATTAGTAATGCATAACCCATATCTTTATTAGAGAATTATGTTTTATAGCTATGCCAAAGTTTTTGATTAAGAAAAGGACTAGAGGTATATTTTATTTTAAAAAAAAAACTTCTCTATGATCAAGTTTACAATCCCTTTGTTAACAGAGAGTTAAAATTCCTAATAGAGCTTAGTTTATAAAACCAGTTTATAAGCAAGTTATCTCATGTGAGTTTGGTTAAGTTTGATCCCTTTAGAGATTTTGATCTCTTAAATAATCTTGGTCATATGTACTTCATCTTTTTGCTAGCCTATATTATTTTTCAATTGCTTATATCAATAGAGCAATTTCTGTATCCTTTAAACCCTTTTATCCCATTATTTATCTTTATCTATATAAGTAAAGGTTTTTGCTCTTTTAGTTGTTTATAATTAGAGTGATTCAATAAGTTGAAGGGGTGATAGTTAGGCGCCAACAAAAAAAAAGGTATATAAAAAATATATATATATATTTCTATTCATGGCGCAGAAAAAGAAAAAAAAGAAGAGGGAGAGAAAAAATGACCAAGTGGTCGAAATAAATAAAAAAAAGAGAGAGTGACAGTAGAATTAGGAAAAGGAGAAAGAAGGGAGAATTTGGAAGGTTATTGGAAAATTAAGAAAGGAATTCTTATTGTCTTATTAGTGTAATGAGCAAAAACTTTCACTTTTCCAACCATGTGCAAATTCCAGAATTTATTCCAATTCATTTGTCGTTGCACATGTCCACTATCTATATCTTCTTTTTCCTTGTCTTTATATCTATATATTATTCTGTTATTCCGATGACAAAGATAATTTAAGTTGACTGAATGACCTTTAGGAAGATATCTTAGCGAGACAATAAAATGAATAGCTTTGCTAAGCCTTTACCAAGCTCCACATAAACTCTTGTTGGATGAGAGAAGGAGAGCAAAAATTTATAAGATAGCCACTTATAAATAGTGCCTTTTGAGAGCTTGACAAAAGGGATTAGTAATTTTTTGATCCTTTAAAAAGATTTTCAAATTACAAAAAAAAAACCTCTTTGATGAAATCTGAAAGAAAACTTTAGCATTGTTATGATTCGTTTGACTTTGATAATTTTTGTGGGGATCTATATGCATGAAAGTTAGTTTAAAGTCCCATGTTTGAATTGAATGATTTCTAAGGTAAGGTTATCTTTGAAAAGTATTGATTTAGAATTTGCTTAAATTTAGTTGAGTTCTTTATCGATCTTTTGCTCGAGGACTAGCAAGATCAGGTGTGGGGATGTTGATGACGCAAGATTTAGACAAAAATTATGCTCTATTTTTATATGATTTCATGTGTTTTCAGGTGTTAATCTTGCAATTTAATCTTATTTTGCTAACAAATAACCCCGTTTTCGAGAATGCTCTTTGTTTTTGTGCAATATTGATTTTTGCAGGAAAACAGGGAATAATTGATATAATTTTGATGACTTCTCGAAGATAAGATTTATGCTAATATGAGCAAGCCTTGAAATAAGAGCTAATGGAAACCCAATTAAAGGAGAAATCCCAACAATGAGAAGTTTCTAGAAGCTAAAGATTGCTTGAAGGACTAAACCCTGAAATATTCTCGGAATTCATGAGAGCAGCAGCTTGTGGACCCAATTCGGGGACCTTAAACACGTCACATGAAGAAAGTTTGAATACCAAAGTTGTAGATCTCTTCGAACTCTACAATTTATAGTCCGAGTTTGCCTTATTTGGACTTCGGATGAGTGAGTTATGGTCGAAATTCTTAAAGCTGCATAATATGGAGAATCCTATTTCGGGAAGGACAAAGATCGAAACTTCATCACCAAGCAAAGGAGTATATGGATGACCGGGACTCTTCTAGAAGCTTGTATATACTTGGAAATAGGTGTTTTTAGGACTCTTAGAACCGACCTAATAGATTCCATGTATAGGGGACTCTCCGAAGGATAAATATATGGCCCTCCAAGGGGAGATGCAACAATTGTTCACCACAATTCATTATAAGTCGAGAGTCTAGGGCAGAGCTAGGGAGCCACGGTTGAGCAACTCGGCGAGAAGGAAATCTCGGCGAAAGGAGGAAGCAAGACGAGGCAGGACCCAGGGGGGTCGGCTGACCCTTAGAGGTCTGGTCGGCCGACCCTAGGTGTCCGGAGGGCGGATCGAGTTCATCTTTCGACATGTTCTTCGTTGAGTTCTTCTTGACGATTTCGCTTCAAAGTTCATTATGTATCTCGAGTAAATCCTCATACTTCCTACGATTCTTTGATGAAACCTTGATGTTTGATCAATAAAGTTTGTCTTTTAGACATAGCTTCTTGTTTGTGCATGATCTATGAACCATAGCTTTGCAATGCTTAACGCTAATATGAAGTGCTGGCCAGCATCTTGATCTTTCATGTTCTTTTAGTAGATATTTTTACTTTAATTAGTCGATTGAATCTATTCATGCTTAGAGATGGTTGGGGTTTACCTAGTTCGTCGATTATCTGGTTTCTAGTGGCAGTAGAGCCCAGGGAAAGGTTCGAGTAAGTCCATGACATTCATGTTTATGCTTAATTTTGTTGTTTAGATCTTTTATCAAGGTGGTTCTTAGTTCATAGGTTGTTTGCTTCATATCTCTTGTGGATCCTTTTGCCATTTTAATTCTATCGCTTTCACGTTTTTAGCTAATCCTTGATCTATCATTTCATGCTTAGTTTAGATCGCTTTTAGACCATAATTAGATATATACTAGAGTATAATTAGTGTAGTCTTAATTCCCTTTTTGAGCTTGTTTAGATCTATTATAATTAGCTAGCAATTGAGTTAATATTAGATTAATAGTAATTTAAACATAATTATCCTTGGATTGACAAAACCCAAGATACTCATCCTGGCGAAAAGCTATCACGATACTGTGCGCTTGTAGTGTAAGGTTTGGCATGCTTAAGTGACGTCAACAGTTTCCTAGAAAAACACCATCAAGGCAGCGAGACTCAAACTTGTCCAAATGCCCCACATTCTTAAGCACAAAGCATCTGCAGCCAAACGCTCACAAGTGCTTGACGCTAGGCTGGCTACGAAACCGAAGTTCGTATGAGGTCCTCCCTAAGAAAGCTCATAGGAAAATCCGATTGGCAATGTAACAGGACGTATTCATAGCCTTAACCCAAAAGCGCCTCGGAGTCCTATGCTCATCGAGCATCGTCCGTGCCATCTCAACGAGTGTGCGGTTATTGTGTTCCACAACACCGTTCTGCGGTGAGGTATATGGAGAAGAGAATTGGTGTTCCAGACCTAGGTCACGACAGAAGGTTTCGAACCGAGAGTTTCTGAATTCACCGCCATTGTCGCTGCAAATAGCCCTCATGGCCTTATGACTCTCGTTTCTCAACCTCAAGACCAGATCTTGAACAAAACCGAAGGCCTCATCCTTGAACTTCATGAAAAACACCCACGAAAAGCGATAAAAGTCGTGTACTACGACACGGACATACCACTTCCCACTGAATGACTGTACGCGGGGAGGACCTACAGTGTCCATATGCAGCAGCTCAGCCGGGTAAGAGGTCATGACCTGATTGACTAGTGCACGAGAAGCAGCAACCATCTTGCCATGATGACAGTGGTGGCAAACTAAATCCTTCCCTGCTTTAAACTTAGCAATCATCGGATCAAGCCCATAGAACTCAACCTGACAAGCAGATCAGTGCTCAAATGGCCAAGCCTCCTATGCCGTTTCCAAATATTAGCAGAAGGATTAGCAACCAAACACCAAGGAGGGCCAGAAACAGATGAAAGGTAAACCTTAAAAACCTGCCCATAGGGTAAAATCCGACAAACAAGGTTTTCCTTAGCATCAAGCACACAAGAAGAACCCTCCTTAAAACGAACCTCGAACCCTTCCTTGAGAAGTTGTGAAACCGAAACCAAATTGAACCCCAAATTCCTAACCAAAGCATCTTCTCTTAGGGAAAGATTGCCAGAAGAAGCAACGGAACCAACATCCAACACTTTACCTTGACTGTTATCCCCGCATGTGATGCACTCCTTGGTGCTCATAGGGTTGAAGCTGGAGAACCATCTGCGGTGCCCTGTCATGTGCCTAGAGTAGCCGGAGTCCATTATCCATATGTCCTCCAGGCCTCGATTCTGCAAAATCAAGGAAAGCGAGAGTGAGAAAATGGTCCCGCACTGGGGTTAGAAAAGCTACTGAACCAGTCCTGATCCATCTGCTCAAAAGTGGGGTAAGCACGATCAAAGTAATCATCACGATGATCAGGGTAATTGTTGACGCGATATTTAGAAAAATATTTTGTATCATTTTATGTGGTTTTTCACTGATTTTATGCGTCAACTATATCTTTTACTTACAATTATCACCGATTATTATGGACTTTGTAATATTGTCTTGGAAATATGCTATATGTAATTTTAACATGTTTTGACCAATTTTTCGCGAAATTCACCACAATCTGTGTCGAGTAAGAAAAGATCTCTGAGATGGCATTCTATGAAGATGATGATCAAGGAAGACTTGGTGATTCATGCCTTCCCCTGAGTTAATTAAGGTTTTCTAATCAGAAACTTCTTGAAGACATCAAGTGCTACAAGTTTATGGAAGAATATGCGGGAAAAGTATTTCAATTCTATCCAAAACCAGAAGACTTCGTCAAATCTCAGCCAATACCGAAGATTCCAGAACTCTACGAGTCTGAGTATCATTGCAAAATCAATATTTAGGCGACAAGGTATGACCCTGCGAAAGATCGAAGGAAACTGCCGAAGAAAAGCGCCAGGTCGGCCAACCCTAGGCCCTTTGGTCGGCTGACCACCCCCTTCCGGCACCAACTCGTGTTCCCTTTTTACCACACCTCTTCGAGAAGATTCTAAGGAGATAATAATTACTTGGGTATGAAGGAATTGAAGATAAGGAAGGTTTATCATGAGATCCATCCAAGCTTAAATTAAATCTCGAGATATTCTCGAATTCCATGATAGCAGCACCTTGCGGGCCCAATTTGGAGACCTTAACGACCTCAAATGAAGGAAGTTTGAGTACCAAAGTTGTAGATCTCTTCGAGCTCTATAATTTATAGTCTGAGTTTGCCTTATTTGGAGTTTGGCTGACAGAGATATGGTCGAAATATGAAAGGTGTAGAAAACAGGAAAGTCCGATTTCGGGGCAAACAAGAGTCCTACTCCAACTCAAGCAAGAGGAAGGTGGACGGCACCGCAAGGCACCTCCGGAGTATAAATAAAAACCCCCACGAGACCCCAAATGCCATCCAATTCATTATCAAGGCGACAAGATGTAGAGATGAGGGACATCAACTAGAGGAGAATAGAGGGTCGAGTTTCTAGTCTAGGACTAGAGTTCTTCTACTTCTTAGAGGTCATTAGAGGCCTTGCATGGTGTACTAATTACCTAGCTCTAGAGGTCTAATTGTATCATCAAGGGAAAGTATGATCATGGTTGTATTCTTGATACAATTTATTAATGAAGTGTTGATCTTGTCTAATTATCTTTTTCTTGTTCTAATTATGTTTGTTCTAGCTCTAATTAACTTTAGGTCTAGATGCATGTTAATTAGAGCATGTCATTAAGGATTATATTCTTCTAGCATTCTTGATCGTTGATCTAGCTTACTAATGATAATGATATAGTTGTATATCTAGTTCTTGTAATCATGGTGATTAGTGGTTCTAGTTGTGCTAATTATGTTATCAGACTTTGTGAAGTAATTAGATGTGCATTCTCTAATTATGTATGCATGTTGAGAGTTTCTCGTCGATTACCTGATTACTAGTGACAGTAGAGCCTATGGAAAGGTTAAACTCAATTTAGGGGGTTAGATTGATTGATCTTGATTTAATCACACTACGATGTTTATGCTTGTTATCTCGTTGCTCTTATCTAATTGTCGCGCCTATATCATGCATGTCTTGGATCCAATTAGAGCTTGATTAGACTCTAGTTAATATACCCCTTAATGGGTGTGCTAGTTCTGTTTTAATTGCTTATCTTATAATATTAGTATAGTTTGGACGTAGATTAGATATAGTTTAGGGCTACTTTAGAGGTAGATTAGAACCTTGTTTTATAGCTTTAGTTTACCATAAACTCTTGTTAGTTAGTTCTCAATTAGTTCATTTCCTGGATTGACAAAACACATGATACTCATCCTAGGGAAAAAGCTACACACGATACTGTCGCTTGTAGTATAAGATTTGGAGTGCTTTAGTGCCGTCAACAAGCTTTTCTAGGCACTGTTGCCGGGGAACTAATTAGTCGAATCTTAATTAACTTGAGTTTATGTATATATTTAATTTTGTCTTTTCATAATTTATCCTTTTTTTTATTTTGTGCCTTTGATTTTACTTTATTTTATTTACTTTTTTGCATTTAATTTTATAATTAGATAGTTTTGTTTAGAATAAGTTTAGATCTTTTATTAATTTAATCTTTTATAAACTCTATTAGAATAAGGTTTCTCTTTGTATATATTTTCTTTGACTAACATTTATAGGAAAAATGGGCCTCGGTCCAATAAAAGTCATTTCCAACCTAGCTCTTTAATGGTAGGTGCTAACGCTGTTATCGGCCTATGATCCATTATAGAGTTTTTCTACAGCTCTCACGACTGAAGGAGTAACTATGGTGTTAAAGGTATATCTACTATGTCAATTAATTTTTAAGACTAATGTTCTTTGGAGCTTGTTCAGATAATGGAGTCAAAGATGATTAGCCGAGAAGATTCTGGAAGCTAAGGATCGCTTGAGTACAAGGAAGATGAAGATACGGAAGGTTTATCTCAAGGCTAATCCAAGCTCCAACCTAATCTCCTCAAGTACTCTCTGAATTCAGGACAATAACACCTTGTGGGACAAATTTGAAGACCTTAACGGCTTCAAATGAAAAATATTTGAATAACAAAGTTGTAGATCTTTTCGAGCTCTACATGATAGAGTCCGAATTTGCATTATTTGGAATACAGATGAGGAAGTTATGGTTGAATTACACAAGGTGCAGAACAAGGGAGCTGAATTTTGAGAAAGGCAAGAAGCATTCCTCTCCAACACATGATGGTGCATGCAATCATGGTATTCCGAGGAAGAAGATGAAGCCACCGTAGAGTCATTGATGAGATTTGAACTTCACTTCTTCAAAATTAAGTTAATTCTTGTTTTAATCATAAGTATAATTAAAGTTTGCCTATGTTTGATTAGAGCAATGTTTCATAATGATGATTAAGATGTTATTTGATTGATTGTGATCGTATCCCTACTTATGTTTTGTTTTTCGTTTTTTATGAAACCATTGTTCCCTTAATCCATACCTTGATAATCGATTAATAATGTATGTCTTTAGACTAGCTTCTTGTTTATACAAGACCTATGATCTATGTCTTTGCAATGCTTAATTCCAGCATGGTTACCTGGCCAAAATTAAAACGTTTTCATGCTCTTTTAGTAGATCTTTTTACTTTGATTGGTTGATTGAATCTACTCATGCTTAGAGATGGTTAGGATTTGTTAGTTCGTCGATTCTCAGGTTTAAGGTTTAGGGTTGGATATAAATAAATAAATAAATTTGAGAGCCAAGGTTTGTGTATAAGTAGAGGAGACCGACCACTGGACCCCCCATTAAGTGGTTCGGCCTAGGTTTAATTTTTGTGCAAATTGCTTTTGAAATTTTAAATATGAACTTGTGCATGTTTCTCATGACTTATTATATGTGCATGTTTCTATTAGTCAGCTCTATCCTCTAAGTTAATTGATTTAGAGATATATACTCGGGGGCAAGAGCGAGTATTATTCAAGAGTGGAGATGGAGAGCTGTCATTATATTATTAATATAGCAGATTTTTGTATTGATATTTTTGAGGAGGCTAAAAAAAAGAAAAAAAAGACCAAGTGGTCACCTGAAAAAAATATATAAAATATATGCCCCTTAATAATCTTCTAAGTATTTTTCAAGAGTTGTATATATAGTTTTTCTTTAGTATTAGTAAGGGATATCCTATTTATATATACTCCTGAAAATATTCCAACCGTGTGCAATCCGATAGCAAGGACTTCATTGGTGCCTTGAGATCATCCATTAACACTTGCACATGTCCACTCTTCTAAATGTGTGTGTTCCATCCTTTCCCTCTCAACATTATTTTTATTACATGACCTTTTTGACAAGTCTCGGTAAAACCAGCAGATTTTCTTTCTTGGTTTGACAATATTTAGAAAACAAGTTTTGATTATGATTCATACCAAGCTCCTGTTAAGCCTCCACCTTGTATATATATATGTGTGTGTGTGTGTGTGTATCTATACTTATTGAATACCATTTGGATATTGAGAGACTGGAGAGTTTAGTGTGTTCCTTTGGCTTTGCAAGAATTTATTTCTAAATGTTTGATTATCTTTTTCAAAAACATATTGCTAAAATGAGGAGATGTGTCACTGATAAATTTGAACTCTTGCTAATTCTTTTGTTGTGGGATGAGCTTAGTTGAATATCATTTCTTTCATAATTTGCTAGTTCACACTAAATTTTTTAGAGAGCTTGTTACTTTGATTGATTAAGATTAGAGTATGAGAAAGTTAATGTAGGGCAACGCTGATTATTGACTTACTCGAAGACGAGCAAGGTTTAAGAGTGGGGATGTTGTTGACGCGACATTTAGACAAATATTTTGTATCATTTTATGTTGATTTTCACATGATTTTATGTGTCAACTATATATTTTACTAACAATTATCAGCCGATTATTTTGGATTTTGCAATATTGTCTTGGAAATATGCTATATGTAATTTTTATAGATTTATGGAAGAATATGGGGAAAAGTATTTCAATTCTATCCAAAACTAGAAGATTTCGTCAAATCTCGGCCAATACCGAAGATTCCAGAACTCTACAAGTCCGAGTATCATTGCAAAATCAATACTTAGGCGACAAGGAACGACCCCGCGAAAGATGGAAGGAAACAGCCGAAGGAAAGTGCCGGGTCGGCCGACCACCCCCCTTCCGGCGCCAACTCGTGTTCCGTTTTTACCACACCTCTTCTAGAAGATTCCAAGGTGATAAAGATTACTTGGGTATGAAGGAATTGATGATAAGGAAGGTTTATCATGACATCCATCCCAAATTAAATCTCGAGATGTTCTCAGATTTCAGGATAGCAGCACCTTGTGGGCCCAATTTAGAGATTTTAATGACGTCAAATGAAGGAAGTTTGAACACCAAAGATGTAGCTATGTTCGATATCTGCAAGTTAGAGTCTGAGTTTGTCTTATTTGGACTTCGGATGATAGAGATATGGTCGAAAATATGAAAGCTGCAGAAAACAAGGAAAGTCCGATTTCGGGGCAAACAAGAGTCCTACTCCAACTACAAGCAAGAGGAAGGTGGATGGGTGCCCCAAGGTACCTCCGGAGTATAAAATTAAACCCCCATGAGACACCCAAGGCCATCCAATTCATTATCAAGGTGACAAGATCTATGTAGAGAAGAGCGACATCAACTAGAGGAGAGCAGAGAGTCGAGTTTCTAGTCTAGGATTAGAGTTCTTCTACTTCTTAAAGGTGATTAGAGCCCTTGCATGGTGTACTAATTACCTAGATCTAGAGGTCTAATTGTATCATCAAGGGAAGGTATGATCATGCTCCAGAGGTCTAATTGTATCATCAAGGAAGGGTATGATCATGGCTGTATTCTTGATACAATTTATTAATGAAGTGTTGATCTTGTCTAATTATCATCTTCTTGTTCTAATTATGCTTGTTCTAGCTCTAATTAACTTTAGGTCTAGATGCATGTTAATTAGAGCATGTCATTAAGGATTATATTCTTCTAGCGTTCTTGATCGTTGATCTAGCTTACTAATGATAATGATATAGTTGTATATCTAGTTCTTGTAATCATGGTGATTAGAGGTACTAGTTGTGCTAATTATGTTATTAGACTATGTGAAGTAATTAGAAGTGCATTCTCTAATTATGTATGACTGTTGAGAGTTTCTCATCGATTACCTTGGTTACTAGTGATAATAGAGCCTATGAAAATGTTAAACTCGATTTAGGGGGTTAGGTTGACTGATCTTGATTTAATCATGCTACGATGTTTATGCTTGTCTAGCTTGAGCTACTAGTTATCTCGTTGCTCTTATCTAATTGTGGCGCCCATATCATGTATGTCTTGGATCCAGTTAGAGCTTGATTAGACTCTAGTTAATACCCCTTAATTGGTGTTCTAGTTCTGTTCTAATTGCTTATCTTATAGTATTAGTATAGTTTAGAGGTAGATTAGAACCTTGTTTTATACCTTTAGTTTACAATAAACTCTTGTTAATTAGTTCTCAATTAGTTCGTTTCCTGGATTGACAAAACCCATGATACTCATCCTAGGGGAAAAGCTACACACGATACTGTCGTTGCAGTATAAGGTTTGCCGTGCTTAAGTGCCGTCATCAGTAACCACAACCTCCAAAGCGTGGACTCACAAACCCTCTACCTCCAAAGCCTCGGTCATGAGGTCCATAGCCGTGTTGAAAATGACTAGGAGCTCGGCCGGCCAAGCGTCTGTCGCCACTAGAAGTACGGTCCTGAAAGCCGCCTCCTTTCTCACCAACAAAGTGCTCTCTCATCTCACCACGACAGGGGGATCTTGCCTACCACCCTTGTAGAACTGAATCCTAGTTCCCCCAAGCCCTCTCCTGCCACTCAACCTGCTTCCTCCTGAAGCAAAACTTCTCCTGAGTGACCATTCCGCTGGTAAAACTCACAGTGGCAGACAGGTCTCTTGGACACAGGCCGGGGCTGTGTCTTGGGCTTCCGGTGTGGTGGCTATGTGGGCTGTTGGGCTCTCTCCTTGCTCCTAGGAGGTGTGAGGATCTCAGTGACAATCCTATCCAGCTTAATCCTCAGAGGCTTAGGTGTCCAGTACTGCTTCTTTAGGACAGCCTTGGGAGGCTTGTGGAAAACCCCATCAGCAGTAGGCTGGGGAGAGGCAGTCTTTAGCTTGATTGGGGCACTCTTCTTACCCGAGGTACTGCACTCTCCTAACCCAAGTCCACTCTTGTCACCCTTAGCTCTTTTGGTGCTCTCAATTATCATCTACAGTTGGGGTTGCCTCGCATACACCCAACTCAGCACCTCACAGCAAACGAGCGTTCTCATCCTCCAAGTCTAGCTTGTCTCCCCTCAATCCCTCAATCACCACAGTCTAAGCAACGCAAAACTAACAATCAAAAGAGGGAATGGAGGTAGCTAACTTCTCAAGCTTCCTAATGGTGCTTCCCTATCCTCCAACTGCAACCTCAAAGTGAGTCAGTTTTTACAAGTGTCAGGAGGTGCTGAAAGCACCTCAACGTCAGCTCTCACCTCCTCAAGCTCGCTCCTCAAAGTAGGATAGACCATGCAAGCACCATAAGCGTGGGTCTAGCCCTAAGCTCCTCCAACTCCCTGAGCTGCCCTCACACTTCACCTTCGGCTCAGCTATGTCAACAGCTAGGTGGGGGCACATCTCTCGCACTCAGGCTCATCACTCACTACAGGCTCATCCAGTTTAGACTGGAGCTTGCCCAACTCGCCCTTCAGCCCATCCATGTCCTCTACCTGATGAGCAGTAGTTACTCTTCTGCTCACAAAGTTCACTCATGCAAGGACTCAAGGTAGGGCACTCAAAATCACTAGGCTAGGCTGGCATACCTCCTAAGTATCTCAATCTCAGCCATAGCATCAGCAAGCTTGGCTTTCTGCTTTCTGTAGCTTATTGGCTACCTTCTCCAACATCCTATCCATGGGTCTTAAGAGCTCTACTGTTCTCCTCTAGAACCTCAAGAATCTCAGCTTGTTTAGGAGTTACCTCGCCATCGGAGGAAGAGTCAATGTCGCCCTTGTCGTCCTTGTCCTCCAATGCCATGGAGCAGAACTGATCTCTTGTGCTTGATGCTTGGACATTGGTGGAGACGAAGGAGAGTCCAGCTAGACCACCTTGATCCCTCCTCTTGTCCCACTTGGTGACGATCTCATCATCTCTTGAGCTTGACGAGGACAAGGAGCAGGAGGACGATCCGCTGCAAAGCCCACCAAGCTCGGCGAAGAAGGCCTTGTCCCGCTTCCGATTGTCCTTCTGGTAGCTCTTGAAAGCCTTCCTAAAGTTCTTGATCTTGTCGGAGTGGTGATTGGTGTGGTCGCGTTTGCCGTGGTCGCGCTTGCTGGAGTGGTACTTGCTGGAGTCGTGGGAGTAGCTCTTGCTCTTCTTGTAGTAGTCGTTCTGCTTGTTCGGGCACTCGGCGATGAAGTGGCCGATCTCTCCACACTCGAAGCACTTGGGCCTCTCACCCCTCTTCTTGCTCATGCGGTTGTCATGGGCGCGCTGAAAGCGACTAGACACCATGCAGAGCTCCTCATCCCCAAGTGTCGCCAACTGCTCCTCTATCACAGACAACAAAGCAGAAAGCGAAATACTGTGAAGTGGGGGGTTAGTAGCTGCCTCGCTGAAGGGAGAATCCAAGGCTAGGCTCTTGGAGCCTAGTACAAGTGAGGGTGTCCCTCAACTTGTAATCCACCTATGTGGCCTTGAGCTTGTTGTAAAGAGCCTCCACTCCAATCGTGTCATAGGCCTTAGACTCGATAATCGAGTTAGCCTTGATCTCCCACACTTTCCTATCCAACGCATACAGCAAGTTGACAGCCTGCTGATGGTCGGTGTATGGGACCCTCTCAGGGCTAGAGTTGACTCGCAACTTGTTGATGATCGATTGAAATCGACCAAACATGTCATCGATGGACTCACCAGGCTTCTAGACAAAATTCTCATATTCGCTGCCTATAAGTCTCAATGAGACGCCCCTTGATCATAGTTATGCCCTCATGGTGTGCACTGAGCAGGGACCAGATCTGACTGCCAGTCTTCAAGTGACTCACATTCTCATAATCAACTGGACCAAGTCCTGAGAAGCGAAAGTTAACAGCCTTGGCATTTGCTTCATGCTGAGCCACAATATCAGGAGTAGTACGCCTAGCAACTGGAAGCACCTCAAAGTTCATTCTCTGAGTAGCATCCCATATGTCTTGGCCATGACTAAGCAGGAAAGCTCTCATCCTACTCTTCCAGTAGGAGTGGCCATCGGAACCAAGGACCGAAATCTTCCCAGAGTGAGTCATGTCGCTACGGTTTTGTCACTGGTTAAGGTAGAGGAAACCTAACCGGCTCTGATACCACTTGTAGGACCGAGACGTGCGACTAGAGGGGGATGAATAGGAGCACTTAAAAACTCAAAATCACAACCCCAAAATGGTGCACCTAAGACTCACAAGAAACAGCACTAGACACCGTCCACTGAACAGATACGTGTCTAGCGAGCACAGGGTGCCGTCCACTGAACGGATACGCACCAAGCGAAGAAAAGCAAGTAACTCAACGATCACGAGATCGCAAGTCACTACAAGCAACGGAACATGCAATTTCGCCACTCGACACTCATCGCACTGAAATTCGACTTACTGGAACACAAGCAATCAAAGAGTATGGTCAGGCATTGGGAAAAGCAATGCCAAATCAAAAACTCAACAGAAGAACCCAAACGCAAAAATAATCAGCAGCTCAGGCGACGCCGGACTATCTGGTGACAGACGCCGGACTGTCCGGTGATACCGGAGAGTCCGATGGCTGCTACCGGATACTCCGATGGCAAGCCTCGGGCAGAGCCAACACTAGACTGTTCGGTGGGACCTACCGGACTATCTAGTAGAACCGGATTGTCTGGTAACCACACCGAAAAGTCCGATAAAGCTTGCGATTCGTGAGCTTCCAAACCCAAAACTTGTCCAAATCTTGTCCAAACCTCACAATATTTTGCACATGCTATCTGGACCCTATTCCAAAGCTTTTCCCAAAATGACCACAGGAATAGCGAGAATTTCAGATCTCGTGAAGGAGGCAATCTTTGGGCAAGAAGGCGAAAACTCAGGAACGACTTGCTCATGGGAATCCAGCTAGGATAGAGATGTTCTAAGACAAATTCCGCACATCTTTGCAAGCCCAAAAGAGCCAAAAGAACAGGATTCACTCGTAGGCAAAGAAAATCACCAAAAGCCATTGAGTTTCATCGAAAAACCAACTAGAAAGGGGGAAGGAGATGGCTGCACCCATGAGAACGACAAGAGGACGAATCTTGCTTGGATTAGAAGTGGAAATCAGTTTACAAGAGGTTCTTCACAGCCTACCACCCTTCATTCCACCCTCTAATGCCAAGTGCTAGCCTAGGGGACTCCAAATCCTAGTCTAAACACCCGATTCTCTCTCTAAGCACTTGGCTGGTTGGAATACTAAGCCTAGGGTTTCTTGAGGTGGAAGAGTCACCTAAATCACCAGCAATTGAGGTATTTATAGCCTAGGCCTAACGACTCATTTACACTAAGACCCATATATTACATGAAACGCCCGTAGGGGCCAAACTGGAAAAGACTCGACTTTTTTGGGGACGGACGGCCGCGATGGAGTCTTAATCTTCTTCTCTTGCACGCTATCTCCCAGATGACGTACACGTGCCCAGTAGTCCAAATCCGCCGATCGAGCCCCGGTTTTGAAGTTAGAAACCGAGAAACTTTAGGAAGTATCCGCCTGGGCCGGATTTGTCCAATCTCTTCTATCTTTGCAAGTTGTGGTCCTATGCACGAAGGCTTGAGTAGCTTGGGTGGCAGTTTTGAGCAGAAGCCGCCAAAGCCACCTCGTCAGGATTTCATGCCACGCACTCAGGTTGGAGCACCATGGTGGCACCCCGCTTCTCTAGTCCATCTGAGTTGCCTCGTAATCCTGTCAGAGGACTTACTCAGCCGTTGCCAAACCGCCCTTCCATGTACTAAGCTCCCATGACTGACCGACGCCATGTGTTGTGCCTCCTGTCCATCGGAGGACTTTCTCCATCTTCTACCTTAGTCTATCGGAGGGCCTCCTAGTCCATCGGAGGGCTTGAGCTTGTTGACAATCACTCATCACACCAGGAGAGCAACAAGGTCGGTCCATTGGCTCTCAGCTTCATCTTGGATCCGCTATTGAAACTAGGCCTATAGAATCCCCTTGGACCAATACCTAGTTGTCGACACAGTACGAACCATTTTGACTTGCTCTTCGGGCTTGACGAATCCCTTCACTAGAACCATCCCAGGTCGCAGAAGTTGAATTGGAGCAACTGTCAATGGAAGACTCTCCCACTTTTCTCTTCGTCGTGTGACCTTCAGGTAGTGTTGTTTTAGCCTTCATGGGCTCGGGGTGATCAGGGCATAAGTCGAAGGGCAGCGGCATTTGTAGCAGGAAAATAAGGCTCCCATAAATTTAAGAGTTTGAAAAGTTGGTGCGGTCATAGTGCATTTTGCATTTACGTTCTCCTAGAAAATATGCTGATAAGTGAATCCACCGCAAGATGACAGCTTGAGCTTTTATTGTTCTTTTCTAGATCGTATATTTTGCAACTCAATTTTAGAGGGTCAGTCGTCGACCGACTTTGTGGAAACTCGGAATATGAAAGTTGTGCAAAAGTCTATACTCTACATCATGGGTATAGAAAGCTTTTGTTGCTTCTACCTTGAAATGGTTCAAGTATTCCAATTTGCGAGTTACGGAAAATCTGTCCAGATTTAAACAGCTGCACAAAACTTACAATAGTTCAAAATAGGAGCTGTTTTAGACTGAGAGCAGAATAGGCAAGGTTGTCCATTTTGAAGTTTCCTACAACACTGGTATGGGACATTTCTACCCATTGTGAGTGGAAAATAGGTGAAACTTCAGATTACTACAATAAGGTCTAATCTGTCCAGATTGGATTCCTGTTTTAGATCTAGTTGTTTGGTATAGTTAGAAGCCTTTTCAAGGCATGGTCAAAATAGAAAAACCTGTTGCAAACTTTACGTACTACAACTTTGGTATAATGAGCTTTAGTTGGTTCTGTTTGGATTATGTCCAGAACTTCAATTTGCGAGCTTAGCATTCGCTATCTAGACTTGACATTTCATCTTAAAGTGATCTTAGAGCATACATCTTTACAGCAAAGTCAATATAGTAAAGTTGTTTGTTCAGGTTATTATCTACAACTTTTGCATAGAAAGCGTCTGCTGAAATCATTTGTATCAACACCGATGTGGAAGTCTTTAATAGATGGTAACATTGGTGCAGATTTTTGACTCGAGCTTGTTTTAGTTTGCGCTCCATAATCCAAGCATTTTCAGCGGAAGAATTCTATATAAAAGGGATTATAGTTTTAGTACTCTACAAGTTTGTTATATAGGATACAGGTAGGTTCCATGGTGGAAAATGCATAAACGTAAGATTTTATGTGTTGGTTTCTGTTTGTTCAGATTGTAGGACCGAGACGTGCAACTAGAGCGGGGTGAATAGGAGCACATAAAAACTCAAAATCACAATCCCCAAAAATGGTGCACCTAAGACTCACGAGAAACAGCACTAGAAACAGTCCATTGAACAGATACGTATCTAGCGAACGCAGGGTGCCGTCCACTAATCGGATACGCACCAAGCGAAGAAAAGCAAGTAACTCAATGATCACGAGATTGAAAGTCATAGCAAGCAACGGAACTTGCAAGTTCCCCACTCGACACTCACCGCACTGAAATGCAACTTGCAGGGACACGGCAAGCAAAGAGTATGGTCAGGTAGTGGAAAAAGCAAGGCCAAAGCAAAAGCTCAGGAGAAGAACCAAACCACAAACACAACCAGCAGCTCAGGCGACGCCGGACTGTCCGGTGACAGACGCCGGATAGTCCGGTGACACCGGATAGTCTGGTGGCTGCTGACGGATAGTCCGGTGGCAAGCCCCGGGCAGACCCAACATCAGACTGTCCGGTAGGTCCAACCGGACTGTCCGGTAAGCACACCGGATAGTGCGATAAAACCAGCGGTTCTTGAGCTCCCAAAACCAAAACTT
Organism: Paspalum vaginatum; assembly: GCA_030272315.1. Classification (NCBI taxonomy): domain Eukaryota; kingdom Viridiplantae; phylum Streptophyta; class Magnoliopsida; order Poales; family Poaceae; genus Paspalum; species Paspalum vaginatum. Next base: position 21,469,114 of record CM059017.1, read on the forward strand.
GAACAAATCTTGTCCAAACTTCACAAGATTTTGCACATGCTATCTGGACCCTATTCCAAAGCTTTTCCCAAAGGATCAACTCAAAATGACCATGGGAATAGCAGGAATTTCAGATCTCGTGAGAAAGCAATCCTTGGGCAAGAAAGGGGAAAACTCAAAAATGACTTGCTCGTGGGAATCCTACAGGATTGAGATATTCTAAGACATATTCTCCACGTCCTAGCAAGTCCAAAAGAGCCAAAAGAATAAGATTAACTTGTAGGCAAAGCAAATCACCAAAAGCCTCTGAGTTACATCCAAAATGCAAACTATAAAGGGGGGAAGGAAGGGGCTACACACATTAGCACGAATTGAGGACGAATCTTGCTTGGATTAGAAGTGGAAATCTGTTTACAAGAGTTTCCTCACAGCCTACCACCCTTCATCCTTCCTCCAATGCAAAGTGTTAGCCTAGGGTTTCTTGAGATCGAAGAGTCACCTAAATGACTAGCCACTTAGGTATTTATAGCCTAGGCCTAACCACTCATTTTACACTAAGACCCCAATATTACATAAATGCTTGTTGGGGCCAAACTGGAAAAGGCTCGACTTTCTTGGGGACAGGACTGCCGCGATGGAGTCTTGATCTTCTTTATCTACAAGCTATTTCTTAGATAACGTCGACGTGGCTAGTAGTCCAAATCCGCCGATCGACCCCCAGTTTTGAAGTCAGAAACCGAGAAACTTCAGGAAGTCTCTGATTGGGCCGAATTTGGCCCATCTCTTCTATCTTGACGAGTCATGGCCCAACTCACCAAGGCTTGGGTAGCTTGGGTGGCGGTTTTGAGCTTAAGCCGCAAAAGCCCCCTCGACACGCCTTCGCACCACACACTCAGGTTGGAGCACCACGGTGGCACCCAGCTTCTCAAGTCCATCGGAGTTTCCTCGCAGTCCATCGGTGGTCTTACACCGCCCTCGCTGAACTTCCCCTCCATGTACTGAGCTCCCGTGTACCGACCGACGCCAAGTCTTGTGTGCCTTCGGTCCATTGGAGGGCTTTTGCCTCAGTCCATCGAGGTCTTTCTATCCTACCTCCAATCCATCGAAGGGCCTCCTGTCCATCAGAGGGCCTTATCCTTGTTGACAATCACTCATCACACCTAGGAGAGCAATGAGGCCAGTCCATTAGCTCTCATAGATTTCTCGCCTTGCTTCATCTAGCCATGACTCCACTACATGTTGACGCAACATTTAGACTAATATTTTGTATCATTTTATATGGATTTTCACTGATTTTAAGCGTCAATTATATATTTTACTAACAATTATCACCGATTGTTGTGGATTTTGCAACATTGTCTTGGAATTTTGCTATACTTCATTTTTTGTAGGTTTTTGACCAATTTTTGGTGAAATTCATCATAATCTGCATTGAGTAAGAAAAGACCTCTATGATGGCATTCCTAGAAGATGATGAGTAAGGAAGGCTTGGTTGATTCATCCCTCCCTCTGTATTAATCAAGGCTTTCTAATCGAAAACTTCTTGAAGACATCAAGTGCTACAAGCTTCTATAAGAATAGTGCAGGAAAGACACTTCAATTCTATCCAAAACAAAAAGACTTCGTCAACTCTCGGCCAATACCGAAGATTCTAGAACTCTACGAGTCCGAGTATCATTGCAAAATCAATACTTAGGTGACAAGGAATGACCCCGCTGAAAGATGGCAGGAAACGGGCGAGGGAAGGGTCCGGGTCGGCCGACCCTAGGCCCCCAAGTCGGCCGACCGGCCCCCTTCCGACGCCGTCTCGTGTTCCCCTTTCTATCATGCCTTTTATAGAAGAGTCCAAGGAGATAAGTATTACTTGGGTACGAAGGAATTGAAGATAACGGAAGGTTTATCACGATATCCATTCAAACCCAAATTAAATCTCAAGATATTCTCGGATTCCAGAACAGTAGCACATTGCAAGCCCAATTTGGAGACCTTACGATGTCAAATGAAGGAAGTTTGAATACCAAAGTTGTATATCTCTTCTATCCCTACAATTTAGAGTCTGAGTTTGCCTTATTTGTAGTCCAGATGATAGAGATATGGTCGAAATACGAAAGGTGCAGAAAGCCGAAAATGTCTGGTTTCAGGGCAAACAAGAGTCCTACTTCATCTCCAAGGAAGAATCCTCTAAAGGAAAGGTGAGGGCGCCCCAAGGCACCTTTGGGGTATAAATACAAACCCCCATGAGACCCCTAAGGCCATCCAATTCATTATCAAGGCGTAGGAGGCGACGACAAGAGTGACAACAACTAGATGAGAGTAGATGGTCGAGTTCTAGGCTATGGATTAGAGCCTCTCTAATCCATAGAGGTGATTAGAGCCCTTGCATGGTGCTCTAATTATCCTAGCTACAGAGGTCTAATTGTATAGTCAAGAGCTCTGGCCACGGCTTGTAAGTATGATACAATTTATTAATGAAGCTTTGATCTTGTCTAATTATTATCTTCTTGTTATAATTATGCTTGTTCTAGCTCTAATTAATTTTAGATCTAGATGCATGTTAATTAGAGCATACCATTAACGGTTATATTTTTCTAGCGTTCTTGATCGTTGATCTAGCTTACTAATAATATAAGTTGTATATCTAGTTCATGTAATAATGGTGATTAGAGGTTCTAGTTGTGCTAATTATGTTATTAAACTTTGTGAAGTAATTAGAAGTGTATTCTCTAATTATGTATGCCTAGTTGAGAGTTTCTCGTCGATTACCTGGTTACCAGTGACAGTAGAGCGCAGGGAAAGGTTGAACTCGATCTAGGGGGTTGGGTTGATTGATCTTGGTTTAAACATGCTATGAAGTCTATGCTTGATCATGCTTGTCTACCTCGAGCTACTAGTTATCTGGTTGCTTTTATCTAATTGTGGCGTCCATATCATGCATGTCTTGGATCCAATTAGAGCTTGATTAGACTCTAGTTAATACCCCTTAATTGGTGTTCTAGTTCTGTCCTAATTACTTATCTTATAGTATTAGTATAGTTTAGACGTAGATTAGATATAGTTTAGGGCTACTTTAGAGGTAGATTAGAGCCTTGTTTTATACCCCTAGTTTACTATAAACTCTTGTTAATTAGTTCTCAATTAGTTCGTTTCCTGGACTGACAAAACCCATGATACGCATCATGGGAAAAAGCTACACACGATACTGTCGCTCGCAAGTATAAGGTTTGCCGCGCTTAAGGGCCATCAACGAGCTTTTCTGGCGACAGTTGCCGGGGAACTAATTAATCGAGTCTCAATTAACTTGAGTTTATGTATATATTTAATTTTGTCTTTTCATAATTTAGCCTTTTATTTTTAATTTTGTGTCTTTGATTTTATTTTAGTTTATCTTATTTTATTTACTCTTTCTTGTATTCAATTTTATAATTAGATAGTTTTGTTTGGAATAAGTTTAGATATTTTATTAGTTTAATTTTTTATAAACTCTACTAGAATATGGTTTCTGTTTGTATATATTTTCTTTGACTAACTTTACAAGAAAAATGAGCCTCGGTCCAATAAAAATCTTCTCCAACCTAGCTCTTTAATGATAGTTGCTAACATTGTTAGTGGTCTATGATCCGTTATTAAGTTTTTCTACAGGCTATCATCAAGAACTATGGTAATAAAGATATGTCTGTAGTGTCAATTAATTAATTAAATTTTAAGACTAATGTTCTTTGGAGCTTGTTTGTTCTAAGTTACAGATAATGGAGGCAAAAATGAGTAGCCGAGAAGGTTTCGGAAGCTAAGGATTGCTTGAGTACAAGGAAGATGAAGATACAGAAGGTTTATCTCAAGACCAATCTAAGCTCCAACCTAATCTCGAGATACTATTGAAATTCAGGATAGCAACTACATTGTGGGCCCAATTCGAAGACTTTAATAACTTCAAATGAAAAAAGTCTGAATACCAAAGTTGTAGATTTTTTCGAGCACTAAAAAATAGAGTCCGAATTTGCATTATTTGGAGTTATGAGGAGGAAGTTATGGTTGAATTACACAAGGTGCACAATAAAGAAAGCTAAATTTCGAGAAAGACAAGAAGTATTTCTCTCCAACACTTGATGATGCATGCAATTATGGTATTCCGAGAAAGAAGATGAAGCCACCATAGAGTCAATGATGAGATTTGAACTTCACTTCTTCAAGATTAAGGTAATTCTCGTTTTAATCATAAATATAATTAAAGATAGTTTGAATTTGATTAGAGATGTTTTATAATGTTGTTTGGTTGATTGTGATCATATCCCTTCTTATCTTTCGTTTTAGCTTTTTGCTAAACCTTTTTTCAGCCTAGTCCATATTAGCATGTTAACTTTGTGTTTATATAAAAATTTGAGAGCCAATGTTTGTATAAAAGTAGAGGGGACTGACCACCAAACCCCCTTTGAGTGGTTCGGTCCAGGTTTAATTTTTGTGCAAATTGCTTTTAAAATTTTAAAAATGAAGATGTGCATGTTTCTCATGACTTATTATATGTGCAAAATATAATCTTTGAAAATTTAAAATTTCAAAACATTTGGTCTCTCTACAGAAAGGTCCTTGGTTAGAATTTTGTCTAAGCCCACTTTTATTTTATTTATTTCAAAATCATCTCTCTAATTTGGCCAAAGTCATTAGGAACCCATCATCTTGTTTATCCCATGTTTAATTTTATGAATCAAGTTTATATATGAATTATATATTTTTAAGTACTTTGCAAAGTATTTACATTTGAATAATAGTTGTCTTTGATTCATGTATCAAATGTTTGTTTAAATCCAATCAACCATGTGACTCTACATTTATCTCTAATCAATACCATAATGCTTTTATATTATATTATATATATGTGTGCACTATGAGCTAACCATGCAGAGAAATTCACATTTTATTTGAAACAATGAGGTCAATGTGGTCAAAGACAAGACAAATTAATGATGATTGATGGAAGGATTTGACAAAGATTTAAAGACAATCATCAGAATTTACAAAGGTTTGATTGAGTTTTAAATTGAAGAATGAGTGGATTGAATGAAGATAAGATAATAATTGAATCTTCAAGGTCAACAATAGTGGACTCATACAATTTCCACGAAGTCCCAAATCCAAAAGGATGAAAATTGTCAACATCGGAGAGCTGAAAATAGGAAGCTGAAGATGTCACCAATATGGAGCTCGACATTAGAAGGCAAACACCAAATATTTTCTTATATTTGGAAAGCCCATGAAGTCATCTTCCCAACGCAACAAGAATCACTCAATTTGGAGATTTCTACAAGGAGCAATGTGCAAATCATTGAAGGCTGCACGAGCTAAATCGATGTCTAGACAGAACGCAGTGCTTGAGTAAAAAGGGCATAACTCCTTCATACGGAATCGGACTTTGACGCATAAATACTCGTTGGAAACATAATTTCAGAGGATATCCAATGGATCCATTATTTGAGGTATGTTGTGTCCGAAATCAATGAGATATATCACGAGGAAGGAGGTGGCAGCAACAATGGTGATGACTACTTGAGGAAGATGATGACAACAATGATGAAGAAAGCTTGGGCAATGCTTCCATAGGATTTTCATGATCAAGTTAAGTTTCAAGAAGCCTCAAAGGCATTGGCACATGAACACACAAGCAGAGGATTGTGCACACAAGTGATGCTATGATCAAGACACGATGAAGCTGCACAATCAAGTTATCAAGCTGTATTGAGACTTTTGAATTCTTACTCCAAGGACTGCGGCTTCACTTCAACAGAGGTAAGTGAGAAGTCTAGCTCTAGGACTTTAAATAAAGCGCTTTTTGGGAGGCAACCCGTTTAATCTTTTCTCTTTAGTGTTAAGAGTCTTAGAGTCTTTAATAGAGAAATGGGAAGCATGACACCACCCTTTGAATATTTAGCTTGTAGCCAATTTGTCTAACCTTTGTTTTATATAATCACCATCATATCACTTCATATTTTACCTTGCATTTGCATTATCATTTGTTTCTCCACTCTTGTTTTATTAGTATTAAAATTTTCACGAACTTCATGATGGATGCTTTATGTTACTCGACGGAGTTCTCTTGGTAAATTAAGTGCAAACATGGTGTTTAGATTTAATTTGAGACCATCGTCATTAGCTTTAATTGAAAGTTTTTTACTAATCATATCTGTTGTGGATAAGTTTTCCACCTTTGTTAGGTTATCATGTTTGATTTTCTAAACTAATTAGAGTGCTTTGTTTCTTAGCCTAAAACATGGTGTTTTACCTTGAAATTTTGGCAATCTAGTAGTGAACATGGTGTTCAATATTAGGTGTAAACTCTTTTCAGTTTGGTTTCTATCTTTCATGTTACTAATTTCATGCATAAACCACCCTTTTACGTTTAGATTAGAATTGCATGTTTGCATTATAATTGGCTTGGTTATTGAATTAATTTTATGATGCGTGCTTTCATGTTCATGATAACATTACTAGAATGTTTTCCTTAACAATGCTATGTAAGCATGGTGCTTAGATTAAATTGTTGATCATCGTGATGAAGTTTATTAACCTTGCTAGTTATTCATAATTTCATTTGATTAGTTTATAAGCTTTGCAATGTGCTTTGTATTTCTTGTGCTGTTATATATAATTTAATAATCTTGAGAAAACATGGTGTTTTAACTTTGGTTATTTAATCTTTGTGGCTATAGAGAGACTTAGCAATCATGTTATAAATATTGAGTTTAGAACTTGATTTAATCATTGCCTTTGTTTATATACTTATCTCTTGCATAATTACACGCTTGCATTCATATACACCCATTAGTTTTGTTTTTCCTTTTAAGATTAACTAGGCCTCATGTTAAAAGTCATTGGGAATATTTTTAGATTATGGTAAATTGTTTCTACTCTCGATCGTTGCCTCGAGAGTAGAATGTGCACTTAAATTATTTTGCAAGAAATTATTTGATAACAATGAAATTGAAGGAATATCCGGTAACATATTTCTAACACCTTATCTTTTCATTTTAAGTTTTGAATTTATTACCTATATCTATTAATTTGGTGTTCCTTTGTGTTTCTCTTATATGCCGCTTTATCTTTATTGTGCTTTAGTTTTGATTATTAAAATTTAGCAGGCTCTCATAAAACAAGTTTAATTGAAATAGCCAGCAAATTTGTGATTGATTATGATTATTCGTAAAAACCCATATGATTTATTTTTTTTGTAAGGTTTAATCTTTATTATGATCATCTCCTTATTTATTTTTACTACTTATAAATGTCATGATCAACTTTATGAGATTATCTTGCAATAACCATTCCTACCAGAGCCATATATATTTTAAACATTAGATTTATCATATTTGTTTTCAAATGAGTTGGATCAAGACTGTGATATAGGGTATGAAACTTAAAAGCTGGTCATTCATTTGCGTATCTTTTCTTTGCTAGCTTTTTCTATCCATGCATTGTGTCTCTCTACATTGGAGAGAGTACAAACTTCGCTGGATATCCATTCATAAACCAAGATTATCTTTTTGTGTATCCTCCTTGACCACAACCTATTATTTTTTAGGGTATTCAAGGGTTTAAATATTATTCTTTCTATTAGTCAGCTCTATCCTCGAAGTTAATTGTTTTAGTGGTATATACGCGAGGGCGAGGGCGAGGGCGAGTATTATTCAAGAGTGGAGATTGTGATGCCTCCGGCATCTCAGAGGCCCTAACTCATATTTTGACTTATGATAATGATGACTTATAACTAAATCATGTTTAAAGATGGAAAGAACTAAGGTGGAGGAATCACAAGTCGAAAATTTTCTACTCAAATGTACAAAACCTCACGTTGTTTGGGTGTTTAGTCCAAAAACCAAAGGTTTTCATGAGAAACCCCAAGTACAAAAGTTTTAGTTCTTGTTATATAGATCAAATTTCCTTCTGGTACAAATTAAAGATGTTGAATTGGAAGCTTCAAAAGGCCAAGTCAAATCAGGTCAAACTTAGTCCACACTTAAACTCCCAAATCTGCATTTCAGCCTTTCCCCAAACTTCGTTCTGAAATTACTTTTGTTTTCACTATAGAACTTCAAAATCTTCCTTTGTATGAAATGAAATTAAACTTACTACCTTTCAAATGCATCTGGCCTTGAATCAATTGGACTTCATTTGGAGGTTCAAAAGTTGAAAACAAGAAATACTCTACATGATTTGAAACTGCAGTTTTACCGAACCTTTGAATACAAATGTGATTGTAGTTTAACATATATCATGATCTAGCCAAAACTTTTAATACCAAACCTGGAGGTCATGATGTGATGAACAACTTTGTTAATTGGAGCTTGGATAGAAAATGGACTTAGCATAGAGTAAAGGGTTTTTTACTGTCAGCCAAGAAACACAGCCAAAAATCTGAATTTCATAGAGATCTCACTTTTTCTATGGTTTACAATCATTTTCATGCAAAGCTCCAATTGAGAAAGTTGCAGATCTTGAAATCTTGAGCAAAGTTGGTGTAAAGGATTTGAGGAGTCTTTGGACACAAATAGGACTTTTAAAATTATCTTTTAAATGGCTAGGTTGGGAAAATCTGAAAACCTGAGGCAAACTTGAATTTAAATCCTAGTTAGACCCATAATTTGAACTTGATCCTTTTCACAAACTTGTAGAGTTAAAAGAGTACATCATTTAATTCAATTGGATCTTTTTCAAAATCGGCTTCAAAATACCACAAAATAGTGAGTCACAAGTCCTCCGCCAACCTCATCGTGGACGCCCCACCTCGGACCTTCCCCTACCACCAGACCGCCACCGCCAAGATGCCCTCATCCACGCGCAGCTCCTGGACCCGGCCGTGGCCCCACTCCTCCGCCTGAGCCGCCGAATCGAGCCGCCGTCGTCGAGCTCGGTGCGCCGTGGCTGTCATCGGTTCACGGGCGTTCCCCGCCCATTCCGGGCTCCTCTCGCGACGTCGTCTTGGGGGAAAGGAACCCCTACGCCAGGAACATGCTCCCGATCCTCCTCGGCTCCAAGTCCCCCCCTCCACGCGCCGGCACCGCCGCCGGAACGCGTGGCCGCGCCGCGCCCCCTCCCTGTCCAGAGGTTGAAGAAAGGATCCGTTTTTGCTATTTAGCCCCTGAGATTTCGCCGTTTTATGCTTCTGTTGAGCGCGCTATTCACTGAGTCTCAGTTTTCTTCCCTGCAGGCCCCTGAAGTCTAGGTTTAATCGCATTTGAGTCCCTGGATCTATGGGATTTTCATTTAAAAGCATTTTTATGAGCTGTAAACTTTGAAAATTCATAACTAATGGAATAAAAATCTTAAAAATGTAAAACTTGCTTTGTTGCACTGTATGAGGTGGATTTACACAGTGGGTTAGGTCTGGATGCGTGAAATGACTGTTTTGCCCCTGTTTTCATGCATGTCTTGTTTTATTAGTTAATTATCAAAAGTAGGGTAAATGAGCTCGAAAAATCATGAAACTTGGACTAGGTGTTGTGTGTACCATATATGTTTCCATGTATTTTTTTTTAACCATAATACTCATTGTACAATTACTGATATGCCCCTAGGTATGTTATTTAATGTTTTTTTTATGAATATGAGAATGCATGCTATACAAAATGCGCTCAAATAAATCCATAGAACTTATGTGGTATTCATTTAGTCCATTGCAATCTAGAACAAATATATCATGCACCTTTCTTGCTATTTTGTGGGTAATTAAATCAATAAAATAGAAAAGTGCTATTTAACATGCTCTAAAAATTTCACCAAAAAGTCAAGTGGTTAAGTTACCGTAATTGTTACGTGAGGAATCTAAAGATACTTACTTAGATAGGTTTAAACATAAAGAAGATAGAACAGGGATTTCTAATATGTTTCAATTAGTGAACTTATGTTTTATTTTAGATACTCCTTGTTGACACATTTAGCTTGATGTACCAAAAATAAAACCTTGAAAGATGGATCCCTCTGCATACCCCACATGCAAGTGCTAGTCTCATATGCCTAGTTGCAAATCTTTATTAACCGTCAAAATAGTGTATTGTTTGAATATGGATAACGATAACTTAAAATAAGTTAAATTATATACAACAATGCTTGTTCAGTGCTTACCTACGATTGGTGTGATGAGAGTAGTTGGAATTAGTAATCATGTGTTCCCCTCATGTACCGATGTATTTGACTTGCTCGATGGAAATAAATACCACACCTCGTACATATTTCCTTCACGACAAATAGCTTGTTAGGTGCATATGTGATTGTATGATTGTATGTGTGCTCGATATTTGAGCATCCTCTTCCACTGCATCATGCATATCATTCATATAGTGACGCTTACTGCAGATACGTAATCAAGAAGCAAGTGCGTGAAGCTACATCGAGCAGCGGTGTCCAAAAGACCAACTAAGGCCCAAATACCTCCTGGAGACCCCTGAAGTGGTATTTGGAAGGAGGAGTTGTCCAAGTGATCAAGGGGTTGCCTGGGCAAAGCCCCACAACCCGGCAAACTAACATTAGCTTAGTTTGTTGGTTTGATTGAAAATAAGCAAAGGTAGGCAGGACCATGATTTCTCCCAGCTAATATGAGGATTGATTGTTTCATTACGCATCCACATTAGGAGTTGATCGAAAACAATTGCATTAGATCTCCTGGCCGCCCTGGTCCTAGCACCTATATATAGAGTTCGTAGGACGAGTTGCCTAGGCTCTGCTAGATGCGAGTAGACACGAGTGAAAGGAGTCACTCGTCACGTAAGTGATTTCAAAGGTTACAAAACTTTTACTATTGAGAAAGTAATACTATGCTCATGATTTAAATGGAGACCGGGCGGAGAATAATTTTATTATGTGGTGTGCGTTTGGCTCCGCCCGAGTCACATAAGGCCCGTCCGCTGTTCGACTGCTGTTCGGCATAACATTGCTAGAGTGCTTATCCGGGATATGGGACCAGAAAAGTCTTTCCTGAGCTCGTCCGAAGCACAGAGACACGTTCCTACCCGCTGGTTGAGAGGAAGGTGGCCCGGGGGAGCTTGGTACTCATGACGGGGAGACCGAGATGTCGGCAGGCTCGTCATGGGGGCACAACCCGGGGGCTAGGCGGGAGTGAATCGAACTTGGGACGAGGCAGGTTAAGATTGGGGCTATATGTGGGAACGCGATGGCTAGTAAGCATATACCCCTGGCATGATAGTTATTCACGGGAATTAAAACCGATTCGAATCGTTGATGCCCACCAGGTGTGGGAATGCTGATAATGCACACGGGCAGCGTAGTAACTACTTGAATATATTATATCTGTTACTCATGTTTTCAAATACTACATGTTTGTATTGTATTGCTTACATTTCTGCAAGTTATTATTATGGAGTTATATGCAAAAGATGAATCTTGATACTCTATATTGATATACCACTGTTTAAAATCAATGGCTAAGGATCCACATGCTAGTAAGCAAGCTTTGCGTCAGCCGTAAGCCAATCCATTAAGCCCTACTGAGTAATTAGTACTCAGGGTTTGCCCCCACCTTTTGAGAACAGGTACCGGCGACATCTGGACAACTGCTTGGAGAAGGGTAGTGCCGGTGGGCTCGGTGCTGCTCGCCTCGATCGTCGTTGCATGAAGACTAATAAAGTATTTTGTTTCCGCGGTGAGATGTTTTTGAATTCGCTTCCGCTATTTGATTCAAACCTGCCTATTGTATGGCATTATGTTGAAACATATATCTTATTTCGAACTGGTTTGTAAAATAAGTGTATATATGCTATATTTAACTGTCTGAGATGATGTATCTGTTGTGGCTCCACTGTGGGCTAGATGTGTATGATGTCGGTTCCTCTGGGAAAAAGGTAATATCGGGAGTCGAATGACTCTCGACGGACGACCGGGTTTAGTTCGGACTAATCGCACTGCAAGCCAGAGGTGGCAGGTGTGCTTAGTCCGCATTAAATCGGCGGTTCCGCCACAAAGATGGAGGGCTGTCATTTTATTATTAATATAAGGGATTTTTGTATTGAGATTTTTGTGCAGACTTAAAAAAGAAAAAAAAAGAAAAAAGACTTAGTGGTCACCAAAAAAAAAGGGACCAAGTGGTCGCCTGAGAAAAATATAAAAAATATATGCCCCACGGTAATCTTCTAAGTATTTTTAAGAGTTTTATATATAGTTTTTCTTTAGAATTAGTAAGGGATATCATGTTTATATACTTCAGAAAATATTCCAACCATGTGCAATCCGAAAGCGAGGTCTTGATTTGTGCCTTGAGATCATCCATTGACACTTGTACATGTCCACTCTTCTAATTGTGTATGTTCCATCCTTTCCCTCTTAACATTATTTTTATTCCATGAACTTTTTAACAAGTCTCAGTAAAACCAGCATATTTCTTTCTTGGTTTGACAATATTTTGAAAACCAGTTTTTATTAAGATTCCTACCAAGCTCCAGATAAACATTCACCTTTTATATTTATATTTATTGAATACTATTTCGATATTGATAGATTGGAGAGTTGAGTGTGTTCCTTTGGCTTTGCAAGATTTTTTCTCTAAATGTTTGATTATCTTTTTCAAAAACATATTGCTAAAATGAGATGTGCCATTGATAAATTTGAACTCTTGCTAATTCTTTTGTTGTGGGATGAACTTAGTTGAATATCTTTTCTTTGATGATTTGTTGGTTTACACTAAATTTTTGAGAGAGCTTGTTAGTTTGATTGATTAAGATTAGAGTATGAAAAAGTTAATGTAGGGCAACGCTGATTCTTGACTTACTCAAAGAATAATTAGAACAAGAAGATAATAATTAGACAACATCAAAGCTTCATTAATAAATTGTATCATACTTACAACCATGGCCATAGCTCTTGACAATACAATTAGACCTCTAGAGCTAGGTAATAGAGCCCTATGCAAGGGCTCTAATCACCTTGACGGATTAGAGAGGCTCTAATCCATAGGCTAAAACTTGACCCTCTACTCTCATCTAGTTGTCCCTCTTGTCGTCACCTTCGCGCCTCGATGATGAATTGGATGGCCTTTGGGGCCTCATGGGGGTTTGTATTTATACTCCGGAGGTGCCTTGTGGTGCCCTGATGTCACACCTGGTTTTAAAAACAAAACCAGATGACACCTTATGTGAGCCTAGGATAAATTTTCCACACATACAGCTGACTTCCTTAGTGAATATCAAAAGACAGTGCTTTATATAAACAAATAAAACTTACAGATGACAAAAATGTCTTTATCAAAATAAATCGGAAATCTATCTCTCGTAGTGGAATTCCATCTTCACAGGAAGATTGACCGGGGCACGTACACCTAAACACCTAGTAGACTTCTCGATCATCTTCTTTATAGCATCATCAACTTGTACAAGGCAGGGCTATAGGTTTTGGTAATAGCAAGGGTGAGCACATGACGTAGTCAGCGAGAATTCATAAACACAATTGAATACCAACATTTAGTATTATACCCGATCTTAATTATCATGCATAGGAGGGTCCAAGCCGCTCTTAACCGTGAGCACGGCTGATATATCAGTTTTAAACACTCTCGAGAGGTTGTACATCTTTACCCACAAGTCATAATTACCTTATGCCAAGAGGTGGCCAAACCCCATATATTCAATACCTTAGATGAATCGGCAAGGTTTCATTACGAGACTTTTACAAAAAAATCCCTAGAACTATGGCTGCCCGTTACAGGTTACTCCAGTCACCTAAATATACGAGAGTTCCGTTCCAAAGGGTGTCTAACAAAATAATCAGATAAACCTAAATGCACCACAATGGCAAAGGGCAAAGTCCTATATCCCCCCGACCCCTCATACGCCATATTTCAGGTAAGCACGCCATAAATTCTAGTTCATCTAATTCATCAGTCAAGGGCGTCCTATTCCACCCCTCGTGGTTGTACTGTTTTCTTGGGTGGTCACTCCATGTTCAAATCAAAATCATGTATTTAACCAAATAGGTAAACAAACATGTTTAACAATACTTGCCTGTATTCCCAGATATATAGCTGCTCAAATAATCAACCGTTGAACTTGGCAGAACTTGTTGTTCACAATCCCTAAGCACCGTAGCTCTTCTATTGATCTCTAAAGGTCGTGTACTGTTCTCGTTTCATGCGTGGCAAGCATCCAACATAAACGACATGCAAGTAGACAGACACATATGCATAAAACCAATGCACCAATCGTACAAAAATCTTTTATAAAACACAAATGCTCAAAAGAGAGGGATCGTCACTACGGTTATGAGAGCACAAGAAATGCGGAAAACGGAACTACTATTGAAAAGATACAACTAACGGAAAATTTGCATTTATTGATCAACAAAGAAAGAACTAGGAGCATCATTTATTTTAAATGACAAAATAGTGTAGATGGATTAGTTTGGAGAAATAACCAAGTTAGAATGAATTCAAATTATATTTGAGTAGAAAATCATATTTAAAACTAATCATGTTTTATTTATAAATATTCCATATGAATTATACCATTTAAACAGTTAACTCTAAAAAGGCAAGCATGTGATATCACCTATTCGGGCTCTTTTTCTTGCATACATCGTGTTTGACTAAGTATGTTATAACTAAAAACACAGGATAATCAGTGTTACTCCAATTATCATAACTTTATATAAAAACGAGGTATTAACCTAGGCATATTTTAATTAGAAAGCAGTTCTAGAACTATTAATCAAGTTAATGTGCATTTAACAAAACTGAGGTTTAAACCTAATTAGACATTAATCGGAGAACTGTTCGGATAAGAATTATTCATATTAACATGCGTTTAGGACAACCGAGATTAAACTATATACATGTTTTATTTATGAAGACGATGGAATGAATATTAACTAAATTAGTATTTAAAATCAATTCCAGAAACATTGAAATGGTGATAGTCAAAACTAAATCGTAGCTTGGGTTGCCACGGCTCTAACGCAACAACAGGAACGGATAAAAACGGATATAAAACATTAAAGATATATATGAGATCAAAGTTAAGGGCCCAAATGCAGATAACGTAGATTCGAGTGGTAATTAGGATCTTGAATGACACATACAGGAAGCAAAGTTACTGTCTTGCATGGGATACCGAACGCATCTTCTTCTCTGCTGCTCGAACGGGTAAATCTCGATCAGCTTGAAACCTGCTTTTGGACTTTGATGCGCAGGGAGAGAGGTCGTCATGCAGCGGCCACGCCGGCGACGTGCGGCTCTGGGCAGCACTTACCCATGGCAGCATGCAGTGTACGACCTCAAGCAGACCGTCGTGCGGCACCGCAGCACGGTTCTCTGGCTCAGGAACGAGTAACGTCCTAGGCAAAGGGGCCGATGCAGGAGGCGACGCAACCGAGGGACGAACAGCGGGGCCGAACTGCCGAAGCTCATGCGGATGAATGGGTGGCCGGCGGCTACATGGATGACGATAGGCGTGCGGCAGCTAGGGCATATAGAGGCCGAGGGCCTCAGCTTTTATAGGGGCGACCAAGCTTGGAATGCGGACCAAGGCAGGGTACGACGACCGTGTACAGGGTCTGGACACCTGCGCGAGAGTCCTTGCTGGCGCCTTGGGCTGCCGAAGTAGCCAATCTGGTTTTAGGATTAAAGGGATTAATTAATCCTTGGGCTCACGAGAGTCCGGTTAGTAAAATGTTTGATTCGCATACTACTTCCAACGCGGAGAGAGGGACCAAAAGAAGTACACTATGTGGCTGCTGGCTCAGGAACTCTTTAGAAAAAAGGCACGCGTTTGACCACGTCACGGGCACTCCTGGGCCGTTGGATCTGATCTGGACGACTGAGATTGGATCGGGAGGGGAGAGGGCTCCGGCAGCGGTTTGGGAAGGTTGATTCCTGCCAATTCTCTTGTTGATCAGTAAGGGAATTGGCAAGTATGAGAGTGGACTCTCTCTGTCTCTTCGAGTTTCAACTACTAAGTGAAGTTAAGTAGCACTTCAGCTATTCTAAATGTAAATAGATTCCGATCAAGCAAGCAGGAGAAGGTGGTCCTTTCATCTCTCTGTTTGCTCCATGCTCTATAGCCTAAGGATCATGAGCAGGTTTAATGCTAGAAAAAAGGAGATCTGCCTAATCATTTTGGTAGATGAAGTAGTGGGAGGCCGCCTGCGGGGTGCAGTGAAGGTTTGTTGGAGAAACATGAATCCACGGCTCTAGGCTTAGGGCGAGCAGGATTTGACGCTGGAACAAGCGGACGAAATGACGAGGCGGTCAAGGGGGCTTGCGACGCGCGCGTGCAATGGGAAAGGGAGGAAAAGAGAACTTTCCCAGAATATTTGGAGGAGAGGAATTATTTTCAATATTTTAAATGGATTTTGAATTCGAAATCAAACAACTCCAAATCATTCAATCAAAATTGTGCATCGGCGTGAATGCTCAAACATGTTATTCCTAGGTTTTATTTTACTTAATCAATTAGAAAACAAATAAATAAACAAGGTGTCATGCAAAAATATATAAATCTTAAGTGAACTAAATTATTTTGCAAGGACTTTTCATGTACCAAAAATCAGGGTGTTACACCTCACCTTTCCTTTAGAGGATTCTTGCTTGGAGAGGAAGTAGGACTATTGTTTGCACCGAAACCAGACTTTTCTGTTTTCTGCACCTTTCATATTTGGAACATATCTCTGTCATCCGAACTCCAAATAAGGCAACCTCAGACTCTAAATTGTAGAGATCGAAGAGATCTACAACTTTGGTATTCAAACTTCCTTCATTTGACATCTATAAGGTCTCCAAATTGGGCCCACAAGTTGCTGCTGTCCTGGAATCTGAAAATATCTCGAGATTTAATTTGGGCTCGATGGATCTCGTGATAAACCTTCCTTATCTTCAATTCCTTCATACCCAAGTAATCCTTATCTCCTTAGACTCTTCTATAAAAGGCATGGTAGAAAGGGAAACATGAGACGGCGTCGGAAGGGGGCCGGTCGACGACTTGGGGGCCTAGGGTCAGCCGACCCGGACCCTTCCCTCGCCCATTTCCTTCTATCTTTCGCATGGTCATTCCTTGTCGCCTTAGTATTGATTTTGCAATGATACTCGGACTCGTAGAGTTATGGAATCTTCAGTATTGGCAGAGAGTTGACGAAGTCTTCTGGTTTTGGATAGAATTGAAGTGTCTTTCCCGCATATTCTTCCAGAAGCATGTAGCACTTGATGTCTTCAAGAAGTTTCCGATTAGAAAGCCTTAATTAATATAGAGGGAGGGATGAATCAGCCAAGCCTTCCTTGCTCATCATCTTCTACAGTGCCATCTCAGAGGTCTTTTCTTCCTCGATGTAGATTATGATGAATTTCATGAAAAATTGGTCAAAACCAAGCAAAATTCCAAGACAATGTTGCAAAATCCACAATAATCGGTGATAATTGTTAGTAAAAGATATAATTGACGCTTAAAAATCAGTGAAAATCCATATAAAATGATACAAAATATTAGTCTATATGTTGCATCAATAGCACCCAAGACCAACTGAGAAAAGTCGTCCATGATCACAAGAACGTACCACTTCTCACCAACAGACCACACCCGAGCAGGACCAACCGTGTCCATATGAAGAAGCTCTCTGGGGTGAGCCATAATCACCTGATTCACAGGTGTGTGAGAAGCAACTACCATCTTCTCGTGGCGACAGGGATGGCAAACAAGATCACGCTCACTCTTCAACTTGGGCAATTCTCAAATTACGTCAAGTGAGCTAAGCTTTGCAAGCAAATCAAAGCTCAAATGGCCTAGTTTCCTATGCCACTTCCACAAATCAGAGGAGGGACTTGCCACCAAACAGCGAGAAGGACCGGAGGAGCTCAAGAAATCAACACGAAAAACCTTCCCATGAGGCAAAACAGGGCAAACAAGGTCTTCTTGAGCATCCAAAACACGAGAATAGCACTTCTTGAAGCGAACCTCAAATCCTTCATCGAGAAGTTGCGAAACAGAGAGAAGGTTGTAACCAAGGTTAGCAACCAAAGCAACATCCCTCAAGACAAAACGCTCTGAGACAGGAACAATGACCACACCCTCTACCTTACCTGTATCTTTATCCCCAAAAATGATGTGCTCGCTGGAGCTCATTGGGGTGAGACTGGAGAACCATCTGTGATTACCGGTCATGTGGCGCGAACAACCGGAATCCATGAGCCATATGTCCTCTAGGCATCCGTCCTGCATCAATAACGGATCATGGGGTGAGCATATGGTCCAACACTAGGGTTAGTCTGAAAAGAAGCAAACTAGTGTCGAGCCATCTGCTCAAAAGAAGGGTTAGCAAAATCGCAATCAAACATCCCAAAACCCCTGTCCCGCACAAACTGAGACTGCCGGTCACCACGTCTAGCAAAGCGTGGTCTGTCGTAGATCTCAAAACATCGGTAAGGTGGAGCAAAGTCGTATTGCTTACGACTAGGTGCCCTACCGGCAAAACGTCCACTACCTGGAGCACCGCAAGGAAAGCGGTCTCTCTCACCTCCACCTACACAACGTGGCTAGCAGTCTCGCCTATCCCCTCGCTGAGGTACCACATCAGGTCTACCACCCTGGTAGTACCTATCCTCATTCCTCCTCTCAACCTCTTTGTGCTCAGCCCTCAACCTGTGGTAGCCAAACTCCACCAAGTGACCCTCCCTATGGCAGTAGTCACACACATACCTCTTAGGTGGTGCACCCTTAGGTTGGCTCTGGTTCTTAGGCTGGCCTTTTTGCTGAGGATCGGGCTTAGGAGGAGCATTCCTCTTAGCCCCTTGCTTGGAACTGTCGGGAGGTGAGTCAACAATGTTTCTCTTAAGAAAAGTGTCAAGTTGGTTCCTCACATCGTTAGGCTTGGAAGTCCACACCTGTTTCTTAGGTGGCTCCCTGGGCTTATCTATCCACACACCATCCTTGGGATTGTCAAATTGGAAATTGGGCTTGCTGTGGGTAACAGGGAACTTCTCATTAATGGATATCTCATTCAAGTCACCAATCTTCCCATACAACTGATCAAAATCAGCTTGGGTGTAGTGGTAGTGGTAGCCAACGCCCAACTTGTCACTCAACTTGAAAGAAGAGACAATCATGCCAAGCTATGTCTCTTTAGCCGAAATCCAACTGAGAATGGTCCTGAGATAGGTATTCTCATCATCTAATTGAACCTTCTCAATGGCCAACTCATCAAGCCTATCTCTAAGGCCAACACACTTAGTACAGTTAGCACTAGTAGGGCTAGCAGTCTTTTCAGACTTCCTCAAAGCAGCCCTAGTCTCCTCCAACTCCTTCCTAAGAGTTGGGCGAACAGCACAAGCACCAAGCGAAGTCAGCCTAGCCTTCAACTCCTCTAACACTGCAGTTGTAGTGAAGAGTAAATCTACATTATTAGTATGCTTAGAGCATAATTCAAACTGTAGGACCGAGACGTGCGATTAGAGGGGGGGTGAATAGGAGCACTTGAAAACTCAAAAACACAACCACCAAGTGGATGCTCTGCAAATGCTCAAGAGAAACCGAAACTAGGCACCGTCCACTGAACAGATATGTGCCTAGCAGCGCAAGGGTGCCGTCCACTGTGAGGGTACGCACCAATGCAAGAAAACTCAAGATCTGACCAAGAATGACACCGGAGCAACGAACTTTGCAAAAACCGCCACAAGACACTCACCGCACCGAGGTGCGTCTCACTGACTCACAACAAGCAAAGAAAATAGTCTTAAAGGGGGAATGCAAAAATCCGAAGCAAAAACACAACGGAAAAACCAAAATGGGAAAAACATTGCAGCTTCCTGGCAGGACCACCCGACAGTCCGGTGGGACAGGAGTATCCGGTGCCTGCTGCCGGACTATCCGGTGGCACGGCCCGAGTAGAGCCTCACACCGGACTGTCCGGTGGGCGCTGCCGGACTATCCAGTCGAACTGGACTGTCCGGTGGCCTCTGCCGGACTGTCCGGTAGAGTCGCAGACAGGGGGTTTTCCAA
This sequence comes from Paspalum vaginatum, assembly GCA_030272315.1. Classification (NCBI taxonomy): domain Eukaryota; kingdom Viridiplantae; phylum Streptophyta; class Magnoliopsida; order Poales; family Poaceae; genus Paspalum; species Paspalum vaginatum. Next base: position 21,489,060 of record CM059017.1, read on the forward strand.
CCCAAACTAGACTAAATCTTGTCCAATCTTCACGAAATTTTGCACATGCCATCTGGACCCTATTCCAAAGCTTTTCCCAAAAGATCAACACAAAGTGACAATGGAATCAGTGGGAATTTCCGATATCATGAAAAGGCAATCTTTGGGCAAGAAAGGGGAAAACACAAAAGAAGCTTGCTCATGGCAATCCAGCAGGATTGAGATGAACTAAGTCATGATCTCCACGTCCTAGCAAGTCCAAAACATCAGCGAATGAAAGGATCCATGCTTGACCAAAGCAAACACCCAAAAAGCCAAGGATTGAACCCAAAAACAAAAGAGAGAGGGGGAGGAGAAGAACACAAGGTTGCTGCACGAATTTGCTTCGATTAAGTGCCCAAGAAGGGTCTAAAGATTCAGCATACAAGCAAAAATTTGTCCCAAGCAACCACCCTCACCTTCCCTCAAGATTAGGAGGCTAAATCCTACTCTAACCTCCCTAACAATAGTGCTCAAAGCTTAAGGACAAAAATCACCAAGTGAAGACTAATCCTAGCAGCCAAGAGCCCTTCTAATGACCTGCCTTAGACCTATTTATACCCGAGTGCTATTTAGACAGTTTTGCACTTAGGTCCCTACAGCTAGACAAACCCTAAGGACTCAAACGAAAGATTACAAGATATTTCGGAACGGATGACCACGATGAAGTTTTGAACTTCGTAAGTTCCACGCAATCCTCGGATGTTCTCCACGTGACCAGTAGTCCAATCTGTGATCCATCCCCGGTTTTGAAGTCATAAACCGGGAAACTTTAGGAAGTCTCCGCCTAGGCCGGATTTGGCCCATCTTCTCTATCTTGGAGAGTCGTGGCCCAACTCACCAAGGCTTGGGTAGCTTGGGTGGCGGTTTTGATCTGAAGCCGCCAAAGCCTCCCTCGCACGCCTTCGCGCCACGCATTCGGGTTGGAGCACCGCGGTGGCGCCCGGCATCCCCTGTCCATCAGGGCAGCCTCACAGTCCTTTGGAGGACATACTCCTGCCGTCGCCGTGCCGCTCCTCTGTGTACCGAACTCCCATGGCCGACAGACGCCAAGCATGCCTCTAGCCCTTCGGAGGACTTTCCTCTACCTCCAGTCCATCGGAGGGCCTCCTGTCCATTGGAGGTCTTGTGCCCAAGTCCTTCTGGGTCTTGCTACTATTGACAATCACTCATCACTCCAGAGGCAATGGAGCCGGTCCATTGGCTCTCAATCTGCCCCTTGATGAGTGCATTGTCAACACCTTCAACCTATAACCTGAAATAGAACACAAGACAAAAGAAAAGCGGAAAACCGAAAAGAAAGAAGAAAAAGAAGAAGTTGGTCAAGATGCCCAAAAGCCAAATACAAGCAGAAAAGGCAAATTGAGACAACAAAAACAAAGCCAAAGATCGACCCCCTAAGACAAGGGAAACCGCTCAACGCAGTCGATCAAACTCAAGCATGACCCTCTAGAAAGAGGCAAACTGGCTCAACACAGTCATGCTAAGGCAAAACATCGGCTCCTCCAGAAAGAGGCAAAAGGCTCAACGCACCGATGCAAGAGCATACTAAAAGCTCAAACTCCCCCTCAACTAGATCTCTACAGAGTCCTCCCCCTTGGTCCAACATCTCTCTCCTCAAGGGTCAACATCTTGGTATCTCTCTCTCTCCCTTGTTGACAATGGACACATCAAGGGTTCATAGAACTCAACTCCCCCTGAAATGGACAACTTCCCCTCAAAAGATGCCATGAAATGCAGGAAGTGTACCATGAAGAGCTCAGTAGGGATGAAAAGCTAGTAAATACGAGTTCTAGCATACAGAGCAAGTGAGGGCAAGAAAGCATGCAAACAAGCTCAATTGAATCTATCTTATACAGATTAAGAGCATGTTTGTCAGAGTTGTTGAAAAGAAGGCATCACCAACATGAAAAGCATCTAGCAAGATAGGCATGAACAGCAAGATGCTATCAAAACATACAAGGTGAGCAATAGGCCATAAGCAATTTAGAGACTTGCAGATTTCAGATTTAGTAATTTTTAACTTCTGGTAAATCAGATCATATGCCAGGGGTTATTCACTTGTTTTTGCCACTTCTTACCAACCAATGCCAAGCCTAGGTTCAGAAAACCATCAGAAGCTTAAGACAAGATTTTGGTCATACACAGCCTAGTCCAAGTTCATGCCAAAGTCGCTATCTCAAACTAGATCAGTGTGACAAGTGAACCCACCTAGATCTTTTCAATTTAGCTCATAGGACACCATTTTGTAAACAACATTCATTCATATTTCAGATTTGGGCAAGGTGCTATAAATGCTTAGGCATCAGTGTAACAAAGGCATACAACTAGCATATCCAAGCATGAAAAGATAGCATAGCATTCAACATTCCTACACATGCTAGGTAGCCAATTCAAGTGGTGATCATGGTTTTTTATTTTCATGAAACAAAAATGACTTAGCTCACAAATGATATTAGACAGATTCAAAGAGCTTAGCCAACCATCATCATGCAAGTAACTGTACAATCTAGCACAAGCAAGTACTAACTCGTCATACCAGAAGAGCTCTAGTGCTAGTGTAAGTGAAAATGCATATGTTACAATGCAGTGCATGGTATGATACAAAATGCAAGAAAAGCAAAGAAAATCAAAGAAAAACAAAAACAAAAACCTAAACTACACCAAAGTTACCCCAACCTAAAAGGGGTAACAAACACCAAGCTCCCTGCGCAAGCGAGCAAATATGCTAAGGTCTAGGGGCTTGGTGAAGATATCGGTCAACTGGTTCTCAGTCTCTACATGGATCAAGTCTATATCTCCGTTCTCATAGTGATCTCTCAAGAAGTGAAACCTCACGTCTATGTGTTTGGTTCTGGAGTGCAGGACGGGGTTCTTAGCTACAGAAATAGTAGAAGTAGAGTCTACTAGGAGAGGGATCTTCCTAAAACTAAGACCAAAGTCGCTCAAGGTGGACTTCATCCAAAGCAGCTGGGAGTAGCAACTAGCAGCAGCAATGTATTCAGCTTCGTTGGAAGTGGCTACGCTAGATTGCTTGCGTGAGGACCAAGAGACAAGAGAAGAACCGAGAAACTGGCAGGTGCCAGAAGTAGACTTGCGCTCCAACCGACAACCCGCAAAGTCAGCATCCAAATACCCTCTGAGAGAGAGCAACAAAGCTGAAGAGAACCAAAGACCAAGCTCGGGAGTGTATTTCAGGTACCTAAAGATGCGCTTCACCGTTTGACAATGTGATAGCCTTGGTGAGGCCTGAAAACGCGCACAGAGGCAGACCGTGAACTGAATGTCCGGCCTAGTTGCCGTCAGGTACAGAAGTGAGCCGATCATCCCTCGGTACTCTCTTTGGTCCACCACCTCCCCTTCTTCATTAGCATCAAGAGCCGTCTGTGTTGACATGGGAGTCACCATGGGCTTGAGATCACCCTTGTCAAACTTCCTCAGAATGTCCTTCATGTACTTGGCTTGATGGACGAAGGTTCCTTCTAGGCCTTGCTTGATTTGGCCCGAGAAAAAACTGAAGCTCACCCATGAGACTCTTCTCGAATGCACTGCTCATCTGTTCAGCAAACTTAGACACCAAAGCGTGAGATGAACCACCAAAGATAATGTCATCAACATATATCTGAACTAGAAGGGTGTCACCGCCATGACTCAACAGAAACAAGGTCTTGATTACGGAACCCATCACAAAACTAGACTTGAGCAAAAAGGCTTTCAACCTAGCATACCAAGCTCTTGGAGCTTGCTTCAGACCATAAACGGCTTTTCTCAACTTATACACCCGGTCTGGAAACTTGGCACTCTCAAAACCAGGAGATTGCCTCACATATACCTCCTCCTCTATGTAACCATTTAGAAAGGCTGACTTGACATCCATCTACTGGAGTTTGAAGCCTTTAGAGGCAGCAAAGGCAAGCAGAATCTTAATGGCCTCTAAACGAGCTACAGGAGCAAAGGTTTCCTCATAATCTATCCCCTCCTTCTGACAGAAACCCTAGGCTACCAATCTCACTTTATTCCTCACAACCATCCCATCCTCACCCTGTTTGTTCTTGAAAACCCACTTGGTTCCTATAGGGTGGCAGTTTGGTGGAGGTTCAACTAAATCCTAGACATGGTTTCTCTCAAAGTTCTCCAACTCCTCATGCATGGCGTTCACCCAACTAGGATCAGATAATGCATGTGACATATCCCGGGGTCGAAAGAAGCAACAAATGCGAAGTGACAAAAAAAGGCTAGAGAGTTAACTGAAGAGCGTGTGACACGCTGGTGTAGATCTCCAATCATCCTGTCTGGAGGGTGATCCCGCTGGACCTACCGAGATGGAACAATCTCGGAGGTCACCTCCCCTACGTCCTCAGCGGGCCCAACCTCTGCTCGAGCTTGCAGTCGGGGGAGTGAGGAGGAAGCCGTAGGCAAGGGTGCCTCCATCTTCACAGCTCGTAGCAGATGGGGCAGGAGCAACAGCCGGTGCAGTGGCTCCTGCATCACCAGCATCTACTTCGCCTTCCTCATCTTCAAAGATGGGAGCGCCTTCTTCATCATCACCTGAAACACCTGAAAGCTCAAATGCAGGGGTTGTGCAAGGCATAGATTCATCAAAGGAAACTTCACAGGTCTCAACCACTTGTCTAGTATCAAGGATCCACACTCTATATGCCCTAGAACTAGAGGCGTACCGAAGAAAAATACCATCCAAGCAGCGAGATTCAAATTTGTCCAAATGCCCTCCCTTTTTGAGCACAAAGCATCTGCAGCCAAATGCACGCAGGTGCTCGAAGCTAGGCTGCCTACCAAACCGTAGCTCGTACGAAGTCTTCCCTAAGAAAGCTCGTAGGAAGATACTGTTGGCAATGTAACATGCCGTATTCAAAACCTCAGCCCAAAAGCGTCGCGGAGTCCTATGCTCATCAAGCATCGTCCGCGCCATTTCTACAAGTGTGCGGTTCTTTCATTCCACAACACCGTTCTGCGGTGGGGTATAAGGAGATGAGAATTGATGATCAAGACCAAGGTCACGACAAAAGGTTTCGAAACGAGAGTTACTAAATTCTCCGCCATTGTCACTGCGGATAGCCCTCATGGCTTTATGACTCTGATTCCTTAACCTCAAGACCAGATCCCGAACAAAACCAAAAGCTTCATCTTTGAATTCCATGAAGAAGACCCATGAATAGGGAGAAAAATCGTCCACAACTACAAGCACATACCACTTCCCACTGACCGACTGTACCCGAGCAGGACCAACCGTGTCCATATGTAGCAGCCCACACAGGTAAGAGGTCATTACCTGATTGACAGGTGCATGAGAAGCGGCACCATCTTGCCATGAAGACAGAGGTGGCATACTAAGTCCTTTTCTGCTTTCAAATTGGGCAATCCTCGGATCAAACCCATCGAGCTCAACCTAGCTAGCAGATCAAAACTCAAATGGTCAAGTCTCCTATGCTACTTCCAAATATCAGTAGAAGGACTAGCAACCAAACACCGAGGAGGGCCAAAAATAGATGCAAGGTCAACCTTAAAAACCTGCCCATAGGGCAAAATCTGACAAACAAGGTTTTCCTTAGCATCAAGCACACATGAAGAACCCTCCTTAAAACGAACCTCAAACCCTTCCTTGAGAAGTTGTGAAACAGAAACAAAATTGAACCTCAAATTCCTCACCAAAGCAACTTCTCTCAAGGAAAGCTTGTCAGAAAGAGCAACAGAACCAACACCCAACACTTTACCTTGACCATTATCCCCGAATGTGATGTACTCCTTGGTGCTCACGGGGTTGAGGCTAGAGAACCATCTGCGGTGCCCTGTCGTGTGCCTAGAGCAGCTGGAGTCCATGATCCATATGTCCTCCAGGCCTCGATCCTGCAAAATCAAGGAAAGCGAGAGTGAGCAAACGGTCCGGCACTAGGGTTAGTGTAATTGCTAAACCAGTGCTGAGCCATCTGCTCAAAAGTGGGGTAAGCACAGTCAAAGTAAGCATCACGTCTACCTGGGTACCCACGACCTCTAAAGCGTGAGCTCTCAAACCCTCTACCTCCAAAGCCCCGGTCAGAAGATCCATAGCCGCGCTGAAAACGACTAGGAGCTCGACCGGGAAAGCGTCTCTCTCCACTAGGAGCATGGGCCTGAAAGCTGCCTCCTCTCTCACCAGCAAAGCGGTCCCTCTTCTCACCGCGACGAGGAGGATCCTGCCTACCACCCTAATAGAAATGATCCTCATTTCCTCAGGCTCTCTCCTCCCTCTCAACTTGCTTCCTCCTGAAGCAAAACTCCTCCAAGTGGTGATTCCGCTGGCAAAAGTCACAGTGGTAGACAGGCCTCTTGGGAGTGGGGTTAGGCTGTGCCTTGGGCTTAGGTGGAGTAGCCTTGAGTGGAATAGGCTGCTGGACTCAAGCGCCATGGAGCAAAAGGATCTCCGGTGCATCTTGTGCTTGCGCTTGGACTTGGTGGAGACGAAGGAGAGTCCAGCTGGACCGCCTTGGTTCCTCCTCTTGTCCCGCTTGGTGACAATCTCCTCATCGCTTGAGCTTGACGAAGACGAGGAGGAGGAAGACGATCCGCCGCATAGACCACCAAGCTCGGCGAAGAAGGTCTTGTCACGCTTCCGGTTGTCCTTCTGGTAGCTCTTGAAAGCCTTCCGGAAGTTCTTGATCTTGCCGGAGCAGTGCTTGGTGTGGTCACGCTTGCCGTAGTCGTGCTTGCCAGAGTGATACATGTTGGAGTCACGGGAGTGGCTCTTGCCCTTCTTGTAGTAGTCGTTCTGCTTGTTCGGGCATTCGGCGATGAAGTGGCCGACCTCTCCGCACTCGAAGCACTTGGGCCTCTCGCCCCTCTTCTTGCTCATCCGGTTGTCATAGGCACGCTGAAAGCTGCTAGACACCAGGCAAAGCTCATCATCCCCAAGTGACGCCAACTGCTTCTCTGTAACAGACATAAGAGCAGAAAACGAAAAGTTGTGAAGCTAGGGGTTAGGAACGGCCTCACTGGAGGGAGAAGCCAAGGCCAGGCTCTTGGAGCCAGTACAAGTGAGAGAATCTCTCAACTTGTAATCCACCTCTGTGGCCTTGAGCTTGCTGTAAAGAGTCTACACTCCAATTGTTTCATAGGCCTCAGACTCGATGATCGAGTTAACCTTGATCTCCTATACCTTCCTGTCCAACGCATACAGCAACTTGACAGCCTGCTGATGGTCAGTGTATGGGATCCTCTCAGGGCTGGAGTTAACGCGTAACTTGTTGATGATCAATTGAAAACGACCAAACAAGTCATCAATGGACTCACCAGGCTTCTGAACGAAATTTTCATATTCGCACCTGTAAGTCTCAACAAGACGCCCCTTGATCGTAGTTGTGCCCTCATGGTATGCACTCAGCAGGGACTAGATCTGACGGGCAGTCTCAAGGTGGCTCACTTTCTCATAATTAACTGGACCAAGTCCTGAGAAGAGAAAGTTAACAGCTTTGGCGTTCGCCTCATGCCGAGCCACAATCGCTGGGGTAGTGCGCTGAGCAACTGGAAGCACCACAAAGTTCGCACTCTGAGTAGCATCCCATATGTCCTAGCCCTGGCTAAGCAAGAAAGCTCTCATCCTACCATTCCAGTAGGAGTAGCCATCGGAACCAAGGACCAAAATCTTCCCGGAGTGAGTCATAGTCGCTACTGGTTTCTCACCGGTAAAGGTATGAAGAAACCTAACTGGCTTAGATACCAATTCTAGGACCGAGACGTGCGACTAGAGGGGGGTGAATAGGAGCACTTGAAAACTCAAAAACACAACCCCCAAGTGGATGCTCTGCAAAGCTCAAGAGAAACCGGAACTAGGCACCGTCCACTGAACAGATACGTGCCTAGCAGCGCAAGGGTGCCGTCCACTGTGAGGATACGCACCAATGCAAGAAAACTCAAGATCCGACAAAGAATGACACCGGGGCAACGAACATTGCAAAAACCGCCACAAGACACTCACCGCACCGAGGAGCATCTCACTGACTCACAGCAAGCAAAGAAAATAGTCTTAAAGGGGGAAGGCAAAAATCTGAAGCAAAAACACAGCGGAAAAACCAAAATGGGAAAAACACTGCACCTTCCTGGCAGGACTGGACTGTCCGGTGGCCAACACCGGACTGTTCTGTGGGACAGGACTATCCGGTGCCTGCTGCCGGACTATCCGTGGCACAGCCCGGGCAGAACCTCACATCGGACTGTCCGTGGGCGCTGCCGGACTATCCGGTGGAAACGGACTGTCCGATGGCCTCTGCTGGACTGTGCGGTAGAGTCGCAGACAGGGGGTTTTCCAACCCAAACCAGACCAGATCTTGTCCAATCTTCACGAAATTTTGCACAGGCCATCTGGACCTTATTCCAAAGCTTTTCCCAAAAGATCAACACAAAATGACCATGGAATCAACGGGAATTTCAGATCTCGTGAAATGGCAATCTTTAGGCAAGAAAGGGGAAAAGACAAAAGAGGCTTGCTCGTGGCAATCCAGCAGGATTGAGATGAACTAAGTCATGATCTCCACGTCTTAGCAAGTCCAAAACATCAGCGAACGAAAGGATCCAAGCTTGGCCAAAGCAAAAACCCAAAAAGCCAAGGATTGTACCCAAAAACCAAAGAGAGAGGGGGAGGAGAAAAACACAAGGTTGTTGCACGAATTTGCTTCGATTAAGTGCCCAAGAAGGGTCTAAAGATTCAGCATACAAGCAGAAATTTGTCCCAAGCAACCACCCTCACCTTCCCTCAAGATTAGGAGGCTAAATCCTACTCTAACATCCCTAACAATAGCGCTCAAAGCTTAAGAACGAAAATCACCAAGTGAAGACTAATCCTAGCAGCCAAGAGCCCTTCTAATGACATGCCTTAGTACCTATTTATACCCGAGTGCTATTTAGATAGTTTTGCACTTAGGTCCCTACTAGCAAGACAAACCCTAAGGACTCAAACGAAAGATTACAGGATATTTCAGGACGGACGACCACGATGAAGTTTTGATCTTCGTAAGTTCCACTGCAATCCTCGGATGTTCTCCACGTGGCCGGTAGTCCAATCCGCGATCCGCCCCCGGTTTTTAAGTCAGAAACCGGGAAACTTTAGGAAGTCTCCGCCTGGGCCGGATTTGGCCCATATTCTCTATCTTGGCGAGTCGTGGCCCAACTCACCAAGGCTTGGATAGCTTGGGTGGCAGGTTTTGAGCCGAAGCCACCAAAGCCTCCCTCGCACACCTTCGCTGCCAGGCAATTGGGGCTGGAGCACCGCGGTGGCGCCCGGCATCCCCTGTCCATCGTGGCAGCCTCACTAGTCCTTTGGAGGACTTACTCCTGCCGTCGCCGTGCCTGCTCCTCCGTGTACCGAACTCCCATGGCCGACAGAAGCCGAGCATGCCTCTAGTCCTTCGGAGGACTTTCCTCTACCTCCAAGTCCATCGGAGGGCCTCCTGTCCATTGGAGGTCTTGTGCCCAAGTCCTTCTAGGGTCTTGCTACTATTGACAATCACTCATCACTCTAGAGGCAATGGAGCCGGTCCATTGGCTCTCACAGACAATTCATTTGCTAGGGACCTAACAATCAGTGCATTCTATCTCATCAACAACAGCACAAGCTTGCTTAGCCACAGGAAAGATAATCCAAAGCATATGCAAGTTTAGACTTCACAGTCTCAAGCTCGGCCTCTAAAGTAGAAACCCTAGCAGTAGCATGCCTAAGATCCTTAGCAACTACTCTAAGCAAGCGATCCCGATTTTTCAAAGCAGTTAACATAGCATCATCATCATCATCTCTCACCCAAGGCTCAGTGTTGGACTTGTTGCAGACGTCCGAGTCGGTGGAACTGGCATGATCTCCTGCAAGCGCCATGGTGTAGTAGCCGATCTCGTCGCCGAAGAAGCAAAGTCCAGCGTGTTCGACGATCTTCTTCTCATCATCGTCACTATCGGTGCCAGAGTCGCTGGAGCTGCCGTCACATTCGCTGAGGCTAGCGAGGAAGGCATAGTCATGCTCCTGGGCGTGCTTCTGGTACTGCTTGACTGAACTCCTTCTTGTTGAAGAAGGGCTACTTCTTCTTGTTTCCCTTGTACTTGCCCTTCTTCTTGTCAGAGGTGTACTCACCCTTGTACTTGCCAGGCGAAGTACTTCTCCTGAGCTCTCCTTTGGGGGCAGTCGTCAATGAATTGGTCCGTCTTTCCACACTCGTAGCACTAGAGCTTGTCATATCTCATGCAGCTCATCCTGTTGGAGTAGAAGCGTTGGAACTTGTTGGACAACAGACACAGCTTCTCACCATCCAAGTCCCTCAAGCTCCTCCTCTGTAGCCTGAAATCAAAGACAGGGCATAGCCAACAGAAGGGTTAGGGTTAGCAGTACCATCACAGCTGGGGCCAGAGATAAGGCTAGGCTCTTGGAAGTTGTTCCGCTCATCTTGGCATAAGCCTGAGAGTCAACCTCCTGAGGCCTTCAGCTTGCTATAAAGCTCGTCTGTGTAAAGGGTCTCATAGCGAGCTGATGTTGACTGGCACTTAAGCACAGGCAAACCTTATACTGCAAGCGACAGTATCGTGTGTAGCTTTTCTCCAGGATGAGTATCATGGGTTTTGTCAATCCAGGAAATGAAGTAATTGAAATCTAATAAACAAGAGTTTATGGTAAACTAAAGGTATAAAACAAGGCTCTAATCTACCTCTAAACTAGGCCTAAACTATATCTAATCTATGCCTAAACTATACTAATACTATAAGATAAGCAATTAGAACAGAACTAGAACAATCGAATTAAGGGGTATTAACTAGAGTCTAATCAAGTTCTAATTGGATCCAAGACATGCATGATATGGGCGCCCCAACTAGATAAGAGCAACGAGATAACTAGGAGCTCAAGGTAGAAATAAGCACGATCAAGCATATTCTTCATAGCATGATTAAATCAAGATCAATCAACCTAACCCCCTATATCGAGTTTAACCTTTCCCTAGGCTCTACTGTCACTAGTAACCTAGGTAATCGACGAGAAACTCTCAACAGGCATACATAATTAGAGAATGCATTTCTAATTACTTCACATAGTCTAATAACATAATTAGCACAACTAGAACCTCTAATCACCATGATTACAAGAACTAGATATACAACTATATCATTAGTAAGCTAGATCAATGATCAAGTACGCTAGAAGAATATAACCTATAATGACAGTGCTCTAACTAACATGCATCTAGACCTAAAGTTAATTATAGCTAGAACAAACATAATTAGAACAAGAAGATGATAATTAGACAAGATCAATGCTTCATTAATAAATTGTATCATACTTACAACCATGATCGTACCTTCCCTTGATGATACAATTAGACTTCTGGAGCTAGGTAATTAGAGCACCGTGCAAGGGCTCTAATCACCTCTAGGAACTAGAAGAATTCTAATCCTAGACTAGAAACTCGACCATCTACTCTGATCTAGTTGTTGTCCCTCTTCTCTACATCTTGTCGCCTTGATAATGAATTGGATGCCCGACCTTGGGGCCTATACTCGCTTTATATACCCTAGAGAAGGCGTGGTGGAATGGAAATCATGAACCGACGTAGGAAGTCCCAGGGTCAGCCTACTCAGGGGGGGTCTGGTTGGCCGACCAGGACTCCTCCTCTGCCCTGATTCTTTCCATCTTTCGACGGGGACGTTGCTTGTTGCCTAAGAAATGATATTGCGAGGTTTCTCGGACTCTTGGGAATTCTGGAATCTTCGGTATTCTCCGAGAGTTGACGAATTCTTCTAGTTTTGGCATATAATTGAAGTATTTTTCCCGCATATTCTTCCATAAACTTGTAGCACTTGATGTCTTCAAGAAGTTTATGATTAGAAAGCCTTGATTAACTTAGAGGAAGGCATGAATTAACCAAGCCTTCCTTGATCATCATCTTCATAGAATGCCATCTTAGAGGTCTTTTCTTCCTCGACGTAGATTAAGGTGAATTTCACGAAAAATTGGTCAAAAAACTGCAAAAATAAAGTATAGCAAAATTCCAAGACAATGTTGCAAAATCCACAATAATCGGTGATAACTGTTAGTAAAAGATATAGTTGACGCATAAAATCAGTGAAAACCCACATAAAATGATACAAAATATTTGTCTAAATGTCGCGTCAACAGTTGACTCAACTATATACTCTTTCTTCAATTGCCAAATACTCCGATCCAGAGCATAGAGAAGCTTGCAAGCTTGCTCATGGTCGTCATAGGGCAACACCCCATTTCTTGCATTCACACGGATCTTGTTCACAATCGATTGAAAACGACTGAACATTCCGTTGATGCTCTCACCAGGTTGCTGGGAGAAGTTCTCATACTCTCTCTTGTGCACCTCAAACAGCCTGGCCTTGACTTGACTAGTCCCCTCATGGAAGTTACTAAGGGTAGTCCAGATCTCGTGTGCCGTCTTCAAGTGCACAACCCTATCGAACTCAGGGTGGCACAAAGCTATGAGCAGAAAGTTCCTGGCCTTAGTTGTTAGCCCCATGTTCCGATTGCTGCTATTGGTAACATGGTTCTCTACCACTTGGTAGCCAAGCATCCTGACAAATATCCCAGATGGATGAATGTTGGCTCGGCTCTAGAGGAACGCAGACATGCCCTGCTTCCAATATGGAAAACCTGAGCCATCAAACCCTGGAATCTTGCCAACAGACTGATCCATGGTCACATTTCTGTGGATCTAGAACCGGTTAAGGTATAGAAGACCCTAACTTGGCTCTGATACCAATTGAAGGACCGAAAGAGCGACCTAGAGGGGGTGAATAGGTCAACCCAAAACCTACAACCCCAAAGACCCTCTCTTCTCAAACGAGCAAGATCACGTAGCAATAGAATGCTACTAACCCTAGGACACATTGTGGAAAGCTTAGCGGAAGCACACAAAAGCACTCGTTCAAACGCCGAGAGAAAACGACGCAAAACGAGCCAAAACCAGTAGGCACAAGAGGCACCGGACGGTCCTATGGTACACCACCAGACGGTCTGACGACCTACCCACCAGACAAAATAGATAGAGGGTTTGACCCTTAGCTCGAGCACCACCGGACAGTCCGGTGGCTCACCGCTCGACAGGTCTGGTGCTCGGAAAGAGCCCTGTGAGGCTGAGCCACGAAACCCCAGGCACCGGACGGTGTGGTGCCTTACCACCAGGACGGTCCGGTGGTATGAAACAGGGCAGTCTGAGGGAGAAAACAGCCCGTGAAACCCTCAAGAAATGATACAAATCTCGATCAAATGGACTCCAAACTTCACCAAATTTCACAAGGACTTTGTCTAGGCCATGGAGGAGCTATTCCCAATAGATCAAGGGAAAGCCCTTTGATTTCCTCCATGGATTGACGATTCCCGAAGTGAAATCCACTAGCCAAGAACGAAAAGGAGGGGCTGCTCATGATTCCAAAGATTGGGCAACCAAAACCATAATCCAATCACGTCCTAGCAGTCCAAAACACCGGCAAGAGAAAGATCTTGGGGTTGGTCAAGCATAAACACACCAAAAGACCAAGGAACGAAGATCAAAAGCAAATCAAGAAGGGGGAAGACAAGAACACAAGAGGTGCTGCACGAAATCCATTAATTGATAGCCCCAAAGAGGTCTTAGATCCAGATTACAAGATGAATCTCGTTCACCAAGCTGCCACCCTACTTCCTACCCTCTAAAAATAGAGGCTAGATCTCTCAAACCTCACTGATCTCGTTGCTCTTGCTTGGTGATGAAATTAGAGCTCTAAACCTAGCCCTAAGGAAAGTCTAATCAGCCAAGAGAGATGGCTAATAGCAGTCCACCTCGTATTTATACTACAACTCTATTGCCCTAAGGAAGTTTTGGATTTGACCCCCTATATTACAGACTCTTACACTAAAAACGCCTGTAAAGGCTAGAAAAGACCAGCAATAACTCAGATGAACGGCCACAATGGAGTCCAAGGCTTCTTCAGTTTCTCCGCCTTGTCCAGATGTCCTCTACGTGTCAAGTAGTCCATCCCTCGGGGGTAACTAAGGTTTAGGCAATACCGGTAACCAGCCCCTAGTTTTGACGGCGGAACTAGGAAACGATCTTGGGCCCCAGGTTTTGATGCTTGCACCGGGAAACGCTTGTTGGGCCTCCAGTCTTGAGTGATTTTATGGCTCACAACACCAGTCCCGCACCAAAGGTCACACTTATGGGCTGAAGCCTAACTTGGGCCACAACCCAAGCAAGCTGCCAGTCGACTCGGCATGGATTTTGTCATGCCACGGATAGCACTCGAGCGCCGCCTCTCAGTCCACTAGAGAGGGCTTTCCTCCAGGTCACACTTAGGAGGTGTTCGCTTGTCCTTTAGCAAGTCTTCAATGTTGATAAGCGCTCATCACAGCCAGGATGAAAGACCAGACTCGGTACACTTGAGTCCCTTAGTTACCCAACAGAACATGTGCCAAGTCATGTTTAGGGTTGTTTGATGGAAATAAACACACCACAGCACATGTGAGGTGCAGGCAAGGTGCACTCCAGTTGTGTGTCACGTTGTTGGCACCTGTCCTGGCCAAGTATCACAAACGTTGAAGTACTTCGATGCAACGAACACGCACTTTGGGATTGATCAGCAGGCGCCGGACTGTCCGGTGGCGTGTGCCGGACTGTGCGGCACACACCGCCGGACAGTCCGGTAACGCCAGATAGTCCGGTGATGGGCGCCGGACTATCCGCTGAGCTCCTGGGAGCTCGGGTAGACCTAGATCCAATCTCCCAGGAGGGACCCCATCAGGGAGAAAAGATCGTAGGGTTGCTCTGGGATCGGCAGGCCACCTAGAACGCCTCCAAGTCACCGTCCAGACGCAGGGAGAACAGCAAGAGAGGTTGGAAAAGTTAGGGCAAGGAATAAAAGGTAAAAATGATAAAATAGATTGATTTGGTTCGATTGTGGTGTCTCAATCGGCCGTGACCCTTTATATTTATAGGGAGGGTTGGTCTTACCCCTTTTACAAGCCAAAACAAGTCCTAAACCGACCTAAACTCAATTGGAAAGTCCTTTTTGGATAAAACAGGGTTCTACCGGACTATCTAGTGTACGGGCCAGACTAGCCGGTAGTTTCACAAGAAAATCAGGGTTGTAATGGACTATCCAAGTGGAGGCTACCGGATAGTCCTGGTATTGCCTGGGCACGCAATCTTCTGGAGGCCATATCTTCTCCATCCGGACTCCGAATTAGGCGATCCATATATCCAATTTCATTGGCACGGCGAGGGCTACAACTTGGTGCAGTCAAACCCCTCCCCTGGGTACCTAGTTTCCTTTGGCTCTTCTAGGTATCTTCTTGACTTCCAGTGAATTGAAATCACCCCTTTGTATGCGGGTATTTTCATGACAAGGTATGCTAAATGCAAGGCAGCTTCAAAGTTGTTAAGAGTTCCTCTGCCGAGAATCACATCGTAAGGGTAATTGACATCAACAACATCAAAAGTGATGCACTTTGTCCTCGGATTGGTTATTTCTTCAAAGGACACTTGCAAAGTTATCTTCCCCAAGGCCTCTACTTTTCTTCCTCTGAAGCCACATAGTGGATTTGTGGCGGTCTCTAGAGCCAAATCATCAAGGTTCATTTGTTTGAATGCTTTTGCCATTAAGATGTCAGCTGAGCTACCATTGCCTACTAGCATATCATGTATGACATAGCCCCCTATATTGCAATTGATGACCATTGCATCGTTGTGTGGATAATCTTTCAACTGAAGGTCACTTTGATCAAACGTGATTAGCATGCGCGACCATTTCGTTTTGATGTATGGCCCCTGAACACCAACGTGGTGTACCCTCCTTTGAGACTCATTTTGCCTTTTTGACTCAGGCTCAAGGCTTGAGCCTCCCATTATTGGGAATATGTGCTTCGAAGCTGGCACTATACTGTTAACAGTCTGCACTTCGGAGGTTTCCTCTTCCTTTAACTTTTCTTGAAATGGTTGTTGCTGCAATGGCAAGATAGAATAATTTTGCGGAGCCTTGCTGATGGTACTGCTCGAAAAAAGACCACTGCTGTTGCGGTGGTAGGCCCGGTAGTGGAGGAGGTAGAGCTTGCTCTAAGGATATGTGATAGCTGGAAGAAGCCCCAAAGGTGGAGGAGGTAAGGCCTGCTGTTGTGAGTAAGCTAGTGTTGGTGTTGCACCCAAAGGTAGTGGTTGGAGGACCTGACGTTGAGCATAGGTTAAGGCATGGATGTTTGTAATTGCATAGTTGACTTGGCAATACTGTTGAAAATGGTTTGCTTCCTTCGGAGCGGACTAGCGATCATTGCTCACTCAATTCTTTTTTCTTTTGAATTGTGATGTCACAGTACTTGCTGGTGTGTCCCTTGTCTTCTCCACAGAATATGCAAAATAGCTTCTTTCGTGACCTTCCCTCGTTGTTTCTTCCTCTGAAGTTTCATCCTCCTCTGCCACCCCTAAAGCCATGTCCTCCTCGATATGGCCTTAATTCTTTTGCTTAAACTCAGGCTTGCTTCGCTTATTGAACTGCAGATTCGTTTCTTTTAATTTTTGTTGTTCTTCCTACCTGAACCGAAGATCATTATCTGCTCTACAGAATTCATTCATTTTTTCATGCAATTCATGTATTGATTTTGGTGGCTTCCTTGCAAAGTATTGTGCACATTGGCCAATCCTGAGCCCATTGATAGCAGCATCAATGACAACTTCATTGGATATCCCTGTTGCCTGAGCGTTGATATTCAGGAACCTTCAGAAGTAACTTTGTAAAGCTTCACCTGGATCTTGTTTGCATGCAAACAGTGTTTGAGATGTGACTGCTTGGGTATGGAAGCCTTGAAAGTTTGTGAGTAGGGCTTCTATCAATTGATAACAACAGTGAACTGATTCGGGCTTCAACGATGAATACCACATTTGGGCAATCCCCTATAGTGTCATTGCTAATGACTTTGCCAACACAGCTGTGTTTTCTCTGAAGTTGCTTTGTAACTCAAGAAGAACTGCTTTGGGTTTGACTGGTCATCGTAGCTGGGTCACATGGTTGGCCTGTAGCCAATTGGCCAAGGTACAGCTTGTAATTCTTGCAGCCAAAGTGCAGCATCGAAGATGTAATTCCTTAGTAAGTTTTGGTTTTGGTCTTGCCTTATTTGACCATGCTGTCGCTTATTCTTGTGCTGGTTATCCTGGATGTAGTCCGAAGCTTCTATCTGTCATTTCAGCTATTTTAGCCTTGCTAATTTCTACCTCTTATTCTACAAAGCTTCATTGATTTGTTCCAATTTGGCGAGCTCCTCATCATCAATATCTGGGAGGGATGTGAGTTCCTTAATTGCTCTTCTTTTTTGCTCTGCGATCTGCTGATTCACTATTTCTTCGTTTTCTTGTGCTTCATTGTCAATCTCATTCTTCTCGCGAGCTTCGTTCTCCCTGGGAGAATCTTCGATATCTTGCTGATCTTGTGCCAAAGCTCCCCCTAGGAATTCTCCTTGGTTTTGCTGCAGATTTCATTTTGTTGTGGTGAGGGCACACCGCAGGTGGGCACCAAATGTTGGGGACCTGTCATTACAATAAGGGACAAAGATAGGGCAACATCAAATGACAAGGACCTCTCTCTGTGGAGTCCTTCAGGTACCATGGAGGGGAACTCTTTGCCACGATTAGAGCCATAAACTTTGTATCGAGAATTAGAAGGTAAACAGTAAAGGCGGTTAATACATAGAAGGAAAAAAGGTTATACCTTCGTATTGTAAAAGTTAGGGTTGATGTCACGTTGAATTAGAGGTGTACAAGTGTCACTGCCAAAAGTCTATCCCTAGTCGGTTGGTCTCCCCGGTATTTACAAGGGTCAACCGGTAGTATACTTTGCATTGATTTTACATAATTGCTCTTGGGCATACCCTTTTGGCAATTGATTCTTTATTCATGATACAAGGTGCGTGTAGTAATTCCTCCTCCAAAGTCAACTTGAACATGCAAGCTCTTAACAGGCATCCCCAGCCTGTTGATGCCTCTTCGCATGTCCCTTCATGCTTCGGAGCTTTTCTCCCTTTAACTCATTCGGACAACATCCGCCTTGGAGCTTCGGATCAAAACATTGTACCACCTTTGGAGAGTCCATTGCACTTCGCATCTGGTATATGGCTGCCTTCTTTTCGGCACAACCTGAAACTCAAACCAAAGCATCCGAAGCATAGGGAGCTAGGACCTTCAGCCCCAACAACTGAGAGTGCCAAATATTTGTTGTCGCCAAAGATCGTCAGACCACTAGGCGAGCGACACACAAGGAACTAGGAGGTACACTACCGCTATGGTTGATCCCTCCTAACGGCTGTTCCGACCAGTCCCACGGCATTGTGAGGGCAGTAAGAGGGGGTCTTGAGCATGCCACCTGGCTTGACCTGCTATCCAGGGAGGTTTGTGAGTGCTTGTGGTCGAAGAATCGCCCTGTAGACACATAAACAATAGGTCAATATCAAATTCTAGCTGGATCACTGGGATCGGCTTAAGGTATCTCCACTGATCGGCTCATAAGCGCCAATTGCCTCCTTGCATCTTGTTGGGTTAGTGCATCGACAGAGTAAAACAAGGAGATAAACCCTACTTAAAGCATGGCCTAAATGATGCAACTTTCCTATATTGATTTGCTATGCATATAACTAGATAGATCCAACTAAGAATAAGCTTAACAAAATCTTTAATCACATCCATGAACATAGATCCGAACCCTAAGGGAGTTCACCTAAGAAAGCAAATACGATCTAAAGCATGGAAAGCAGGGTGCCAAGTGCAAATCGATCTCTCTAGTCATATGCACATGTTGCGGCGCTATGTCATGTTATGTAGCAACTTGGCGAGCTATATACATTTGCCTGCACGCTGCCGATCTATTACGTGAAGCATAAACAGAAAGATAGATCGGATAGTGTGCATGATAACCGGTGGATCTCGCATCAAGCATTCATAGGGACGACTAGTAGACTTTGTTATAAAAAACTCTTCAGTACTAAAGTCTACCATGTAAGCAAACGCTAAATAGCCCTAACATGATGATGAAAGACACATTAGAGCAGCATGGCACTTACTTTTAGATAACCATGTAACAGGGGGGCGATGCACCGAATTTGAATGAGCGAGACATGCGCTACTTGGGAACGTATGTTGTCGTTACTTTATCTCGGAACAATAGGTTACATATTTATAGTCCAGAGACTTGGAAGACAAATTCATCTAGCTAGAACGAACCCTAAATTAATTTCTATACTAGGGTACATGGCTGTCGGAACGATACAATAAATTGCCTCTGAACCGGCGGCCCTTGAAGCACATCATCCTATCCGACGGTGATCCTAGATCAGCTAGGATTTGGTGGCAACAATGACATGCTGGCTCGACTGGAGAAGGCTCCAAGGAAGGAACCCCACAAAACAGGAGTAGAATTAAATGCAATTAGCTCTCTTCATGCACTCATGCACTCTTTTGCACTATAAAAGTGGTTGCCAAGTGCTAAAGAATGGGAAGACTCTTAGACCGCATATGCGCTATAAAACCAACCCATAGAGGACGAAGAGTATTACGCTCCGGCGGTCTGAACCTCTCTACACTCTTGGTGTCACCCATCCACCGCGTTGGCCCCCAAAACTCAGATGTAACCGGCATTGGTTCCCTTCTGCCCTAAAAAAGAATCTCTAATGCCCCTAGGTCTTAGGACAACGTCTGTCGAGTACAATGACAACATCATATTCATGGGGTATTTAAAATTAGGAGCATTTGGTTATTTTGCATGTCATGAACATATTCATCGTGTATAGATTTGAAATACAAAACTAACAAAGCTGAATTTGTACTTCGATTTTACAAGTTTGCAGGTGATATTTCCTTTAATCAAAAATGAAAAAGAGCATGGACTTAAACCTGATTCACGGCAATATATAGGAGCTTAGCCTTGCAATGTTCCAATGGCCGGGCTTGATAGTTGCTTAATATTTTAGAGCAAGTTATCAACAAGTTTTAAAATATATACACATAGCAGAACGAAAATGAAGTTGGGATAGTAGAGGGGGCCAGGCTATGTGCATAAAGTCTTTCTTCAACCTCCCGCCCCGTGGAGAGGGAGATGGCGGCCGTTGCAATGGACGTGCGGATTCCTATCTGTGGGGATAGAGAGGCTTGAGGGTTGGGGGTGGAAGGAGTTCCCTGCGGTGAGGAAGTTGAGGTGTTGAGGCATGGTACAAAGCGAGGAAGCGAGGCAGTGCAACAATGTTGCACTGCCGGTAAAGGCGATGAAGCTCCATGGAGCGATGATGCAGGAGTGAGGAGAGGTGAATGAGGGGTGCAATGGATGCAAGACACAGTGATGAAGGAGGTTGTAGTGATCTGGATGAGAACTAGGGAGCAGAGGAGGTGGCGTGAGCTTGAGCCGAGCTTGGCAAAGCGGTGACATGAATGAGGAGAACGAAAAAGGATGTGATGCCCGGTCTCATCTTAAAAAGGCGGAGAGCGGAGGAGATGAGTGTGCTTGGACCCACGTGTGAGCGAGGATGAGGGCGGGGCACAGTGCTAGTGCCCAGGCTGCTTGATAGGCCCTCGTCGTCATGTGGCATAAGCATACGGTTGGTTCATAGGCACGTTATTACGTGCATATAATAGAGGGCAGCCGCTTGGACGTGGTCCACCAAGAACTGTGCATTAGGGAGAACACGGGAGAGAGCACAGACGGTGGATTGGGTGCACACGGCGAGCGCATTGGTTGGCCCCATGTCAATGGCGTCACGACACGCGTCCTGCGCGTGCGGAGAGTGGGGGAGAGGCTAACAACTAAGCCGCACATGTCAGCGTGTTCGGAAAAAAAGGAAAAATAAAATGGAAAAAATGAAGGTTTGACAGGGGGATAGGCTATTGCCATTTGAGTTTTCAAAGGAAATATGGAATATTTTGAGAAAAAGTTAAAATACAAAGATTACAATTAAATTCTCTACAACTTTGATAGAACAAGTTTCTGTTTGTTTTTGTCAAGAAGTTCGTTTAAATTTAAAAATACCAAATGACAGCCTCACAGGTTTACCAGACATGCTATAAGTACGGAAATGCCATGATTCAGATTCTGAGCTCTTTCCTGATGGTCACCCAGACACAGTTGTTCACCTTTTCATGCTCTACAATTTTAATATATGAAGTTTTGATCGAATCAGTTGGAAGTTAGACCGATTCATTAATCTACTAGTGTCTGTTTGCGCGCTTCGAGCGCGTGCCACGCGTTGGTGCATATTCGATGGCCGAATAAGTAGCTAAAAGGTTGTGTGCTGCAATTATCAAACAACGATCATTATACATCGTAGGTAAACGTTGAAGAGTTCTAGGAAAAGCAGCTAAGCCATCTGCATTGGCTAAGCATTTATCCAGCCATTGAAAAGTTGACATGGAAGCAAAGTGATTGTTAGTCTAAGCGTACAGAGGGTCATGATAGCACAAAGTAAACATACCATACTCTTTAATACTCTTTAATGCAAGCATAGAATTTAGAAATACGAGCATAGTTCGCAGGGTTAGAACCCAGTTTCTCCCTTACATTCATAATGTTATTTATCATCTCCATAGATAAGACAGGCGCGTTGGGGTAATTTACAACAATATGTAACCCGTCCTGTTACATCATATTTGTTCTAGCACGATGGCGATCACCATCCATAGAGGCTAGGATGAAGCTTTAGGCTAAAGACACATAGACAAGTTTACGCACTAATGTAGTTTGGAGAAGCATTGATAACCTTGATGTAAGCATCATGCTTGGAGAGGAACCATCCACCATCAAACTGACCTACCGCTGGAACTACATCACCGGATCCAAACAGGAGAATTCAGCTTAGGATCCGTGCGTATGCTGAGCAATAGTGTAATGCAATGCATCATAAAGGTGGGAAAAAGAATTTCACCTAATCATCGTTATGGAGGAGCGGGTCTTCTGCGTCTGAGCCAACATCAGCAAGAGCATCGTCATCGGCTGTAGGGGCGCTGCAGAGGGTAAACAGGTATCAAGGCAATAAGAAGGTAGCTAATTTTTCACTGTATGCATAAAGGAGATTAAAGACTGTATGCTTGTTTGTTCAAGTGTTGATAAAAACCTTTTGATCGGTTGGCTGGATAATTCGGGTATTGCCTATGATATCGGGCTTTCATTTTTGGTTTTTGACTTTTTCTTTGAAGACGGGAGCAATGTGGTGGCCTGTACAGGGTGGAATACAGGTTACTCACAGTGTTGATCATATTGTTGTGCATACAATCAATGTGCAAATTGATATGGATATACAGAGCATACCTCGGTTGGGGGATCCAGAGACAGAAGGAGATTTTTGCAGCTGGTCGGTCTGACGGTTTTTGTGGGAGAATCCCTGTGTATATGGGGAGGGCAGGACAAGGTGTTAAATCACATCAGAAACTAAGGTTGCTTGATCATGGGAAAGAATTGGATGGAATCAGGTGATACAAGATCAGGGTAGTACATACCTAGATGAACCTTTTTTTTCCCACCTTGTGCAACTGGATGCTGGGGACATGGTGGAGCCTGCATCGCAACCAAACAGGAAGAACGTGTTGTTTTGCATTGTAAATAACCAGAACGATATATAGTTTGTATAGAGTATAGATATCAAATGGATTAAAGAGTAGTAAGCACCTTTGCAGCAACTGAAGGCACACTTGTGTGGGCACCAGAGTGTGATGCAGGGTCCAAACTCAAAGTTGATTTTGTAGGAGTTTCTATGGTTTTCTGTGGGGCAGAGGCTGCTGCAACCTGTGTTTCAGTAGAAGTCTGCACATGTTAGAAAAAACCGCACCAAAGATTGTATCACAAAACTGATATTGATGTATGAAGAAGCGTTCAACTCCTATAAAGTTTAGTTTTTCTGCAACTATTTCTATGCCTCCTCTTTTATCCTGGCTCTTTATTTCAGCAGAGAAATCATTCATATCATGAGCAAAGACGAAAAATGACTCCAGCATCCGCTGGAAGGTCCTCGCCGACACGTAATTGTAGAATCTTTTTAGTTGGCATATAAAAAACATGCGTGAGATATTTAAGTAGAAGCAGAACGAAATTGTTTATGTAACAGAATCAAGAGACTCAATTGCATATATAAACCTTTCTAGAAACTCTCCACGACTAACCTCTTTATTGAAAATGCATGCCCTCATGGCCATTCGCTAAGTTCAACCCTCGATTGTTCCTACCAACCTCAATCAGCCAATAGGCCAATATATTTGGAGAAAATCATACAGCCTTCATTGGCTCATCGTAGGCAAACATGAAAGGAATACGTGTTGGTGTATTGTTTGGGGGCACATTGTTGTAGGCTTCTAATGTAGATATGTTTTCCAATGGATTAGGATACCTAGCTCAAAAGAAATCGGAAAGTAAATACATCTTATGACCTTAATATCCTATCAAGGTAATAGGAAGCACGAATTTGTATTTGTGCCCGCCCGCTAGAGCATAGTGGAATATTTATTGTAACACATGGATAGAGTTCTGTCCACGAAATAAGATAGCATCAGATAGGATAAATGACTTAATTTACATCAAATAGGATAACCAGGAGGTCCATAAGCTAAACAGATACCATGACCTGGTTAATTTACATGCTAGACTTAAGAATATCTAAGTGCGTGCCGCCATTGCCAACAAAGATCGCTTAGCTAAATAGTTAGCATGACCTGGTAAATCCACATGCACGACTAAAGAACATCCAAGCACGTTCCATCACTGACAAGAAAAACATCGTTTGCTGTAACCTATTTGTAGCAGTCCAATTGGGATGCTGGTTCTTAGTCACTTTGTATTCTTGATCTCTGTCACTGCCCCCATAGCAACATGTAAAGCCCTACAATCACAATCAGCACGTGTGATATGTAAAAGAATGGAACTATACCTTCTTGCAGTAGCTGTTTCCTTACCAACTCTGTAATACACCGTAGGCCTACAAAATACACATGAATTTGTAAGGTTTAATGTATCAAGGCAGAAGAATTAAATGGGGTTGCATTTATATATATGGAAAGTATAGCTTCAGGTCTTCCAAATCATCTTCTTTTGTACCAAACCACCCAGGTTCAGAAATCAGATAATACAATTTATTTAGAGATAAACAGCATCACACAGATTGAATGTTGACAAATTGAGCAGCTCCCTCTGGATGGAACTGAAAGGAAGCTAGAATAAATCGTAGTGAAACTAACGAGGCTCTCGAAGACATCCTCAAAGATGACACCCTTGGACGTATTTGCCATCAGCAACCACCAAACTACAGCCACACTGCAACAAACCCATTATGAGAAACAGCACAGCAGCGCTGGATTGGGAGGGTTAGGGAGACTGCCATATTTCTGCACCAATCCCATGTGGGAAAAATTCTTCTGTAGTTACCAATTTATCGATTTTCCTCATAGATGCATTAATAGCAGTTTTATCCCGTGGTCTAACTGAACGAAGATTCTTTACCTGAACAAAGAATTGCTAAAGAATAAGGATATGATGGCTCGACAAGAAAAGAGATCTGGTAACACAAGATTACTGTAGAAGAAATGCAGAAAAAAGGAAGAAGAAATTACCTTGGCACTGATACCCTACTTGGTCAAGATATCTAAAGACCGCAGCCTGAAAAATGACACCAGAGCCACCAACAGGATATATTTATATAGCTAAAACTTAGACGGATTCAATCAACTAATTAGAACTCATTCCTCAAAAAATTTTGTTTCTGGTCAATAGGAACAGAATAAAGATAACATTTTTCCTAAAAAAGTAAGCCTCATATCACAGATATTCACATAGAGTTAATCCTTGAATTCAAGGGGGCACTATGGGCATGGAGGTTACTTTGCTCAACTTTATTACTAATTGACAATTTTGGGGTGAGTCATTTTCCGAAGCAAGGAAATGGAAACCATTGCTCACCATTCTCAAAAGCAAGGCAACATTTATCATGCTGCATAGCTAAGCAGGGTTAGGTAATGAAACCAAATATACATCATACATTGATCTAGTTGGAAATATGTATGTGAATCATAACCTTTCATAAATAGATACATATCAGAATCACATTCCATTTTGAATTCCGATAACAGTGAAACATGATGGATAGGAATGCAAGTCAATATATGCATAAACATTAAGCAAACAATTCTTCCATATGCTTAAGAAATATAGTATTCACACACCTGAAGAGCATATCCGACCATCTTGGAGAATGCAGTGAATGTAACATCTCCCCCCTGTCATCCTATGAAAAGGTGTATCAGAAAATCAATGGCGAGGAGCCCGATAAAACTGAATGAACTCTTCACTTCCACTACATAAATACAAGAACATACCTTAGCCTTGCCCATCGAAAGGCAGAAGGTAGAATCAAGGACTCCCGCTATAAACAAGAAATGACTCACCAAACTGCAAAAAAATGGATTATACAATGAGATGTCAGCTCAAATAGATAGCATACAGAACGCAGCTTAAAAGGGCAAGATATTGCATACAGAAGTTCATTTTCTAGGAAAATAACAAGATCTAAGAAGGGCAAAATATTGCACAAAGATGAGAGTGGATCCTAAACCAGCAGGTGAAGCACGAAAAAGTGCTGGGAGCAGTTCCACCAGTTTCATCGACTGAGATGGGCCTAGGATGAAAAAGAATTACTAAACACTATATATCAGCAGAACATAGCACATGAAGCACTCTCACAGAAAGATCGAGAATACACCTGATGACTTTTGCAAAGTTTCTCAGCCTTAGTTTTGGGTCTAACTTCCTCATGCATCCTTCTCGTGTCCATCGATTCAGCAACACTGATTGGTCCTCCATTCTCACCATTCTCTTTGATTTCTGAATATTCATCTGGCTGGACTGAAGTATCCTCATCACAGTCCCCAAATGAAGTATTGTAAAAACACCATGTATGAATCATGTCCATGGTAAGTTGGTAACCACTAACCAAGGATATCTAGATGAATTCTTATATTTGTCACCGGTGAGGTGCAGGTCCAGAGCTTCACCAGGTTTCAAAAGAGCGCCAATCCACTTTTTTGAATGCCTTGCTGCAAGAAAAGGTGACCCCCAACCTTCAGCAATGGCCACATGTGCTGACCAAAAAGCAGGATCGATTTCAAAACTCCAATTTGCACGAGTCACAATGACTGCAAAGCAGAATGGTGACACCACCACAACAATAAACAGAAAATCTAAAATGGAACAGTGAGCTTCACCTTGATCGCTGGGTTTGGGCCTACGTTGTTCACCTTGCTTGGTGTAATCTCTGTGAGGAGGGTGGGCAGAAAGAAATGGTTTCAGATTAGTTATTAGGGAACTAACGATTAAGAAAACTGGGGGAAAAAAAAGAGGATGAGAAGCATATACGCTGCAATCACGCACCATCGCCAATCCAACAGCCTTAAGGTCCATCAGGTCTGCTATGCTGCAAGCACCCACCATCGTCAATCTAACAGCCTCAAGGTCTATCAGCTCTGCTTTGTTCTTGCTAATCTAGATCTGCAAGACAGGTAATATAACACCCTAAGCCAAAATTGATTTCTTTCAAGAAAACAGCACAAGCGAGCAGCACAAACTAGAATAAAACAGAGGAGCAAATTACTATCATGGAACGGCTATAGCAACACCGTAGAAGGATGTGGGCAGGTGGAGGATGGCCAACCGGCAGGAGACAGTGGCTCGGCAATCGTAGCACAGGAGATGGCCGGGTGCAACGCGGTGGGAGGAGCCTGGGCCATGGCCAGCGGAGCGCTGGCGCGCACTGCCAGCAGACGCTGGCCCTCCACCTGCCTGCACGGTGCCAGCGCCGGGATGCGGCAAGCCACTGTCGTGACCACCACCTCCTACGTGACTCGAGGATGGCCGCCGCCCCCTGTGCGGGCACGCTGCCAGCCCAGCCATGCGGCTACGCACCCGTGCAGCCGTCTCACCCACGTGGCATGGCGGAGCCTGACCGCCAAACCCTAGCCGCTCAGGGAGACGGCAGGCGAGGGAGCGAAAATAGAGAGGGAAAAGGGGAGGAGAAGAGGACCACACCGAGCAAACCGCGGGAGTGAAAAGGGAGGAGGCGGCCACGCCGTCCAACCACCCCGTCCGGTGCCGCGCCATACCTCGCACTGTCGCCAACAGCGCGCCGGAGGACGGAGGCGGACTGTGACCACAACGCCGAAGGACGAGGGTGATGGCTCCCGGCCAACGAGCGTGCGCCACCTTCACATCGCACCGGCGCACGGGGCCCACGCGGGCATGCGTCGGGCGACGCGGCGAGGCCTGGCGCGGCCGCGGCGGGAGACGGCGAGGGCCCCACGAGGAGCGGCTCCCAGGCTGCAGCGGCGCGCCTCCGCTCTCGAAATGACTATTTTGCGTTAAAGAGATCCCACAAGCAACTAGAAAAGAGAAAGTGAAAAGCATACACGCAGTGTGTAGGGCTACATACGGAGGATTTGCCTAGATGGCAAATCCACGTGGGATTTAGAAACCAGCGAGCGCTTATGAGTTCTAAAGATGATCACGCAAACATGACTTTGATGGGCCGGTCCATAGTCCAGCTCTTAATTTCGCCCATCAGTATCTGCTGAAACTCGTACTTCTCCTTTGGAAACACTACGTACAGTTCCTCCAGGGCACACCCCATTCGAAGCAGGCAGTTGAGCAACGTCCTCTGCGCCACGCGCCCCTGGTAGTGCACGACATTGATCTCCCGAACTCTATCCCTCAAGCACGGGATCGTAGGCCGCATCACGTCGGGGAGGTGCAGAGCCCCCTTTGGATCGCAATTGCACCTGTCTTGGTAGCATTCGTGGACATCCGGCAGGATCAACAGCGTCAAGATCTCAAGGTTTGGAGTTCGCTCTTGGATCTGCGTCACCACGCTAATGGCGGAGCTGCTCGTCAGGGGACCCTTGAGCTCAAGTTGCCTAAGGCAGGGCAACGGGGTCATGCCGCCGAAGGGGAAGGAGTTAAAGTTCTTGATGCCAGAACCAGAACCCATACACGAGGATCCTAGCCGAAGCCACCTTGCGTGGATGAACCGCCCAAGAAACCGGGCGACATTGTCCTGCTCTGCCTCAATCATGTTGCCGCAGAACTCGATGTCGCACGAGAGGATCGTCGGAGGCGAGCCGACGAAGGAGAGGACGGAGTCGCCGGGCACCGGACCCTTGTACTCGAGGGTGCGCAGATCGGAGGCGTCCAGGGTGAGGCGTGCGGCATGGCAGCACTGCAGGGCCAGCCTCCGAAGGCGCCTGTCCAGTGTCGATGGACGGGAAGTGGAGCTTCGCGTCTCGTGGTAGGTCGAGGAAGCACGAGCCGAGGCATAGCGTGCGCAGGCTGGTGGTGGCGGCGCAGGGCGAGTAGAGCCACCTTGGAACGTGGTACGCCCGGTCCCGGGTGTTGGGACTGCGGAAGAGGTCGTCGCCGTCGGACTCATCATCCTTGAGTTCCACCACGGCGTCATCATCACCATTCAATCCATCCCTGTAGTACCTCGCAGAACGCTCGCGGGCGCATGTGCGCTGCTCTTGCCGTCGGGCGTCGACGTGAATCTCTTCGATGGCGCCGCCACCGCTCCGCGTGGCCGCGGAGAGCCACCGGTCCACGTCGCCCGCGAGGGAGTCGTGGAACGAGTCGAACGCGACGCGGAAGGCGCGCAGCCCCGGGTCTCGGCGGCCGCCGCTGCACCGGCGGCGGCAGGAGATCGCGGCATCGACGATGGCGGCGAAGCCCTCGTTGCGGCTCTTGTCGACGTTCTGGTCGTATTCGTAGTCGATGCGGTTGGTGTCCATGTTGCTTGAGCGCTCCTCCTGCACGAAGCTGAGGGTGTGGACGCTGGCGAACGCGTGGCGGTAGCGGCGGGAGAGCACGGCTGCTTGCGCGGCCTCCTTGGCGCCGAGGAAGGAGAGGACGTGGCCAAGGACGCCGTCCGGGAGGTCGCTCAGGCGGTCGACCTCCTCCGATCCAGTAGCCATGATGACGCTGGCGCCGACATCGTTCTTGGGGAAAGCCATGGCGATCGAATTGTCTAAGCGAGCACGGCTTGGCAGGCTGGGGATCCAGATGACTATTCCGCTAGCTTTATTATTATTTGTTGGATGGAAGCGAATAAAGCCATCTCTTTACTTGGGACGGAAACCAAGACGGAAATAACGCCGCGTATGGAACCAACTAAATTTTGGAATCTGAATTTTAAAATCTAACTAGACCAAAATCTGTTCATGGAAAATTCTAGGCATGGCTGTTTGGCTCCTCAATACGTCTAACTGCACAGATATTTCTAGATCCCATTTTTACCCTTACTATTGCAATGATTTGACAGGATAGATACCTTTGGGTAGGGGCGTTTTTGTAATTTATGCAGGCACAATCTGATAGAAGATGGATTGTAGGATTTTAAAATCAAGCCTCCAAAATTCTAGAATCTTTTGGATTGGAATCCAGATTCTAAAATCTGGATTACACAATTTGCTTGGTTCCATACGCGGCGGTTCCATACAAGCCCTAAAGCCGCGTATGGAACCAACTAAATTTTGGAATCTGAATTTTAAAATCTAATTAGACCAAAATCTGTTCATGGAAAATCCTAGGCATGGCTGTTTGGCTCCTCAATACGTCCAGCTGTACAGATATTTCTAGATCCCATTTTTACCCTTACTATTGCAGTGATTTGACAGGATAGATACCTTTGGGTATGGGCGTTTTTGTAATTTATGCAGGCACAATCAGGTAGAAGCTGATAGAAGATGGATTGTAGGATTTTAAAATCTAGCCTCCAAAATTCTAGAATCTAGTACAATCTAGTGGCTGTTTGGATTCTAATTTACACAATTTGCTTGGTTCCATACAGAGGCCCTAAATTGCATGGGGACGGTCCCCATGCGGTATACTGTGCGGACCTGGCTGCGATGGACGCCGCGTGGCTCTCTTTTGCATCCGACGTTTGCCGGTGCCTCTATCCAAGTCTCCCATGTGGATGTGGCTCAGCTCGGCTTCGGCGTCCCCTCGGTCATTTGGCTCAGGAGTCACCGCTCACCCGCGTACATGTACGCACGCCCTGCCACCTGGAGCGCCCTGTCATTCGTGATTCGTCTCGTCCCGAGCTGCCGCTGGCACCGTCGTCCGGCGACCTCCACACCCTCCCTGACGTCGTCGCGAGTGACCCAGACGGCCAGACCTCTGCCTGCTCCCTAGCGCTGCTGCAAGCTCCGCCTCTTCTCCAAGGCTGCTGCGCCGCGCTGCTAGTGTCCTGGCCTCCGCCTTCTCCACAACGCCGCTCCGGGCTCCGTGGCTTGCGCCTCGTTCTCGCCTTGCTTTTTTCTCCTTAAGTGGAAGCAACAGAATGCGAGACGAGGGCACCGTAGGTCCCAACCTGGGGCTTCCTAGTCTCAGTGCCATGGCAGCTAGATTGTCAATGGGAGGCTGAAGCACGCCTCCGGCCTCCAGGATTCACAACAGCGGCAGTGTTGTATGGTTCTTGAATAAGGTCGATGTGGATCGGAGATACGAAGCCGCGCAGAGCGCGTTGGTTACTTACGGCTGCAGCCTGCAGCCGATGCCGGGTCGAAGCCGAGCCACACCCATCGTATGCGAAAGGAGCCACACGGTTCTAGCGAACGTCGGATGCAAAAGAGCACCACGCGGCGTCCATCGCCGTCAGGTCCGCACAACATACCGCATGGGGACCGTCCCCATGCAATTTATTTCCAACGAGGACAGACTTTATCTCGGATTCAGATTCAGAGTTTCTTCCTTTTTCCAATTCTTTTCCAGGTACGAAGAACAATTAATCGATCGATATATTTGCTGATCTGAGGCGGTTTGATTTCTGAACGGGACCTTGCTCATCCGATAATCCTGATCGATCTGCCGCGTCACATCAGGCATCCTGGCCATGGCCGGCGACCGCCTGTCCACACTCCCGGAGGAGGTGCTGCAGCACATCGTCTCCTCCCTTGATGTCAAGGACGCCCCACGCACCAGTCTGCTCTCGCGGCGCTGGCGCACGCTGTGGCGGCAGGTGGACTCCGTGAATCTTGACGTAACCTCGTACTGCGGACAGGAAGACGACGACGGCGAAAGGGACGGCAGGGAGCTCTTCCGCGACGCCCTGGCGTCCATCGGCGCGGACGGCCGATGCCCCGTGAGGAAGCTCCGCGTCCTTGTGGTAAGCGTCTTCCAGGGCTACTACGTGAAACACGCCATGCGCACGTCCCCGGGCATGGACGCCGTTCTTGCCGCGCCGGCGATGGAACGCCTGGAGGAGCTCCGCATTGTGTTGGGCGCCGAGTCCGAGAGCACATGCGGTGCGTACGTGCTACCCGGACGCATTCCATGGCGGTCGCTTCGGGTGATGGAACTCTCTGGCTGCACGCTCGGCCCGCGGGATGCCGCCGCCGCCGTCTTTGGCCACCTGGAGACATTAAGGTTGGAATCTGTGATCTCCACCGTGGAGAGCCTCCAGGCCATGCTCGACGCCGCGCCGAACCTCGCAACGCTCTGCCTCGAGGGCGTCTTTTTCAAGTCCGGCGACGAAGCGATGGCGAACGGGCGAGTTCTCCTCCGCTGCCCAGACGCTATGGCGTCCGTGACGCTGACCCACTGCTACACGACGGACGGTCTCTACCTCGACGCGCCCAACGTCCGCTCCCTGCGCTACAAGGGGCATCTCGAGCAGTTCCCGTTCAGCTCCACAACGACGTCGTCTGGTCCGCCGGTGAATCTGCAGCGAGTTCAGCTTAGCTTCTGCAGCACACGGAGGTGCATCAACCATCCTTATATGGGAACGGGAACTCCACGGCACGCCTTGTTCTGGGAATCCATTGGTATCTTCAGCCGTCTACGAGTCTTGAGGCTGAAGCTTTGCAACATCAATGGCATCGCCGTCCACCCTGAGCAAGAACACGTGTTCCTAAAAGTGTTCCCAAATCTCAAGTTCCTTGAACTGAAAGGTTCTTACGGGATGGATTGCCGTGGCGCAGCGGTCGCCATGGGAAACCTGCTCCACTGCTGCCCAGCATTGTAGGAACTCCACCTCAAGTTTAAGCTCCACAGAGACCCATATGGTCCAGCCAACGGTTGGGTTAGCCAGCCAACGGAAAGGAAAGCTCAGTTGGACCTAGAGAAGTCCATGGGATCACTTCGCAGGCTTAAATCGGAAGCGATTCCTTGTCAATCTTCTGGTGTTGCTGACGGTAGGCTCGACGATGTGGATCTTTCTGCACTTAAAGAGCGCACATTCCCTTGCTTGGATAGCCATTTGAGGAAGACCAGACTAGAGTTTGAGTCCGAGTCCTTAAGCTGCTTTGGAGTCAAACTTGCAAAGTTCCTTGTGGAGAACGCTGTGGTATAGGAAGAGATGGAAGTTCACGATGGAGACCAAAGAGTTTATAACCACATCCATCACAAGATTGCGAGATGGAGAGCTGATTCTTCCAAAACTAAAATCAAGGTTGTTGGTGACCACAATCTCGTTTCAAGTACAGGACGTGAATGAATTGGCAGAAAGGCTACGCCATTGTGCAGCTAGCTCATTTGTATAATCTTCCATTAGTGAAGTTTTGTTATAAAATTTTTTCATAATCGTGAATTGAAAGTAGTAGTTTCATCTCTTATGGTTGTGCACTCAACTTAACGTGCTCCGACGACCGATCCGTCGTATGGTTGTCAAGCCCTCTGGATGTTCATTTATTGAGTAACAAAGGTTAGAGTCTAGCCGACGTTGTCGCCGTAAGGTTTTTTTGTCGGCTAAGTTTGGTGTGTGTCTTAGCACGTCGCATAGTGTTTGAATCATTTTGTGTTCGTATATTTCTATCTTAATACAAAGATGTGCATCTCTACTGTGTATCAAATACTCAGTGCCTTCACAGTACTAGGATGCCTGTTGCCCTGCTTGCAATGAGACATATAGAAACCATAAAAAAGATAAAAGGATAATTCCTTATTTGCTCGGCCTCTTAAATTTGTTGGTTCCTTGGCCCTAAACATAAAAACTTCTTTATTTGGCCCTAGATGTAATTTTCATTCCTTTATTTGATACTACCGCCAGTTTTGAGAGAAAAATGTGACATTTCTACATACGTAGATGGTGACGGATTCGTCTGAAAGCGAAGACATAAGAAGTCATAATAGGATTTTTCAGGATAATTATACGAAACATGTTTTCTTGTCCACAGGCGCAGAGGCGCTGCTCCTGGCCGGTCTTGCATGTGCTCAAGTAGAGAGGCTTGGCCGGCTTCATCCAACGATGGCACAACGGGGCAAGGCGTACATGTGTTCCCTGGCCTTCGCAAGCGCTCAGTGCGAGCGTGTCCTGTGCTGGACCCACGGTCGGCGGCCCTGCCGTCTAGCCTGGGCACACCGAGACATAGGCCTGTTCAGTTTGGTGTCAACCTATCCAAACCAGACGCGTTGCCGGTGGGTACCCTCCACCCTTATCCAAACCCATACCCGTTGTATTTGGGTAGGATACGGGTTACCCATCTAAAACCTGGGTATGGATAGGATATGTACAGGTAATACCCATTTTACCCGTACCCACTAGTTCGTCTTCCTCACGCGGCCTGCTTGGCTATTGCCACCGCCGCCCCTGGGCTTCTCATGCCGAGCCCCAGCCCTGCTGCTTGCTGCTGACACACTTGGCCATCGCGATGGAGTACGCGGCATGCAGGGAGCTGTTCGAGCGCATCTGTGAGGTCAATCGGTTCCCCGAGGACAAGGAGCGCTAGTTCTTCCTGGTGTGCACACTGCTCCACGCCATGCAGATCAGCCATCAGGAACTCAAGCTAGCGACCAATAAGGTGTGACACTGTGGCTTCGTGCTGGGGCTGGCGATCCATTGCAGCATGTTCGACGGCATCGGCGTCATGCAGTTCGTCAACTCATGGGCGAGACGGCTAGCCCCCGCTGTCGCTACCGCCGGTCCTTGACTGCGCATCCGCGCGCGCGACCGGCCACAAAGACGACGATGGCACTCCGGCGAGCCACTCCGATTCATGTCCGCTCAAATCGCAAGCATCAAGGCGTTGGTCGCGCTGGACGGCCGCCGCGGCTTGCTAGCCAAGTGCCCGGTCGGTTATCCATTGGTTATTCATGTCCACCGGGTATTATCCGCGCATTTTGGGACGGATAAATCGTGGGTGGATAAATTATAGGCATGGGTGCTGGGTAACCCATTCGCTGCCCAACGACATCGCTTGTAAACCAGCCCGTTAGACTTGGGTATATGGGTATACGGTTTCTAACGGTTTAGGCTAAACCGTGGTCAGGCACCGATGAACACGTGCCGCAAGCCACCATGAGCACCGCGTCAAGCGGCGAGCCAAGGCAGCAGACACTGGCACCACGCCGGGGGCGAGCCCCCACCTCGGCCGGCGGGCAGATAGCCGCGCTGGGACAGGACCACGCTGCAACAGTGGCCGCCGCGCAAGCCTGCAAGCATTGAGCCGTGCCGTCGCGTGGAGCCGCACTGGGGCAGGCCGCACCGCCATGCTGCCACCACCTGTTGAGCACCTAATTAAGCAGGGCCAGACTGGACCAGCGCCACCTGATAGTCCGGTGGCATGTACCGGATTGTCCGGCATCACTGGACTATCTGAGAGGCTATATCGGACTATCTCATGGAATTTTATTTGTACAACCTTAAGACCACCCTCCCCTATAAATATAAAAGGGCCAGGGCGATTGATACATTCACAATCGAACCAATCTACTGTTTATATTACTTTTATGCATATCTCTATTCCTAAACCCTAATTCTCTTCCTCAATCCTAATTTTTGCCTCTCTTCGACTCTATGCCAACTTGAGGAGCTATAGGTGGCCTGCCGATGCTAGAGCTACCCTTAGCGCTGATCCTCCCTGACTGAGGTTCTTCCCGGGTGGATTGTTCTAGGTCATATTGTTTTGTCATTGGCGTTAAAACGTGTCAACACACTTTTTTTGACTCCGCTGGGAACGACAGAGGTTAATCCGAAGATAGACGCAATGGTCGAACTTGCGGATGCATCTAATGTCACCCAAGGCAATATCGTAAGGCCGACTTTTGATCGACTATCGGCCGAGGAGCAGAAAAACTTCGAGGATATGATGAAGCAAGCAACAGAGGCCATGATGAAGAAGTTCCTGGAAGGATTCATGATGGATCGCCACAAGAAGGTGACCAAGGAGAAGGAAGTCACCCTCGACCCTCTATTATCATCAACAACTTCGTCAACCCCTGATGTAAGTGGCCCAGAAACCCTTTAAGCATTTGAATCTATGAAAAGTTACGTTGATCGGGGTTATAACCAGTTAGCTGACCAATTAGGCACATTACAAAACTCTATAGATGGGTTGGTTAAGGATCAAGGGAAATCCGTTGCTTCTATGTTCCCCTCGCATGAACCAAGCGTGAAATCGGTTGCACCTAGCCCATTTGCGTCGAACGGGTCTCAGCAGATCCAGCAGATGTATGGCAAGTTTGTAAATTTTTATCCAAGGCAACCGAAGCCTAAACCATCGTACCATCGTATCCTTGGCTTTTTTGGTGTTTGCTTTGGCCAAGCATGGATCTTTTCT
This sequence comes from Paspalum vaginatum, assembly GCA_030272315.1. Classification (NCBI taxonomy): domain Eukaryota; kingdom Viridiplantae; phylum Streptophyta; class Magnoliopsida; order Poales; family Poaceae; genus Paspalum; species Paspalum vaginatum. The sequence continues at coordinate 21,524,639 of CM059017.1, forward strand.
ATTACTGGTGTTTTGGACTTGTTAGGACAGTGGAGATTATGTCTTAGAATATTTCAATCCTGCAGGATTGCCACGACCATGTTGTTCTTGAGTTTTTCCCTTTTTTGCCAAGTATTCTCCTCTTCACAAGATCTGAAATTCCCACTAATCTCATGATTTTTTTCAGTAGATCTTTTGGGAAAAGCTTGGGAATGGTGCTGGTATATTCTGTGCAAAATCTCGTAAAGATTGAAGAAGGTTTGGTCAAGATTTGGGTTTAGGAGCTCAAGAACCGGGTTGTTTTCTGCTATCCAGTTTTCCTGTAGTTTCTGTTCGTCCTCTATCATTGGTTCGTTCTATGGTCAAACCCTCGAATTCTGGGCTAAAATTTTGTGGAGCTCTTGTCCTGTGAATCATAAAGCTCCCATAAACATTTCAGAATTTTTGAAGGTGTTTTGACCAGGTTTTGGTATTTTTCCCTTGGGGTTGGTCTGCCTGTTTTTGAGCATCGGACGGTGTGATGGTTAGATTATCGGACGGTCCGGTGTGTGTTAGATTTTTGTTTCTTGTCCAGTTGAGCTGAAATTTTGTAGAGTTGTTCCTTAACCCCTTCTAATCCTTCGGTAAACATTTCACAATTTTTGGAGTTGGTTTGATAGGGTTTTTGATCAAATCTTTTCAAGGTGTCTGTCTTTAGACATCCGACGATCCGATGCTCAAATCATCGGACCGTCAGACTATTTTTTCTCCAATTGCTCTGAAATTTTCATGAGTTGTTCTCGATTGTCTTATGAGGGTGTGAAATTTTTGGAGGGACTTTTGGAGCTTTGTTCGAAGGATTTTGGCAATTTTCTGTTTGGCTGAAATCTGTTGTCTTCCCAAGGTTGGCTCGTTTTACGTCTTCTTTCTTCGGCATTTGAGTATGTGCTTTTGCTTTGTGTTTGGTACGTATCTGTTCAGTGGACGGTACTAAGTACGCGTTGTGAGTTAGATACATATTAACTCAGTAGGACAGTATCGAATTTTCCTTGGTAACGTTTCGAATCAAGGTTTTGAATTTGAGTTTTCAGCTGCTTCCTATTCACCCCCTCTGGTTGCAGTTTCGGTCCTACATGTAGACTACTCTTGCGTTAGCCCATTCTCCATTGCCTTCGGATGCTCTTGACCGCCTAGCTCGTTGCCTCGTTCACCACATCTGGCTATCAGCAGTCATGCTACGACTTGTTGCGTCGATACCAGAAGCGCCATGGGGTCAGTGGTCAAGGCGGCGAACTTGTGGAGCATTTCAAGGGCGTCAACATGTCGCGCGTCACCTACGCACCAGGCGGCCAGAACTCGCTGCACGCGCCGCGCCAGCCACCAGCGAAGACGTATTCATGGTCGAGGTCATCAGCGTCGTCACCGCGGCCAGCCAAACCATCACCGAGGGCGAGTTGACGTGTTCGTATTCCCGACTCCAGCAGAACAGGGGCAGCGGCACCGCCGCGTCCAACACCCTGATCTCCTGTGGACGCAAGCCAGTGGCCGCCCGTGCCCACTGACGTGCTAGCCAGGGCCTTCACAATGCTTGTCCGGACGCTTGCCAGGCTAAGCAGGGTCACCGGTTAGTAGAAATATATGTGAAAAATACTGTTTGTGTACTGTGCACAGAGTGAAAAAATAATGATTGCGTACTGTACACTAATACAGATGTACAGCTCTGGTGATCATGGCTTAAGGGGCAATCAAGGAGCAAGGGCACAGATGGTCTGCCTGAACAGCATCATTGAGACAGAATTTCACACACTAATTTCTCAACTTAAAACTTTTGGTATATATCATTGGCCACATGTCATAAATACACCAGAAGAATGCTGAACCTTTGAAGAAAAGAGTTTTGCCTCTACAGTGATTCACAACACCAGAGCCATGTCACAAAATTGAAACAAAAAAATTGTAATAGACGGAAAGCTACAGAGGCCTGCACGATTGACCAAAGTGCCGGAAGCAATCGAGAGAATGGCAGATAAATAAGGATCAATGGCAGCCTCAGGTTCTCAGCCTTGTGCTCCTTGAACTGTGAATCAATGGCAGCCTCAGGTCCTCAGGCCTGCACAATTGACCACCAAGGAGCAGCCTTCCCCCCTTCTGTTCTGCTAAATGGAGAGAATGGCAGGTAAATAATGATCAATAGCATTCTCAGGCTCTCTCAGCCCTTTGTTCTCAGTATTGTGATGCTGCCTTTCCCCCCTTCTGTTCTGATTCTTGTCTTGCCGATCACAGGCTTGCCAGAGAAAGCTGAAGTCCCCAGGATCTCCGGGGGCTTCTTGGGAGGAGCACGGAGTCGCTGATTTATATCCTGCAGAGTGACATCGCCTTCTTCCCAGGATGGTTTGATGAGAGTAAAAGGGTATGCTACCGATGTAGTTAAGTTTTGCTTCACCTTAACTAGTGCCGAGCTTCCTCCTAATAAGGCAGAAGAGGAGGACAAATGATCAACACTAATAGAACTGGAGGTTCAAGGGTGTACCAAGTAATAATATGCTGTCAAACTGGAATACCTTTTGAGACTTTGAGTGTAGAAAGCTTCCTAGTTTCCTGCATTATGAGACTCTCTGTCATTGGTGCAATCTCACTTGTTCCTGTAGGCAGATAGAAATAATAGGTAAGTTTTTTTAGCACAAATGCAAAACCATGGCATGTCAGGAAGGCATTCAAACAACATGGCTGCTGGCCATAATTGTATACTGCAGAAACTACAATAAACCAATGTGTAGTTGTGAAGGAAAACAGAAAACTAAAACACTCTTTTCAGATAGCATGCAAGAGCATGGGAACAAATACTAATAGAATTGGAAACACAAGGGTACGTTAGAAGAAAAATGCTTTACAGACCTGAAATATCAGCTCGTTCATCGATATATGCAATGCTCTCCTGGCTACAAGGCCTACAACAAATAGGAGATGAAATGTAAGGATTGGCAGATAAATATGGGAGAAATAAAGTGGTTCTAATGGAGCGAGTGAGGAACCAACGTTTGAACAGGCTCGATGTATACTTGATTTTCATAAGAGCCATGCTCCAAATGGTTGTCCTTTTGCTGGTAGGGTGCTCCATTTGACAAGGAATTTATTGCATCTGATGTGAAATTTTCAATTAGCAAACAGCAGAGGCACTATTTAAGCATATATAATGAAAAAAATACAAACCTAAATTATTTGAAGTGTACTGCATACCATAATTTAAGCTCTGTGGTTCATCAGTGCAGAGCAATGAAACCTCTGCTACCTAAGAGCATGGATCAATGGAACAAACAAAACTGTGATATGTAAAGAGTAGCAGAAAGGTGGGATTTGAAACATAGGTAGTTGCTAGCAAATAACCTCAGATGCGACGAAAGGAGAACCAGTTTCATGAGTTCCAACTTCCGACTGACTAGACTCTGAAGGGTACTCCAATGTGCGTCGGCGCTTTGATTCCCGAGATTCCTCCAGGTCTAGGGTCTCCTTGCAGGTGATATCTAATCAAAGTAACGGACACTTACGCAAAGCACTAAAGAGCTATAGCAATGATAATTGTCGGAAGGAAAAGCTTCATACCACCAATATCAGCGAAGAAATCACGGCAGTCCCTCAGCGGAGTTTGATTCCCAAGCAATCCCAGTAGCTCATCGTCATCTTGATTGAGGCAATCCCACACAAACTTAGTAACATCAGCTGTAAAAGAGAATTGAGACATAATGAGAGAGCAAGTCCAAAGAGATGCTCTAGAGTTTGTGATGCAGGTTATGGATGTGGGTGAAGTACCATTATTCGCATCGTTAGGTTCATAATGATCTCCTGCTTGCCAATCCCAGAGACTGCTGAAAGCATAACAAGATGTATAAGTAAAATTTCCGCAAAAGGTCCTGCACTGCACGTTGAAAGAGCAGGAGGCATTCAGTTGATGAGTGGACAGCTGAGCCAGGCCAGGGTACAAACTGAATCGTGCAAACTTAAGACAGATCATGAAGGTGCTACTACTATCATAGGTTGTGTACACAGAAATTCTCCAGATTTTAGTCTGACATGTAAGTCCGATTAGCTACTGTGACAAAGAATCAAAGTCCTGCGACTATTTCCAAACAACACAAGAACTAAGCCACCACCGATCGAGCACTAGAACGAACAGCATACACGCGCCCCATTTCCAGCCCCCACGAGTCCGTTTCCTCCCCATCCAAGCCGTGGTGGCGGTCTCATCCCAAGTTCCCAACTCGCGATTGGATACACAAGCAAATCGGCAGGTCGGAGCACGCGCTACAGATGGAGGAAAATCCCCATGAGGGGATCGGATCGAATTCAACGTGGGACGAGCAGCCACAGCCAGAAACCACCACCCCCAACGCGTCACCCGCATCCGCCCAAAATCGGCAAACCAGATCGCCGCCTCCGCAGGATTTCCCCACCCTTAGATCGCCGGCACGAGCGCCGCAGCCGCCGGAACCCCCCGGCGGCGGAGTGGATCTCGGCCCCTCGTTTCGTCCGAGGGCGGCGCATCGCATCGGTCCGTCCCCAGCCAAAACCCCTCCCAACCCTCTAATCCCCCCCTAAACAAGCGCGAGACGAGAGCGGCGCCCCCCCCCCCCCCCCAAAAGACGCAGAACATCGAACGCACACGACCCGGGCCCCCCTCACTCACATTTGGCCATGGCCGTCGGCGCTTCCTCCGGCGGCGGCGGCGGCGCCATGGTAGGAGGACGGGCCGTCCATCGGGGCCGGGCCGGGCCGCCGCAACTAGCCGTTGCAACGATGTCCCCCTCCTCCTCCTCCCCCCACCGGGACTCGGCAATCGGATTTGAGTGTCTACTAGTGTGCGTGATGCGGGGGCGAGAGCACCAGCATCGCCCGCTGTTTCTGCCGTACTGATGGCTGCTGCTGCCGCCGCATTTGTAGCCAAGCGGAGGCGTGGAGGGTGGGTCGAAAAAGGGAAACGAATGGGGAGGTGGGCTGGGTGAGAAGGCCGTTGGGCGCAACCCCTCCCTCGGCCTTCGCGCCGCGTGCCCAGCTCAAATCCCTCGCTCGCTCTGCCTGCTGTCGTGCGCGGTCTCTCTCCCTGTGTCCACCTGTGGGTGTGGGCGCCAGCCAGGGGCCAGGGCAACGAATTGAAGGCCTTCCAAAGCCCAGAGTGTGATGACAAAGGGTCCAGCCATCTAGCGCGGCCATTCCACTTCAGCCTCCTCTCCACTCCGCATTATTATTTTTACTTGCATTTGATCGTGTCTTTCTTATTTCTGTTTACATGAATCAGAATACTTCTTCTTGTTTTCTTTTTTCTGAAAAAAAACATATGGAAGTATTTTGTGGAGGGTGTAGAGAAAGCTTGTGTGAACATGTACCGAGCCATCAACGGATCAGATGAGCTTAGATATCGAGGATTGGGGAAAGGAAGGTCCCGCAATGGCGGCGGCTACAGGGTTAGGCGGCGGAGCCACTAGCTACAGCCTACAAGCAGCGTTAGACGATTGATTAAGAAGGGCGGAGGCGATGGTGATGGCGCCGCCCGAGTCAGGGAGGAGCATGTAGTCTGCCAAGATGTCGCCAAGGATATGGTCGGAAGTGGGGTCAAGCGGGACTTGCGAATATGAGCGCGGGAAGATAGACCGTTTGAAGGTTGAAGACGCAATCTGGGCAGTCAGCTACAAATTCGACGGTTGAGGGGCATGGGCTAAAAATTCCTCTTTTCACACCTCTAATAAATAGTAACTTCCACTCTTAGCCCTCAGCACTATTGATGACGTCGGTGTTGATTTTACAGCAAATCGGAGGGGTTGATGACCTAGAGAGTGGTCAACATGCTAGGTGCTGTAGTCGGTCGTCTCGATGACAAAAAATTGATGATTGATAAAATAAAATGTGGGCGGGGGGAGGACAATGAGATCCAAAATATAGGGGTGAGCATGGGCTGGGCTCAGTTTGGCAAAGGCGGTGCTAGGCCCAAACAAAAGCCATCACAAGAAGTAATTAATAATTTTTTCTCTAGGATCTGTCTAATTTCATGAAAAAAACTATTGGATCATTTCTCCTAATTTAATGACCCTATCCATTATCCACTGGGGAAGTACATAATTTGTTCTCCGGACACTACATTGTGACCTAATCATGTCTAAGGTTTATGGTTTGACCAGATTTGTTAGCATTTTTAGGCTCAAGGTGACCTACATGATGGATTAAGTGAGGCTTGGTCGTGACAGGGTTGGATGGTGTATCCCTAGGTTTTTGCTTGCTACTAGTTGTGACAGGTGGAATTGTACGACCCAATGCTTGGTAGGGGTGGTCAAGAAATGAGCCATAGGCTAACTAACACAAACTGCCATCTTGAGATGGTGTTTGCTAGCCTAGATGAGAGGGTGGTGGAGTTATCCATGTCCTATGCTAGTGCCACTTATCACCCCCACCCTTCTTCACCCTTGTAGTTGCTTGCTATGTATTGTATAACTCAGAAAAAAGGTAGGAACGTCATAGAAAAGGGTCGAACACATTATTCTACAATCAACCTTCGGCGCATCACACCCATCCTAGGGCTTTCAAGTAAGCGCTATGTTTCCCTAAGATTGTATCGTCTAGACTTTTAGGACGTTGTGGTTCTTACTAGTTATCATGATGTTCTTTGTTCTTAATTGTTCCGTACAAAGATCATCAGTTATGGGCATTGCTAAGTTTCTTTTCTTTGAATCCATGCTTAATTCTTCCATGTTGCTTAGTATATGTAGTATAAGAGATTTGCCTCCTGGGCATGTTGTTTTGTGGCTTAGATTCAGCTAGCCTCAGTCTGTCTAGATGATCTATGTTAGGGTTTGGCAATGTCTTCTACCAAATCTTATTTTAACTATTGCAAAGTGAGGCCTAGATCCAAATCATATGTGTTGTACAAAATCCTGCCTAGATAAGATTAATGGTAGCAAAAATGAAAGGGATCTAGAAGACGCATCTAGGCATACTCGCGGAGGTAAAGACGATGAATTTTGTCAGGTCGTTGGGCTATGTATCTTTATTTGTGTTGTGTGCTAATTGGATTCAAGTTAGGTTAAGACGTAGAGTTAGTTTGTACAGGTCTCTAGACTATAGTATGTACATGTTCCAAAGATCTAAACACGTTATGTTGCAATCAACACATATGTTAAGCAACTTTTTGTGCATCACCACCCTATTTTAGGCTTTTTCAAGTAAGTGCCATTTTGCCTTGTGATTCTATTTCGATAGGGTTGAGGCTATATGGTTCTAAGTTAGCCTTTGGCAATTCCTATCAGTTATGCTTGCTTGATGTTAGGGTTTTGCTAGTTATCCACTTGATTTCTGATCTAGATGCATGTCTCATGGTATGCTTACATGCTTACTATGACATGTATCTGATCTTGATCATGTTTCTTGAGTATGACTCTATTGTCGCAGAGAGCCAATGGGCTGATATCGACAACAAAACACACGCAAAGCCAGGAGCTTGTCCTCCTAAGCCGGTTCCAAATCACCTTTCATGCGTGTCCAGCATGGTTAGGTGCCATGTACATATTTATTGCCTAGAGGCTTGCTACTAAAGGAAACTAACTAACCTAAACCGACTAGACATGACTCTAATTCAAATTGGGCCTTTCTAACAGTCTAGACCATGAAGATCTAATCCTTTCACTGATAGGACTCCTATTGGACTAGTCATCCTTCGTGCCCACTTCCTTGGTCCTGTATAGGATTTGGCACCAACATATGCCCCATAGTTTTGAAACAATTTTTTTCAGAAACTACATGAAATGCAACCACCTTTCCATCGATTGGATGCCTCCTCCATTGCCTGAAGGACCGAAAAGGCGACCTAGAGAGGGGGTGAATAGGTCCACGCCTAAAACTTGCAACCCCAAAACCCTCTCTTCTCAAACGTGCAAGATTGCGTAGCAAGAGCAGGCTACTAACCCTAGGACACATAGAGAAAAGTCACGCGAAAGTACATGTTTGAAAACGACACAAAATGAGCCAAACAACCGAACGCAGAACGCATCGGAAGGTCCGACGGTCAGGCACCAGACTGTCCGGTGTGACCACCGAACGAACTGGCCCGAGGGAAAACCCTTTGCTCGAGCACCACTGGACGTTCCGGTGCTCGCAAATGAGCCAGGTGAGGCTGGACCTCGTTAACTCCGCGTCGTGCCATACCACACACTGGACGGTCCAGTGGTATGAAAATACAGCCCGAGGGCAGGAAAATAGCCCTGCGAATCCTCAAGATCCGATCCAAAACTTACCCAAATGGACTCCAAACTTCACCAAACTTTACAAGGACCTTGTCTAGGCCATGGAGAAGCTATTCCCAATAGATCATGGAAAAAGCCTAAGATTTCCTCCATGGATTCAACTTGTCCCCAAAGTGAAGTCCACAAGGCAAGAACGAAAAATGTGGGGCTACTCGTGGATCAAAAGATTGGGCAAGGGAAACCACAATCCACCACATCCTAGCAGTCCAAAGCACTGGCAAGAGAAAGATGTTGAGCTTGGTCAAACACAAACACACCAAAAGATCAAGGAATCAAGATCAAAAGCCAATCAATAGAGAGGGAAACAAGCACACAAAAGGAGCTACACGAAATCCATCTATATTAGCCTCAAAGAGGTCTTAAGATTCAGATTACAAGATGGAGAATTCGTTCCCAAGCAGCCTCCCACTTCCTACCCTCTTACAATGGGGATTAGATCACTCCAATCTCACTTTTCCTTAAGCACTTTGCTTGGTGATGAAAATTTGCTCTTAACTAGCCTAAGCAAACCCTCAAACCAGCCAAGAGGAGTGGCTAATGGCAGCCACCTCCTTATTTATACTACAACTCTATTGCCCTAAGGCAGTTTTGCACTTGACCCTCTATATTACAGAAGCAGACACTAACAAGGCCGGTAGAGGATAGAAAGGACCGCAATAACTTGGATGAACGACCACGATGGAGTCCTTGCAACTTCGGTTTCTCTGCCTTGTCCTGATGTCCTCCACGTGTCCAGTAGCTCATCCCTTGGGGGTAACTCCGGTTTTGGTGATACTGGTAACCAGCCCCTGGTTTTGACGGTGGAACAAGGAAATGCTCTTGGGCCTCGATTTTGACACTCGAACCGGGAAACGATTGTGGGCTTCATTCGTAGAGTGATTTTACGGTTCACGACACCGTCCCGCACCCAAGGTCACACTTATGGGCCGAGCCTAACTTGGACCGCAACCCAAGCCACCTGCCAGTCCACTCGTTAGGAATTTTGTCACGCCAAGTCCACTCTGGTGCTGCCTCTCAGTCCACTCAAGAGGGCTTGTCCTCTAGGTCACACTTAGGAGGTGTTTGCTCATCCTTTAGCAAGTCTTCGATGTTGGTAAGTGCTTATCACAACTATGACAAAAGACCAGAGTCGGTACACTTGAGCCCCTCATTACCGAGTCCATGCATTAACTTAACCATCAAATCGACCTGCAACCGCCTCGATCTAGTCATCAAGCCTACCTTGTCATCATGACTTTTAGGAATCGACATGACAGAAGCCAAAGGGATGTTGTTTCTGTACTTAAGCAACTGAGCAAGGGCGCACGGTACTCCCAACCATTCATGTAATGCTCCAAAAATCCACCTAATGAAAATCGCTAAGGAAAAATCACACGAGTTTCAAATCTTATTTTAAAATTTTAGTTCCAACAACTCCTTCCAAAATCCCCCTCCAAAATTCAGAATCAGAAAACCATAATGACAAACGAAATTCTTTTTGCATCTCTCACACCTCAACCAGTATAGCCCACCCTCTGTCTCCCATCCCCACCTGGGCTGCCACCCCTTCCTCTTCTTTCCCCAACCTACACCACCGACTCAGCTTCCTCTTCTCTCTCTTCCTCTTGAGCAGTTGGCCCACCACCATTGTCCTCCCACTGATAGGTTGGCCTACCTATTGGTGGCTCCACCCCTCTTTCATCATGCGCCCCTCTCCCTCACTGCCGTCGTGGCCTCACCAGTCAGGTTGCCTCCCTCAATCGGCATGTGGATCATGTGCCCATGGAGCACAACGGCTCCATACCCCCTCATCGTCAGCCAGCTTTTACTGTGCCATTAGCCTAGAACCTAGAGGATAGGTGGCATCTAGGTCAATGTATGTGCCACTAGCCTAGCGCCTCCTGTACTCCCCTTTGGTCCCTTTCTATCTTCATCCTCTGCTTCTCTTCTTCCTCCTCCTCCTCCTCTTTGTTGTTTTGTCCCTTAGGAACCCAGGTCCATACCTAGACCTATGCCTCCTCCAATAGGCTAGCCTCTGGGACTCTATGAACCATAAACCAATTGGTGGACCTAAGTCCCTGTACATATCATCCCGAAGCTTTTGTAAGTCTTGGCGTTTTGGAACAAGCACGCCATACTCTAATCTGATCTTGTTCTTTCGATTCTCAATCATCCTTGGCCTTTTAGCTTCTAGCGTGTGCTTCATCCTTATTGAAGCACTTATCCTGATCAGAGAAGTACTCCCAGGCACATCCCCTTCTTTCCTGCACAAACATTGGAACATAAGCACACACATCATGTTAGAATAAATATCGGAGGTCAAGACACTTACCCAAAAACTCACCATAGGAGTTCCCACAATACCATCCATACCCCAGCTCCGAAGGAACTACACCTTTGCAGGACAATATACCCCATCTACAATGGAGTAGAGGGTAAGACATACAAGGCCACTTCTTCCTTCTAGAGCGATTTCAGCTGTTGTTAGCCAATGAGACTTAGGCCTGTAAATGTACTTCTGGAAGTCACATATTTGTCCACACTCCTAAAAAATATTTCACACCCCATTTGGATGTAGATATTGGAGTCCGAAGTCTAGAATCTGGAATTGGAATCTGTTTACTGAATTCTGTTATTTGGTTGCCTTTGGAATTCAGAGTTGGAATCCGAACCTAATTCCTTGGCACTGGACAATAACTAAAAGTTGTCTCTCCCAATTCATAGCCTTGCACCTTGGTATCGGGTGGAATTGAATTCTAGCTAGCAATTCCTTTATATCGAAACAATAGATTTGGAATTGCAAACCAATTCCAATATCGTTGGTATTGAACCCAATTCAATTCCACAGTCTTGAATATCTACATCCAAATGGACCCTCAGTCATGCCTAAAACAACCATATCAAAAAATGGGAACAAATTAACCAAAGTCACACTCACAGACTCCCTTAAAGGACGACGGAAGAAGGGAGTAAATTCAACCCTCGGGTTGGGTCATATGAGCCTTGAAGGTTGACCACAATGGAAAGCGAAGGATTCATGATATGCATTGTGCTTGCCTTCTTCTTCTCATCATCTGTCATTGTCGGTGGGTTGGGGGGAGGAGGGACCCAACGCCTAAACTTCTCAAAAGGTTTTGTTTCCTCACTCCGCCACAGAAAGAGCCTTATCCTAGGGTTGAACTTTTCAGGACCATTGATCCACTTGAAAAAATCGCAAGGGTGTATATGGTAGTATGGGTTGTATTCTCACTGCTTGTGCATCTATAAAAGGCTCGTCGGCAGTGTCTTCATCCCAAGATTGCTTGACCTTAACGGGAAATCCACAACCACAATATGGGATAGGCAATGGGGAAGCAAGCACCATAGCATCCTTGAGGAAAGGATACTCACCTGGAGATACCAAGTGAGCCCTATAAACACTAGGACTAGGAGAAGGGACATCTACATTATGAATTGACACTCAAATTAAACATGGTATACCAATTCAAAAGAAATTTGAGGACAGGAAAGGCGACAAGGTCAACACCTAAAAATATGAGCTCAAAAATCCTCTCTTCTCAACCGAGCAAGATCACGTAGCAAACTAGTGGTACTGGGTGGTTTCGCTCCATTTTGTTGCCGCGTGAAAACCGGTGCAATTAATGCACGGGTTCGTGCCACCTAAACGACTTTGGGTTTCTTTGTAACGAACATGTCTAATCCACTAATTTAGGTCCTAGGAACATGATTTTGGTGGTTTCACACCATTTCGTTGTCGTGCGAAAACCGGTGCAAAAACGGGTGCCTGGGTGCAATTAATGCACGGGTTCGTGCGACCGGAACGGTTTTTAATTTTTTTGCAATGAACATATCCAATCTACTACTTTAGGTCCTAGGAACATGGTTTGGGTGGTTTCGCATCATTTCGTTGCCACGCTTAAACCGGTGCGAAAATGGGTGCCCGGGTGCGATTAATGCACGGGTTCGTGCGACTAGAACGATTTCGGGTTTTTTCGCAACAAATATGTCCAATCCACTACTTTAGGTCCTAGGAACATGATTTGTGTGGTTTTGTGCCATTTCGTTGCCGCGTGAAAACCGGTGCGAAAACGGGTGCTATGGTGCAATTAATGCTGGGTTCGTGCGACTGGAACGATTTCGGGTTTTTTCACAAGGAACATATCCAATCTACTACTTTAGGTCATACGAACATGATTTGGATGGTTTCATGCCATTTCGTTGCTGCACGGAAACCGGTGTGAAAACGGGTGCCCGGGTGCAATTATTGCTGGGTTCGTGCGACCGCAACGATTTCAGGTTTTTTTGTGATGAACGTGGCTGTGGGAGTCATATGCCCCCAGATGCCCTATGACGACCGATTACGTCATTCAGATAAGTGGGCCGAGTGGTCTAGACTATGGCCTAAGGAAGCAGCCGGCATGATCCACAAGAAAACCACTCGGATCCGCATAGGATCGAATCTGTTAGGATCTGGTCCGGCAATCACGGCTTGTAATCCCGAAAACCATTTGGCAAGTAATCTTCTAGGGATATGCTCTGCAACCCTAGCTCCTCGGGCTATATAAGGGGAGCTAGGGATCACAGGAGAACTCTCTCAAACCCTCGCATATACAACAATAGAATCGACAAACCCCCATACAGGACGTAGGGTATTACGTGACCTAGCGGCTCGAACCTATCTAATCGTCGTGTCCCTGCGTGCTGTACACCATTTACGATCTCCTCGCCACCCCTACCGATCTAAAAACCATTGCAGGGTCTACCCTGTGGTGGGCTGCTGGGACCAAACTCCCACAGCTGGCACGCTAGGTAGGGGCTCTTGAGCAGGATCCGCAGATCGTGATAGGAATCAGTTTCCATGCCTCGATCAAGTCACAGCCTAGGGGAGATCTTCTCCTTCAGTGCCTTCACTTCTATTGTCGACAAGTATGGCAACACCCACCTCGGCGGCGGCCTGCCGGCACCCATGGCGTCACTCACTCCGGCCCCGCTAACTCCCTCTCCGCCACGGGCAGGGCAGATCCGATCTACTGCACGGGGCAGCGCGGCCCCACCTCTCTTGGCTCTACACCAACAAGCGCCAAGGCAGATCCCATCTACGACAAGGGGTCCGGCATCCCAGGCCATTGCCTGGACCCATCCCTGACGTCGTCCGGAATAAGGCGAGCTGCCTGCCCTAGACTCCTGAGTCCGTTAGAGGCAGCCCCACTCAGTGCACTCTTGCCCCTGCCACGGGGACGTGAGGTCGTCCAGCGTTGGGTCTAGCCCCAGCTACGGCTCGGGCCACACCGGCTCTAAACAGCTCCGCTCGGCATCACACTCTTCCGGGTGGACGACGGTCACCCGGTGGGGCCGTTCGACGTGAAACAACTTCACGCGGGAGCACTCGCCGCCGAGACACGGAGTCCGGCGACCCCTAGGACCTGCCAACCCTAGGGTACCACCCACCGCTCGGGTACCTATACGGCCTCCGTAACGCGACTGTCGCGTATTCCGACTCCATACGGGAGGCCCCGACTTCAGCAGGGTCCCCCGCGCTCAGCGACAACGACATCTACCACTATGATGGCGTCCTGATGCCCTTGATGGGCCTCCAGCTGATGCTCGTCATCGACTCCTCCCCGACTGGTCGTACCACCCAGTGGCGCGGCGCTCCACTGCGAGGGCCGCGGGAACTCTGTCACTATCCCGCCGAGCCTAAGGACTGACCGGCCCACGACCCCTCGTGGGAAGTTTTCATGGCCGACCTCCACGAGCAAGAGCAGCCGATCCCTCCCGACTCGCCATCATTCCAGGGGGAAACGCCGGCGGCTGCCGAGTCCCGCCACCTGCACAATGTTGACAAGCAGCACGAAAGGGACCACTGACCCCGCCGGGCAGAGCTGCATGCCCTGATCGTCGCCGACGAACTCACCTGAACTGGCGAGATGGCTGGGGCGTGCGGCGAGCACCTCCGCCACAACCAAGACTGAGACTGGTGCCGTAAGCAAAAGGCCGTTGCCGACACCGAGGGCCCCGCTCTCGTCCAAGGAGTAGAAGGAGGAAGAAGCCTGGCCCTGGCCACGGGCGCGGTCAGATTCCTCGGGGACAATTTCGATGAGGCGGCGTCCTCCTCCGTCGCCTTTTCCAGCAAAGAATTATGCATTGCCGTGATGGGCACGCTTGTGGCGGACCTCCCTCCCTCGGCCATGAGGGACAGGCTGACGCAACTAGCCCTCAAAGGGCTGAAGCTCGCAGAGGAAGACATGTGTTGACGCAAGATTTCGACTAAAATTATGCTCTATTTTTATATGATTTTATATCTTTTCAGGAGTTAATCTTATGATTTAATCTTATTTTGCTAACAAATAACCCCGTTTTCGAGAATGCTCTTTGTTTTTGTGCAATATTGATTTTTGCTAGAAAATAGGGAATAATTGGGATAATTTTGAGGATTTCTCGAAGAAAGGATTTATGCTAATATGAGTAGGCTTTGGAATAAGAGCTAATTCAAGCCCAATTCAAGGTTGAAACCCAACAATGAGGAGTTTATAGAAGATAAAGATTGCTTGAAGGAATAAATCCTGAAATATTCTCGGAATTCATGACAGTAGCACCTTGTGGGCCTGATTCGGAGACCTTAACAATGTCAAATGAAGAAAGTTTGAATACCAAAGTTGTAGAGCTCGAAGAGCTCTACAATCGAATCTGAGTTTGCCTTATTTGGACTTCAGAAGAGAAAGCTATGGTCGAAATACTACAGGCTGCAGGATATGGAGAGTTTGATTTCGGGAAGGACCAGGAAGAAGACTTCGTCGCCAATCAAGGGAGTATATGGACGACCGGGACTCTTCTAGAAGCTTGCATATACTTGGAAATAGGTGTTTTAGGTATTTTACGACTCTTAGAACCGACCTATTAGATTCGATGTATAGGGTTCCCTTCGGGGTATAAATAGAGAGCCTCCCAATGGGAGAGGCATCATTGTACACCGTCAATTCATTGTAAGTCGAGAGTCGAGGGCAGAGTTCGAGGGAAAAAGACGTTCAACTCGGTGAGAAGGACATCTCGGCGAAAGGAGGAAGCAAGAGGAGGCAGGAGGCCTGGTGGTCGGCCGACCAGGGGTCCTCCCGAGGATGCTCGAGTTCATCTTTCGTCGAGTTCTTCGTCGAGTTCATGCCGACGACTATGCTTCAAAGTTTATGATGTATCTCGAGTAATTTCTCGTACTTCTTATATTACTTTGATAAAAGCTTGATGTTTGATCAATAAAGTTTGTCTTTTAGACTTAGCTTCTTGTTTATGCCTGTTCTATGATCCATAGCTTTGCAATGCTTAATGCCAACATGTTACCTGGCCAGGGTTTAAGTAGTTTCATGTTCTTTTAGTAGATCTTTTTACTTTAATTAGTTGATTGAATCTACTCATGCTTAGGGATGGTTGGGGTTTACTAGTTCGTCGATTACCTGGTTACTAGTGACAGTAGAGCTGGGGAAAGGTTTGAGTAAGTCTTTGACATTCGTGATCATGCATTTTCTTTGCTTGTTGATTAGATCTTATATCAAGGTGGTTCTTAGTATATAGGTTGTTTGTCTCATATCTCTTGTGGATCCTTTTGCCATGCTTTAATCATACCGTATCTCGTTTCATAGCCTTATACTTGTTCTATCATTTTATGCTATAGATTAGATCCTATTTAGAGAATAATTAGAGTAGTTTTAATCCTCTTTCAAGCTTGTTTAGATCTATTGGAATTAGCTAGTAATTAAGTTAATATTAGATTAATAATAGTTTAAACATAATTATCCTTGGATTGACAAAATCCAAGATACTCATCCTGGGAAAAAGCTACCACAATACTGTGCGCTTGCATTATAAGGTTTGTCATGCTTAAGTGACGTCAACAAGCTTTTCTAGCGCCATTGCCGGGGAATAATTATTGTTTAAGTGATTATAAATCTTTTATTAACCTTTTTACTACTAGTTTTAATAGTTAGTTAGTTTGCTAATTGTGTGTTAGTCTGTTTCTAATTGTTTGCTTATAGTCTTTCTAATAGTGTGTTAGTTTCTATCTAGTGTTTAGTTTTGCTTGTTAATTTCTAGTTCTAGTTGTTTAGAGATATCTAAATTACGTTCTTGTTTCTCTAATTTAGTTTTTGTGTTCTTCGTTCGTTCTTGCATTCGTTCTTAATTCAAACTAACCCAGCAACTTTGTTGTCATAGATCTTTTGTTTCCTGTTTTGTTTTTGTTTTTGTGTCAGATATGACGACACTGCTTGAAGATCTGGAGCTTTTGACACTTAGAGAGCACTTGACTCCAAAAGCTGCAGATCTGAAGTTTCAAGAATCAAATAAGAAGCCGGAGTCAGGATCCTACGAGCTGAACCAGGAATCATCCGGATCGTTGCTGCAGACCCGTTCAGTGGAGAAGACGGTGAAAATCCATACAAACACTTGGAGAAGTTCAAGCAAGTGTGCCACACTTTCCACCAAGACGGAGTCCCAGTGGAATGGGTTAAGTGGAACCTCTTTCCATTTACCCTTGTTGATAAAGCCAACAGATGGTACCAAATTGCCTCAATCGAAGCCAAAGGAGATTGGGACGTTCTTGAGCGGAAGTTCCTCACAAGATTCTTCTCTCCACTTCGAGTGCACAAGTTAAGGAAGGAAATTTGGGCATTCAAGCAGAGGGAGAATGAAGACATCAGTGAAGTCTGGGATAGACTCCAAGAAATGATGATGCAAGGGCCGCAACTCGGATTCACGCCAGAAATGTACATGCAGATTTTCTACTACGGTTTGACATCAGAAGCTTTTGAGCATGTGAACACATGCGTAGGAGGATCACTTGTAACACCCTAAATTTAATTTCCAGCATTTTATAATAAATTCAATATGCTTTATTTATTTTCTAGGATTTATTGTGCCTAGTATGCATTTTTCATTATCTTTTGAACTAAATATTGCAATATATCCTAAGGTCAACATGTTTGTGCATTCATGCTGGAGCATATTTTTTATTTGATGAATGGCATAAGGTTGGAATTCAAATTTATTTGAATTTGTAGTTTGTTTTTTGAGTTTAAAAGAAAAGGAGAGAAATAGAAAAGAGAGGGAAAATGCAGGAAAAAGAAAAAGGAGAAACCGGCCCACCTCACCCGCTCGGCCCACCCGCGCCCTCACCCGAGCCGGCCCAGGCGAGGCGGCCCAGCCGGCCTCCCGCGCGCGCCGTCTCTCTCCCTCGCGCCACTGACAGGCGGACCCGCGCCCGTCGAGCCGCTGACAGGCGGGACCCACCTGTCATCCCCGACCTCTCGCCTTTCCTTTTTCGGCGATGGCGACTTTCCTTTTTCGGCCGATTTCTTTCCTTCTCTACGCCGGCCGACTCCGAGGAGGAGAGCTCCCTCCGCCGCCTTCCCCGTGTTCCTCGCTCTCCTGCGCACCGAATCCCCAAAGGAATCGAAGGATTCCCTTCCTTCCCGAGAGCGCGCGCCGAAGGAAGCTCCGGCCGCCGCCTTCCTTACTGCGCCGCCCCCTTCCGAGCCGCTCCGGTCCTATAAATAGCACGCCGGGCTTCACCCTTTCCCCCTCAACCTCGCCAGCAGCCGCAATCGAGCCCTAGCCGTCGCGAGCTGCTCAATTCCGCCGCCACCGTCCGAGGTGAGTAACGCCGGCGAGGTGCAATTCGCCCTCTGGGGTCGCGCTTCCGCCGCCCTAACCCCTCCGCCGTGCTCTGCAGGACCTCGCGACCCCGTTCCGCTAGCTCTCGACGCCCGTGGACGCTCCGACCGAGCTCTCCGCGAAGCCCCGAGCCGCTCCGCCGCCTCCGCTCGTCGCCGACCATCCTCCGGCAGCTCCCGGTCGTCGACAACCCCACGGTGAGCTTCGCCGTGGTCCCGTCTTGCTTTCTAGCTAGGTCCGGTCCCGAATCGCGCCCCGGAACACCGGGCATCGCGAGCTCCGGCGATGCGCCGCCGTCCCCGATGGTCGCCGCCGGCGAAACCTCGCCTTTCAACCTCAGCCGTCCGATCCAGAACGGATGCACGAGATTATAACGTGATCCGATCTCATCTCAGCCGTTAGATCTAGATCCGACCGTCCGGACCAGATGGTGACCGGTCAACCGCGGTCGTCGCCGCCTTTTTGTTAAAGAGACCCTCGGTTTTTCCTAAATCAACCCGCGGTCCACGCCAGTTCAAAACTAATTACAGATCGGCCCAGTTTTTAATGTTTTAGCCCCTGCGCTATTGAAAAATAGAACCCGCAGTCCAGAGGCTGTGTTTTTGTGCTTTAGACCTCGGATCTTTCCTGAAATTACAGAATTGGTCCCTAGTTTTTCCAAAACAGCCCAGATTTTGAGTTTTCTTCATAAATAGGTCCCTAGAACCTTGTTTTGGCCATAACTTTTCCGTTTTAACTCCGTTTTGGGCGATTCTTGCGCTCACGTGACCGTGGTAATATGTAGAACAGTTCTAAACTAGTTTTGTGTTCTGTTTTGATGTATTGGTGTACTGTTTCTTATCTGTTGTCCATTGTTTGCATGTATGCTCGTATATGGATGCTTGTGTGACGTTTGGACGTAAGTAGACGTTGATCTGTCTGAGGTGAACGAGGAGCCACCTTTTGACATTTGTGAGCAGCAGCAAGAGCACCTTGAGGAAGGCAAGTATAACATGAGCAACACCTATCACCTTTAATTCATTGCATATGCATGTGTTGATCTTGTATGCCTATAAGGACGATACATTAGCCACTTTGATCTCAATGTGAACCTTTTGGGTTGCATGTGGTTAAGTTTTTGCTAGGTGCTGCGCCAACATACACCTATGCTATGTTTTTAATTAATGTTGATTAATGGATCTATGCAATTAATTGTTTGAGCGTGACCCTCTGTGCCGTGTGCTTGAGTGGTGCATGTCTCATTTAAAATTTGTTTTTTTTAGCAACTTGGTTTAGGGGGCATGAGCATTGTGCTTAGTGGTTTTGCTCATAGCCACTTTCCATAAGGACCGGTTCGCAAAGCGACAACCTGGGACAACAGCACTACCATAAGACTGGTATGGGACGGTCTTAGCTGATTAATTAGATTGTTTTAGTCTGGGAGTAACTTACCTGCGGGGCAAGAGGGGAGGTGTGCTTCTGTGGCCCTCGCGCTGCTTGGGTTGAGTGTGATGTGTTCTTCTCCCCTTGAGGCTTGCTCCACCGTTGCATAACCTGAAACCTTAGCGGTTACACCTTACTAACATAATCTTTGTAAAGGCTTCGTAGTGTGGCTCGCTAGTCATCTCATCTAAGGTATGTGATGAACCACTAGCGTAGCTCACGACTTGTGGGTAAAGATGTGCAACCTCTCGATAGTGTAAAACTGATGCATCAGCCGTGCTCACGGTTATGAGCGGCCCAGATCCTTTATGTGATTAGTTGGGTTATGGATGGTTTTTGGTAAAATCCTGGTTAATCATGATGCTTAATTTCTTCTATGCAATATCTTTGAGATAAAAGTTTCTCTACTCACTTTAGTAAATAGCTTTAATAAAATTTGACCAATTAAAAGCAATGCAGTGGAGTCAGCTAACCTTAGAGCCTCATGGTTCTGTTATACTTGTTGAGTACGAGTTGTGTGCTCACGCTTGTTCTTTTCCGTTTACTCCTTGTTGGGGGGACAAATCCAACCGCTGCTCAGTCAATGGAGATACGGAGGATTATCAAGAAGTCTAGGCTCTTCGCTCTTCCAGTGGACGTCCCTGTGGCGGCTCTAGTTGCTTTCCGTTTACGCTTCCGCTTTTACGTACTTTATGTTAAAGACAAGTGTCTGTTATAATACTTATGATGTAATCGTTAAACGTTATATTATGACATGTTCTGTGATGACAATTTGTCCTATACATGTGAGACTCGTTCCTGGCGCATGTATAGTATGCACGGTTTTGGATCATTGAAAACCGGGTGTGACATCACTGATGAGCAAAACATGGAGTCAAGACAACAAGGTCTTGTCAAATATCTGTATGGCTTGCAAGGAGAACAAGGAGAGAGAAGACAGTGAAGTGAAGAAGCCAGAAGAGGAGCACCTGGCGCCTACACTTGCTACATTTGAAGACCAGCCACCTGTCAAAAAGACTCCAGTACCTTATGCATTTGATGAGGAAGAGTTTGGAAATTTTGCACCTTAAGAGGAGATCAAGAGTATAGATTATAGAAGTCTTGCTAGTGCAAAGCCTTTGACAGAGTTCGAGAGAATGAGCTGGATGCCAGTGGAGTTTGCAGATACACTCAAGTGTGCAAGACCACTCCCACCAAAAGACTTAGTGGAGGAAGAAGAGCTATTTCCACCGGAGATACCACTAAGGAGGAATTCTAATAGTCAAGATACAGGGGAGTTACTGTAGAAATTATTCCGAGAAGAAGAGCTGGATAGTGACTTTATCTCTGAAGTGAAACGAGTGATCGGAGCCAAGCCGGAGTCATCACTTATTGAGGAGGTTATCGTCCAGCTACCAACTGAGGAATCTTCAACTGGAATTTCATGCTCCATCAACAAAGAAGACTTCAACAATGTACACTGCTCTATGGAAGCCCAGGTAAGTACAATGAGCTACGAAGTTTATTCTAAGCTATATAATAAACCATTTTTAGTTTCTACTAATCTTGAGATTAAACTTTCTAGTAATGAAATAATTAAACCTATAGGCTTAATTAAAAATGTTGAAGTTAACTTTGCTGATAAAATTATACCAACTGATTTTTATGTGATTAATATCTATAATGATAATGTTAATTTAATCTTTGGTAGACCTTTTCTTAAGTTGGTTAATGCTGTAGTTAATAATGAAAAAGGAAAAGTCACACTTAATATTAATGGTTTAAAATATGACTTTGATTTCCTACCGGCATCTAAAGTGCCCATTAATCTCACTCCCGATATAGAGGAGATAGAGAGTATTAATTATATAAATGCTTTTAGAGAACCTTTAAATCTAGTCTTAGAAGGAGAAGAAGGTTTCTTCTTCGAGGAAACAACCAATACCACTAATCAACTTGAACAAAATGTAGAAGAGACCCAAGACATTCCAGTAGAGCCACTAGGTGACCTTAACCAACATGAGGCGCCAGATGTAGAGTTAAAACCACTGCTTGATGGGTTTAAGTATGAGGTTTTAGAAGAAGGTAAAACCTATCCAGTGATCGTTAGTGATGAGCTAAGTCCAGAAGAAGTAAAGAGGTTGCTGATAGTGTTAAGGAAGCACAAGAAGGCAATTGGTTATTCTCTAGCAGATCTAAAAGGAATCAGTCCAGCATTTTGTACTCACCGGATCCCGATGGAGGAAGATCACAAGCCAGTGGTTGACAATCAAAGGAGGTTGAGTAACGAGATGAGGTCTGTAGTGAAAAAAGAGGTTATCAAGCTTTTAAACGCCGGAATTATCTACCCTATAGCAACCAGTGAGTGGGTGAGCCCAGTCCATTATGTGCCTAAGAAAGGAGGTTTAACCATAGTTAAAAATGAGAAAAATGAGTTAATCCCACAAAGAACAGTGACTGGTTGGAGGATGTGCATTAATTACCGAAAGCTTAACAAAGCCACTAAGAAGGATCACTTCCCACTACCCTTTATAGACGAGATGCCAGAGAGACTTGCAAGGAATACCCATTTTTGCTATTTAGATGGATATTCTGGTTTCTTTCAAATCCCTATTCATCCAGATGATCAACACAAGACAACCTTTACTTATCTATACGGAACATTTGCCTATAGGAGAATGCCATTTGGTCTATGTAATGCACCAACTTCTTTCCAAAGGTGTATGATGGGAATTTTCTCAGATTTTATCGAAGATATTATGGAAGTTTTTATGGATGACTTCTCAGTTCATGGCACAAGATTGACCACTGCTTAAGGAATCTAGAGAAAGTGCTTAAGAGATGTGGAGAGGTTGACTTAGTGTTAAACTGGGAGAAGTGTCATTTTATGATTAGAAGAGGACTTGTGTTGGGACATATCATATCTGAGAATGGAATTGAAGTAGACAAAGCCTAGATAGAGATGGTAGAAAAGTTACCACCACCCACTGATATTAAGTCTCTAAGAAGCTTTCTTGGACATGCTGGATTCTATAGGAAATTTATTAAGGACTTTTCAAAAATAGCCAAGTGTTGACGGCACTTAAGCACGCCAAACCTTATACTGCAAGCGCACAGTATCGTGGTAGCTTTTCCCCCGGATGAGTATCTTGGGTTTTGTCAATCCACGGATAATTATGTTTAAACTACTATTAATCTAATGTTAACTTAATTAATAGCTAATTCTAATAGGTCTAAACAAGCTTTAAAAGAGGATTAGAACTAATCTAATTATACTCTAATCTACTCTCTAATCTATACTCTAAACCTAAGCATAAAATGATAGATCAAGAACTAGATTAAAACACGAGAACGATATGATAAACATGGCAAAAGGATGCACAAGAGATATGAGACAAACAACTTATGAACTAAGAACCACCTTGATATAAAATCTAATCAACAAGTATAGATTAAGCATGAACATGAATGTCAAGGACTTACTCGAACCTTTCCCCGGGCTCTATTACCAGATAATCGACGAACTAGTAAACCTTAACCATCTCTAAGCATGAGCAGATTCAATCAACTAATTAAAGTAAAAAGATCTACTAAAAGAACATGAAAGCGCTAAAACCCTGGCCAGGTAGATTCATGTTGGCATTAAGCATTGCAACGCTATGGATCATAGAACATGCATAAATAAGAAGCTAATCTAAAAGAAAAACTTTATTGATCAAACATCAAGGTTTTATCAAAGTAACAGAAGAAGTATGAGGATTTACTCGAGATACATCAAGAACTTTGAAGCATAGTCGTCGGGATGAACTCGACAAAGAACATGTCAAAAGATGAACTCGATCTGCCCTCGGGATGCCTGGGGTCGGCCGACCAGACCCCCCTGGATCCTGCCTCCTCTTGCTTCCTCCTTTCGCCAAGATGTACTTCTCACCGAGTTACTTGATTGTAGCCCCCGAACTCTGCCCTAGACTCTCGACTTACAATGAATTGTGGAGAACAATCGTTGCCTCTCCCCTTCGGAGGCTCTATATTTATACTCCGAAGAGGGTCCTATACATGGAAGCTATTAGGTCGGTTCTAAGAGTCCTAAAACACCTAAAACAACTATTTCCAAGTATATACAAGCTTCTAGAAGAGTCCCGGTCGTCCATATACTCCTTTGCTTGGCGATGAAGCTTCCTTCCTTGTTCTTCCCGAAATAGGATTCTCCATATTATGCAGCCTGTAGTATTTCGACCATAACTCCCTCATCAGAAGTCCAAATAAGGCAAACTTGGACTCTAAATTGTAGAGCTCAAAGAGATCTACAACTTTGATATTCAAACATTCTTCATTTGACATCGTTAAGGTCTCCGAATTGGGCCCACAAGTTGCTGCTGTCATGAATTCCGAGAATATTTTAGGATTTAGTCTCCATCTTTTAGAAACTTCTTATTATTGGGCTTTTATCCTTCAATTGGGCTTCAATTAACTCTTATTCCAAAGCTTGCTTATATTAGCATAAATCCTATCTACAAGAAATCTTTAAAATTATATCAATTATTCCCTATTTTCCTGCAAAAATCAATATTACACAAAAACAAAGAGCATTCTCGAAAACGGGGTTATTTGTTAGCAAAATAAGACTAAATAATAAGATTAACTCTTGAAGAGATATAAAATTATATAAAAATAGAGCATAATTTTCATCTAAATCTTGCGTCAACACCAAGCCGCTTACTTATCTGCTTCAAAAGGATATTCTGTTTGAGTTCACTGAAGAGTGTGAGGTTGCTTTTAGAAAGATCAAGGAGTTACTTATTAGTGCACCGATCATTCAACCACCAGACTGGAATCTTCCTTTTGAGATCATGTGCGATGCAAGTGATTATGCAGTAGGAGCTGTGCTGGGACAGAGAAAGGATGGAAAAGTACACGCCATTTATTACGCCAGCAAGACTCTTAATGAGGCTCAAGTAAATTATGCTACTACGGAGAAAGAGTTGTTAGCAGTAGTTTTTGCCTTTGAGAAATTTAGATCCTATATAGTTAATCCAAATGTTATAGTCCACACTGATCATGCTGCTATCAAGAACCTACTTACCAAAAAAGATGCGATGCCTCGTCTAATTAGGTGGATTTTAATGTTACAAGAGTTTGATGTAGAAATCAGAGACAAGAAGGGAGTTGAGAATGTAGTGGCAGATCATTTATCTAGGATGAACCATGAGAAGGGTGGTCCACCAATAGAACATGCGCTAAGAGACGACACTCTTTATGCGGTCTTAGATAAGGATTCATGGATGAGAGATGTGATAAGAGCTATATGAGGTGAACCACTACCGCATCTCAACTACAATTCTAAAAGAAGAGTTTTAGCCGAAGCCAAGAAATATTATTGGAGTGCTCCCTACCTATATAGATATGGATCTGATGGTGTCTTAAGAAGATGCGTTCCCACAAAGGAAAGAGAGGAGATTTTGAGGAAATGCCACTCTGCGGAATACGGGGGACATCATAGGACATTTCAGAACCCAAGCTAAGATATGGGGGAGTGGATTTTATTGGCCAGAAATGCATGAGGATGCAAGGAAATTTGTCGCTTCTTGTCTTGAGTGTCAGAGGTCTGGAAATATAACATCTAGAAATTCGATGCCTCTCACATACAATCTACAAATTGATTTATTTGATGTCTGGGGAATGGATTTCATGGGACCATTTGAGAATTCACATGGATATGAGTATATTTTGGTGATTGTGGATTACGTTTCAAAATGGGTAGAAGCTTTACCATGCAGAAAGGCATCTACACAGGAATCCATTGAGATGATTAAGAATAATATATTTCCAAGGTATGGAGTCCCTAGAGTTATTATCTCAGATGGAGGATCACATTTTATTGGTAAAGAATTTACTGATTATTTGGAAAAGATGGGAATTGAGCATAGAGTTTCTACAGCTTATCATCCATAGACAAATGGTCAAGCAGATACATCAAATAAACAATTACAGGAAATTCTAAAAAAGACAGTGATTAAAGGAGGTAAAAATTTGGTCAAAGAAGCTTAATGATGCTCTTTGGGCTTATAGGACTGCATTTAAAGCCCCTATTGGAATGACACCCTATCAACTTGTTTATGGAAAGACTTATCATTCGCCAGTAGAGATGGAGCATAAAGCTTATTGGGCAATTAAGGAATTAAATTTGGATTTAGACGCCGCCTTGATCAAAAGAAGGATTCAACTTAGTACCCTTGATGAAGCAAGACTACGAGCTTATCATAATGCCTCTATTTATAAGGAAAGAGTTAAGAGATGGTTTGACAAGAGAATTCAAAAGAAAGAATTTAAGGAAGGAGATAAGGTTCTTCTTTACAATTCAAGATTCAAATTATTTGGGAAAGGAAAGCTACAAAGTAAATGGGATGGACCTTATATAGTTCATGATGTATCACCTACCGGGGCAGTTACTATTATGGATTTAGAAGGGAATCGTTTTATGGTAAATGGTCAAAGGCTTAAGGTATTCCTTGAAGAGGATAAATTTGAGATCAATTATATTGACACATATGAGTTCAAGGAAGTAAGGGTCCGTTACCATGACCATCATCCCTAGTTTTCCATAGCTTGTGTACCTTTGTATATAGATCGTCGCGTTTAGTTTCATTTTTTTTCAAAATTTTCTTTTTATATATATTTTTTAAATTAGGAAATAAAGTTAAAGACAAAACCTGGGGCCCATTGGCCAGAGGAAGGCCCCAGATCGGCCGACCAGGGAGGCCCAAGTTAGCTGACCCAGGCTGTTTCCGAGTCGGTTTGCTCTCAGTTTTTGTTAGCAAAGTCTCCGATGATTTCCAAATAAGTTTGAGGCAGAGTTCGGATCGGAATACTCGTTATGCTTCCTAATCTTGTCAATCTCCAGAGTATAAAACCAAGGGCAGGCCATAGGCTCGAGACATCAACTCCAAACACATCCAATACAAGCCACAACAAGTTCTAAAGCGATGGAGAGCCAGCTCGTGAAGAGGGAGGACGAGTCGCCGCGAAAGGAGGCGAGGTCGGCCGACCAAGAAGGCCAAGCTCGGCTGACCAGCCCTTGTTTTTAGGTGCTCACCACAATTTTTTGCAAGTAGTCTTCTCCGATGATGAGGAAGAGGCAAGGGTGTGTAGTCTCATGAAGAAGCGCGAAATCTCGAGGAATATGGCCAAGCTATCAATCCAACCAAAGGAGATGAAGAATAGGAGGTCCAGAAGGATTAGAGGGATGAAGAGGATCAATTATCAAGAATCATCAGTTAGCTTTGGAGGGACAATAAACTCAAGTCAAGATCAATCAATATAGTATAACCATGAAGAGGGCCCAGAGATTGAGGAAGTAAGCTCTATTTTTCTTGTTCCCCGTTTCAATACTTATCATATTGGAGGGACAGATGAAGTAGATTGCTGCCCAGTGCGTAGAGAAGTCATTTATGCCAACATGGTTAAAAGCAATAATATTGTCGAAATGATCGAAGGCTTGGAGGAAAGATTTGAAGAGAGGCTTGATAAGATTAAGAAGGATGTCATTGAGTTTATTAGCTATCTTACAAGTCAGGGTTGAGGATCTCCAATGGGCTGATATGAAGCAAAGTGAGACCCTCTACTCAATATGGAATGCTACTAAAAGACAAGAGGAGTATCAACAGGAGGACACATGGGAGGAAGAGGAAGAAGAACCAGAGGATATCTACCACGAGCCAACCTTCTATAATGATCCTCTTGACGATCCAGTGGATGAAGAGCACTGGTATGATGATGAGGATTAGGAGCCTTTGCTTAGTCTAAGTGTGGGGAAGTTAGTAGAATTTCCCTATTTTTAAATAAAGCGTTTGATAAAACGTCTAAAATATATAGTTTTATTGGTGAGTTTTTATTAGAGTCAGTTTTATAGTGTTATCTTTAATAGAGTCTATGTAAGCGTCTTATATTATTAATAAAGTGTGTGTTTGGATAATTTTCTCGCTTTATTTAAGTTTGTTCTTTATTTTTACTTTGATATTTAATCTTGCTTAAAGTTTTCAAAATTTGATTAATGTGGAGATTACTAGATTGATTAATAATGCATAACCCATATCTTTATTAGAGGATTATGTTTTATAGCTTTGCCAAAGTTTTTAATTAAGAAAGGGATTTAATTTTTCATAAAACCTCTCTTCGCTGATCAAGTTTTACATCCCTTTGTTAAGAGAGAGTTAAAATTCCTAGTAGAGCTTAGATTATGAAAGCCAGTTTATAAGCAAGTTATTTCATGTGAGTTTAGTTAAGTTTGATCCCTTTAGAAATTTTGATTTCTTGAAATATCTTGGTCATCTATATTTTATCTTTTTGCTAGCCTATACTATATTCCAATCGCTTACATCAATAGAGCAATTTCTTTTGCCCTATAAACCCTTTTATCTCATTATTTTTATCTTTACCTATATAAGTGTCGTTTTTGCTCATTTGTTATCTTATGAGTAGAATAGATCCAAAAAATTATTAGGAAAGAAGGTGAGGCGGCAAGTAAGAAAATGTGTGTGTGGCGCCAAGTAAAAAAAGTAGAAAAGAAAAGAAAAGAACGGAGAGAAAAAAGGACCAAGTGGTCGAAATAAAAAAAATAATATATAAAGTAGAATTAGGAAAAGGAGAAAGGGGGAGAAAGAAAAAAGTAGAATTAGGAAAAGTTTTGGAGAAGTAAGAAAGAAAGTCTTATTGTTTTATTAGTGTAATGAGCAAAAACTTTCACTTTTCCAACCATGTGCAAATTCGGGAAAATATTCCACTTCATTTATTATTGCACATGTCCACTGTCTATATCTTCTTTTTCCTTGTCTATATATATATTTATATATTTATTCTTTTATTCCGATGACCAAGTTAATTTAAGTTGATTGAATGATCTTTAGACGAGATATCTTAACTAAACAATAAAATGAGTAGCTTTGCTAAGCCTTTACCAAGCTCCTCATAAACTCCTGTGAGATGAGAGAAAGAGAGTAAAATTGTATAGGATAGCCACTTATAAGAGTGCCTTTTGAGAGCTTGACAAAAGGGAATAGTAATTTCTTAATCTTTGAAGATTTATTGTTTTCTAAAAAAAACCTCTTTGATTATTCTGAAAGAAAGCTTTGGCATTGCTATGATTCGTTTGACTTTGATAATTTTTGTGGGGATCTGTATGCATAAAAGTTAGTCTAAAGTCCCATATTATGATTTGAGTGATTTCTAAGGTAGGGTTATTTTTGAGAAGTGATTATTTAGAATTTGCTTAAATTTAGTTGAGTTCTTTATCGATCTTTTGCTCGAGGACTAGCCAGATCTAAGTGTGGGGATGTTGTTAATGCGAGATTTTGACTAAAATTATACTTTATTTTTATATGATTTTATATCTTTTCAGGAGCTAATCTTATGATTTAATCTTATTTTGCTAACAAATAACCCCGTTTTCGAGAATGCTCTTTGTTTTTGTGCAATATTGATTTTTGCAGGAAAATAGGGAATAATTGAGATAATTTTGAAGATTTCTCGAAGAAAGGATTTTTGCTAATATGAGTGGGCTTTGGAATAAGAGCTAATTGAAGCCCAATTAAAGGTTGAAGCCCAACAATGAGGAGTTTATAGAAGATAAAGATTGCTTGAAGGAATAAATCCTGAAATATTCTTGGAATTCTTGACAGAAGCACCTTGTGGGCCCAATTCGGAGACATTAACCACGTCAAATGAAGAAAGTTTGAATACCAAAGTTGTAGATCTCTTCGAGCTCTATAACTTAGAATCTGAGTTTGCCTTCTTTGGACTTCGGAAGAGAAAGCTATGGTCGAAATACTACAGGCTGAAGAATATGGAAAGTTTGATTTCTGGAAGGACCAGGAAGAAGACTTCGTCGCCAAGCAAGGGAGTATATGGACGACCGAGACTCTTCTAGAAGCTTGCATATACTTGGAAAAAGGTGTTTTAGGTATTTGAGGACTCTTAGAACCGACCTATTAGATTCAATGTATAGGGTTCCCTTCGGGGTATAAATAGAGAGCCTCCCAATGGGATAGGCATCATTGTACACCGCCAATTCATTGTAAGTCGAGAGTCTAGGGCAGAGTTCGAGGGCAAAAGGCGTTCAACTTGGTGAGAAGGACATCTCAGCGAAAGGAGGATAATTAGAGTAGTTTTAATCCTCTTTCAAGCTTGTTTAGATCTATTGGAATTAGCCAGTAATTAAGTTAATATTAGATTAATAATAGTTTAAATATAATTATCCTTGTATTGACAAAACCCAAGATACTCATCCTATGGAAAAGCTACCACGATACTGTGCGCTTGCAGTATAAGGTTTGGCATGTTTAAGTGACATCAACAACATGGATGAGAGGAACCTTCCCGAGCAGCCCCAGGCTGGCGCTGTCGACCTCCGCGGAACCATTGAGGCCCGGAGGGACTTCTGTCATCAGCTCAACACCAAGTGACAACTGGCCTGTGAAAGGGCGCTCAAGCGCCGACATGACTGGGACAAGGAATATGGGGCAATCTTACCTCCGCCCACCAGCCAAGGGGTACACGATGGCGGCGGCGATCACAGGCGCAGCGACAACCCATGCCCATATAGGGCACTCGTCGAGCACCGCCGCTATGACCCTCTCTTCGATGATCCACCGTTCAACGAATACGATGGAATCAAGGCCTTTTCCGCCAAGATCAGGGCGGTTTCGTGGCCTTCCACCTTCAAGCTAGTCAACATCGACAAGTACCACCCCAAGGAGAACCTAGAAGAATGGGCCCGCCTCTATTACCTGGGGGTCAAGGCGGCTCACGGCGACTCTGATGTAGTGCTGGCATACGTCCCGATTATGTTGGGGCCTCAAGCTCTACGCTTGCTTGAGAACCTACTGCCCAGTTCGATCTCCAGCTGGCCCCAGTACTGCGAGAAGTTCATTGCAAGCTTCCGTGGCACTTATCACCAACCAACGACCATGCGGGATCTCGCCCGCATACGGTAGGGGTGCCAAGAAACGATCAAGGACTACATCCAATGGTTCCCTGAGCTCCGAAACCAAGTGCCATACGTCCCTGATCAAACAGTCATCAACGCCTTCAAGGAGGGCCTCCAGGATGAACGACTCCTGGAAAAGATCGCGAGGAAGCTCCCCACCAGCGTCGAGTCCCTCTTCAACATGGCCAACAGGTACGCCGACGCCACGGAGGAGATTCACGATATACTCACCCACCATAAGGGTGAGCACAAACGGAGGTGCGACAATGATGACTGTTGTGATCAAC
Source organism: Paspalum vaginatum (assembly GCA_030272315.1). NCBI lineage: Eukaryota > Viridiplantae > Streptophyta > Magnoliopsida > Poales > Poaceae > Paspalum > Paspalum vaginatum. The sequence goes on from CM059017.1 coordinate 21,555,187, forward strand.
GCTGCGACAACGACGACCGCCACGGCCAGCAACAAGACGGCAACGACTGGCGTGATTGGCGCCGCGACGGTGACAGGTGCCCCTTGGAGCGTGGCCCCAACAACACCGTCAACGAGGCAGGCTTCTTCGATAAGTGACCTCAGTAGAGGATGGAGGACAACCTCGACAAACCTTGCCTGGTTCAGCCCAGGGCGGGGCATACATACGAAAACTGCCGTGGCCTTCAGTTTCTTCTACGATGGGGAACCCTCCCCCCAAGAAGGGAGACGGACCAGAAGACAAAGACGGCGACAAGCAAGCAGGCGACAAGCACCTGGAGGATCAGGACGGGGGCACAGGAAATGGCTTCCCCGCCGCCAACAACGTCATGGCCGTCATCTACGGTGGACACGGCTCGAGAGAGAACAAGCGCAAGCTGAAGCTGATCAATAGGCAGGTCTTGATGGCGCAATCGGCTACCCTGACTTTCTACCAGCAGTCCGAACAAGCCATCACCTTTAGCAGGGATGACCAATGGTGCGACTTCAACGAGCCAGGCCGCTATCCCCTCGTCGTCAGCCCGATCGTGCGCTCATCTCTCCTGCACAAGGTGCTGATTGACGGAGGAAACGGCCTCAATATCCTGTTCGAGAAGACGCTCCTCGCACTGGGCTCAGCGTGCAAGACCTAGAGGAGTCTGACACCCCCTTCTATGGCATAGTGCTCTGGCGGGGCACTCAACCACTCGGGCACATCAACTTGCCCATCACCTTCGGCGACAAGCACAACTGGAGGAACGAGTTCATCCGATTCGAGGTGGCATGCATCGACTCCTCCTACAACGCCATCCTCAGAAGACCGGCGCTCGCCAAGTTCATGGCAATCCCGCACTACTCATACCTAGTGCTCAAGATGCCGAGACCCAACGGCATCCTATCTGTTTGAGGCGATTTCAAGATCTCCCACGAGTGCGACCAAGCGGCACTCGCCGCATCAGAAGACCTCGAGCAGGAGGCCGCTCGAGAAGAAGTAAAGGCCCTGGCTGCGAAAATTCCAGCCAACCATCTCGGCCGCTACTGACAGCCAGAACGCCATGCAGTCGGCGGTCCCCACCAAGTAGATCGACTTGGGCCTCGGCGACCCAAAGAAGACAGCGACTATTGGGGCCACCCTTGACCCAAAATAGGAAGACGCGCTCGTCTAGCTCCTATGCCAAAACTGCGACATGTTCGCCTGGCAGCCATCAGATATGCCAAGCGTTCCCAAAGAGTTAGCCGAGCACAAGCTAAAGATCAATTCATGCACAAAACCTGTCAAACAAAAGCTACGCCGTTTCTCCCATGAGAAAAAAGAGGCCATTTGGGTAGAGGTAGTTCGGCTGACAGCAGCCGGTTTCACTAGAGAAGTCTTCCACCCTGAATGGGTAGCAAATCATGTACTTGTAATGAAAAAGAACAAAAAAGAGTGGAGGATGTGCGTTGATTACACTGAGCTCAACAAACACTGCCCGAAGGATCCCTTTGGGCTGCCCAGGATAGATCAGGTTGTAGATTCCACAGCAGGCTGCGCCCTGCTATCCTTCTTAGATTGCTACTCAGGATACCATCAAATCGCTCTAGTGCTCGAGGACCAAGAGAAGCCGTCCTTCATCACGCCCTACGGGGCCTACTGCTACAAGACCATGTCCTTTGGACTGAAGAATGCTAGGGCTACCTACCAGCGGAGCATCCAAGCCTGCCTCTCCAAGCAGTGGGGCACAAACGTCGAAGCATATGTCAATGACGTCGTAATCAAGGCTAGGGACCCCGCTGATTTCATCAAAGACATAGAGGAGACCTTTAGTAGACTCAGAGTATACAGATGGAAGCTAAACGCAGAAAAGTGCGTTTTTGGTGTACCATCCGGCAAACTGCTGGGCATGATCGTCAGCAACCGTGGAATCGAAGCCAACCCAGAAAAGATAGCGGCCATCATAAACATGGAGCCGCCGCCGTCTCAGAAGCAAGTCTAGAAGCTCACCGGCTGCATGGCCGCCCTTAGCAAGTTCATCTCTCGCCTCAGTGACCGGGGGCTCGCATTTTTCAAGCTCGTCAAGAAGCTCGACACGTTCAAATGGATAGAACACGCGCAGAAAGCGCTGGACGAGCTAAAGGCTTTCCTTTCTTCACCTCCAGTGCTGACTGCCCCAATCCAAGCGCAAGATGATCAACCGGCAGAGGAACTGTACCTATACATCTCATGCACCACCCATGTGGCGAGTACAGCACTCGTCGCCGAGAGGGCCGACAAAGCTCACGTCTACAAGATCTAGCACCCAGTGTACTTCATCAACGAGGTCCTCAGCCCAACTAAGGTACGGTACCCACAAGTGCAGAAGCTCCTATATGCCATCATCATCACATGCCGCAAGCTACGGCACTACTTCGAGGAGCACCGAGTGGTGGTTGTTACTGCCTTCCCAATCGGAGATATCCTACGCAACATGGAAGCAATAGGGAGAATAGCCAAATGGCCTTGCGAACTGGGCCCCTACGACATCGACTTCAAGCCCAGGACCGCAATAAAATCGCAAGCTCTAGCAGATTTCATCGCCGAGTGGATGGAGCAGCAGGTCCCTGCGAATCCTGAAAGGCCAGAACACTGGGTCATGTACTTCGATGGGTTCCTCAACCTCGAAGGAGCTGGGGCTGGAGTCCTTCTCATCTTGCCCAAGGGCGAGCAACTCAAATACATCCTTCAGATTAGCTTCAAACTCTCCAACAACGCAGCAGAGTACGAAGCTTTGATTCATGGTCTAGCATCACAGAGTCCCTAGCTATCAGCAGGATACTCGTCTACGGCGACTCACTGGTGGTAATCAACCAGGTCAACAAAGACTGGAGCTACTCATCTGAAAAGATGTCCGCATATTGCGCAGAGGTCAGAAAGCTTGATGGCAAGTTCCATGGCATAGAATTCCATCATGTCATCATGGATGACAATGTGGCAGCAGATGTCCTCTTGAAGCAGGGATCCAAGCGTGCAGAGGTACCACCTGGCATTTTCGTCCAGGTCCTAGACAAGCCAACAGTAGAAGAAGAAGAAGAAAGAGAAGCACAGAAAGAAAAACCCGTAGTCGAACAGGTGCTTGTTATTGAACCCGACTGGAGGGCGAAAATAATTGAGTGCATCAAATCTGGCACCCTCCCAAAACCAAAATCCGGAGGAGATAGGGTGCACCGCAGAAGTAAGAGCTACACGCTAATTGGAGATCAGCTTTACCGGCGGGCTGCGGCATCAGGAGTCCTCTTGAAGTGCATCCCACAAGGAGAAGGAATCAGTCTACTCCACGAGATTCACTCGGGGTCATGCGCTAACCACGAGGCATCCAAAACACTCATGGGCAAGGCCTTCAGGGCAGGATTCTATTAGCCAACCACAAAGCAAGACGCAGAAACAATCGTCCGGACCTGCGTGGGCTACCAGTTCTTTGCTAGGCAACATCACCTCCCAGCATCTGAGTTGCAAAACATCCTGGTTTCTTGGCCTTTCACATGCTAGGCACTCGATATGATCGGCCCATTCAAAAAGGCACCAAGAGGATACGACCACATTCTAGTAGCAATCGACAAATTCTCAAATTGGATAGAGTACAAACCGATCAACAAGCTGACGGCAGAAAAGGCCATCGAATTCATCGAGGAGATCATGCACAGATTCGGGGTTCCATCCGAAACTATCACGGATCTGGGCATGAACTTCTCTGCGGATGCCTTCTTCAAGTTCTGCAAAAGGCAAGGAACCCTGGTACGTTACACATCAGTGCATCATCCATGAGCTAATGGCCAAGTGGAGCACACCAATGGGATGATCCTCTATGGCCTCAAGCTAGCTATTTTTGATAAGCTCAAGCCATACGAAGGGAAGTGGCTCAAGCAATTGCCCTACGTAATCTAGGGGCTGTGGACCCAGCCGTCCAAGGCTATCGATAATAAGAGTTCGTTCTTCATGGTGTACGGGTTGGAAGCTGTCCTCCATACTGACCTAAAGCATAGGGCTCCTAGAGTAGCATTCAGAAATATACCGGCAGCTGAGCAGTCAAGAACTGAAGACGTCGATCTTATCGAGGGAGAAAGCCTGCACTTCACCCTCAAGTCTATCAAGTATCAGCAAGCACTGAAGCGCTACTATGACAAGAATGTCAAGCCAGGTTCCTACAAACGTTGGTGATCTCATACTCAAGCGCAAAACTTCTACAGCAGGCTAGTCAAAGATGAGGTCCCCATGGGAGGGGCCTTACCTCGTCAAGGAGGTCCTAGGCCGGGCCACTTTTAAGCTCAGCGAGCCGGAAGGCAGGGAGCTACCAAACACCTGGAACTCAGAGCACCTGCGACGTTTCTATTCGTAGGCCGAGTGGTTTCAGGCACTCGGCCAGTTTTCTCTCTCTCTTAAATATGACCACCATCAAGCACTCTGTCCAGAGTCCCAGCAGTCAGTATATACGGGTCGTGCACCCTGAACGCTCATTTTCCGGCGACAACCAAGCCGAGCATGGCCTCAGCGGCCTACGAATATAAAAGTTAGCATCGTCCCGATGTGATCCTCTATCATGTAATATAGTTACATATATGAGAAAACCCCAGCGACATCCAAGCTGGGCTTCTTACCGCAACTCACTAATAAGGGCGACAACCAAGCCGCACTAGTCGAGTACTATGCCTTACGAGAACCCGGCGACAACCAAGCCGCGGAAAAGGCATCTTCCCGTGTTCTAACCAGCGACAACCAAGCTGCCCAAAGAGCAACCGCTAAAAAGCACTACCCTAAAAACCAACCAGTGACAACCAAGCTGCTTAAAGGGCCCCTAAAATTAAAACTCTTGCATCCAGCAACAAACAAGCTGCGAAAATAGTAAACGACTATCCTCTTGCATCCAGCGACAACCAAGCTACGAAAAGAGTAAACGACTACCTCCTTGCATCCGGTGACAATCAAGCCATAGAACGAACTACCCACTCTAATCGGCGACAGCCAAGCTGCCCAAAGAGTACTCCAGTATGATATTACTTCACAGGGTGCATGGTAACATCAAAACCATGTTCATACAATATTTCGACTGCTCCACTCTAGCCTATGGCAGCTCGTCTAGCATTCATCAGAGAATGGAGAACAAGCAACATCAAAAGCAGCTAAGTCTCCTAAGCATGGTTATATACAAGCAATAACTGTCATCTGCCTACTCCACCGGGGACTGCTCCTGGTCATCCTCGGCTCAAACAAACTGGAAGGAATTAGCTGACGCCTCACCAACAGGCCGCGCAGCCTCCTGATAGCGGAAGAAGACTTCCTTCGTAGTCTCAGTTTTGGGACCAACAACAACTGCGGTGGACTCAACCTCAGGATAATGAGTCTTGAAGGTGGCTGCTACATTAGTAATGATGTCCCGGATCATCTCCCGGAAAAAGTTCTCAGCAGAGCTCAAGGCTCCAGGAAGTCTGTCCACAAGGTGCCGGTGGTTCTCCTCAGGCACTAGCATATCGACAAGGGCCTTCACGCTGGTCTCCAGGGTATCATATCGCCGCTCCAACTGGTTGAACCTGGTGCCTGCTTGCCAAGTTCGGTGAGATCATTCGCGTGCTGCTCAGAAAGCCGGGTCACCTTGCCATCAAGCTTCTTCACTTGCTCACGAGTGGCATCTCGCGTGGCAGTCAATTCTTTGATGGTCTTGATGTGCTATGACTTCTCCTCAAGATTTTGAGCTTGACCGCCCTTCAAGTAAAGATTGGGCGTGGCAAGCAACTTATACGATATATCAAGATCTTTTGCAATTACCTCGTAAGCCGACTTTTGCTGGGATAGCTCGCCTCTCAACCTCAAGGCCTCAGCTTTCACTATGTGTTTTCTGCATCTTGAGGTCAACAACCTCATACCTCAGACTGGAAATAGTCTCAGACGTGCTCTCAGCAAGCTCTGATTTTTCGGCAACGAAGCCATCATGTAGCATTCAGATCAGAACACCTCAGACGGTATAAGGGGATTGCAAAAGAGGCAGTAATCACTCACCCTTGGCAACTGCCAGTTGCCTCTTCAGTTCAGCATTCTCAATATGTATGCGGAGCATTTCGCGTATGCAGTCCTGCTCAAGCAACAAAAGAATGAAACTTCAACATAAGCAAGTCATCTCCACAGACATGGCACCTAATGTATTACCGGAATATCTCTGGCCATCACAGGAGCCAAGTCAGTTGATTCGCACACCTGCCAGCTCCATCGTATCTCCCGTGACAGCTCCGTGGGTGACATGATTTGTCAGGGAAGGCTGCTCGGACTCGTCGGCGGTTCTCCTGTCCTATGGGAGGTCTGAGCCATCGACTGACAGCCTCAGAGGATCCATCGGTCGAGAAGAACCAGCCGCCTCTGAAGCTTCACCTTGGCCTGCTAACCGCCCTAAGCTCTCTCCTGGGGTAGCTAAAAGTTACCCCGCGGTCTCCTCATCTCCGACAGGGAGTGGGACAATGTTCGCAAGAAGTGGAGCTGCCTCTTTTTCAATTGTGCTGGTGCCTCCCTCCTCTCCAGCATCAGGAACCGGTGCAGTGGGGGCTGCCTCCATTACCTGTGACTCCAATTCAGCCACCCTGCATATCAAGCAATGGGGGAAGTCAGGAATTTAGATCACTCCACGAAGTAGAGGCAAATAAGAGTACGAAGAAACACACGTTAGTAACTTAATTTTTGGTCGCACTATCCTAACAAGTGGCTTCATCCGGCCGCCTAACATAGAAGAAGAGGGCACATGACCCTTGCTGCCTCCATAGACCCCTCTGTTGCCTTGCGCTTCCGAGTTCGTAGAGCTTCACCACCGAAAGGCTCCTCCTATTCACCAACAGTGTCAGCTATCAGCAGGGTCTTGCCAGCAGTGGGGGTACTCCGCTTTCTGATAGCTTGATGGGTGGTTCGGAGGCCCATTCTTTCAACCGGACCCTCTTCGGTTCCGGCAGGCTCCTTCCCAGGTTTTTCCTCTTCAAAGAGATCGGCATAAAAATTGGTTGGCATCATTCCAACCTTGATGTTGTCTGTGTCAGGTCCCGCATATTCAAAATCTGGTGAGTGCTTGGCTTTTAGTGCAAACTCTTCTGGGTAGGGAGGCTCAGAGAAGAACTTGAAATAGGCCCCCTGCAACCACACGGCGGGAGGGTATCCCAGGACATAAGCCTAGTTATATACACTAAGCACAGACAACACAAGGAGTCTGAGTAACACGTACCTGATCAGGAGGATTATATACAGAAAATGACCGAGGAGAGGCATGATTCGTGATCTTCCCAATGAAGAAACTCTTGATCCGAGCCTTGATCTCCGCCCGGGTCACTTCCCTATTGACTTCTCGGGTCGGATCGTCAATCCCAGAATAAAAAGCAAGTGGGATGGACCTTGTCCTTTAGAGGCTGTATATTGTGATGCACAAAGTCGATTGCCACAGCCATTGCAGTGAGACCTCTGTTCTTCAGGTCAACAATCTTTTCCAGCAAAGCGTTGACCTCCTCTATCTCATCAGTTAGGCATGCCTTCTTGCCAACGTCTCTACCCGCTGGGATGCAGCCGGAATGGGTAGGGACAGAATTCTCAACATTCTCCATGAGGAACCACTTATCAGTCCAGAACTTGTTGGACAAGAGAAGAGGCAAGTCCAGGTAGCGCGGTTTCATGCTATCGTGCAACTAGAACCCAGCTCCTCCAACATACATACCCTGCACATCCTTGCCATGGCGTTTGCAGATGTATAGAAACCACCAGAGATTGAAGTGCAGAGGCACACCCAAGAAGGCCTCACATAGATGAACAAAGATCGACTATTGAATGATGGAATTGGGGTTCAAATTCGGCAACTCCAACTTATAATAATGCAGCAATCCATGAAGAAAAGAGCAGATTGGAAGACCGAGACCGCAGTAGAAGTACCAAGTAAACACAGGGGTGAGGTACAGGAAGCACCTTGGGGTACACGTGCCCATATTGCGTCTTCCACAGACCGGCGTCCTTGCCTAACAGCAGCCCCATCCTTTGGAGTTCTCTGAGGTGGGCATCTTCCACAGTCGTCATGGTCCACGCCACCATGGGATCCAAGGGCTCCCCCGCCAGTGCCGAACTCGACGCACCTTGACCGGTGGGGTGTTGATGCGGCTTATGTACGAAATTTATGCATCATTTTATATGATTTATCATTGATTTTATGCGTCAACTATATCTTTCACTAACATTTATCACCGATAATTGTGGATTTTGCAATATTGTCTTGGAAATATGCTACATGTGATTTTTACAGGTTTTAGATCAATTTTTCGCGAAATTCACCATGATCCACTTCGAGTAAGAAAAGACCGCTAGATGACAAGGATTGAAGGTGAAGAACAAGGAAGACTTGGTGTACTCATAGCCCCTCTGTGTAGATCAAGGCTCCCTAACCAGAAGATTCAATGAAGTGTCAAAGAGCTACAAGAAAATAAAGATATTTATTCATTAAAGGTGATGAATATGACAAAGGCCAGAAGAATTCATCGAAGCTCGGCCCATTACGAAGATTCCAGAAGTATAAGAGTCCCGAAGGCCCCGCACAAATATTACTTAAGCATTAAGTAACTACCCCGCGAAAGATGGAAAGGAGACGACGCAGGAAGAGTCCAGGTCGGCCGACCCTGACCCTCCTGGTCAGCCGACCCCACCTCTCCGAACGTCGGTTCGACTTGCCTTTTCTCCCACATCTTCTCCAGGGTATAAATAGCGAGTCTAGGCCCCGAGTCGAGGCATCCAATTCATTATCAAGGCGTGAAGTCGGCGGAAAGAGGGACAACAACTAGAGAGAGCAGAGGGTCGAGTTTCTAGTATAGGATTAGAGTTCTTCTAGTTCCTGGAGGTGATTAGAGGCCTTGCACGGTGCTCTAATTACCTAGCTTTGGAGGCCTAATTGTATCATCAAGGGAAGGTATGATCATGGATGTAATGTTGATACAGTTAATCAATGAAGCTTTGTTCTTGTCTAATTATCAAGTTCTTGTTCTAGTTCTAATTAGATTTAGATCTAGATGCTTGTTGATTAGACCATGTCATAGGGTGTTATTTATCTAGCGTTCTTGATCTCTAATCTAGTTTACTAATGATATAGTTATGTTTCTAGTTCTTGTGATCATGGTGATTAGAAGTTCTAGTTGCTTTAATTATGTTATTAGACTATGTGAAGTAATTAGAAGCGCGTTCTCTAATTATGTATGCCTGTTGAGAGTTTCTTGTCGATTACCTGGTTACTAGTGACAGTAGAGCCCGGGGAAAGGTTAAACTCGATCTAGGGGATTAGATTGGTTGATCATGATTTAATTATGCTATGATGAATATGCTTGAACATGCTTGTTTGCCTTAAGCTACTAGTTATCTCGCTGTTTTATCTTAGATGTGATGCCCGTTATCGCATATGCTTTGGATCCGTTTAGAGCCTGATTAGAAGCTAGTTAATACCCTTTAATTAGTTCTCTAATGATGTTCTAATTGTCTATGTTATATATTAACATATCTAGTATAGGTTAAGGATTGGTTTAGATTAAGGATTGGTTTAGAGTTAACTATACACCTTTCACCCCTTTAAGTTTATCTCAAACTCTTGTTAATTAGATTACCTTTAGTTCGTTCCTTGGATTGACAAAACCCACGATACTCATCCTGGGGAAAAGCTACACACGATACTGTCGCTTGCAGTATAAGGTTTGCCGTGCTTAAGTGACGTCAACATGGGGACGATGGATTTGGAATTCTTCTTCGATGCCATTTTTTTGACACTATGGTTGGTCACCTTCTACTTCAAGCGCATTCAGCAGCAAGCAGAAGGAAGTGAATCGAATCGCGAAAATGGGATGCGGCAAAATCCTAGCAATTTAGGGGAAGAAGATGAGAGCGGCGTAAATGGCAACTGGCGCCATTCTCCTTGACAGCCCGCACCGTTACTTTACATAGAAAGCGCAATCAGATAACGGCGATAAATAGCAACGGTTGAAGGTGCGGCGCCCCATGACCACTCGGCTCTCCTAACTGAGTACTGTGACCACTCGGACTCTCACATACACGGCAGTCGAATGACCTCCGAGCACTCAGATAGACTTAGTCTAAAAACGAGGACTCAGACATGGACAAGGCACCTAGGCTCTCCTAATCGAGTAGACGGTACCACTCGGAAGCTCTGCAGAGTAATCTATGCTACTTGGTTCGTCTCCACCGAGTGGTCCTAAAACAGTAAGAGCATTCACACCCTGGGACTCAGCCCATATACCAAGTATCGCAAGGCGGTATAAGTTACACAGACCGGACGTGAACTCAGACGAAATTCAAGTTGGGAGCAGTTACAGTCATACATTCACACAAGATTGATGATATTTGATGATCAAGCAGATTAAATCAAATGAGCCGACCAAAGATAGATCCAGAAAGTGCTTCTCATTGTACATTGTGAGATAACATCATAAACACGCAAAGCCTATCCTACTACGGCCTACATCTACTGCCACTATCATAAGCGGAGAGCAAAGTGGCGCTTTACTGCGCGGGGGCCGGTGCCATTATACGGTGGCGCTTGATGGCACGGCGGCTGGCATGGACACCCTCATCACCCCCGGCATAGCCTTCGTTGCCGTCGTCCTCATCGCTACCGTCACCACCAGCGTTATCGTCGTCGTCATGATCATCATCACTGTCGTCGCCCTCCTCCTCCTCATCATCGTCCTCCTCTTCGTCATCCTCCTCGTCGTTGTCATTAGGTCCTCTGAGCTCAGGGTGGTTAAGACCTCGGTTGATGGCCTCCTCCTCGCTGTTGTAGCCCTCGCAGTCGGGGTCCTCCAGATCCTCCGGCGGAACCACCTCCTCGGACTTCGATGACTCATCGCTGCTGTTGGAGATGGGGGTGGGCTCCTCGTCGCTAAGGCCATCGAAGAGGATCTTGTCCTCTGAGTCGTCAAAGTCCTTTCCCTTCTGGCCCTTGCCGCCGGCCATCGCTGCTCTCAAGGCAAGTAGATACTAATGGAAGGGGAGCAATGGACGCTGGGAGAAGCAAATGCAGTTGGCGATGGAAGCAGAAGACAAGCAAGGATTCATCCCTTGATTGTATAGGAGGGGCCTGCGACGCTTCGTTTCTATACATGGTACAGATCCATACCAAGGCGGCGCTTCGTATTCTGGAGAGGGCACGCGTCAACCGATGGATCGCGCGATGGTTCAGAAAAGTGAATCAGACAGTAATCCCATTCATACGGCTCCACCAGGATTGCGGGTGCGATGCTTCATATTCTCAGCGGTTTTCGAACTCAGAGTTCAGCACTCGGAGTTCAGCTCTCGGAGCTCAAGTATTCGGAGTTTGGCACTCAGAATTTAAGCTCTCGTTCTATAAGTTTTGAAGGGGACCTTGAACCACTCTGAGCAAGCTCCAAGACGCATTATCATTCCCCTTGGATCTTTGGGGCTCTGGAGTGGTAAGAAGAAGGCTTCCCGAAAAAGTTTTTGCGGTAACTTCCTAAAGATGCAGTTCAAATTTTCAAGTTGATTGCTGCTCAAGTCAACTAGAAACTTGGGGGCTACTCCATATAGAGTCCATCTTGCGATGGCCTCCATGTCTCCGATGGCAAGACGGACTCCACGGTAATCTTCAAGGTGATTCCTATGAAATCATCGTGAAGCTCAGGGGCTTGTGGGAGTCATATGCCCCTAGATGCCCTATGACGACTGGGCCGGGTGGTCTAAACTATGGTCCAAGGAAGCAGCCGGCGTGATCTACAAGAAAACCACTCGGATCAGTATTGGATAGAATCTGTTAGGATCTGGTCTGGCCATCATGGCTTGTAATCCTGAAAACCATTCGGCAAGTAATCTTCTAGGGATATGCTCTGTAACCCTAGCTCCTTGGGCTATATAAGGGGAGCTAGGGATCACGGGAGAACTCTCTCAAACCCTCGCATATACAACAATACAATCCACAAACACCCATACAGGACGTAGGGTATTACGCGACCTAGCAGCCCGAACCTGTCTAATCATCGTGTCCCTGCGTGCTGTACACCATTTACGATCTCCTCGCCACCCCAACCGATCTAAAAACCATTATAGGGTCTACCCTATGGTGAGCTGCTGGGACCAAACTCCCACAGTGTCCAATCCACTACTTTAGGTCCTAGGAACATGATTTGGTTGCTTTTGTACCATTTCGTTGCCAAGCAAAAACCAGTGCGAAAAAGGGTGCCGCGGTGCAATTAATGCACGAGTTTTTGCCACCGGAAAGATTTTGGGTTTCTTCGCAATGAATGTGTCCAATCCACTACTTCAAGTCCTAGGAACATGTTCGCAGCATTTCATTGCCATGCAAAAACCGGTGCGAAAACGGGTGCTCGGGTGCAATTAATTCATTTGTTCGTGCTACCGGAACGGTTTCATGTTTTTTTTCACAATGAACGTGTCTAATCCACTACTTTAGATCCTAGGAATATGATGTGGATGGTTTCACGCTATTTCGGTGCTGTGCAGAAACGGCTGCCTAGGTGCAATTAATGCACGGGTTTGTGCGACCGGAACGATTTCGGGTTTTTTCACAATGAACGTGTCCAATCCACTAATTTAAGTACAAGGAACATGATTTGGGTGGTTTTGCGCTATTTATTTGCCATGCGAAAAATCGGTGCGAAAACGTGTGACCGGGTGCAATTAATGCATGGGTTTGTGTGACCAGAACGATTTCAGGTTTATTCACAATGAACGTATCAAATCCACTACTTTAGGTCCTAGGAACATGATTTGGGTGGTTTCGCGCCATTTCGTTGCCGTGCGAAAATCAATGCGAACGGTGCCCTGGTGCAATTAATGCACGGGTTCGTGCGACTGGAATAGTTCTAAGTTTTTTTGCAATGAACGTGTCTAATCCACTACTTTAGGTGCTAGGAACATGATTTGAGTGGTTTAGCGCCATGTTGTTGCCACGCGAAAACCAGTGCGAAAACGGATGCCCAGGTGCAATTAATGCACAGGTTCATGCGACCGGAACGATTTTGGGTTTTTTCACTGAACCTGTCCAATCCACTACTTTGAGCCCTAGGAACATGATTTGGTTGCTTTCGCGCCATTTCGATGCCGAACAAAAAACCAGTGCTAAAACGGGTGCCCGGGGTGCAATTAATGCACAGGTTTTTGCCACCGGAAAGATTTTGGGTTTTTTCGCAACGAATGTGTTCAATCCACTGCTTCAAGTCCTAGGAACATGATTTAGCTGGTTTCACATCATTTCGTTGCCACGCGAAAACTGGTGCAAAACGGGCGCCTGGGTGCAATTAGTGCACGGGGTCGTGCCACCCGAACGATTTTGGGTTTCTTCGTAATGAACGTGTCCAATCCTCGACTTTCGGTCCTAGGAACATGATTTGGGTGGTTTCGCGCCATTTCGTTGCCGCACGAAAAGCGATGCGAAAACAGGTGCCTGGGTGCAATTAATGCATGGGTTCGTGTGACCAGAATGGTTTTGGGTTTTTTCGCAACGAACGTGTCCAATCCGCTACTTTAGAACCTAGGAACATGATTTGGGTGGTTTCGAGCCATTTCGTTGCAGTGCAAAAGCTGGTGCGTAAACGGGTGCCCCTGTGCAATTAATATACTGCCCCGTGGGATCGAAACAATTTCGAGTTTATTCGCAATGAACATATCCAATCCTCTACTTTAGGTCCTAAGAACATGATTCGGGTGGTTTTGCGCCATTTCATTGCCACGCGAAAAACTGGTGCAAAAACGGGTGCCCGGGTGCAATTAATGCATGCGTTCGTGCGACCGGAACGGTTTCTGGTTTTTCAGCGACGAATGTGTCCAATCCACTGCTTTAGAACCAAGGAACATGGTTTGGGTGGTTTCACATTATTTCGTTGCGGCGCGAAAACCGGTGCGTAAATGGGTGCCCTTGTGCAATTAATGCACGTGTTCGTGCGACCAGAACAGTTTTATGTTTTTTCGCAACGAACATATCCAATCTACTACTTTAGGTCCTAGGAACATGATTTGGGTGGTTTAGTGACATTTCGTTGCTGTGCGAAAATCGGTGCGAAAACGGGTGCCCGATACAATTAATGCACATGTTTGTGCGACCGGAATGATTTCGGGGTTTTTTCACAACGAACGTGTGCATTCCATTACTTTAGGTCCTAGGAACATGATTCGGGTGGTTTCGCGCCATTTCATTGCCGCACGAAAACCAGTGCGAAAACGGGTGCCCGGGTTCAATTAATGCACGGGTTCATGCGACCGGGATGATTTCGGGTTTTTTCACAACGAACGTGTCCAATCCACTACTTTAGGTCCTAGGAACATGATTTCGGTGGTTTCGTGCCATTTCATTGCCGCACGAAAACCCATGCGAAAATGGATGCCCGGGTGCAATTAATGCACGGGTTCGTGTGACCGGAACGATTTTGTTTTTTCTTTTTGCAACGAACGTGTCCAATCCATTACTTGAGGTCCTAGGAACATGATTTGGCTGGTTTCACACAATTTTGTTGCTGCGTGAAAACGGGTGCGAAAACGGGTGCTCCGGTGCAATTAATGCATAGGTTCGTGCGACCGGAACGATTTTGGGTTTTTTCGTAACGTAAGTTTCCAATCCACTACTTTAGGTCCTGGGAACATGATTTGGGTGGTTTCATGCAATTTCATTGCCATGCAAAAACCGGTGCGAAAACAAGTGCCTAGGTGCAATTAATGCACGGGTTCGTACATGACCCTCTCCTAATCATTGCATTGAGCAATGTAAGTTGTCGCTCCACTGCACGGGGCCAATCGTCTGCCTGTAGTGGGTCAGCAAAGTGGGTGAAGGTAGGCGGATGCCCCTTCAGTAAAGTCACTATGTCTGTCCCTCTGCTGCTGCGGTTGGTTGGCATGAGCTTGATGCAGGGCCTAAATAGTGTTGTTAACAGAAGCCATTAGCTGCATGTGGAGTTGGTAAAATTGTTCTGCAGTCAGCTGCAGTGGGTTGGGCAGTGGTTGGCCATTCTCCTGCTGGTTCTCTTGGTTGCCACCCATATTCTTGGTGTTCACCATCTAGTTGCAGTCATTGAGATATCATAAGTAACAGTTGTTGCACATATCCAAGGTGACAAGCATAAGTGACAAATAAAGTAGAGGGAAACAATAGAGTTGATGGCTATTTATAACCCAATGATCTAACTTTATTAATTAATTTGATCTTCATAGTGGTTCATTCTATGGACAATCCCCACAGCTAGGCTATTGTAAGGAGCGGATGCCTAAGAGGGGGGGGTGAATTGGGCTAATTTCAAACTCTAATCGAAAATGTCCTTAACCTACCGAGGCTACCAATTAGCCCACTTCACTCTCTAAGTGAAAACTATACTAATCAACAAGAAAGAGCACACCTAGTCATGCTAGTGATAGAAATAAACCTACTCATGCTAGAGATAAACTTACTCATGCTAGTAAGCACACACATGGTCAAAGCAAGGGAGATGCTAGCCAAGAGAAAGCTAAGCATGGTGACAACTAGATGCAATCCATGAAAACAAGAAGGTAGAGAAAGCATCTAGTAGAGAGATAAAGGGAAGAGAAAACCAAATTTTTTCATGTAGTGTCGGAGGTTTGGCACCCTCCCCTAGACCATGTTGCGGCACACCCTAGAGTGTTTTGCCGCCTCGCATGCTTGTGGGCGCTCACTAAGAGTCTCCGTTCGCCATCCCGGCAAGGTGGAGCTCAAGCCTTGTACACCTTTGTTCTTCGGGCTTACACAACTCCTTGGCAAGCTCCAAGAACGCACCCATGTCACCAACTCTACCTAGGTGCTGCCAAACACCAAGAGTAACAAGCCTCCGGTCTTCACTTGATCTTGATCCTCACCAATATGGATGCACATAAGCCTTGACCTTGATCTTGCTCTCAAAGGTGTGAATATGTGAGTAGATGAAGCAAAGAGTGAAGCACAAGTGGCTCTCTGAGTGTATACCATTGCTGGAGTGTCAAATAGCACGAAATGATCCCAAGTGACCCATATATATAGCCCCCCAAGCTGATAGAGCCATTGTAAAAGAGGTGGGCTGAGGCAGGGTAGACCGGATGGTACGGTCTAGCAATTTTGTGAGGATCGGACCATATGCTCCTCTTACTTTTCCAATGGTCACTGAATTTCTCACGTCACTGTACTATTGTCCGTGACTTGGTATGCTCTTAAGAGACCGTACTATACGGTCCATTGTAGACTACAGAAAGCCTCCATGTCCAAGTCATTGAGTTACTTAGGATGGTCCAAGGATGGTCAACATAGACCGTTCTATCATTGAGTCCCGTCTGAAGGTTTGGTGCCTGCAGGTTACTTGGTACGGTCTTCAGACGGTTTTATCAAACCGTACTATACGGTCCTTTCATTTGCTTTGTGACTTGCAAAAGCCTATGCTTGGGATATTTGGTATGTGGAATGGTACATACACACTTGACCGGACCATCCTGTTGTTCTAGATTTGCATGGAGTTGAAACTGTCCAGAAAAACCCTTGAGACTTTAATGGTACCCTCTGTATAGTTTTTTCAAACCGGACCATACGGTCCATGCATTTCACTTTTGACTTGGCTTTTCTTCAACCACTTTGATCTCTTCTTGATTCTACTTGGACCTTATCATTTCTCTGCCTTACTTTGATGTTCTTTGCGTGTCTTAGCTTGAGTGCGCATTCATACTTGTCATATCTCAAGATCAAGCTTCAACCATTGACCCCCCTTAATAGTGCGGACACTAGAAAACTAGAAAACCCTATCTAAGCAAGGATCCTTCAACTCCTTTGATCCTTGACTCTAAAAGAGTCCTTAGCCTTCAAGATACAGATGAAAACCATGTCTGCTTCCATGAAATAAAACCTTGATATTAGGAGCCGCCATTTAACTCAATGAGCAACTTAAAATATTTATTTTAGTAAACCTGCACTCATAAGCTTATTAGAACACAATTAAGCTTGTCATTCAATCATCAAACTCACCATAGGGCCTAGATGCTTACAACTATCAATCAACCAAAAATCTAACTCAAACATAATCCATCATAACAAGCATCCACTCACTAAACATTAACTCAAAGTTTAACACACCTAGACTCAACGCAACAGACTCGATAAAAACAAACTAACGATGGTAAAGGTAGCCTAATCCTCATGAGGGAGGATCCTAGTGACACTGTCTGGCTCACCGTAGCGGGTCCTCATGCGCCGGAGTGACTGAGCTAGCTCCACATATGGCACAACGGGATCTGGACCTGTCACTCCTGGAAACCATGCTCGTAGTGTCACAACCTCGTCAGTCTTCTTGTGAAGCTCATCCTCCACTATGTCATACAAAGAACTAAGGGCTGCCAGGAGTTAGACCGTCATCTTCAGTTGCTCATTTTCGTCCTCTGCCACCGAAGAGATCACATACTTGGCAACGCCAGGGCAACGGTGGGGGAACTAGCGGTGCAAAGACTAGCTAAGGGTGGTTTGGTAGGTGTGGCTAACTTCCCCTAGAGCTTGTCGTGCGGCATCCTTCATAGCAGCCCCCATGGTCTCATGGGCTACCACTGCCTTGTGTTGGCTCTCAACAGTCGCACCCCCATGAATGGCATTGGGGCACCGGATCTATAGCTTGGCCACCCACTGGTCATTGTACTCTGGATGCTGCATCTGCATGACTTCGTAGATGATGCCATTCGTGGTTAATCCCATGGCATAGAGACACTCTCGGAGAAGCTCGTGGTACTGGCTGGTGCCATCGAGGTAGTGCATCTTGGAGATCCAGTCGGGGATCGCCTCCACACCTTCCTCCACTTCCTTAGGGCCGATAATCTCCTCTGCCTTAGGGAGAAGCAGCGTAGTGTGGCCACCTAAGTGCCACGGGCAGAGGTACAGGGGGGCACCTCCTCCTGATACTAGGGGGCAGGCTGCTCATCCTCCTAGACTAGGGCTGCTGGTGCTGGGGGTGCTGGAGCTGGTGCTACTAGTGCTGGTGATTGTGCTGGAGCTGGTGCTAAAGCTGGAGTTGGTGCTGGAGGGGAAGCTTCATCTTCCTCAGACTCGTAGTCGGTGTCGTAAAACTCCTCCTCGCTAGAGTCGTCCTCCACCCACTCCACGTCTAGAGGCTCTTGGGGTGCATAGCGAGGTGGTGTGTCATGACCGATGCGGCCACTGGTACTCTTCTGGGCAGTCTTCCTAGTGCGGGCCATCGTCTACAGAAATGACAAAGGGTTCAAGATCAGTTCCATTATGATAGAAGGAATAAATAGAAATATAAGGTAAGCAAAATAAAATATAAGCAAAGTTTTAACAAACAACAAGTAAGACAAAGAGAAGTGAAATCCTTAACTTCAACCAGTTCTAACTAGGCTTTCATCCTACAGTCGACATGGCTCTAATACTAGTTTGTCACTCCCGGTTTTGAATGAACAAAACCGTGCATAAAAGATATATGCGCCACGAACAAGTCTCGCATTTACATGACAAATTACAAAGGTATCACAGACACATGCCAAAGATAAAAGCGTTACACAGTGTTAACATCCTTATTACATAGAGACATAAGTCTTAAACTCTGAGTTATAACATAGCGGAAGCATAAAACAAAAGATAACTAGAGCCGCCATAGGGACGTCAATTGGGAGAGCGAAGCACTTAGAACTCATCCTAGCCTTGTGTGTACACCTCGGTATCTCCATCAACTGAGCAGCAGTTGGAATTTTCCCCCCAGCAAGGATAAATTAAAAGGAAGAAGTGTGAGTACTCCAACTTGTACTCAACAAGTATAGCACAAACTATGAGGCTCTAAGGTTAGCTGACATGACTGCATTTGCTTTTCGTGGATCAAGTTTTATTCAAAGCTAATCACTAGAGTTGAGTAAAGAAACCATTAGCCCAAAGTTATGATATAAAGAAATTAGCAGCACTAATGAGACATAACTATCTTCCAAAACCAAACCCAAAGGTCCACTAATCAACAGGAGGGTCCGAGCCGCTCATAACCGTGAGCACGTCTAACATGTCAGTTTTACACTCTCGAGAGGTTGCACATCTTTACCCACAAGTCGTGAGCTACGCTAGGAGTTCATCACATTGCCTTAGATGAGATGACTAGCAAGCACACTACAAAGCCTTTATAAACATCGCGTTGGTAAGAAGTAATGTGCAGGGACCATAGAAGCTTACTCCCCCTCTTGCCCCATAGGTAAGTTACACCAAACCAAAACGACCTAATTAATCAGCTAAGAATACCCCATCCCAATCTTGTGGTAGCACGGTTGTCCCAGGTTGTCAGCTCGATGAACAGGTCCTGACGTAGAGAAACCACAAAAGCATATGAGCACATTGCTCAGGTTCCTTAAACCATGTTGCTTAAAAGCAAGTTTTAACAGAGATAAATTACATAGATCCATTAGTCAGACTTAATTATTACAGGTATATGAGTTAGCGCTGCACCTAGCACAACTTAACAGAATGCGTCCCAAAAGGTAGATATAAGGATAAAAGTAGCTAGGTATAACCTTATGGCAAAACAAAATTAAATGCACATGCAAAAGATTAAATAGTTATTGGGTGTTGTTCATGTGATACTTGCCTTCCTCAGAGTTATTCTATTACTGCTGCTCAAAAACCTCAGGAGGTGGTTCTTCAAACTCCACGGGCTGCTCAACGTCTACTTACGATCATAGCACCATACAAGCATTCACGTACACACATACATGTAAGCAATGGCAAAACAGTAAGGAACAATACACCATTACATAAAAAAACAGAACATAAAACTGGTTTAAAACTATTCTACGTACTGCTATGATCACATGAGTGCAAGAATCACTCTAATCTGAGCTAAAACATGAAAGTTATGTAGAAAACAGGGTTATAAGGGCATACCAGTAAATAAAAACCTAGGCCAAGGGCTTATTTTGTAAAACCGAGGACCTAAGTGTAATTAAATAAACTTACCGAGGGCTCTTGAGGCAAAAACCTAGGGTGAGGACGGTGGGTCCTAATTCTCAAAAGAGCAGGGATCAAACCATAAAGATTAGGACCTAGATCTAATTACTTTTGAAGTATGCTGGACTGCAGGTTGATTACTAGAAAACGCAGGGGCTTTTGTGCAAAACAGACAGTGTTGGTGGCGCTGACCGGTATTGACTGATCGCCAGCGGCGGTGATCCGTCGGATCTGGATTTAATGGCTGGGGTAAGATTGGATTGGCTTCCCGATGTGGCCCGTCCAGATGAGATCCGGTGGCCACAGATTGAAGGGGGCGGGATCTCGCCGGCGGTGATCAGTGAGGGTGGCAGCGTGTAGCTGGCGCACGCTGAACCCCGCAAATGGAGACGCGGCTCGGGATGAGAGCTGACCGAGGGAAGGAAGCGGAGGACGGCGGTTCTCACTGTGGCCTAGGGGACGACGGACGGCGATCGTAGGTAGGTTGGTGACGGACGGCGGTGGTCGGGAGGCATCGGTGCTTGTGGGACGACGAGATGGAGTCAGGTGCAGGCGTCTAGAACTAGCGGGAACGACTCGCGGCGGTTCTACGAACAAGAATATGGGGTCAGAGAAGCCGGAGGAGTTCCGCAACGGCGAAATGGAAGCGGCGGCGGAGCTCACCTTGGCTGCGTCCGGCGGCGAAATTAGCGGCGGTGCGAGGGGTAGGGCTGGCGCTGAGAGCTTGGGTGCATGTGGATGGCGGTAACGAAGGACGGGGAGGCTTTTATAGGGGCCGGGGCCAGGGTCAGGCGACGACGCGGAAAACCGCCTCTGAGGCTTGCGGAAGGGGGGTGGCGACGCGACGTTATCCAACTGGGTCCGAGCCTATCCGGACTTGGGTCCACGATGGGTCCGCGTCACGTACGCGGAGCGCGGGGGAGGAGCGGCTGGCAAGCGGGCCATGAGCGTGGGGACCATGGGTCAGGGGTAGCTTGACCCATCGAGAGGATGAAGAGAATGAGGTGAGGGATGACATGTGGGCCCCGCTGGTCAGAGGCTCAGGGGCGCTAGTCCACCTACCAGAGAGAGAGGGGTGTGCGGGAGTGGCTGGGTCGGCTGCTGGGCCTTCTCAGCTTGGCGCGAGCGGGCCGGTTGGTTGGCTGGCTGGGCTGCTCACCTTTCTCTTTTTCTTTCCTATTTCCTCAATTTTTCTTTTAAAAACCAATGCCAAACTATGAATTCAAATAAATTTGGATTCCAATCCTTAGTGCATACAAACAAAATAAAATATGCACCAGCAGGAATGCACAAACATGGTAGTCCTATGATGACTTAATTTCTTATTTAATAAAATAAATCATGAAATGCAAGTCTAAGCATATAAATCCCTAGAAAATTAAATAAAGCATATTGAATTTATTATAAAATGTTAAAAGTAAAATTAGAGTGTTACATTTTTTATTTTATGAAAATTCACAAAAAAAACACTGCACCCTTTTTCCTTACAAGGGGAACCCCAAAAGAAGAGGCGCAA
The DNA here is from genome assembly GCA_030272315.1 of Paspalum vaginatum. Classification (NCBI taxonomy): domain Eukaryota; kingdom Viridiplantae; phylum Streptophyta; class Magnoliopsida; order Poales; family Poaceae; genus Paspalum; species Paspalum vaginatum. Next base: position 21,576,654 of record CM059017.1, read on the forward strand.
GGTTTTTTAACGGGGCAGATGCGTGTAAAGAAGCTTAGGATGAATGAAGCAGATTTCCCCCGAAACTGCCCTGAGTAAAGTGAAACTTCGGAATGGACATACATTTCATGTCCGAAGGATATCGCCGCTGTATTATTTGATGGATAAATTGAAATCACGCGCGTCACAAAACTAACGTCATATATTGCTGCAAAAGTGCGCATGTTGATAAAAAAAGACCTTCGTCAATAAAAATGCACGACAAGGCAAAACTTTGGTCAAGTCAAAAAAGACATGACAACGCAAGCTGAAAAAGGGACAGCAAGCCAACAAACCACAAAAGTCGACCAAGATTGCAGTGGAAAAAGAACGTTGCATGTACATGCACATCTCTCTTACACTTGCAAAATGCTGTATGAATTCTTTACGTATCCTCGTTACAATCGAACCCCTTTGCGAAAGAAGGGGGTGTTTTTCGAAACTAAACCTCTTCGGAAAAACATCAATGCAAATTTATTTCGCGAATAGGTCCTCATCAAGGCAAGCATCATCTTCGGCAACAACCAGCGCCACAATCTCATCAAACAAAGTGTCCGTGACGTCGGCAAGAATACGATCGGCATTGACGCGGCCTACCGCAACTCCCTTTCACGACCAACAGAAGTCGAAGCCTCCAGGGCAGCACGTTTCTGTTCTTCAAGAGCAGTAGTCAACATAGCATTCTCGTCTTCAAACTTCTTGTCGCTGGTGCGTTGAGCAACGACCTCGTCAGTTAGCTCCTTCAAATTCTTTTCCTGTGCCTCACGCTGCCGGGCAACTTCTGCAACACGGTTTCCGAAGGTCTTCGATCTCCTCTGTCTTTTGCACACTCTCGAACAGCTGTTTTTTAGAGAGGGTCATCGAAAGAAATAAGCCCTACACAAAACAGGCAAAAAGTGTGAGAATAGTTTCCAAAAAGCAATGCAACAAAAAAAAGAGAGAAGGGGCAAAAGCAAACGGTATAAACTAGACACACCTTGGCACAAATAGCGTTAAGGTGACCAGCCAGTTTGATTGTTGAGACGCTTTCTACGTCACGGAAACAAAAATTACTGCCTAGTTCATCCACCACATCTATTTCAGCTTCGGAGCTCAAACAATTAGGGCTAATTTGGTATCTCCATTTCCTCAAGGGATCTATGAAAATGGAAAGAAAATTAGTTCATTTTTTCTTCCATTCTTCCAAATCTTCTCTAAATCCTTTGAGAAAATAGGGGTTATCAAACTATGACCAGACCTTAAGGCCTTCAGAGTTCCACCTCCAAAGATAACGTAATCATCCTTGCAGCCAAGCTGCCCGGCAAGAGCGTGCAACCGTCGGGTTTCTTCTTCTTCAAGCGCGCTAGAACCAAGATTTTGAAAGAAGGCATAACGAACATCAGAACTTCAGAAGGAATCTCCATGTTGGAAGGTCGTTCAATCTCCTCGTATTTGTCCACATCAATGGGTGTCCGATGTAGTAAGGTCAAGTCCTGAGCGGCATCCTGAGAGGCAACATCCCGTATGTCACCGATATGTTCGGAGGTGTTTGGCTGTGAAACCTTGGCCTCAGTCCCATTAGTTGCAGCATCCGCAGGGGTGTTTTCAGCAGGAACCGGCCTTTAGGCTGAGTCTAATGGCATTCTTTAAATCCCACCATTTATCATTATTCTAATTATTTTCTCTCTCTGTCTACAGTTTACAGTGCAGCATTTATGTCAAACGGTGCCAAACAGTGTTTTGAGAAATCCATTTACAGGACTCAGCCTTAGGGACAGGGGCGGACCTACAGGGTATGCCACCGTGTAGAATCTAGCCCATTGATACATGTAGGCCCATTTGCAAACAGCCCAATCGGTAGAATAGGTAGAGTAGTAGAATACGAGGAGTCGTCCGAATATTCCGCTGTCTCGACGCCACGTCTGGCGACTGCAAGTCCGCGGCTACCGGGCGGCGGTGTCTCAGCGATCGTCGATCCACAATACCAGCACCATCGAGGCCGCGGCGTTGCGTCGAACTCCCGGCCACTGGCAGCGAGGCGCTCTGGTTTCTGGTGCTAATTTCTGATCCGTTGGCCTGCAGGCTTTGCACCCTCCGACTTCCGATCTCCTGGTAAGTGGTAATATACTAATAATCTAATATGGTATGAGTTAATTAGCTAGTGTTTCTGTGCTTACAATGGATACAGGATACTGGATCTAGATAGTGGATAGTTTTGATAGATTAATGATTCAACGAGATGCAAATTAATATGGCTTCTCCTTGCTAATTTACAGCTTCAGTGCAGCCATACTTTAAAGGCCTTCATAGTCTTGTTGACCTCCTATCAGTTAAGCTTGTTGAAAAAAAGAGACATGCCTTGTTTGATATGGTTTTCTTGTTTTTCAAATTGGTATTGCTTCCGCCGGTGGCAGCATCAAGTGTCGAGAGGGTATTTTCAGCAATGTCTTTAGTCAAAACTAAATTAAGAAATAAGATGGGTGATAGTCTTTTGGACGATTGTCAGTCACGTTCATCGAGCGGGATATTTTCTTCAAAGTGGATGAAGATGATATAATTGAGATTTTTATGGCATTCAGAAAACGTCGACCGGACAAATAGTATGGTAATTATCTTTGAATCATTGTTTGTTGCAAATTTCATATTTAATATGTTTAGACCCTATATAGTGTAATCTAGTTCGACTTTTCCTATTAACTATATGGACTATACCAAATTATACATGACGTATACCGAATAGAATAAAAATTTTATTATGGCGTACCCTTAGCAAAAATCCTAGATCCGCCACCCTGAGCTCTCATGTATGGGGCCCTTCATAGCGAGGCAACGCACCAGTCGAATCAAATCCTCATCATCAACCATGCCAAAAGGGTGAGCAATTCGAGGCATCCCTTCTGACTCAACAGCAGAAGCACCCAGGGACGTGGCTCGAGCCGCCATCACCGAGCGGGCTCAGAACATGAGAAGGCCCCTCACTCCCAATTATCGAATCCATTATCCGACCTACTTCGGAGGTATGATACTACCGTTAAGCTGATTCTTCTTTTCTTACTGTACTTGACCTGTTTTTTTATTGAGTTTGTCATTCATCGTATTATGCTGCAATACCGCCGTCCATAGCTATGTTTAGATGGCAGTGACAGCAGATAGGTATGAGCCACGAATACATGAACAAGTTTGCTGTTTCCTTGATCGCCAAATCAACCAGGGTTGAGGGTTGGTCCATCGCAATCACTGGCAAGCCTCCTAAATCATGAATGGTAGCCTGTGGTGCCACACATAGGAGTATGCAGCCAGCCATACGTGCCTGGACCTGGACGAGCACAGATCGTCGATGCCTCCCATGCAAGTCAAACGGGAACGTACGTGCCGCGGGGTCGGTTGTCCGGCACAGCCTCTCGCGCGACCGTCTTTCCTCCACCCTTCTCATCATCCTTCGGAATGCTGGGATGCGATGCGGCCGACCGATTCGGAGTTGAAATTGGCTATTCCATACATGTTCCAGACATGGACTGCTGATTAACGGAACCCACCCATAAGTATCGTGTCCTCTTCGGATACAAAGTAGTCAAGGCCTCATATATCAGGGGCCCGATTGCTGCGACAGTTGCTGACCCAGAGGAGGAGAAGGAAGGCGCGAAAGAGAAGATTGCCATGACATGTCGAAGAATCAGGCTCCGTGCACGGCGCCCTGCTGCCGGCGCGCGGCCAAGCGATTCAAGCGGCTGAAGAAGCACCTCTATCTCATCGTGGATGATTGGGAGAGAGGATACAGCATCTACCAGATCGACGTCAACGCGTTCGACGCCGACGCCGGCTCGTAGTCCCTCCCGCTCCCAGGGCCTCCAGTTGTCCGCTTCAAGGCCCGGCATGGCGGCTCGTGGTACTTCGCTACCCACGGCGCCAAGATCCTGGCTACGCAACCCTCTGGGTGCCCCGCCTTCCCCGTGTTCGACATCCAGACGACGGCCCTCACCGTCTGCCCCTGGTCGCGTCGCGGCGGGCAACAAGGTCCAACAGAAGCCATTCTTCCCGTCCGTCTCCGGCAGCCTCTATCTTCTCAGAGACGGCGGCCACTTCGACGTGCTTGGTGCCACTCCGCCGCCTCTTGACGGTCCAATGCAAGCGGCACCGATGAGGCATGGTCTTGGCGTCGAGTTTGCTCGCCCCCGCCCTTCGACGATCCTAACCGCATCTCATCATTTGCGGTGCACCCTGATGGTGATGGGCGGACGCTCTTCGTCACGGTGAACCAGGAATGGGCGTCGCATGGTGACTGGTTCATGCCGTTCCAAGGAGAGGCCTTCTACGACGGCGAGCTGGATGCTTGGGTAGGCCTTTGCTGTCACAAGGGCAGCGCAGGGTACATCTGCTCTTGCGATGTCGCGCCGCTTGCTGCTGATCTCAGCAGCTTACCTGCCTAGAACCTCGGCAAGGATCAGTTGTTCGATGCAGAATCCAGGAGGCACCTTGGGGCCAAGCTTGTGTACATGGGCGACGGCGACACCAACATCACCAAGTACTGCCTGATCGAGTCGCTAGCACATGACAATGAGGAAGATCTCCGGCGCCTCCACTGGGATGGCTACTACCCACATGGCCGTGTGCTCTCCGTCACCACTGTTTGGTCTCAAGTATGATAAACAAGGACACCTCGTGACTACACACCGAAAGGTGCAGTCCTTCGAGGTGACTGATGCCCATAAGCTTCCTGAACTGTCATGGAACCCTGTTGCTTTCTGGATGTAACTTAGATTGATACATTATGCACAAATAATGTGGTCAATACTCAACAGTGGGAGAAAAGGATCTGGAGCCACTTAACCTACTTTCCCTGTATATGTTTATCCTGGTATCGGAATACTGTAATTAATGTTATATATTTAGAGTTCTCGCTATCCTGTAATGTTAAATAGCATATCTTGACATTGCTTCCGCTGCTATCGATAATGGATCATTCAGAGTTTTCAGGCTTGGTCAAGTCGTGGATTTCACAGGCACAGGATCTCAAGAGAAAGATGTGCCATTAGAGGCATTGACTTGATTAGTTGCAATATTAGTCTTTTTAGTGAAGTATTTGTATTATTAGTTCTCAATGGGAAAAGCTATCCTGTAGCCGTGTGTTTTTGTTGTTATCAGCACACTGACCCTCAGCCCTTCGATGCCCCAGGTGTGGCTCTCTCCGTGGCTTTTCTTTTGGTTTTGTTCTTTTTCGTAGACAAACGAGACCCACTCATGTGGCTGTGGGATTCATTCCCCGTTCGATGGGTTTGAGGTGGACGACATGGCCGTGGCTCGCCGGCGATGAGGGAGCGGCTCGGCGATGAGAGGGCGAGGCGACGCCCGCATTGAGGTGGCGGCGAGGGCATTGAGGTGGCGGCGAGGGTTGTTGGTGACTTTGTGGCCGGGTTCAAGGTGGGCGACACTGCTGCGGCTCGCGGGTGATGAGGCAGCGCTTGGCGCCTACAAGGGGGCGGCATGGCCGTGGCTCGGCGGTGATGAGGGAGCAGCTCAGTGTCGATGAGGGGGCGACATGGCCGCAGCTCGGTGGCGATGTGCATGTTGAGGTAGCGGCGGTGGCGAGCATTGTTGGTGACGCTGGGCAACGAGGCGGAGAGGAGCGAGGGTTATTGTGAGCAGGTTAGAGGTGATTTGGTCTTCAAGCATTTACACGAGTTACTTTCAAGGTTAATTAGATACACGCCATTAATTATAGTTTCCACCGTTCTGATATCTGCCATTGGTCTTCTATTTATTGGATACAAACCATTACAATTTCATCGGGTTCTGAAAAACGCCATTGTGTACATATTGTAACCACTCAGGCCTACCCGTAGGCATATGCATGGGATCCGAAACTTCGTATGTACGTTTTTACCCCGTACCACGGCCCCCGCCGCACCATTCCCCTTCCTGCTCCGCCGTGGCGACGTGCCGCTCCATCACGGCTATATCACCGCTCCCCATCTCACGCCGCTCCATCTCCTCTTCCAGGCCCGCACTATCGGCGCCCATTGAGTGGTTTGACTACGCGGAGCTGGAGCCCGCGATGCTGGGTCAGCCACCCGTCATCTACCGTGACGTCAAGTCCGCTAACATCTTGCTTGATGCCACAACCTCGACACGCACCTCGGCCACTTAGGCCTCGCGCTCTGCTTGCCCAGGGCTGCCGCCACCACGCCAGCGCCCAGGGGCATGCTTCGTATACCTCAACCCGACGTCTTCAGCTTCGGGATCCTGCTGCTCGAGCGGATGCAGGGCCATCGACGTCCAGCACTCGCCGCCATGCGTCGTCGAGCTTGAAGAAGAGGAGCGGGAAGGGGAATGGCGAGCGGGAAGAGGAATGGCGTGAACATAGTGTGGACCCAGGCGGCCAGGGCTTATCCGCATCACGTATAGGGGCAAAAACGCCTATACGAAGTTTGGGATCTCATACATACATCTGTGGTTGGGCCTATGTGGTTATAATACGTATATAGTGGTGTTTTTGAAAACATGGTAAAAATTATAATGGCATATATGCAATAAGTAGAAGAGCAATGACATATATCAGAAGGGTGAAAATTATAATGTCATGTAATTAACCCTTATTTTCGAGCTGTATACCACGCACAATTTCTGATGCTCATGATTCTGTGCTTGTTCTCGTTGTAGGGTAGCGGTTCATGGCTAGCTATTTTGGCCAGATGATTCTTCATTTCTGGGATCCGATTGCTCATCCTCTGATGGTGTTCAGGATTTCATGGTGTGATTTGGGTTTGGCTTGTTGGTTTAGGGTCTAATTCGCGTGAGATATATCTCAAACTAGGATAGTTCTCCATGAATTGTGCACTGATTTCTAGGTTTGCGTTGATTCTTTTGCTGTTTGTTCATATATATGAGATGGTCGATAGGCGAATGTGGTGGATGATTTGTAGTGTGTTTGTAGTCAGGATGAACTGGCTCAACGGCCTGCAAGCTCCAAACGGCAGGTTGTGCATGAAGCGATGGAATATCTGTGTTGTTTATATAGAGCTATGTATTTTCTCACAGATATGTATGACGAAACTACAAGTTCTTTGTAATTCTTTGCATTCTGTAATTCTGTTTGGTTTGTATGTACACAGGTAGTTCACCTTTTTCTCAGCTATTTGTTGAATCATGTGTATTAATTGTAATACAGTGTAAACTCCTAGAACAAATCTGTTATGTGCAACTTTGGTGCACAGAGCTTATGTGAATCATATTTAAGAAATTTTATTCTTTACACTGTGGTTTTAAACCCATATACATAGTTTTGTTTCTTGGCAACACATTGTAATTTTTTTCAATAGTACAACAACAAAACATCAGAATAAGCTGTTCAGTTTAGCAATTTTTTGGGAATGCTTTTCTTTGAATTTGATATCACAAGTGGTTTTTTAATTATGTTTTGCAGAAATTTTTTTTGCACCATTTTATCTTACAAAATATGTGAGTGTGTGAAACACACATTTTCTATTTTTCTAAAATCCGTGTGTTTTAGCGTAAAAAACACTCGTGTGTTTGTGACAAAACACGCGTGTTATATAGACAAGCCGTTTCAATGCATAATTAGCTTCAAGAAGTTTTGAAGTAAAGTTTTCCTTATTTTCTACATTAGTTTAAGCTAAGGGTGCATGAAATTTAAAGACTTGAACGAGCCAAACTTAAGGTGAAATTTGGTCCAAGGAACGAGCCAAATTTAAGGTGAAATTTGGTCCAAGAAGAGGAGTAATGGTAACAAAGTGTGGGGGAGCGTGTTACCATCAACCATCGGAGGCAGGGTGGTTAACCAATCCGATGGGAAGCCTAATCCCGCTGGCCATCAATCATCTTTGCTAGGGTTGTGTGAGTTTGGTGGTTAAATGAAAACATGGTCAACGAGATCTACAGTTTGCTACTCCTAGTATACAAGATGTTGTCTACTTGTCTTATGGGTGCACGGAGATGATCCTTGGAGTGCAAAGCGATATATTAAAGGATTATTTTTTTTCAAAGAAAGATCTAGTGGACTGTGGACATGTTAATGACATCAAAACCTAGGACAAAGAAATTAAATATGGCGGACCTCGAGCTCGTGAAGATGCCCAATCTCTATACGCCTCATATAGCTTGTCGTTCAAACCATCTTTGTTTTTTTTTTTCTGGCAAGATCAAGGAATTGAAAAATAAGAGGGGCAAGCAAAATAAGAATCTGATGTGATGACTGAAAACTCATGTCAGCAAAACCTTTTAACTCCTTACTTAGCTTGGTTAGTCAAAACCTTATCCGATCCAAATTCAGGTCAAAACTGGCATAATTTCACGGGTATGGTAATGATAAAAATAAAAGATGTCAGGTAAAGACTTCGTGTTGGCCAGCCGTATTTATATTCATCCGCACGCACACCTCTATCTACAGCACATCGCAGAGAAAAAACCAACTCTCCCCTCCCCCTCTCCAACGCCGCCACCCATGGCACTGCCCTTTCTCTTCCCTCTTTGTCTCCACTCTCCCCTCCCCCTCTCAAACGCCGCTGCCATGGCGCTACCCCTCTCTTGCCCCTCCATCTCCATGGCGCTCTCCACGCTCCGCGCCTCCCCTCCTCCCGTGCCAGCGCCCTCACGCGCGCGGTCTCCATCGGCTACATGGCATCCTTCTACGGCGGCGGCCACGTCCGACGGCGAGGAAGTCGGCGACGAGGTGGGCTCCGCTCTGGGGTTCGGAACCATTGGTGCCACCTCCCACATGCAGCACCGGATCTACCTCGACTCCAGCCTCCCACATGCACTGCCGGCTCGAGGTGACCCGGGTGCGCCCGGATCCAGCGAGGAGATGCCCGCAACGGCTCGATCTGGCGCACCTGCGGCCACCTCGAGCCTCCACCTCCACCCGCTCGGTCGGGGAGGTGGCTCGCGGGCGGCCGGATCCAGCAGGGGATGCAGCCGGGATCAGGAGGGAGGCGCCTGCAACGGCTAGATTCGGTGAGAAAGCGGCGCGGTGACGGTCTCGTCTGCTTCCTCCTCCCCTACGCTTGGCCCCACCTCCTGTAGCGCCATGCTCCTCGTCCTCGCCGGCCATGGCGCTCCCGTCCGAGGGACGGAGGCGAGTCTCCTTCCCCGCTTCCCGTGATTGCCTAATTAGGCAATTTTGTAGGTTTTCGTTAGGCAAAACTATGGTCTTCATTATGCAAAATGTTGTTGTTGATTAGGCAAAAATGCCACTATCATTTTTGCCTACTGACACTGCTATTTTTTCCTAATGGGAAGTACTGTTATTGCTTAGTGATACCGGTATTATTGCATATTCGTGAATTCCTTTTTTTTTTGTTGCATTTCTTCTTCGTTACGGGAGGTTAACTTGGTCTAGATAGAGATTGCACATGTGTACGCTTTGATTTTGCCAAAAATAGTAAAGATGTACCCCTTGGACTCATTTGTTTTTCCAAAAAAGGGTGTACGTGTTGTAAGACAAAATTACGGCAGTGTGCATTAGGTGTTTCCAAGATGTCAGCTTTGTTCTTTGGGTCCATTGCACATAGGAGCCGGGAAGAATTTTTCAGCATTTCATATATGTTAGCATAAGCTTTGGACATGGCCTTGTTAGTGCTTGTGTGCGTGCGTTTGTTAGAGTGATCAGTGTGTGTGCGTGACGCGTGCTGCCATGGCCGATGGGCGCGACGCAGGGGAGCTGCAAGCGCAGATTGGCAATGCATGGCATGGTAGGTCGAGCGTGCATGTGTAGGGCAACTGCAGTGGACGCGGTCGAAGTTAGTTGGGGGAGGTGGTACGCATGGCGACAGCCGTTGGGCATGACCACATCACGCGGGCGAATGAATCGCCCGCCACGACATCGCGCGTGGGCACACACAGGTCGTTAGTCATGGCGGGAATGGTGCGCGTGGAGGTGAGCTCCGAGACGGCGCCCGAGCCTATTTGTACCCCCATCTCCCTCAGTGTTTCATGATTCGAGTGAATAACAGGCCAAGATATAGGCGAGAACGTCGTCGTGGCGTTCGTAGCCACAAAATCCAATGTCCATCGTCTACCTCGGGTCACCGGCGAACATGAGCGAATGAATGAGTTCGGGCGCGAGCATGAGACGTTCTAGGGTTCCAACAAGTGGTATCAGAGCTGATGGCGACTCCGGAGAAGGATGGCGGCGGGTTGAAGATCTTCACCGATGGGAGCACATCACGAGGCGTCGCGGCGGAGCGAGCCATCACCAGCTCGATCTCCGTCGAGCTATCGCTACTAACCAAGGCGAACTACCACGAGTGGGCATTGGTCATGCAGGTGTCGTTGGAGGCAATGGAGCTCTGAGATGCGGCGGAGAAGGAGTGAAAGGAGCGCGCGTGACCAGTGGGAGTTGCAACTGATCTTGCGCACGGTGCCGACGGAGGTGAAGGCAAGGGCTCGCCGTGAAGAAGACGGTGAAAGAAGCTTGGGAGGCGGTGGATGCGATGTGGGTTAGCGACGATTCAGGTGAAGGCGGCAAGTGTCCAGCACTTGTGGAAGGAGTACGAGAACGTCGGCTTCCATGACGGCAAGAGCGTCGATGACTTCGCCCTGCGAATCTACAGCCTCGTCGTGAGCATGCAGGAGATGGGCGAGAGACTGGAGGATCATCATGTCATGAAGAAGATCCTCCGTGTCGTCCCCATGCGGCTCAAGCAGGTGGGTGTGGTAATTGAGATGCTCACCGACCTCAACGCGGCAACGGTCGAGGAGCTCGTCGGCTAGCTGTAGGTGGCAAAGGACATAGACAACGAGGACATGAAGAAGGTCATGGAGGTCATTGGGCGTCTATACCTCACTAAGGAGCAGTGGGAGGCACACCGCCGGCAGCAGAAGAAGGAGAGGGCGTGTGGCGGTGATGTGCGGCGTGGCGGAATGGCAGAGATGGGTGGCGTAGCGGTGACAACAAGGGCAGAGGTGATGGTGACAATTGCAGTGAGATCGACGATGACACGAGCAGCATTGCCTCTGGACCGAACCAGTGCGGGTGGAGCCACAATCGGGGTCGGTGCGGTGAGCGCAGACACATTGCCAAGTTTTGCCACACGAGGAAGAAGTAGGAGGAGGAGCTGGCGTGGGTGGGCCACCAGTGGTGGCGGAACGCCAGCGACACCCTGATGCTCCTGTGAAGATAGAGGTTCCTCCATGTCAAGCTTAGGGGTGATTGTTAGCATAAGCTTTGGACATGGACGTGTTAGTGCATGTGCCCTTGCGTTTGTTAGAGTGATTAGTGTGTGTGTGCGCGTGGCGTGTGCCGCCATGGCTGATGGGTGCGATGTAGGGGAGCTGCAAGCGCAGATCAGCAAGGTATGGCGCGATGGGTCAAGCATGCATGTGTAGGGCAGCTGCAGTGGACGCGGTCGGAGTTAGTTGGTGGAGGTGGTACACGTGGCGACGGCCATTGGGCATGACAGCGTCGCGCATGGGCGCGCGTAGGTCATTAGTCATGGCGGGAATGGCGGGCGTGGAGGCGAGCTCCGAGGCGGTGCCTAGGCCTATTGGCACCCCTATATCCCTCTGTGTTTTGTGCTTGATTCGAGTGAATAACAGGCCAAGATACAGGTGAGAACATCGCCATGGTATTCCTCTCCAGAAAATCCATTATTCAACATCTACCTCGGGTCGTCCGGGGCGATCATGAGCGAGTGAGTGCGTTCGGGCATAAGCAATAAACATTCTAGGGTTCCAACAATATACTACTGCAAACGGTAGCATAGTAATCAAACAGTAATGCAAAAGCAAGATCGAAGTCTCCCTAGCTATTACAGCCTTGCAGGACATCATTTGTCATTATCACTGAAGAACACACAATGCAGCAGATGACTTGGAACACTGGGAATAAACGCATCTTCTTCGGTCAACTACTTTTCAAGCACCGCTTAGTCGAGCTGCCTCCGACTCCGAGGTGGACGACACAGCGCTTGCTGTCCGGTGCACACTAGCAAGCACACCCGTAGAGCTGCTCGCCACGTCACCAGGATAGTTACCACAACTGATGTACGCTCCTCAGACGCAGGCGAGATTGGCTCAACTACCATTCACATATTGAATAACAGAAGTACTTCCAAATGATTATGACCTTGTAACACATAATGGGCATGAGTGTATGGCATACTAGTAGAGTAATTCTCGGTCAATGTTTTGTTCGAACGGAACAAAAATATGCTTGATGGGGTGGTGTTTCACAATGAATCTTAATTGTAGGGTCAAGCCACTTCACTGCAGAAGCAGAACACCATCCACCATTTCAGAAACTCAAATGCCAACAAGTGAACTGGATGGGGGACAAAGGCCTCATGTTGTTCAGTCCTGCAGTGTCGAGCCGCCGTGAGGTGGACGTCAAATTGACATTGCGCAAAATCTTTCAGCTTTCACAAGAATCGATCGCGAAACTAAGTGAGTCTACTGGTCACTCAGGGTATTTTCGAGCCTTCCAACAACTGGATGATAGTAGCCCATAAAGCACACGAACAAAACAATCCACAAATGTGGGTGACAAGAAAGACCGAAACATCCAAATTTCCAATAGCCTGAAACAAAACAACATTGCCCATGCAGGTACATGCCTCTGTCTATCCGAATAAATTTGACTGTAGATAACGACAGGTAACCATCCAAGGGCTGAAGAACTTTCAGCTTCTAAAACCACTCACGAGATTCGAGATGGCTTCCCCTACCCCACCCGTTCTCGTCCCCACAGCTACCGCACTCCCCTCGCCGCTGCCACCGCTGCCAGATCCGCTGCCCCTCCACCAATTCATGTAGATCTAGCCTCTGGAGGTGTATATCTATCCCCGCGCTGCCTCCCGGTGCCATTCGCAGCCCCAAGCCAACCACCACCGCCCTTCCCGGCTGCCCCAGCTCAGCCGCCCGGGGTAGGGATTGCCAGCCAGCCCCTGGCAGATCCTCGCACACTTAAGCGCATTAGTTTTGCATTAACTGATGATGGTCTTCCCACCCGCATTCACTCCTCCACTGTATCATATGAAGGCCCTACTCGTCATTTTTCCCCTTGCTCCAGCCATGGGAGAGAGGGGTTCCCCCAGGAAGCTGTGCCCGCATTGAAGACGAAGATCTTGGACCCTGGACGATGATTCAGCGCAGGTGGAACCGCGCCGACCGCATAGCCCACGACCGTGCTCCCTGTCACCCCGCCATCAGCACCCTAGTCACCTACCGGTAAGCTTGCAACGTAAATGCGCCCGCTACTTGGCCAGCAAACACTTCGTCATTGATTGCAGGGACCCGGTCAAGTGCGTCAAAAGTGCTTCGGACACCGATCGTGGCAGTGCTCCCAGTCTAGTAGCAAGGCTCCCCCAACACCCCATCCGCAGCTCCCCTACCTTGATGCTCGCCTGCTTCCCGCTGCTTGTGGCTCCGGCTATGACGCACCTTGGTGACCCAGCGGAGAGGCCGAAGCAATCCGTCGCTATCGCCTCCTCCACCCGCGACATGGAGTGGGAGTTGGAGAAACAGAGCTCCCATGCCGTGGTGGTTTGGCACGGCCGTGACCGCCTAGACGTCAAGCTCGACAGGGTGGAGCAGGCTTTCTGCTCTCGCTTCGGAGTCTGGACGGAGGATACCACTGGTATCCAAGAGCCCACTGGCGGTCTTTCTCGTCACCTTCGGGCACTGCCAACATCGGGACACGGCTGTCGCTGCAAGAAGCTTCCCGCACGGCAACCTGGACTTCCACATCAGGCAGTAGCAGCTGGTCGCCCTGGGGGACCGTCACGACCTCAACTTCCACGTCAGCTTTGGTTGGAGGGCATCCCCCCATTCTTGGAATGAGAACATCGCCAAGAGAGCCGTGGCCTAGGCTTGAGTGCTGGACTACGTCGAGGAGGCCTGCCTTATCCCCAAGAAGTAGGACTGCACGCTGCCTCAACCTCTAGGCTTGGATGAAAAACCTATCTGACATCTCCAAGGTCATCTGGCTCACCATCACAGGCAGGGTGATGGTGATCCACGATGACGCACCTCCTCTAGTGGGCCACTGCGGCCTCACCTTCTGGATCCTTGTTCACATCAACTTGGTGGAGGGGCTGCCGGGCCATGATGGCTAGGCCTCCACGTGCTCCTTCGCTTGGTGCCATAGGGTGATCAATGGCAAGGGTGCGCCTCGTGGTCGGAACGATCCACCACTGACAGCTGCACTTGCAGCGACAGCCACCGTCAGGACTAGGGACGATGAAGATATAGGACATGATGAGCGTGGGCACCATCACCATAAGGGTGAGAGCTGGAGCATCTCGTCTCTTCCGCAGCCTCTCCCATGCACCGTGGGAGCAAGATCACTCCAAGCTGCGACGCGACCACCACCATGACCGAGGATCCAACAATGGAAGCCGACACCATCGTCGCGAGCACGCGTTTCCTGAGGGCTATTCTTGCTTCGGAGCCAAGAGTGAGGCCTGCAGCTCGCCCACACAGTTGGAGCCGTGACCTCTACTCACCCTAGTGTTAGGGGCACCTCTGTCATTCTATTCCACGCCACCAGCAGTCTCGTTGCTCGCCCACACTGGATGAGCGACTGCGCTGCAACCTAGACAGCCCCGACTGCCTCCAACCATGGACACCACCCCTCTCCCCACCCTCCCTCACTCTGTGCAGGGGAGCCAGCTAGAGAGGGCCCAGAGCAAGGGGAGTCGCTACAGTAGCATCCACCCCCCAGCAACGTCTAGCCCTCGCCGAAGCAGTCCGCGAACCAAGGACCAGGTACATTGTTTGTGTTTACAGCACGCCGCTTCCTGCCGGGTGTTGGCGGTTCTTACCTTACAGATTTTACTCCGCAAACGCACGGAGACCGTTGTAGCTTTCACCCGGGAGTATTCAAAGGTATCGTATTTATCCATAGGGAAGCAACGAGAAAGAATACAAACTCATCAATCACCAAGCTACTACCAACTCATTCATTCCAAAAGGTAACAAGAAAAGGTAAAAACCGAACACCATGTGATATAAACCAAACACCGTTGGCGCGAACTCATGTTTAAGCTAGGAGGATAATGAGTCAAGGGCTATGGTTCGGTCTTCCATCTATACAAGCATAAAAGAGCTATCCATACTAAGGTCGAAAGGATTGAGACAGAGCTATGGCTTGCGTCGAGCGAAATTCCAAACTTCACCGAGGAGGCACGGGGGTAGATAGTTGGCCGACCAAACGGCAACGCCTACAGGCTTACCAAATGACAGGATTGCAATACTGAGACCCTTAATACTGTCACCAAGAAGGGCTACCAACCAGAGCTGCGTGGGTAAGATGGTACACTATACTAGTGCTCAAGCGACGTGTTGCATCTGTCACCATGAAAGAGCTTGAGCACTAAAGCTCATCCTTCAGCCAAAGGGTGAGAGCTAACCAAACTCCTAGATCTAAGTCTATGAGGGGCTTATAGCACCGGCAAGTATAATAAAGCTCAATCAATTCTAACTTAGCACAACTCAGGCCTCAAACTTGGCGTGCCCAAATGGAAAAGGTGCTAGCAAGTAAATGCAGCCGCATACACACCACCATACGAGTAACTAACTAGAGACGAAGATAAGTGCATAAAGTAGAACGATAAAGTACTTGCACTTGTCATATATCAGAAAGTAATGCATAAGATAGGAAAAATAAAGTACATTACCGAATATTCCAACTGACTCCGAAACAGCAAAGCTTGCTCTAACTCCTAGCTAAACAATGAATTCAGAGTGGAGGCACCACCTGAGGGGCACCTCCTAGAGAGGGAGAGAGTGAATTACATGGTGAGGTGCATTTTGAAAGTGAGGGGGGTGCCATCTATTTATAGCTTGAGGTAAGGGAGGATTTCCATGGGTTCCCAAGGTGGGATTAACCCCCAAACCGTCCCTAGGCTGCCACCTATCCTATAATTGCAGTAAGTAGGTTGGTTTCATCTTGGTCCACGTGTAGACGTCGAGAATCGGTGAAGAACCGGACCCTAGGGAGGTGAACCGGCCGTTGGAGTGAAGAACCGATAGTTTACAGTTGAACTAGGTCAAAACAGGGACATCTGGGCGACTGGACCGGCCAAACCCACCTGAACTGAGATGAACTAGTGGGCGAACCGTGCTTGGCCCCTCTCCGTGGCAGCCACGTGGCCCTCTCGACCAGGGCCGAGCAGAGTCGTCGCTGCGTCCCACGCGCGGGCGCTCGCGTGTTCTGTCCTCGCCACGTGTCGACGCCCAGTTTGTCCCATCGCCCAACCGTGGATGCGGATCTGTGGCGCTGCCCTTGTCGCCAATGGCTGGCTACCACGTGGCACCATCGGGTGCTTTCCCGCCTATGCGCTTTACGGACTGGGTACTGTTGACGTCAGCGTGATGTCAGCAGTACCATATAAATTTGTACTTTCCGTATCTTTTCTGTACAAACTCCAAATGAGACATATAATATATCCGTTGAAATTGTCTCGAAGAGCTCTTTGCAATGGTGTAGGTCTTGAGGGCATTTGAGATACTTTTTAGTGCTAGAATTTGTGGTTCTTGTCTCAATCCCTTTGTGTGTACATCCTCGCTTGCTTCAGATGATCTTCTTTTGCATGGAATTTGAGCATCTCTCTGTGAAACATTGAAAACCAACAAAACTCGTGGAATTCGTTAATTCAAGTAAATAATGCATAGAATTTGGCTTATACCTCATTTATTCACCGAGGAATTGGCGGTCGGAATAGGTAAATAATGACCACCAACACCGGGTTGTGTCTACCAAAGGCATAGCCGCTCTGCACCGCCCGGCGACAATGCGGCCACGTGGAGAGCTCTCCGAGGCGCACTACTATAACAAGTCCTCCTCTCAGTGCCACTATGACAGTGAACTCCACGTCATGCAACTCCCCTACACTGACAAACTTCTCGCTGCACTAACCTGAGGCAACACCGACAGACCCGCAGCCCACGCCGGCAGCGACCACCTTCACCGATCGCTTCTTGATGCTTGTGGTGTAGCTTCTCCTCCCCGTGCAGGAACTATAGCAAAACCCACCCAAGAATCCAAGGCGGTGGGGAATCAAGCTGCGTTCGGGTGCCCCTTCACAGAAGAGTGCAAGGCTGGCTGCCATTACCTGGCCATGAGGAGACATCTAGAATGATGCCCGGTAGGTCCTTATGAAGCATCTAGGCATCTTGCCAGAGCTAGACCAGGAGGCAGAGAAGAACCAGAACATTGACACCTTGCTGCAGCTCTACTTCGACCTCTTCGGCGACCTGCTGTCCGACCTAGCGCTCAAGGCGCTGGTAGCCCTCTGCAGCCTAGAGAGTCCGGGGCTGATCAGCCAGGAGGCAGCATGAGCTACCTAGTCATGTTTGTTCTACTAGGTCCTGCTTGTCTTCATGTCAAACATAGCAGAAACTATTTGTGTTGTTTGTGGTCCATGTTTGTTGCTGCCTTGTCAACATTCTTTTGTTGGAGTACGCCATGTCCTGCTCAAGTATCTTGTTGAATTGTGATCCAAATTCTATGAGGCGGCCAAGTTGGGGAGCGAAGCCGTCACCTAGACAGTGGTATAAGAAATTTGATTCTTTTATGATTGCTAATGGCTTTAAGAGGTCCCTATATGATAGCTATGTCTACATTAAATTTGTTGATGGGTCACCTATTTACTTGCTATTATATGTTGATGACATGATTGCTGCCAAGAACAAAGTTGACATGGCTAACTTAAAGGCACAATTAAGCAGTGAGTTTGAGATGAAGGACCTTGGTGCTGCTAAGAAAATTCTCGGTATGGAGATCAGTAGAGATAGAAAATCTGGTTTGTTATTTTTTAGTCAGCGTGGTTATATTCAAAAAGTCCTACATCGTTTTAATATGCATGATTCAAAGCCAGTAAGCACTCCAATTGCACCTCACTTCAAGTTGTCATTTTCTCAGTGTCCTAGCACATATTCAGATTTTGAGTACATGTCAAAAGTTCCATATTCTAGTGTTGTTGGTTCTTTGATGTATGCCATGGTTTGTTCACGTCCAAATTTATCTTATGCTATGTGTTTGGTCAGTAGATACATGGCTAATCCTGGTAAAGAATATTAGAATGCTGTGAAGTGGATTTTTAGGTACTTGCGGGGTACGACTGCTACTTATTTGTAGTTTGGCAAAACCAGAGAGGGACTTGTGGGCTACGTTGATTCAGATTA
Organism: Paspalum vaginatum; assembly: GCA_030272315.1. Classification (NCBI taxonomy): domain Eukaryota; kingdom Viridiplantae; phylum Streptophyta; class Magnoliopsida; order Poales; family Poaceae; genus Paspalum; species Paspalum vaginatum. The sequence continues at coordinate 21,594,789 of CM059017.1, forward strand.
TGCTGCCGATTTAGACAAGAGAAGATCATTGACAGGTTATGTGTTCACAGTTGGAGGATGTGTTGTCAGTTGGAGGGCTTGTCTACAGCCTACAGTTACTTTATCAACTACTAAGGCTGAGTATATTACAGTTTGTGATGCTTGCAAAGAGACTGTTTGGTTGAAAGGTTTGTATGCTGAATTTTCTGGAGATACATCTTGCATTAATTTGTTTTGTGACAGTCAAAGTGCTATCCATCTTACAAAAGATCAAATGTTTCATGAGAGAACAAAGCACATTGATGTCAAATACCATTATGTCCGTGAACTTATTGAAGAGGATAGATTAAAGGTATGCAAGATTAGTACTTATGATAATCCAGCTGATATGATGACTTAAGCCTGTTGTTGTTGCTAAGTTTAAGCTTTGCTCAAGCTTAGTTGGTATAACTATTTAGCCCTAGTTGCTGTTTTGGCACTGGCAGTTGTTCTTTTGATTTGTTTCAGGATGATGTTTACATGTTACATGGTACAAGATGTAATTTGTCTCAAGGTGGAAATTGTTGAATTGTGATCCAAATTCTATGAGGCGGCCAAGTTGGGGAGCGAAGCGGAGGCCTTGCGGATTAGGGTTTGCTATATAATTCTCTTGTAAGCCGCTGGGAAATATTACGGCGTTTTGTAAACACTCTACGAAAATAGTGAAAGTTGTGGCTGGCTAGTGCCCGTGGTTTTTCCCTTCGCCTTGGAGGGTGTTTTACGTTAAATCCTTGTGTCTCTGTGATTGGTTTGATCATCTTCATTTTTTGTTCTTTGCTTGTCGATCTCTAACATATCTAGCAGCAACAAAGGGCCTCCAATTGTCGTGCTTTATTGCAGTCGTCGTTGTTGTTAGCGCCCTGGGCGTCATGTTAGCCGGCTGCTGTCCTCAGCCATCCACGTCTACTGCTACTATGTGTCAAAGAACTTGCATCCCTTTTTTAAGGAATTATAGCACTCGTCTGCTGTTTGGTCTCCTGTTGCTGTGTGAGGCGCTGAGCATGTTTATTCTGCCTTCTGTTCTTACTACTAGGTTTGTTTTTGTCGCCAAATGACACAACACCACTGCCAAATTCTGAATTGGAACGTGAGAGGACTGAATGAAGGGGCTAGGAGAGATGTGGTGTAGGATCTGGTCCACAACACTGGGAGCACCAGAGTTTGTCTCTAGGAAACCAAGCTTTCCTCGGTTGACAGGAGTGTCATAGCTAGGACTCTTGGAATGAAATTCATCAACAGCTATGCAACACTGCTGGTGGACCAAACTAGAGGTGGCATCTTACTTGCAATCTCTGAGGATTTTTTTTTCACACTATCAAATATCTCCACTTCGGCAAATGCGATCACGGCTCTGGTCACCACGAAGGCGGATGGGACAGATTGGTGGATGACGGTTGTCTATGGACCTCAAGCGGACGCCGAGAAACTCCTATTCCTCCAGGAACTGAGATCCCTCGCTTCCCAGGATCGCGAGAGATGGCTGATTCTCGGGGACTTCAACGTCATCTACCAATCCTCAGAAAGAACAATGTTAATCTTAATCATCGGCTTATGGGATCTTTCAAAGCCGTCATTGATTATCTTCACCTCAAAGAAATCCGCCTTAATGGCCGACGCTTTACCTAGAGCAATGGGCAGACCGCACCAACGATGACGCGCATAGATCGTCTGTTCTGCACGCCAAGCTAGGAGTTGCTCTTCCCTGCTTGCTACCTCCACTCACTACCCTCTCTCATGTCGGACCACACCCCACTGCTGATGCAAGGAGAGCTCCCACGCAGGACAAACAATTTTTTTCCGTTTTGAAAATTTCTGTACCCATTTAGATGGCTTCAAGGAGATGGTCCAAGACACTTGGAACAGATCGGTGCATTTAGCCCACCATCCACTCTTGCAGTTACACATCAAGCTTGCGCGTACGACCAAGGCCATTAAAGCTTGGCGCAAATCGAAAGTTGGGGACACAAGACTCCAACTAGCCATAGTCAAGGAAGTAATCCTTTGTCTAGAGTCGGCCTAAGAATCTCGTTCCCTCTTTCTGAGGGAGGGGGACCTCCTCAAGCGTGCAAAGGCAAGGGTTGTGGGCTTAATGCTCATTGAGAAATCTCGTATCAGACAGAGATCCCACCTAACAACCATTCACCTGGGAGACGCCAACACTAAATTTTTCCACCTTCGTGCAAACTCGAGAGCGAGGAAAAATCACATCTAAGCACTGCAAATTGATTCGAAGATGGTATTCATGCAAAAGGACAAATAAAGGATCATCACAGACCACTTCAAATAGCATTTGGGCTTCGCTACTACCAGAACCGTCGCCTTGGACTGGACTACTCTTGGCTGCCATCGACTAGATCTCTCATCCCTGGAGGCTCCTTTCACTCAAGAGGCAATCAAGGAAACCACCCTTTCTATGCCACCAGACAAGGCTTTAGGCCCTGACGGCTTCACAGGCACATTCTTCAGATCATGCTGGGACATCATCAAGGAGGACCTATCCACCGCGTTCAACCAGCTCTATAATCTCAATGGGCAGGACTTCAGACTATTGAATGCAAGAAACATAGTCCTCATCGCTAAGAAAGCAGATGCCCTTCACGTTGGAAATTTTCGCCTGATCAGCCTGATACACAGTGTTGCAAAAATTTTCTCAAAGCTATTGGCCAACAGACTTTCCCCCCACCTTGAAAGCTTAGTCTCCAAGTGCCAAAGTGCATTCATTCGCAAGAGAAGCATCCAAGACAATTTCCTTTTTGTTCAGAACATTGTACGACTTTTCCACAAATCCAAAACGCCAGCGCTGTTCCTTAAGCTCGATATTCAGAAAGCGTTCAACACAGTCAATTGGAGCTACCTGTTGGAGAATTTGCAAGCCCGTGGCTTTGGCCCACGTTGGAGGGAATGGATCTCCATCCTTTTTGGCACAGCAAACTCAAAGCCGCTGATTAATGGAGCACAAGGTGGCAGTTTCGACCACAAACGCGGAGTGAGACAAGGCGACCCCCTCTCCCCCATGCTGTTTATCCTCACCATCGACCTTCTCTAGAAGATCCTCGACCCGGCCACTCAGCAAGGGGTTCTCACACCCCTCCCCCTGGCTGCGGCTAAATTGAGAACTTCACTCTATGTGGATGATGCAGCAATCTTCCTAAACCCGGTGTGGGACCAAACTCAATCGGTTAGGCACATACTTCAGGTGTTCGGGGCTGCCATGGCCTTACCATAAACTTCGAGAAAAACTCAATTCACCCGATCCGTTGCGAGAACATAGACCTAGTAGCCATCCTACAACCTTTCCCGGGCAACTGTGAGACATTCCCTTATTGTTACCTTGGGATTCAACTCCATACCCGGCCTCTCCAAAAAGTACACATCCAACCTCTAGTGGAGAAGATTAGACGGCGGCTCTAGGGCTAGAAGGGACGTCTCCTTAACCGCGCTAGGCGCCTCACCTTGGTCACCTTGGTTCTTTCCTCCATGCGAACCTACCATCTGACCATCTTCCCCCTCGCAAAATGGGCTAGAAAGCAAATCGACAAAATCCGCCTGTCCTTCCTTTCAATGGCGAAGAAAATGCAAACGGTGGTCACTGTTTGGTCAATTGGCCAACAATTAGTAGACCCAAAGATCTGGGGGGTCTTGGCGTTCTCGATCTTGATAAGTTTGGGCGTGCGCTTAGACTCCGGTGGCTTTGGCAGGAATGGACGGACGCCTCAAAGCCTTAGCAGGGACTCCAGGTGTTGTGCAACAAGCCCGACCATCTGCTGTTCCAGGCGTCAACCTCGATCTCGGTGCGAAACGGTGAAAAGACCAAGTTCTGGCACCACAGCTGGCTAGACAGCGAAGCCCCTTGCAACCTTGCCCCACACCTCTTCGCGCGGGTCAGAAGGAAAAATAAATCGGTGGCGCAAGAGCTAACTAATAGCGCTTGGATCAATCCCCTGCGGAACAAAATCACAACAACAACCCAAGTTGAGGAATTTGTTTTGCTTTGGATAAGACTACAACAAGTCCACCTGCAGCTGAAAGTGGAGGACACTATTGCATGAAAATGGACTTCAGATGGCATCTACTCCTCCAAATCTACTTATAGAGCTCAATTCCTTGGTTCCTACGGTGTCCACAAGATCAGCCTCATATGGCATGCTAGAGCTCAAAACCAATGTAAGGTCTTCGCTTAGACCCTCATCAAAAACAAGATTCTCACGATGGACAACCTTGCAGCACCTGGCTGGCCACATCAGACATGGTGCACCCTTTGCAACGGACCCATGGAATTGACACTCCATTTGTGCCTGACCTGCCCCTACGTGCAGGAGGTTTGGAGCAGCGTCCTCGATTGGGAGAACTTGTCGCTCACTCAGCAGGCAGAGCCAAGGCACGCCACCAACCTAGGGGGAATGGTGGGGGTGTGCAGTAGCCTTTTTTCCAGCTAGCTGCATGAGAGACTTCAATGGTGTCATCATCTACACCATGTGGAATATCCAGAAGGAACGGAGAATTGCTCTTTGCCCCCGCTCCAAGTGGCAGGACATGTGAAGGAAGATCTTTCTCTCTTTAGGGGTGCGTCTAGGCAGGTGTAACTAGAGCCTGTTTTTGTCCTCCTAGTGTTTCCTCTTGGGAGGTCGATTTGTTGCCCCCAAGTTGTACTTTAGGTTGTACACCGTTGTACTCTTGCTTTCCCCTCTTAAATGAAAGGCAGAGCTTCTGCCACTAAGTTCAAAAAAAAAACCATCCAAGGGCTGAGACGATAACAGAGACAAAATCCAACAGACCAAAGAACGTGCAATAGGAGCCCACGGAACACTCAATTGACATTGTCAATTCTGAACTATCAAATGTTGCCGGTTCTGGTTGGTGGCAGGGGCGGGCCTAGTTGAATACCCAAGTTTTTGACAAAAAAATAAGTACATATAGTATGTACAATACATATGTATACATAAATAATAAAATGAATGTTATTGTCCGAAATAGCAAAATGGACCCTTTCTCAGGTTACTGGGCCTTTCTCTCTCAGTCCCCTAGCACCCCACGGCAACACAACAGCCCACTTAGCCCTCTGCTTCTTTTTCCACCGACGCGGCGACAGCAGTGCGAGAAATCTCCGAGCGTCCGTGATCCCATCCCTGTCCGTCCGCGCGTCCTCAGTTCCACGTCCGCGCGAACCCTTGGGGGCAGTGGCCGGCGGGGGCAGCAACAGCAAGGCGCCGAGGCAACAGCGAGACAGCGAAGCGGCATCGGGCAGATGCAAACAATGGTCCAGCACTACGCAGCAGCAGCAAGATAGTGACTCGGTGAGGCTGCTCTCAACTCCGTAAATTTTGATTTTGTTCCGCGACTAACTGGACTGATAGTTGTGATTCCATGAATGCGTGATATCTCTAGGATAAATCACCATATAATTGGTTATATTTAGCAAATCGGACAATAGATATAGAAGATATTATTGTTGATTTCGTTTTTTTTTATTATGATTTCAGGCTGGGATTTGGTGTCTGTACTACTCTGTACAGCGTGCTGCTCATTGATTTGAAGTCTCAAAAATGAAGAGAATCTGCTATTGATTTGAAGTCTTTTTTGGAAAAAAAATTGCTGCCAAGAAAAGAGCAAAATTTTGAAATTAGTACTATGAGTTTAATATACATGCTGAAAAAAATGGTCCTTCCAATTTTGAATACCCAAATTCAAAATCCTGCGCCGCCACTGGTCGGTGGAAGTTTGCTCAGCTGCAAGTGACAGTAAGAGCTATTGGCAGGAGAACAAAAGAAACTAGCCCAGAGCAGCACCCTTCAGTTGAGCAACTCCGAAGACCATATATGTGTGTCTACCCGTTAAAGCAAGAAGAATATGAAATCTAGCTGACTACAATGTACTATGGTTTGTAAATGGTCTGGCAATCTCCACAGCATCTCAGCATCATGACCACTTGGTACGGAACCTACAGAGCGTCTAGCATGACTACAACAAGAAATCCAGCTCTCCTTTAGACTCCTGCAAAATAGTCAAAGCAGCAGAACATCAGTCGTTTTTTTTATTTTTACACAAACAGGAGTTAAAAGGTACCGCATAACTAACATGTGTTTGAAATTCAAAATTCTACCTTAAAGCCTGCGTCAGCCATCGCCTTATGGAACTGATGAAAAACACCGTTGAAGCAAGTCTCGATCATCGAATACTTGTCCTGCGTGCCAAAGATGACCCTCACAAAATCCAGCAATCCGAAGACTGAGGTGGGTCTACCATCTCTCTGATAGTCGTATACCTTCTTGATATACCTATTGCCTGGAGCATTACTGGTCCACTCATACTGAGTTGCTTTACCGACAGGAATGTTATCGACCACAGCATAGTACAGCTCACTGTTTGTAGTATCATCACACGCTAGTGTCCGAACTTGAACCAGATTCTCATAGAGGGACATGAAATGGTCCATTTTCCCTTTCCTGGGCAACAGCGCCATGCTGTGTTTGATCAGATACCTGTGTTTTACTGGATCATCAGCCATTAGGGTCCGTTTGGATTGGAGGAATACCAAAGGAAATTTGTAGGAATGAAAAATGGAGGAAAGGAAACTGGAGTGAGCGTTTGGAATGGAGGAATCAGTGAACCCTTTCCTCTGTAATGCTACAGCCGGTGAGCAATTTCACAGGAATGAAAACATCCACTCCAATCCATGGTTTTCGTTCCCTTCGCGGAAGCCCGAGGCAACGCCGTAGCTCGCGTGACCAGAGAGAAGCAAACCAACGGTGCCAACGATAAGAACTTGCCTGTCGTCGTTGCTGTCCGCTACGCCATGGCTCTCCAGTCGATTTAGAGCGGAGTGGTTGAGTAAGCCCCTACTTGCTGCTCGAACTGCCGCTCCATTGTCAGATGGCACCCGACGCCATGGTCTGCCTACCACTATGCCCTGCTTATCGGGACAACGAACAGAACAAAGAACGAGAGGAGATGAACAAGCAGAACGGATAGGAACAAGAGAGACAATGAACGGATAAGAACAAGAACAGAATGAGAGATGAACGAGAGGACGGAGCTTTTATGATTCTCAGCGGTTGGTGTTAGGGTCCACATGTCAGTAGCTAAGAAGCTAACTCACGGATGCATCATGTATTCATGTCATGTTGGGAGAGGTTCTTGGATGTTGGATGTCATTTTTCATGATAATTTGATAATTAAGACTGGTGTGCATTTATATTAGTCCAGCCAAGCCTCCACATCCAGAGGCAGTTTGCATTCTCTAAACAGATCATGTTTGATGCTTGCAGATACCGAGCCATATCCCATCTTAGCTCCTTCCTCAGTATATTTCTCAAGTGAAGGTTGGACCGAGGTAAAAAAAAAGTTAAATTAGAATTTTTAAAACTATGGTTCTTCCGAAAACTACAACTACTCAGTAAAACCCATATGCAAGATAAAACTAACTATGTACACTAAAATTTTGCTAAGTGTTGCTAAATTTACCGTACCCAAGTCTTGCAACCTATTTCCACCTAGAAACTAGCCTATCAATCTAATCTAGAAAAATAAGCGCACAATAGCGAGAAAGTAAATGCGGAAGCTAAAAGGATAGTTAGAGAATGCAAACTTCCGATGACGATATCGGCGATGGCACATGATGGAGACACGGAGATTTTTTTTCCCGAGGTTCGGGAAGACCAATGTGCCTCTACCCCCTAGCTCCTCGTTTGGCGCCCCCGCAGGACTTTGCTCTCGCGTAGTCCTCAATGCAATACAGCCTCGCCCACGCAAAAATGCATGATGACAAAGTGACTTCCGCGGAAGTCAAGCAACCTCGGTCGGGTCTCTGAATATCCCCAGTATACACTCACATGAGCTCTTCTCTCGCGTAGTCTTGAACTACGGCCTCGCCCACGCAAAGGTAGAGAATTGTCGAGGCTGTTGGGGTCTTCTGCGGGCCTTCTGGCGGAGCTACCCCGTCGTCTACACTAAGGAAGCTTTGGCCAACGTGCCGAGGGCCTTCCTCCCTCTCACAAGTAAGGTGGCGGCCACTCCACACTCCAGAGGATCTCGCAAGACTTACAAGCCCCACACTTACAAAGGGTAGATGTGCACGCAGGCACGGGTACAGACAACAAAGCCTAAGCAAAGATGCACTAAGCACTAGCTATGCCGGGATGTGTCTAATTATGCTTTAGTGATGGTTGGGCTCACAAAATGTGTTTTTATATTTTAAATGGGCACGAGGAATGTGTCTCGACACTACAATGAACTCAGGAGTCACCAACCATGATGTGGAGATCGGCCAAGGGGGTATATATAGGCCACACCTCCAAACTAGCCGTTGGGAGCAAACTTCTCCATTTTGCGCGACCACCAGGACAGTCCGATGGTGACACAATCGGACCGTCAGGTGCATGTAATTGGCTAGCCGTTGAGTCGACCGTTGAACTGGAATTCGACCGTTGGAACCACCGGACCGTCCTGGTGCTGCACCACCGGACCATCCGGTGCGTGTTGGAGCTTCGGTCTTCAACTTGATATGCGTTCTATCCAGAACGTCCGGTAGTAGACCACCGGACCGTCTGGTGCGTTAAGCGCCGGGACTTGGCTGCTCCTTCTCTCTTCGGCCTATAACGTCCGGTGGTGTCACCGGACCATCCGGTGGTACACCACCAGGACGTCCAATGCATGATATTGCATCGGTTCTTAAATCTTTAATCTTGGCCATCTTCTACTCGCCGCACCGTTCGTCAGGTGCTTGAAAAATTCTAGCTCGCTTACCGGCGTGTCAGGACAGCTGCTTCTGACATGGATGGAATCTTAGGTTTTCTCTTGTGCTGTTTAGGTCCTCTTTTGAGGCGTTCGTACATAAGTCCATCTTTTGCACCCTGAAACTTAAAAAAACACTTGCACACATATTAATCCCAAATGGTACATGAGAACTAAGCACATGGTTTATGACCCACTTTCCTTACATCAAGTTTTTGCATAAGACTATAATGCCATGATCTGAAGGGTAGAACGGATTGTGATGTATATATTTGTGTTGTACAGTGCAGGAGGACAAACTTACTGTTCAAAATTATGCGTGTACATCATCTATATCATGACTCATAGTCAAAAGCGTTAAGGCAGAACATGGAATTCTGTCTTTAAAGCTGACGTCTCATCTTCTAAAACGGCCGGACTGATTCATGTTGGTATATATGCTGTATTGGAGCTGAACCCCATGTACCTTCCAGTTTCACGGTCCAATCACGTTGATTAATCTCAGATTATCCCTCATTAATCGACAAAAAAGAAATCTCAGTGGGTTCCCTTTCAAACTAAATCATAGGGTAGATAGAGGATCTATCATCATTGTGGTGACCGTCTGGTGAAACCGGTTCCAACCATCAGAAGGTTAGCCGCAAAATATAATCAAAGTTTGTTATAAGCAGCACCCGCACGGATCGGATGCTGCTTCACTAAGTGTAGCCGATTGATTGTAAACTTTGGATCTCCTTGTTTATGACCAACTAATCAAGAAAAAGCAGTGGCCGTATGTTGCGCCTTGGGGCGACGACGCTTGCCATGCAGTACTCCGTTTCTATACTATTTGATTGATGGGTTCCGCTGAAGTGGGTAGAGGCAGAGGAGCAATGGTGGATCATAATTTGACAAGATTATTACATTTTAATCTGTATATATCGTTTTCCTTTTCTCCTTTAGGGAAGATGTCTAAAGTTGCTTGCGAGATATAAATGGTGATTTGCATCCGGGAGCCTTTTCTGTGATGCCATTGAATATGAAAGAACCCATCCTAATCTGTGCCAAAAGAAGTAGTAAGCCAATTCTTGGTGGATAGTTCCATTGCACGGGTTTCAGTAGTGCCATTCATATCGATATGTTTGAGACTTTGAGTTGAGAAATCACGAATGGAACATCTCTTAATGCACTGTTTCATTTTATGATTTCGTACGAAAAATAGCATTTAAATGTTTGCATGGTATTGTGACTAAATATGTCATAAAATTATGTAACAACTGTATCTATCATACTGCAACGTAACCACAACATAACCACAAGTGGCGGACCTACAAGATATTCCATGTGGGCCATGGCATTACCCTGTAGAATCCAGCCCAATAGTATATGTAGGCCTATTAACGAACTGAGAAACACGTTTGACAGCCCAGCTGGTAGAGAAATCAACGAGAATACGAGTATGGTGTGGCTCTAGGCATCGCTTCTAGTCGATGCAACGTTGCGCTTTCACCGAAGTTGAAGAGAAGTATCCAAATGACATATCTTATTTTACAATAACCCATGTGCCTGGTGCCTGTTCCGCTTCCACCGCCGCGAGACCACGACGTCATCGAAGCCGCGCAGCGCTGCGTCAACCGCCCGGCCGCCAGCAGCGCCACAACGTCTGGCGCTGATCTGCTGAGCGCCTGGACCTGTATCTCTTCACCATCCGTCCGTTTGGCGTCAGATCTGAAGATCTCCAAGTATATAGTATACTAATATGGTTTGGATGTACCATAGGTCGTTGGATTAGGCATATTAGCATGTGTTTATCGACTTATTAAATACGATGTGGATAGTGGATAGTATGGGATATATTAACACAATTCACTCTTGCAGACCGAGAGAAGTAACATCAGTTCATCAACTCTGCTTCAGACCTTCCATGCTACACCAGTTAATGTGGCTTTTAGAAATGGTAGGCCGGAAAAAATAGTACGGTAATTATCTTTCAACCATTGTTTGTTGCAAATTTCGTAAATTTTTTTGGACTATTTATAAGTAATCTAATTCAACATTTCCCATTAATTGTTAAGTTTAAGACGCATTATGTCAAATTCCTTGATGCATTTCAAAATGTTTATCGAATTATATATAGACTTTACCAAATACTTATGGATTACACTGAATTGTGTATAGAAAATTTACTATGGCATACCCTTAGCAAAAATCCTATGTCCGCCACTGGACCACATGGAATGAAGAAAAGCAACGAATATGAAACTAATGGCTCTAGTTGATGGTTTTATCATAGGTCCTCATAAATTAGTTGTCATCCTAGCAACTCATTTAATGAGAATAAAATTCTTGTAAAACTTGTATTGGGAATTGTCTTGACTCATATCATACATATTTGAATGTCAGCGACAGGATAAGTCCTTTCCCCCTTTTCCCGAACAATTGGTTCAGTTCCTTTTTAACTGGAAGCACGGGTTAAGTAATCTAGGGTTTAAGTCATTTAGGATAGATGTGTCGTCCAAGCATCTAGGCTATAAATATGTATATGTCTCTCATGAATAAAGATGACGACATACGTTCCCAAACAACGGTGTCTCGTCAACTCAATCTCGGCGCATCGCCACCCTTGACTCCCAGGGTTTTTCTCTAAGTAAGCGCCATGCGGCTATAATCCTTCCTCTTTTATCGTTTTAGGGTGTTAAGCGTTTGCTTACCCGGTGGATCCTGTACTAAACCGTTTTTATGGCGGGATCTACTAGTTATCACAATTATCACGCACGCTACCGATCTAACTATTTGTTCATACCACAACATGCACCGCAATATGTGCATACGGCAACCTGAGAGATCGATGTGCGCTTGGCACCCTTGTTTTACATGCTTTAGATTGTATCTGTGTCCGTGGATGAACCCCCTCGGTGGTTCCGATCTTTGTTCATGCATGTGGTTGATGGTTCGGTTAGGCTCTCACCTTAGCTAGATCTATCTAGTCATATGCATAGTGAAATCAATCTAGGGGCGTTGCGTCGGAGATCATGCTTTAAGCAGAATTCTTACTTTCTCCTTGTTATGCTTCATCATCGAACTAACCCATCGAGACACAAGGAGGCAATCGGCTCCTATGAGCCGATCTATGGAGATTCCTTAAGCCGATCCCAGTGATCGAGCTGGAATTTAATGCTAGTTTGTTGTATATATCTGCAGGGCGATTCTCCGACCAAGCACGCACACCACCACGCGAACCGCATCCTCCCTAGTTAGCGGGTCAAGCCAGGTGGCACACCCCAGACCCTCACGGAACCGCCGCTAGGAGGGTCGATCATAGTGGCAGCGTACCTCCCGGTTCCCTTATTGTGCTGGACGCCCAAGACACGGGACCGTCGGTTCTAGGCGACGACAGAAGCACCGGACCATCCGGTGGAATACCACCGGACCGTTCGGTGCGCACTAAGCGCTCGGACAAAGACGAAGATGGTCTATCGGATAGTCCGGTGCGTACAAAAACTTCGGATTTTCGCTGTTTTTGATCCGTTTTGATTGGGAATGAGTTCAAGGGATATTCTTTGGATTATTTGAGAAAAGGTGAGTGTGTTTTAGCACATTTTAAGTGTTTGAGCTTTAGGACTAAGATGCACTCAAAATTAAGTATAACTTTGATCAAAGGTCTGTCTAGTTACTCACCTCGATCTCTCTTAAAAGTATGATTTTCTACAAACTAGCAAAGCAATCCCCTAAATGCCCTTCTTTCAACTTTATGGCACTCAGAGCTACTAAATCTTGATCTTCTTGTTAGATGATCCAATCCATAGCTGTTCTTCAAGAATTCGAAGTTGAGGGGTCTCCTTTGGTCATCCAATGAGCACATTTATAATATAATCATTCCTTCATGTCATGAACTCATTAGTAACACAATTAGGGTTGTCATTAATCACCGAAACCATTCCCTCTAAGGGTCATGTTTCTGACAAAGAAGAAAAGCCGAAGGCAAGACCCAAAGGGCCATCCCAATAGGGGCTCTGCTACCCGGTTAGTGGATAGGGATCGAGGGGGAGCCGCCCCTCGTGGGCCTCAGGTCAGGGTTTGTGAGGACCCAAAATACGGTATGCATGATTGGACAAGTTTTGTCGAAGGGGCTGAGCAGTTGAAGCATTCAAGAATCAATGGACCGGATGGTACGGTGGTGAGACCGGACAAACAATCGAACCATTCTGGCCGAATGAGTAAAGATTTAAAAGACTTGGAATATGTGAAGACTGGACGGTGGCGGTGGCCAAGCTTTGGTGGCTTGCCGACACTTAGCCTTTGCTTGCCGGGAGCCACTTGGCGGCGAGTGCAAGACGAAGATTAGAAGAGTCTTGGTGCTTGGCTCGGATATTGCCTTCAGTGGTGAGCCCGTGGACATAGCCCTTAGTGGTGAAATATGTTAAATCCTCGCGTCTTCTCAGGAGTTTGCATCTCCTTGCCCTTACCTCTTTACTTATTACCACATTTACATTTGCGCATTTACTTTATTGTGTGCCCCTAGCTTTCCCTAGCGTTGCAAGTCTTTTGAGTAAGTTAGAGAGCGCACAGATAAATCTTAGACTTAATTAGCATGTGTAGGACGCGATAGGTTTATCTTATACACTAGAAAGCCTTAGGTTTTAGAAGAAAGATTAGCAACCCAATTCACCCCCTCCCCCTCTTGGGTCGGATACCCTGGCACGTTCCTTACAGCCATCCCCCGTGGCGCTGCAAAAGGGTCACGCCATGCAAAACATTTTGGTGAGGGTTCATTTTTGCAAAATCTTCTTTGGAGGGGTCAAATTGAAAAAAACATGCACAAGGTGCATATGTACGGTGGTATGTTTGCAATATATATATATCCACATAACTTTGTTAAAAAAACTTCACAAGATTACATATGTATGCACAAAAGCATATATTGTCATGGACATCACAAGATCACATCTGTATGCACAAGACATCACAGGATCACATCTTTATGCACAACAGAATAATACTATCATGAACATAATAGGATGAAATATGTATGCACAAGAGTCATACTTCTGTGAACATTATCTTCAAGAGCTAGGAACTATCAGTAATGTTTTGTACTTAGCAGTTTATATCTTTGTGATGTGAAAAACCTGGTCACATCAATCATGGACTCACATGATCAAATATGTAGGCACAATAATACTTCCATGAACATTACCTACAAGAGCAAGGAGTTAGCAATAGTGTTTTGGACCTGGCCACATCACATGGTTTTGACATCAAGTTTATACTTGTGATGCTGCTCATCATTAAATTGCTCACACCACTTAGTCACCCCCTAATGCATCTTTAGTTTCATGCATCTACGTCCGTTCACTCATGTTGCACATTGCAACAATTGCTGGCATAGTGTAACATAGCACGTTGTAAGTGTCATTGCAAACAAAGTTCTTGAATCTCAGTGCTTTGGCCGCCTGAAGAGTCGACTCAATTCTTCATCACTCAAATGACATGCAAACTCAACCAATGTTGTCTCTAGGTTGAATGCAAGCAGTTCAGAAACACTATCAACACTGAGCAAAATAAGTTCATCTGTTGCTTGTAGCAATCAGACCATCTCCTTGAACTCTGATCATATCCTCTCTTTGCCTTAAATGTTCCTTTGATTTTGAAACTTCTTCACAAATAGTACTATTTCCAAATCTTTGTAGGAAGTTCTCCCCCAGACCCTTCTGACAAGTGAATTACCGCTCCAACACTTTTAGCTTTGCCTATGTTCATTTCTATGTCTGCTGACTTTCATCCACTTTGTCGATTTCTATTTGCCACTAGCACAAGAGCTCAGAAACTTTGGAGAACCAATCGAATTAGCACATCCAAGAGAACCAACCATCTACAATTAAATAAAACAATAATTTTATCAAATATCCAAATGACTTAACAGCTCATTTTCAAACTTCCATTCTCTTCACATTCTTTCCTATGTCACATCCACTTGTTTGATTTCAATTCAAGTAGAAACTACTAATTGCAAAACCGTAACATATGTATTTCTTTGACTTCAATTCTAGTAGACATTACTAAGTGTAGAAGGGTATATAGCATTTAAGAATGTCAATTATAAACAAGAAAACAAATTATACCTTGTCTTTTGTGACAACCCTATCTGCACATGGAATTCATTCAGCAATCTTGTCGACTTCTTTCTTATAAGATGTAATGCCTTGAAGGGTGTCTAGATGCTAGTCAAGGCTTGTCTGCCTCTGTACTAGCAGTTTTCTAGTGTTGCGTTTTCGTTTCCCCTTTCCTTCTAGGAAATTATGAGATTACTGCCGAGGGTGTGGGTGTGTGGCTATATTTATACAGATTTGTTTCTCATTAGGTGACTGATTTTTTGGTTGTATATCAGTTCAATTTTTGGAACGTGTGATGTAGATCCGACTACGCTACCGATTTTTAACCTGACCGCTCTTTCATTTGCAACTACACAATATATCGAATTAGACATCTTCAAACTTGAGTTGAAATTCTTTCATTTTGAGGCTTGTAGCTATACAACATATCGAATTAGACATCTCCAAACTGAGTTGAAAATTTTTCATGTGTTGCGTATTTCAAATCCAGTTTATGGGTTTTTAACGAAATAAGCTAAAAATTCAAATAGAGGTTCAACTCTAAATTTGTTAACAGCAGATTTAAACCAAAATATTAAAAATTCTAGACACAAATTCCAACTTCACAGCTTTCACTGCAAAACACAAAAATAGAGATCAACAAAAGAAAAGTCTACATCATTCAATGTGGTTTATAGTACTTCTCAAAGGCTTTTTATGCATCATCCTTGTACTTAAAGATACATGCTAAATAAAAGTTATTATCACTTTAATACTACCTCATCCTATTAATATCTCTTTTAGTTGAGTTTTAAACTAAAAAACATCATATATTAATGAATGAAGGGAGTACCATCTAACGTTTTTGTTTATCAAATTATTGGTGACACTATCATAACACCAAAGTCACTAATGGAACTTATGATCATGCTTAACCAAACTCAAATTTCATGTGCAAGTGAAGAATGCAAGAAGATTATGGTTTGTCCAAGGCCATATGTGAGAGCCTAATTTTGTGTGAAGTCTAAGCTTACATAAACAAACCCTAAATAACCTCTGGCCTAGTGACTTCAAGTGTGGTGGCCATGTCACCTCCCTAAGCGTCTTCAATTCATTGACCTGCCTCCACCTTGCGCTCCTCCCAGCTAGTTCCATGCTTCCATACCTTTATCCCTAGCTAGATCCACACCTCTGCTCTATGGGTGGAGACCACACCATCTCACCTCCTCTTGGCCAGATTTGTGCTAGGCCGAGGCCAAATTTCCCGACTCCAATGCCATCATCGGTGGCTGACATAAAAACTCGAGGGAGCTGAGGTCTCGATCATGTCCATGTTTGACATCCCTTTACAACAAGAATTGCGACTTCCACCTTGATAGCCTCACCATCATCTACCTTTGTGACTCCACCTTGATAGCCTCACCATCGTGTAACTTCTTATGCAGGAAAACTTGTGCTCCAAGATTTGGTTGCAAACCCTCCATGATTTACTAGGTATGGAAAAGAGATATGATAAAGGCCCCACTCCTTGCAACATTCAAATCGTAATTTGAGTTTAACTCCAATTCATTCGCGAATCAAGTTCGAACTACAGGAGAATGTCGAACTAGGCTCGCCAATAAATTGGACTTCACTCCCCAATCTGGCTTTGAATATCAGAAAGAGCTGGTCCTTGGTCATATCCTTTCTAGACCATGCCACATCACTCCCCAACCTCTATGGTGGTCGTGATGGTGGGCGGTCGTTCCCATTACTTTGTGTTGGTGTCTAGGACCTCCATCGATGATGATGGCTCTGGTTGTGCTGTTCTAGGTTCTCCTTCCAATGGTCATGCTTGGTCACCATCGAAGGTTTATGTCCTAGTTCCGACTTGGTCCTTTATATCGATGGTTGCTTAGTGTTGGTTGTCTACACTTAGGGAAAAGGTACCTCCTTTCTAGGTGTCTTCGGCTGTGTCGCTGTTGGAGCACCATCGGGTCATGGCCTACTTTTGCCTGCTCTACTTGACGTATGGGCTCGCACTCCCTCTGGGCCCACATGCTAATGACTATCACTGCATGTGTAGTACCGCGGATCTAAGAGCCCACTTTTTTCATGGATTGATGAGTCCTAGTGTTGATTGCTTGATCTGATTTTTTTTTTTTTTTTGCATTTGACTTGAAGCAAACATGATTGTTATGTTTGAGTCCTTGTATGTAGAAAACATATGCAATTTTGCTAAAATGCTGCCATGTGCCATTTACTACCGAAACAAAAAGATGGTGAAAGTAAAAAAAAAACGTCGTCCGTGGGGCAGCGGGCAGTGCCGTACGCCCCGCACTGGGCACCCGCCTCGATGGCTCGATCCCGAGACAGAGACCGAGCGTCACCGGTTCACCGCTCCCGTCTCCCGAAGTCAGAGTCCGCACCGCACCACTCCTAAACCCCGCCCGCTAGCACCGGCCACCGCCCCGGCGACATGGCCGACGGCGCCACGCCCAGGCGCAAATCTGTCCCGGACTGGCTCAACAACCCGATCTGGTCTGCGCCTCCCCCGGCCCCGCGCCACCCCTCCCCTCCCCGCGCGGCGCCCTCGCACCTTCAGCCGCCGCCGCCGTCTCCCCTGCCCCCTCCCCAGCCGCCGCGGGATCCGATCCCCACCCCTCCTCCCAACGGCCCACGCGATGAAGACGGCTCAGACGACGACGACGGCGCGGGCGCCGCCGGCCCTTCGCGGGCCCACCTCGTCGCGGAGTTCAAAGCCGCGGTGAGTGCTGCTGCTCTTGGCGTTGGCGACCGGGATGGGATTCTCACTAGTTGTTGAGTTGGTCTCAATTCGGTTGTTTTTGTGCTTGCGTCTTCGCCGCGGCTGCTGCAGCTTGACAGGAAGGTGGTGGATCTGGCGGAGCTGCGGAGGCTCGCGTGCCAGGGCGTTCCCGGCGCCGCCGGGGTGCGGCCCGTCGTCTGGAAGGTCCGACAATCCCCTCACGCTCTTCTCAGTTCACTGCGTAACTGCATGTGTAGCCTGATTGACTTGCTGTATCACTCCTGTAGTCAGGTCACGTGCTAGAGAAATGGCATTGCCTATGTTGAGGGTCATGTTGATTACCCTGTACTGTCCTAGCTCCAACTATTCAGGAAGTAATAGGTATAGGTTGTCTATGTTGATAAATGGGGATAGGATTGTCATGCATTCTTTGATTCAGCTCACTCCGGATCGGATACTTATTGCCTTGGTGTGTGATTTCTCTCTTGACTTAGAACACTCCTTTTAAAGGTTTATATTGTGCATGAACACGGACATGAATGTTGATATCTGTATTTTACACTATTACATACATCCCATCCTATTTGCTTCTTTCTCGATTTAGCATTACTGATGAAATACTCTGCACCCTTATTTCGTATGGTTGCAACAGTTCTAGTTGAAAGGATAGGCTGACCGATAGCTGCCAATCTCGCATGCATTTTTTAAGTTGATTAAATTGTACACATAATAAAGGGAAGAGTAGAGACATTTGCTTGTATTACCACACCGAGATATTTGGGGGCCTAGTGGTTCAGGTGAAGCTGTGATTGGATATTTTAGCACCTAAGCGATTCCAAGAACATAACATATTTCATTTGTGTCTGCAATGTCTAGTTGAATGCAATGCAACATTCTCAGGATTATTGATATCATTCAGAAATAAATGAGACCCATGAGTTTTTCATCAGTTTGGCAACTTTTGTATCTTGTGCTGTACTGTTTTTCATTGCATGGCTTATTTTGTAACTCTTTGCCATAGTGGTTTTTAATTTCTGTGATGGAATACTTCTGTTATGCGATTAAGTTAAAGCTTACACAGTTTGCAGAACAAACTGCTACTGCTTACCTAAACTAGATATCAATGTACAATTTTTCTTGGTCTGGCAGGGTTGCATGGCTTATTTTGTAAATGCCATGCTGTCTCCAATTTCTGTGATGGAATATTTCAGAACATACTACCATTTAGCTAAACTAGATGTCAATGTAAACTTTTTCTGGGTCTGGTAGGGTTGTGGCTAGTAAGCTAGTTATGGTCTTGCAAAATTTCTCCTTGCTCTGTACACTACAAATTTATTTGACTTTTTTGATAGTTAGCAGCTTCTCTTGGGATACCTGCCAACTGATCGTGCTCTATGGCCGTATGAACTGGAGAAAAAGCGTTCCCAATACAGTGCTTTCAAAGATGAGCTTCTGGTTAATCCTGTAAGTGCTTGATCATATTGCGTGAGTGCGTGACAAGTTATATGCTACTGCAGATGTGTGCCTATATAATTTTTCTAAGACATTACCAAGCATCAATCATCCGGAACAATGATGATTTCATTTCATGAGCCATAAAATATGAAAAGTTTGGATAAATTAATCATACATATTTTGCAGTATTGCAGATTTGTTAATTGGTTTATTTCATGGCAGCTCTTTGCTCCTTTTTTATCCATCTGTGTCGTAATACTAATACATTTATGTTCTGGTCAGTCAGAAGTTACTCGAAGAATGGAGGAAATGACAATATCAAAAAGAGAGGAACATAATGCTGAAGGGACTGGTGTGCTAGCAAGGGCAGAGATTGTTCGTGATGAGCACCCTCTAAGCCTTGGGAAAACTAGTGTCTGGAACCAATACTTCCAGGTATTTTGCCTAAAATTGATAATTGCTTGCTGTGGCTGCTTCTATATTGAACAATACTGACTATGCAATAATTCAGGAATCTGATATTATAGAGCAGATCGATAGAGATGTCAAGCGTACACATCCTGAGATGCAATTTTTCAATGGGGACTCTTCAGATTCATTGTCTAATCAGGTAGGTGTGTTCTGTGACATGATATCGCCCTTTTATGTTCTTATTAACATTTTTCACTTCTCCTAATGCAACATGTTTTTTTTCTCAGGAGTCACTAAAGCGCATACTTACCATCTTTGCAAAACTTAATCCGGGTATAAGATATGTACAAGGAATGAATGAGGTTTTGGCACCTCTCTACTACGTTTTCAAGAATGATCCAGACCAAAATCATGCTGTAAGTGTCCTCTTATATTACTTGGACATAGAAGAAGGGAATGTATACATGTTTTTTACTCTAATTATTCTGCTAACCATTGATGACATTAAATTTCTGTGATATTGCATCTAAAAGATAACATGTATGAGTAAATAATGATTAGATGTCTGTTGGAGTGTGAAAGTAAATCTGATTCAGTGCTGCCCCCAGGTGCTTATTGATTTCCTGAAATATATGAAGGTGAATATAGTTTCAGTTTGTGTGACAGCAACTCTCAAATAGCATTAGCCCTTGCACCTTGTAGAACATATGCTTCAGTATAGCAGGTTGATGGCTATACTATCTCATTTTTTACCTGTGAACAGGATTCAGCCGAGCCAGACGCCTTTTTCTGTTTTGTCGAGCTGCTTAGTGGGTTCCGAGACAACTTTTGCAAGCAACTTGACAACAGCATGGTCGGTATACGCTCCACAATCACTAGACTATCACAGCTTCTGAAAAGGCATGACGAGGAACTCTGGCGCCATTTAGAGGTTGTAACCAAGGTATGTATCCGAATAACTCTTTTCTTTTAGTCAACCATATCAGCATATGGTGTTACATGCGTTTGTGCTTCCTGTCTAATGCTTGTCTGTCATTCTAGGTTAATCCGCAGTTCTACGCATTCAGATGGATCACCTTGCTCTTAACACAGGAGTTCAAGTTCCGTGACTGCCTCAACCTTTGGGACACACTATTGGGTGACCCAGAGGGGCCTCAGGTTAGGAAACCACAATTTCTTGTTTCATGCCATGGGATTGTGCTTCAAAGCGCGCTAGACTTGGACCAAACTCTCTTGTTCTGAGTGCAGGCTACATTATTGCGGATCTGCTGCGCTATGCTGATTCTGGTCCGGAGGCGGCTCTTGGCTGGCGATTTCACTGCGAACCTCAAGCTCCTCCAGAACTACCCGCCCACAAACATTGACCACCTGCTGCACATTGCTAACAAGTTGCGAGGGCCGCTTGCCTACTGATTGGTTGGTTACCTTTTGCATATTGTGTTATTGGCATGCGTTTTTATTTTTTTTGTGTTAGTATGTATTATCCAGGAAAGAAAAGGCACACGGAAACTCTGGCAATGAACATTGATAGTACCATTTGGTTATCGTGTACTGTTTGCTTGGTGTCCTTGGGACATTTGCTGTGTTTGAGTGTGCTTGCATGCACCTCGCGCCATAGCTGGACGTTCGTGCATATCTCATAAACATGGCCAGCAGATAAAGTGAAGAAATGCACAGGGTTTGGGGGTCCTGTTTTGTTCCTTCAACTATTGGCAAACTCTGCTTTTGGCCCTGGTTAGATTTGTAAATTTATGGATATGGAGTTCATAGCAGTGGCGGACCTGGATTTTTGAAGAATCTGGGTGGACTTACGATCATTTCTAGCGGATCGTATATCTACCCTTGTCTATCATTATTCTAACCATTCTTCTTCCACAGGCAGCTCATGTATATGATCCGCTGGAAATGATCTAACACTTACAAAAATATATATGTCCATAATATAAGAAAAACGAGTTGGGTCGTGCCTTCTTGTCTAGTGTTGATGGCTATTTTGTTGTTCAGTGCTCCAGACTTGAGTCCATTCTGTTGAGTGCTCCAAACCTGAGTCCATTCTGTTGCTTAGACCGTCTCTAACAAGTTGCTAAAATGGGCTACCTAGAGTACAAAAATGTAGACATGATGCATGAGAGGTGGTTGGAATAGTATCAAACAAGAATGGATATACCTTCCGTTGGTGATGATTTTACACATATATACATATCTCATACCTACTCTTTTGTTGGCAAGAAGAGCCCGGGTAGCTGCCCGGACATGCCCATGAGTGGATCCGCCCCTGGTTCGTAGAGTTGTGGTGTTTATTTGGCACTGCGAATTTAGAAGTGGAGCTACAAAACTTGAAGTGAAGCTGTCCCATGTCAATAATCTTGAATGCGGAGTGGCGACTTAGCTGGGTTTGTTTTTCCCCTTTTGTAAGTCGGGTGGAATTAGTTGTGTAGAGAGAGGAGAGTTGTGTAAAGTTATTTTTGTCTTCTTTTCTAAGCGAGCTGGAGGGTGGGAGGAGCGAGATGGCAGAGCTTGAGGGAAGAGGCATGCATGACGGCAATGGTGCTGGAGGAAAAGGAGGGGTAGGTCGTCCACCTCGCTGGCCGCTGCCGCTGGGCAAGGCCTCCGTGCATGGGCAGTTGGCCACATCAGCTGCCCTTCCTACCCCACACGCCCACCGCACCGGCTATGCGGCTACCGTCGCACGCGCACCCAACTTGCCGGTCACTGCCGCTGTGCGTGCCTGCCTCGCCTGCCACGGCAGCCGTCTTCTACCCTCCCTGTGCGCTTGTGTGAGCTGTAGGGAGGGGGGGGGGGGTCCACGTGATGGAAGGCCCATGTGCTAGCTTTGGGCTGTAAGGTGGTGAAACCATGATTTATTTGGATCAAAATGAGATTTATAACAAGTTTATAAACCGGAATGACACATTCGTTGGACCGACATAGCACATCCACACAGAGTTAAAGATTGAGTATGAATTTCATTCTTCAGCTATGATCGATTTGCATTTCGGCTAGAACTGAACTTTGTTTACACCGATGAAACCGAACTGAATTGATCTGTTGAACCAATTGTCTAGCCCTAGACCGCTCCAATTCATATACAGCGCGCGCGCTGCGTCTGGTTCCAGCGCTCACGTTGTCTGTTTCCCGGTTTTCAGCTGCTGAGCTGCCCGTTGCATGCCCGATACAGTGATGCCTCTCCGCTTTAATTGTCCGAAGGCTTAATAAGGCGCAGCTGCTCACAGCTCGCATCCCACGAATGCCTACGCCAGCAAACCAGCATGCAATGAGTTTTCCGATCACGAACAGTTGCCAAACGGCGGTAGAATATTGTACTATCAAATTTTTTCGAGCTAAACATCTTCTGTGTACCCCGTAACACAAGATATATTTGTTTAGTGTGCGCACACATCCATGCAACACGTTTTTGTCTATGCGGATAGATTAATCCAAATCGTTAGATACCAAGCTTTCTAATGTTTTATTCGAAATATGCATATGCATGGGGTTTTAAATATATAAGTTGAAATTCTTTTAACTCCGAATACAAACGTTTTGATACAAAAAATTAAAAATAGAGATACTGAAAAACAATTGAACATATAATTTGAAAGTTTTAAATCTCAAATACAAAGATTTCAATATTCAACTTCAAAGATATAGATGTAGAAATTTTTAGATGTAGTTTTAAAGTCTTCTGATTTGCATTATAAAGAATTTTAATTTTGGATACAAAGGCTCATATATGTAACTTGAAGATAGGTATCCAGTATAAAGTTTTTGAATTGTGCGTACAACAATATAGTTTTGGATTTGGAAGATAAATATGCACAAAGTAATTAATATGTAATCTAAAAGTTCTTAATTTATATATAATGATTTATTAAGCAGATACAAAGTTTTAACTAGTTTGGAAGTTATTAAATAAAAAAATTCATAGATTAGTTGGAAATTTTTAACCAGTCAAAAGTTTTTTTATAGATTACTTGAAAGTTTTTAACCAGTTTGAAATTCTCAAGTCAAAAATTTTACACAGATTAGTTCAAATTCTCAAATCCAACATTTTCCATTGATGAATTGAACGTTTTCAATAAAAGTCCATCCAGATTGAATGCAAGTTTTATGTTTCGGAACTATAAAGTTCTAAAGTTCATAGTTCCTCGTAATCAAAGCCAAAATTTTCAAGTTAATTTAAGTTTTTGAAACCACAAGCTTATCTAAATTAAATGCAAACATTTCTTGTGAGATAATTAAACGGGTGATGATTAAATATTATGTTAATCATATCAAAAGTTTTCGTAAGCTCACTGAAAGCATTATCATCCATGAACCTATTACACATGTATTTCCAAAACTCTGAAATTTCAGATCAAAATATTTTCACAAATGGCTAAAATGTTTGGGGTTGAAGTTTTGATTTTTTTATATTGATGTTTTCAATTATCAGATCTAAAGTTCTAGCAGTGTGTAAAAAAGTTTGACATTTAATATAGTGGCATAAAGTTTTATATCTATTGTTGGGGGATTAGTGCTGTGACTTCGTTTTTTTCTGTCCAGTTGTTACCAAATTGCGTAGGTGCTGAAGAAACGGTCCGGCGACCAGAGTCTTCGGAAACCCTTTTTTCTTTGAAGAACGACCAATGGGAAATCCTCCCAATGAGGGAAGATGTTTGGGACAAAGATGCCATTGGAGAATACTAGCGAAGAGGGGATCTTTGGAAAAGAATCAAGAGGGCTCAAGGGCGAAGGGGAGCCTCACAGTGAAGAGGAGCCGCAAAGATGGCACCGAAGAGCACCAACGAAGAGGATCATGTGGGTCCCGTCCCGGATCAAAATGGCGTTAGTGCCTTAAATATTCAGGAATGTAGCAATTAATGAGGGTAAATTGTACTTTCAACCCGAGACGGTTGGTGTCTATAAATACATCCTTGGGCTGCCTTGTAAAAGAGAGATGAACGGAATGGAATACTTAGTCCCTCCTTGTATCACCTACCAATGCATGTAAGCGAAGTGATTTGAGTGCTTTGTATTTCTACTTGGCCAACACCAATAATGGAAGAGGTAGGCATAAATTTCCAGATACATGCTCAAGTTTATGTATCTTAACATGTCGTATAAAAAATGACATTTGGGCCATATCATTTTTTTTGTTAGTTGACAACAGTGTTCTAAGTATTACTTTCAGGATTTTATTTGCAATGATTGTTGTCCAATATGTATTGACATTTGGTCATTAAAGATGGCGCTTTTCCTTTTTACAGTTCTGGTATAAGTTTTTTTTGAAAACACAAACACTATAATATATTATTGCTTGTTTTGAGAATTTCTTAGTGTGGATATTTTATGGTGATAAAAGATCAAGTTTTTGGTTTTACTTTTGTATTGATATGAATGTGAAACAATCTCCCACCCATTCACTACCCTACACCCAGTGTCCCAAAAGAGAAAAAAAAGTACCCCATCCGTAAAAAAAAAAGTATAGAATCCTGATTTTCTCATAAGTCAAACTATCATAAGTTCGACCAAGTTCGTAGAAAGAAAGAAGTATTAAAGCTCATGCTACCGAATGAGTATCACTAGATTATTTTCATATTATATCTATTTGACATCATTAATGCTAATATTCTTCTCTCTAAAGTTGGTCAAACTTATGTTGGTTTGACTTGGAACAAAACGGTTGTCGGAACTAGTGTCGATCAGCGGCATCACACGAGATCTATCCAAACACTACAACTCATTTGGCTATACAGAGGATGCTTTTCCAAAGCTTTAGTACCGATTGGTGGGCCTTTTAGTCTGAGTTGGTGTTACCAACTGGTACTAAACAGTTGTGGACTAAAGCCGTATTGTTATTACCAACTCGAATCGGTATTAAATCTTTCATCCGGTACGGATTCTAAATTGTTTTGGTTTCTATTACGGAACCGAAAGCCCTCTCTCCAATAGTGTTTCGTGAACGGAGGGAGTACGTCTTAATGTTGGGGAAAGGCAGCAAATGAAGTAGGCAATGGGGAGCCGGGAAGGGACCTTGCTCGTCACGCTTAGGCTAGTAGCGGCTTTTGCTTCCGTACGTGTCGGGTTCGCCCAGCCGGGCAAAGTGTAATAAAAAGACAGAAAACGGAAAGGTGGCCGGGAGACGGCGCGGGCCAAGATATGCGAACGATTCGGGTGGAGTGGTTTCCATGGGCGTTGCAGCGCGCGTTCACTCTGCAAGATTATTTGATTTTTGACACGGCCGGCGTTCTGTCCGATTTAGCCTAGCGCAACTTTTCTCCCCATGTTCGACTTGTTCTCAGGTTTCGTCTCGGTGACCGTCCGTGACTCGCCGTTCCGGCAAATAAATCAGGCCACTGGGAAGGCCCTACCCTCTATCCCCTCACATCGCCAGGACACGACAGAGCAAGACGACGTCGATGACTGTAGATCTTGAGAAAGGAGTCCCCTCCGCCGTGATGGAGGCCGTGGCGACGACAGAGGATGTGGTGCATCCTCACGCCATGGACCCTCGCATGGCTATGTGTATTAAGGCCATGCTGGTGAGGCTCTTGCTTTTTTTCCCGTCTTGTCCATCTAGATGGATCTATCTGACTCCAAGCCCGCCTTCTTGAATCTTGTCTGCTCTCTAATTAAAACTGTTTATCTAGAACTAACGGGGAGTCTCAGAGCCGACTGATCCAACGTAAATAGTAGTTTAATTTCACACCAGAACAATCCCACAGCCTGTCTTCGTAACAAGAGCATCCAATAGCTGATTATTTGTATTTGTTTACCAGAAAACGGTTTGAACTTTTTACCACTTCTAATCAACAATAAACCATGCAGTTCATCATTATTGGACTCCACACAATTTATTTGTTGTCAACCTTTTTTTATTTTGTAACCATAAACTCAGGGAGCTTACCTATTATTTGTTCCTGCCAACTGATCGTTGCTGGTCTCTACTGCTTTGTAGGGTGTGTTCGCCGTGCTGATTTACATTGGCTTCATCACGTTGATGTTTTGGCGTTTCGGCACCTGGTTTGATATATTTCTGCCTGTTGTTATGCTGACGCCAAACTTGGTGTGGGGACTCTGGATGATATACAAGATACCCGTCTCCACCAACTGTACACAAGGAAGCGACGCCACCGATCTTAGTACCAAACTACTAGCATCTGAGAAGTATGGCAATTAAGGAGTGAGTGAAGTGAATAAGGGGCACCGTTTAATTGATTATCGAAGTGTGGTGCCCTGGTCGTGGTATTGTACATATGGTGCCGTCTTTCTTTATTTTATGTCTTATATTTTTTTTATGCCATCCTCATATATATATGGAACAGGCACCAGATTGGTTTAATTAGAATTCTTTTTTAGAGTGGTCGTATGGACTCAATGTGGCTCATCTCTATAGGCTATAGCTTCTATGTCAATTTCTCATTGGATGTATATGCTCGTTGTTGTGCTGTTTAATTTCGTTCTCTCGTATATATTCTTCTTGTATAATACATATTGTATACGTTTGGGCTTAGGGATGAAAGTGGCGCGGCCTGTTCGTTGGCCCGCCGGGCTAGCCTGCGCCGCAGACCCGGTTCAACCCGTAAGTGCGCCTGTCAGGTTGCCGCGGTCTACGCGGGTTAGCCGCACCAGCCCGGCGGCGCCACGTCGTCCCGTCAGCATAAGTAGCGCTCGTCGTCTTCATCGTCGAGCAAGGAGAGAGAAGGCCAGGTTCCTCCACCGCTGGACTTCTGGAGCCTACGCTACCCATGAGCCATGACGCACCTCGGCCGCCTCGCGTGCGTCGTCTTCCTCCGCGGCGGGGACGCGGAAGCGAACGCCCACTGAGTGACGCACATCCTCACCCACCTTGGCCGGCCACCTCCTGCTCTGCAACATCGAAGCGTACGGCTCCGTGGCAGTGGTCCCCGCCACGGGTGTCGTGCACGTCGACCGCCGCCTCCGCTAGCTCTGCAGCTCGTTCGTACGGCGATTGTGGAGTATCACGACGGCGTGCTCCACCGGACGACCGACATGGACGATGGATGCGTTTGTGGAGGCGTTGTGCCAGCAGCAGGGCACAGAGGAGATGGACGCGTTTGTGCGGGCTGAGTGCAACCGGCTGAGCGCCGGGAGACGGGATGCCGCAGGCTCAGAAGTAGCAGCGCCAAGGGCTGGTGCACGCTGCCATGGCGGGCGCACTGAGCTGGCGGTCATGCGGCGACGCATGGCGGACCTCCAAGAGCTGCTCCGCATGCGGCCACCGAGATGCAGGCATGGTGTGCTCTAGCGTGCAGCAGCAAGACTGCTTTCAGGCCATCCATGCTGGCCTGCATTGAAGCTGCCGCCGGCGCTCTGGAGGCTGCTTTGCTGCACGCCATGGAGGAGGCAATCGGGCCCGTAGGGGCGGAGCTCTTGACCATCTTGCGCGACAGGGGCGGAGCTCCAAGAGGGCTGCAGCCTCGATTGCAGCCTAACAGTTTCAGTATACCATATATATTTTTTGTCTAACTAATGAAAAATAACTTATTAACCAAATTATTATATATATTTTTTCAACAAACGAAAATTAGCATAACAGTCTAAGTTTTATATGAATTGTGCTACTCACTCGTGTTAAAAAAATGTCCCATATATACTATAATGTACCAATTATTTATTTATTTAAAATTAGTTTTTCCTGACTCCGTCGCTGTTGCGTGAAATCATCGCCCTTTACGAGGGCGCCGTGGATGAACTGGACCGATTAGGCTCTGTGTCGACAGCGGACGTGTTCTCATTGAATCCATGATCTTCATGCGAGCTGGAGCGGACGGCGCGGCGCGAGAGCGGGAGCCGCAGCCGCCGCACAAGCGAAGCAGCGCGATACGGGCCGCCGCACACGTCCGCAAGCGCTACGCGGCTCCAGCGGACGCGGTTTGCATGCATACTTGGGCTTATGGTCTTGTCAGTTGAACAAGATTTCTAGTGCATACATCATTTAAGATTTTTCTTTAGAACACTATAATAACTACATGTACAATTTCAATTGGAATCAGATACAAAGACCGTTCTGGAGTACCCAACGCTGCCCATTGTAATTTCTTATTTCACATAAGCCCTGACATGACAATAAAAACCCAAACCATAAGACATCTCACTAGTGAACTAAATAAATACTCCCTCCAATTTCATTTGTTTGAGGCCATGCAAATGCAACTCAAATAATCTGGCTTGGGCGACGTCATTTAAAAAAAACTGAGGTAGTACTATACACAATGCAAGCCAATCAGTTCCGGTGGCGAGAACTCAACCATTTAATTTGCATGCCCCCACCATCAGGTGATCAGGATCAAGAGATGAAGGGCAAACACACATTGTCAAAGCCTCTTCAAGTTCAGGCACGCTATCTAATTGTCACATGGAAGTACTCCGAATTTGCCACTTGATCCCATATTCCAGCATTTTACTATCTGATCAACAAGGCCAGTAGAGAAAGCCCATCTGTCCATATTCCTACGGAAAAAGCATAAAAATTAATACATAGCTCCAACGTCAAAATTAAACAGATAAAAGCAATGGGAATATGTACACGAAGCATATTGAGTGCTGAGTGCACTTCTCTACCATGAAACTGCAAATGGAGAGATTGAGGATACATAGTCGTCAGGTGCCCGGTGCATGTGAATGTGAATGCCATGATCCTGCTGAAAAATTGGAAATGCAAAATTTAATCAAGTAAAAAAACTCGACTATGTGATTGAGCGCCTATTTTAAAACTCAAAGAACAGGTTGAGAACCAAAGTATGGAAGGTGGATCCGTGTGTCATGGGATCATGGTTGTCTTTCTTAACCGGACCTTCGTGATTTATTAATTGAAAGCTCTAAGTATGGTTTCTAGGGTTACGGGGTAGACTACCATAGTATAAAAATGTTTTTCTACTACCACATAAAACAAAAGAACACATACAAACAAGATCATATATCGTTACCATTAGACGCACATTGTAGCGGAACACAAGTCAAAACAGCCGAGTGCCGAGCCAAGGCAGTCAAGTGCTGAGTCGAGCGCGCCGAGTCGATGCAGCGAGAAGAGCCGATGCCAATTCCTCCAGTCGATCTCGATTAAGAACCACTCGGCCGGCTTCGCAACCAGTCGGTTGATGAGCGTAGCAGTCGTAGCAACGTCTCAACGGTATCCACACGAACTTGACGGGGGATCTCGAGAGATTGGACTAGGGCACGGCTAAGGTTTCGCAAAAATCTTTTCTGCGATGGCTCTCACGCTCACACAACTAGTGCGCTAAGCCGTGCCCCTCGTGCATATATATAGTCTCCACTGATGGGCTTTAGCCATGTAAAGGCCAATCAGAATTCTATTTGCTTGCCAATAAAATATCCAAGTTCTGATTGAGGTTTAACTGCACATACCATATGCGAGCTTCTGAGGTAGACCTGATGGGTCGAGTCCTGATCGAACTCAGCATCGGTTCATACCAGAGCCGATATGACTCGGAGTAGGACCTGCAAATTGCCACGCGGGCACATTCCCATCAGTTTTAACCCTAACCCTCACCCATCAACTTCCTTCTGCAAGTTAAATATTTTTTTTGGTTGGGGGAAGGGGTGTAAATATAATTATACCTTAAAAACAAAGTAATCAAGTCACATATAACTAAGCAATTAAGAGACAGGGTCTTCTGAGAAAATACTAAAATAATATATAGAGAAAATGCCCATATAGAATGGAATCGAATCCTATCCTATTCCATATATCTATATAGATGGAGGTCACTACATATCATTAATTTAATTGCTATAAAGATGCATCCACAGCGAGCCACGTCATCACACATCTACAACCATTAGATCAACAACAACTTATTTCATTTAGCTATTGAACCATGATACATAAACTCAGCAGCTCCTTTCATTAGAAGTCCTACGGTCCATTCTGATCACATGGCAAGTGTACACCAACAATACATTACAACCAAAGACACTAGGCAGCGCATCGGCTACTTCTCCAGTGGCATGCTCCCGTGCAATTGGTGACTGCCAATTAGTGCCTCTACCACTACATAATCGCTATCAATGTCCCTTATGTCCTCTTGCATATTTACCTCCAACCTCTGCAGTTCTTCATGGTAACGACAATGCAGCAGGTACACCCATCCAAGTTTTATTTTTCAATTCATCATAATACTGATTGATGCTTCTTATGTTTTGCAACTAGATTCATTCTCTCATACATGCACTGAATGTGTGCAATGGAATTCCCCCATGTAATGGAGTGCCCTCATGCATGTTCTGTTCTTCAGTTCACTCCAACTAAAACACATCTCCGCGGGTGATTTCATTTCCTCGGGCAAAACAAACGTACCTTCATCTCCAACAACTTATTTCATGCAATAGACTGAATTTTGCTATGTTATACAATTTACAATAGTTGCTCATTAGCTTTTTTTGCTCAATTATTATAGTTGCTTTTCTTGAATTTTCAAGTTAACTCAATCTTTTTGCATTATACAATTTACAGCACTTGCTCATCGGCCTTATTTTTGCATAGTCCACACCAGTCTAACAACTTTGCCACATGTTTCATTTTTGTAAAGTTGATTTGTCATTGATCTCCATGCATTTAGTTGTATTGATCAGTTTCAGGTATCTCTGATTGGAGTTCAGATTTGATATATTCATGTAAGATTCTGCTGCAAGTTATGTATCAATTTTGTGAACACTCAAGGTTTTTATTTTGAGAAGCTTTAGTTCCTCTCTGTTTTCAAGCCAATTCCATGGTACTGTTATTTTGGTGTTTTCATTTCCTTCTATTTCTTTTCCTTTTTCCCATTCTTGATGTTTGTGCTCAGATATGTAGTTGCAAGCATGTTAAACAATTCATACAGCCATATGAGACCATGTATAAATTATTTAGAATTACTCAGTGTGCACAGGGACTGAAGGCTAGCTGTACAAATACTCTGGGCAACTAAAGTTAGATTCGGTGTTGAATGTGCATGTTACTAGGTAGATTAATTTAACATATGTGCTAATTTTTTCCTTCATATATTTCAATTTGATTTTTACTGATCCAGAATTATATATCAAATTTCTTTCAACTCTCACACTATGCTCTAATTCCTGACTGGCCTTCCACCCATGTGGTCATCCACTTGCAAAAGCCCCATGACATCATGTATTGGTATTGTTAACTTCAATCAAATTTTGTAAAATAGTCAATGTATTAAGGCATGCCCTGTTTATTGATAGAACAATCTAAATCAATTAGCCGCATTCACCAGGTACGCGAACACACAATTATGTTGGCTTCATAAGCTCATATATTAATTTGTGTTGTGCCCAATCTGTCTCGACAATCAGTTAGATGTTGTTATATCCCAACAATTATACTGTATATGGTTTATTTTTACTAATATGTTTTAGATGATTTCTTTTACCAATATACTAAGTAATTTGAATTCATGATAGAACTACGCTGCTATTTTTATAATGTCATTCGCATGTGACATGACAATGTTTAGAGTACATATTATACCATTTTTCACACCTTTGTATGTAAGCATAAACATGCCCCCTATTATTCTTCAGAGTAAAGATGTTGCATACACACGTAACATTTGCAGTTAATCTCTACTTAATTGCATGCTTCTCTATTGTTTACCAAAATTTTCTCCTAAATTCCCACATCAACGCACGGAGAAATCACCTAGTAGTAAATAAATACTAAGAACATGTTTGCCCAGCATCATTTTACTGTTGAAACTGGATTAAGACCCAATATGCAAAGATATGGAAACTAAAACTGCCACATTCAGAGTAATTGTATGCTCACAGTAGGTGAAGCCCATTCTATTTAGGGTGTTGTCGAGCTTCACATTCCAAGCCCTAACTGCCTACCTGAGCCTGTGTATAGTTATTTCTGTAGTCGCAGTTATGGAAACCTTGTGATTAGCGAACATAGACCTCCTCCTTGAGCTCACCATCTGAGGAATGCAGACTTCAATGACATGTGATGGACCTTCGACTAACGAGAACTCTGGCTACCTGATGTAGACCAGGGCCATCCACACCCTCCTGAGGCCCCCGCATCGCCTCCTGTGGGTGGCTTGGGCGGCACCTCGCCTTAGGACACGGCCACCCTCCCCGCATCTGCACCTTGATCTGCGGTTGCCGGATCCCGATGCCAAAGGCCGGCGGGAGGCAAGGATGGTAGCACCGCTCCCATCCTCACCCTCTTTCCCTCTCCTCTCATCTATTACCCTTCCCATTTTGAGCTTGTTCGTCGTTGCTAGCATCCCTTCCTCACCGGAGTGGGTGGCTCCGGATCTAGCCATCCACCCAATGTATCCGCTCTTCCCCTATGGGAGCTCTCCTCCCCTCCGTCCTGGTTGCTCTTGGCCTAGGGTTGGGCCGGCGGTGGCCAACTCTAGGTTGCGATGGTGGGCTCGCTGGCCATTGGCGTCGCCGTCCCTAGTGGTGGCGGCCCACCTCCCTCTTCTCTTTCCACCTCTCCTTCCCCTCGTTGTTTGTCACCATGGATTGACGGCGGCGGTGCATTCCTACCAGATCTGGGGGCGGTGAGGCTCTTGGCGGTGGGCTGGCCAGATCTATGGCTTAGCGACTCAGATCTGGGGACCAGTGATGGCGGCAACTCAATGGCAGCAGGCTCAACCCTCTCCCTATCTTGGCCTCCTACTAGTGCGGCAACTCAGCTCTGAGGTTGAGGTTGGGTCAGGCCGCTAGAGGCATTGCGTGGCCACAGCCGTGCTCTCTGCTCGGTGACGCGGATTGGTTCAGCAGGCAAGGCATGGCCGCCGGGCTCCCGCGGCGCTCATTGGAGGCATGGCTTGGCAGGCAACGGCATGGCCGCCTGGCTCCAGCGCCGCGCACAGAAGGTGCTACGTGGTAGCGGTTTTCTTGTCCAAGCCACAGCATAAAGAGATCATGGATGCTCTCGTGGCGTTGTGTAACACCCCAAAAATCCATAAACTAAAAATCACCAAATAAACAACTCATTTTTTCAAAACCTTTTTCAAAACTTCCTTCTCACCTCCCTGAAACCTAACAAGCCCCATCTACTCCTTTCTTTCTGAAATGCCCCTTTGTTTAAATCCTCTAGGACTCCCACAAAAAATCCCAACAAATGCTACACAAAAATCAAAATAAAAAACAAGAAAAGAGTTGGGACAGTTCTTTTCCTTTCGCCTGCTCGGCCTTCCTTTCTCCCTAGGCCTGCTCACCCTCCTTCCGCTAGCCCACACACCCCTCTCCACTCTGGGTCACCAACGCGCCAGGCCAGCTCGGCCCCTCCTGCTTGGGCCACAAATCGGCCCAAAGCTGCCCCGGCCTCACCTCTTCCTCTGCCACCGACAAGTGGTCCCTACCTGTCACCCCCTCTTCCTTCTAACTCCGCGGGCCATCGGGCTTTGCCTACCGGACAATCGTGTTGCGATCGTGCCTCCTGCCTTGAATGCTCACCGGCAGCACGACAACCCGTCTTGTCACCCGTTGTCCCCATCCTAGGCCCTGCCGCCGCTATGTCACTTCCTGGTGGCTCTCGAACCTCGGCCATGTGCACCTCGGATACCTGCACAACGCCGCCATGTGAAGAAACCTGCCGTCCCAGTGGGACCTTTGCCGTTGTCCCTTCCCATTCATCGGGAAGCACACGCAACCATGTGACCTAGGCTCGCCACAGTGCCACCATCCCTTCCCAGCTGACCAACCCGCTGCGGTGAACACGCCACCTCCCCAGTGGTGCACGTTGTGCCACGGCCACGCCGCGGCCTCTAGGCAATATATGGCCCCCAAACCCAACCATTTGAGCACAACACGCAGCATATACACCACTCCACTCTCCAGCGATCCTCACTGGCTCAATTCCACAAAAGCCCAAATTCTTTCCGCCGCCGCCGAGCTTGCTTGCTTCCAAAATCTGATCGCGGACCGTCACCTTCCAACCAAATTAAGGTGAGCCCCGGTTGCACTTTCTCAATGCGCACCTCCCACACACGACGTCGGGACCGAAACCGTACCTTAGGAGCCCTCCCCACGCCACCGCCTGGCAACACCACCATCACCTCACCATAGCTTCACGCTGACCGGCCAAACTACACCTCCCCCACCTCTGCGTCACCACCACCCACACCCTGCCTCCCTCTACCTCCCCGTCTAGGCCTTATCACCAGAACCGGGTGCTGACGGTGGCAGACCGTCACCTCACCCCGGTGACTGGCCTAACCAAACCAACCCAAACCACCATTTTTCCCTTCTTAGCCAACATCGTCACACCTCTCACGCCGATAGGTGGGTCCAGCCCCTACACCGTCATGGCGCTGTCACCGCATAGATTTCCTGGGGCGGGCCAACCCCACTAACTGCGCCTGCCCACCTCGGCGGGTTAGGCCGCATGCACCCCCTCCTAGGCCGCTCCTCGCAGGCCAAAATAGGCTGTGCTCAGGCTGCGCCATGGGCCTTGCTCAAATCTGAAGCAAAAAGCTTTTCCTTTTCCAAAAGGTTCCAATTACCCCCCTTGACCCCAAATCCCACAGAATCTCTGTTTTTAACTCTGATTTCGATGATTCCACTTCCTAAATTCCTCTAAAATCACCCCTACCCTTTCCACCTTCTAACTATTTTGAGCTTGGATGGTTGTATTTATTGGTTGTTTCTTTTTGTGTATGTGTAGATGCCACCACCGACGACGTCCCGAAGCCAGACGTGAACCACCAGGAGATCGAGGAACCTGATGCTGACCTCCGTTGCGCCAAAAACATCAACAACGGCAAGTCCACTGGAATCCCACTTGATGCATAAATTACCCAGATTTTCAACCACAACCTATAGCCCTGATTCAACAAATAAAACCTGCATGTTTTTACTTGCTAAGGAAAACGTAGTAGGATAGCAAGCCAAACCCCAACTTAGAAGTAGCGCGCTTAGGAGGGAATATCTATATATATACACGCACAAAATTGATGATGGACCGGGATGTGAATATGCGTGCGTGTTTTTGGGTAAATGTTGACGGTCGTAATCTCACGATTCCCACCGTCAATTATCCACCGAATGAAGCAAAGCACGTGAATAAAATGGACTAACCCCTACTACTAATGAGTTCTACAAGATGTACATGAATATTTGGATGCAGGTTACCAAAATACACATAAAACAGCTGAAAACGTGTCAAGGATCAAAGATGGGCACTGCAGGTAAAAGTGGCTGGGTCGGCCGACCATGGGTCCTGGTCAGCCGACCACCTGCTGGGTCGCCCGATGGCCAACCCTGCCCCTGGCCGCTCGACCTTCCCTTGGAGCCCAAATGCCAAGTCATCAATCCAAACCTGCAAGGAAACACAAAGGCAGTCTAATCCAACAGTCAAACCAAGCATCCAATGTATCCAAGGGCCGAAGGACCACCAAACCATGGATCGGTGACGTCACTCATCTAGGAGAGGAGCCATGGAACCAATCGGAGTAGGACACGTGGTTGCCCGACCTCATGCATGGCCGGCCGACCATGCAAGGCCCTCATTTTACATGTGCACCAACCGTTTCAACTGCCAACCGATGTAAAGAAGCAAGATCAAGTCGTTGGAGGGCCAAGTTGGTGGATCGAGCGGTCGCCCGACCATGGGGCTAGGTCGGCCGACCCCCTACATGGTCGGCCGACCACCGCCTTACCCCCAAAACCAACCTTAGCCAACTATAAATACCCCCCTCACTTGCTGGACTATAAATAGGCCCCGAGAGCTCATTTGTGAAAGTGTGGAAAAGTTGAGACCCTCATTCTACCTTAGAAAGTGCCACTTCCACATCTTAATAGTTAGGATAGTCCTAGGAGTTAGAGTGATTCGAGCTTTGCCTCAGAGTTCTCGGAGATAGCTCTGAGTCTACGGTAAAGTTCTTTTATCTTTGTACTCTTATTTTCAGTATAATATATTTATGCTTTACTTTATTTCTATCTGTTGCAAGTGTGGTGTACCTTTCTTTGAATACTTGCTAGGCTTAGGCTGTGGTTATCTTGGTTAGTCAAGTTCTATTATTCTTGTCGGTGCTATAATCCAACCTGTACGCCAGGCTCTGGTTCGGTCCTCTCCTCTGATCAAGGATGATCTATTGTTACTCAAGCTTTGCTTGAGTACGTTTATAGCGTGCCATCCTCTCCATGCAGATTTGCTTGGTAGCCCCACTCGGTGATAGCGTGTGGTGTGCCTCTGTAGTCCAGGCTTGTTCGTTCGGGAGGCCCGTAGGTGATAGCTGGGTTCTCTTTCGGTGGTCAACTATCTACCCCCTGACCCCTCGAGGGCACCGGAATTTCGCTCGACGTGAGACCCTGACTTGTTTACTTGAGTTTCTTTAGATAACCATGACATAGTCTTTGTAGCCGAATAGAATAGAGTTTGGGAACTTTATCTCGCTCGTTGTCCTCCCAGGCAACTATACCTCTCTACGTGTATCTTAGGTAGTTTATTTACTTCTTCACCATACACCTATCTTTATCAGACTTACCCCTGTCTAGATACTAGTTGGTACATTTATTAAAGTACGGTGATTTCATTTGAGTTTATCCAATTATACTCTCTCAGCCTGCCACTTCCCTGTGGATAAATACGATACTCGGAATACTCTAGGGTGAAAAGCTACAGCGGTCTCCGTGCGCTTGCGGAGTAAAACCTATTAAGGCTAAGAGACGCCAACAAGCTTTTCTGGCGCTGTTGCTGATTGATAATCTCTTTTTGAACCCTGTGTCTTTATAAAAATACCAACAAGTCTTTAGCAGGCTCACTTGTCTCTGTTGTTTTTGTTGTGGATGCAACAGTGGGGTGTATGACCGGTTACGACCTACCGGTAAACTTCCACAATAATCCAAAGTCCTTGCTCAGGAGAGTCCGTTCAAAGACTATTCACGGGCAGAGACCTGTACCGACGGAACTTGAACCAATTGCATCAATGAGTCGTACTCCATTCACCAACGTCATGGCTGAAAAGACCATCCGTGAGTTCTCCATTCCCTCTAGCAACAACGTTCCTACGGGACCCGAAGTGCAAGCGGGAGAGAACTTTGAGCTCAAACCCGTAGTCATTCACATGGTTCAAGCTATCCCATTCTGCGGACTAGCTACGGAGGATGCCAACAATCATCTGCAGCAATTCTTGGAAATCTGCAACACATTCACAATGAAAGGTGCATCCCCTGACATTGTCAAGTTACGCCTCTTCCCATTTTTGCTTGTTGGAAAGGCAAAGCAATGGTTCTACCTTAACCGTGCACCATTCAATACATGGGATGCGTGCTCCAATGCATTCCTTGCCAAGTACTTCTCATTGGGAAAGACCAATGCATTGAGGAACAAGATCTTGAGCTTTCAATAGCTCACAGATGAAACAGTGGCAGAGGCCTGGGAACGATTACAAGAATACATCGTGACCTACCCCCACCATGGAATGGAACAATGGCTTATCATCCAGAGCTTCTTTCATGGATTAAACCGCTCAACACAAAAGCACTTGGATGCGGCCGTCGGAGGATCCTTGTTATCCCATAGTGTGAGAGCCGCCAAGGATCTCATTGAAAAGATAGCCACAAATCAAGGATGGAAAGAAGAGAGGTCTAGTACCCGATCCCGTGGAATCCATCTCGTCGATAGCACCGACATGCTCGCCGCCAAGATAGGACCTGCTCTTAAATAAGCTAGAAGACAATCCTTAGACTACTCCAGTCCAGGCCCTCGACGCTCTCATGATTTGCGAAGTCTGTGAGAATACGGGGCACTCGGGGAACAGCTGCCCCGAAACTCGACCGGAGGATGCCAATTTTATCGGTAATTCTAGCAACTTCAACAACAGGAATCATCCTCAACTAGGTTGGAATTCAAGACCGTACATTCCATTCTCCGTACAAGGTAACTCCTCAGGCAATTCGCAGCAGTTTAACAAGCCTAACTCGTTTGATCAAAAAGCTGTGAATGATAGTATTAATAAGAAATTTCATGCTAACGGTAGGCTTTTCGAGTCTATTTCTCTTCAAATGGAGACTCTTAGTAGTGCTATGAAAAATCAACTGAGCTTTAATAAGATGCTTGAAACTCAAATAGCTCAGTTGGCTGCTTCTTTGCCTAATGCTAATGCGGGTAAGCTACCGAGTCAGCCTGAACCTCCTTCCAAGGAGAATATAAATGCAGTTACCACTAGGGGTGGTAAGTCCACTTAGGACCCTCCACACCCTAGTGGTGCACCACGCACTCACAATGCAGGCAAAGAATAGGAGAAGACCATTAAAATAGGGGAGATGGATGACCATGATAACAGACCTGAAACAGCGGAGGACAAGGCGCCACTGAAATCACGTCCACATGAATTCTATGACACAACGGTGCTACCTTTCCCCAGCACAACAAGAAGGCTGCCAGCTGACGAACAATACAGTAAGTTCGTTGAGGTCATTAAGAAATTATATGTCAATATACCCTTGCTAGATGCTATACAGGTACCGACATATGCCAAGTACTTAAAAAATATCCTCCACAACAAAAAGCCTTTGCCATCAGCGGAAGTTGTCCGCATGACAGAAGAGTGTAGCGTAGCTATACTCAATCAGCCTCCACAGAAGAAAAAGGACCTTGGAAGTCCTACCATTCCATGCTCTATTGGGAATCAAGTCTTCAGCCATGCCTTATGTGATCTCGGAGCAAGCGTCAGTGCTATGCCCAAAGTCGTCTTCGACAAACTCAACCTCACTGCACTCGCTCCCACCACTATGTGCCTGTAGCTCACAGAGCAATCCATACGCCACCCTGCCGGGATTGCTGAGGAAGTTCCGGTGAAAATCCAGGATTTTCTAATCCCTGTGGACTTCGTGGTGTTGGACATGGAGATTGATGCAAAGACATCGCTCATTCTTGGGTGACCATTCCTGAGCACTGCAGAGGCAAGCATTGATGTTGGAGCCAGAGAAGTTCACCTCAACATCAATGGAGTGAGGGAGACATTCACTTTCAAACCCACGGTGGAACAGTGCAATCGAGTGCAGATTAAGTGCCAAACATATGTGCCGAAGCCGCCAGTCATAGACGCCTTCGGGAAAGAGATGGACAAGTCTCATAGCATTCATGAAACGGAAGTTAGCTAGTGAGGCTGCCATCGGACAACAGGAAGAACAAGATCGGAAGAAGGCAAGAGTTAACAAGGCTAGCCCCAACAACCAAGGAACAGGAGGCAAAGCTCTTGTGCAAAAGGTCAGAGCCAACGACCCACCTACAACAACAATTCAAGGGCAGTTGCAAAAGTCGACACACCAATGAACCACCTACGACAATCAATCAAGGGCGTGTCATGAGCAAGTGCGCCGATGAGCCACCTACGACAACTCCAAGATAGGCGCGCGAAAATACTACTCGCCACCTCATGCGTATGCGTGTACGACATTCCTGAAGGTGGTAAATGGTGCACCTCCGTCAAAAGGTAAATTTGGCATTATCTCTCGATGGCATATTTATTTTCTACCAAATTCCAAATCCATTGCATGTTTAATTTTAATCGCTGCATACCTCATCTTGTGAACTTTTTATATACCGTTGCATTTCAAAAAAAAAAGAGGGGGGCATGGTCGGCCGACTGCCATGATGGCCGGCCGACCACCTAACCGGCCCCTTCCCTCTCTTTTGCTTTTGTGCACGCCAGCCACTAAAAAAAAGAGCATGGCCGGCCGACTGCCATGATGGCCGACCAGCCAGCCTGACCAACTCCCCTCTTTTCCCTCTTTCTTTCTTTTCCCTTTCTTTTTCTTTTCTCTTTTCTCTTTTCTCTTTCTCTTTTCCCTTTTCTTTTCTTTTCTTTTCTTTTCTTTTTCTTTACCACTTTGTTTCTTTTTATCCCTTTCTCCAACACGAAAAAAAGGGGTGGTCGGCCGACCGCCATCATGGCCGGCAGACCGACCCCCCGGCACTCTCGGCACATGCACCAGGCATTCAAGAGGTCGCCATACTCATTTGGCCGCCCGACCTCATGATGGCTAGTCAATACCTCATTTCTTTTTGCTTTTGGCTCATGCACTGCCCCCATTCTTCTCCTACACGCTCAAGGGTCACCTGGACTTTCATGCATGGCCAGCCAACTAGGGCAATGGCCGCCCGGCGCCTGCACATGGTCGCCCGACCAGGCACACGGTCGCCCGACCAGAGGCCAGGGTCGGCCTACCAAGGGAGTGGTCGCCTGACCCCCTGCCTGCTGCCTCTTGCCTATAAAAGGCACCTCCACCCCCTTTGCTCTATGCACCAGGCAGCAGTACACTTCTCCCCCTCAAAATTCTCTTGTTTAGTGCTTAATCAAGCTCTAGTGCTTAGCTAAAATAATCTCCAAATAAAATCTTGTAGCCACATAAATCCTAGCTTTTAATGTCTCTCTTGGCAAGCACAAGAATGGGTTGTGCTGGTGTCACACCCCACAAGGACGACTAATGCTAATATTTTTCTGTCGTCTTGTAGCTCTTGTGTTCATTTTTTTTTGCAGGATGAGATGCGCATTGAAGAGGACTAGGAATGCAATCAGTAGGGTGGCACATCGCCTCACGTCCTCCGGTTCATAGGGACACAGCTCTCGAACGGCGTCCGACAGGGACTCCTCAAGTGTTGGACCACCGGAGGAAGAAGCAACCTCGTCAAATGCCAGGTCGGTACTGCTGCTGGACTCCCACATCTAGATATGGAACCAAGACGAAGCCGACCTGCTGAGGTGACTCCACACAAAGCCCATCAGCCTCACGAAATGCTTTGATGAAATGCTCATGACAAG
Organism: Paspalum vaginatum; assembly: GCA_030272315.1. NCBI lineage: Eukaryota > Viridiplantae > Streptophyta > Magnoliopsida > Poales > Poaceae > Paspalum > Paspalum vaginatum. Next base: position 21,635,972 of record CM059017.1, read on the forward strand.
CATAGGTATGTCCGATGAATTCAAAGAAATTTTCAGCATAGTAGGGTGGAAAAAATTTGCTGACATCTGTGAAGGAGGCATAGCACTCCTCACCAAGGAGTTTCTAATGACCTCCGAGTAGAAACACTGCAGCCCAACACGTCTGTGCACTTCAGACTCTTTAACACTGAGCATGAACTGACACTTCGTCAGTTCAGCGATGCTCTCAGGTTCTCACCACGCTGCTCTTTAGTAGCCGAACTCGCAGGTTTTAATTCACAAGAGTTTTGGAGAGAGTTAGCTGGACCTGACTATAAGGGGAAGAAAAGCATCACACACATTAAGCACCCCACCATGCGTTTTATGTCCCATTGGATTACCATGATAGTCCTTCCCCGTGATGACACACGTTGTGTGACCGTGGAGGACCTAAAAATCCTCTACGTCATGTGGCGTAAACAAAAATATGCACTGGTTCTAGGTATGCTCACTCATTGGATGAAACTAGCTCGGGATGAAAACTCTATTACAATCACGTCCTTTGTGACAAGGATTGCATCCGAGCTAGGAGTGTTAGCAAATGCCCAGGTGGCGTTTCTACCCCCAGATACACTGAACTTAATTACAGACTTCCTAGGCAAGGAGCCTAGCACTGAGACCTATGTCATGATTTACAAGGGGACGACTTTGAAGTGCCTCTGCTTGCACCACACTTCAAACTCTACTCTATGGAAACTCTTTCTATGCCAGTAGGGGGACCCTCTGTACCTTTAGAGGAGCCACGACACAGTGTTGTAGGAGTCATGACTAGGGCACAGAGGAGAGCAGCAGAGGAACACATGCGAGAGCAAGCACAGGAGGCGCAAGCCACCGGGAGGGGACCTACATGGTTCCATACCGCAGCAGGCGCATCCTGGCAAACTCAGGAAGAAGACCACACTTGGCAACCCCAAGGAGGATCTGCACAATCATCATGGGGATACGATTCTAGCACTGCGCATTCTTAGTTGTTTGGTGGAGGAGAAACCTACTATGGATCCAGGTCAGGGCCATACGGGGTATGACCATGTGCGTCAGCACGCTTTGCAGATGATCCTTTGGCCGCCATTTTTGGGACCCTGACCGTCCAAGACCAACGCACTACTGGGATGGCGCAGCAGCTTAACTAGGTTGATGAGTGCACTCAGGTTATCCAGCAAACCCAGAACGAGCATTACAACCGCCCTCTAGAAATAGAAGCGACATCCCAGCGCACCTTCGACGAGTCCTAGTGTTTCTTCCAGTACCCCCCACAAGTACTACCCCCAGTAGCTTCGTTGAAGCTTGGGGGGAAACCCAATCGACAGCTGGGTATGTATGTCAGTCCTCTTGCTCACTGCACCACCCATGTATCTGCCTTGAGAGAGATCACTTGTAATAATTAGTTTAATTTAGTTTGTTTCATTTTAGTTTTATTTATGCTTTACTTAAAAAAAACTGGACCATAATAATTCCCATGCTTTAATGACAGATTCACATGCTAGCTTTATTTTGGAAATGATGAATAGTTGCTCTATCAAGTGAATGATTTAATTCTTGCATGTGACTTATGCTTAGCTTAGTTTTGAGTTGTGAATAAAAGAAGTAAAACTAAGGTTCTATCTTGTGGATGCCATTTACGATAACAAGCCTAAGTTGTTGGGAAATGATGATATGACTTAAATGTGGAATGATTCTTTCATGTTCCTAATAGTATGAACATCTCAGGTTTTTATGTTTAAAATGACAAAATATAGCTCCCCTCGGTCATAAATGCCTACCAGAGCCAAAAATGCTTCAAATAATTGAAACCGCTACAAAGATCTACTTAGAGATGTTTTGAGCTTTGTCAAATTTTGAGTCTCATTAAGTAGAAATATCACCTTCTATTGATAGCTAGAGTGCAAAAGCACAAATGCAAGTGATCCATTTCGGACTTTGCATCCACCAAAAAGTCTCCAAATACTTCTCATAATCCCCGAGCCTTCAAATCCAAAGGAGTAAGGGTATGGAGCTAAAAATAAAAGCATGCAAAAGCATGGCAAAAAGAAAGAAAAATGCATGCAAATGCACGGCAAAATGAAAAGCATGCAAGTTCAAGCATGGCAAAAATAAATAAAGGCTCCATATCCTCTCCAAACTCATAAAGGGCTACAAGGGATGAAAATCAAGAGAAGGAGACATCAGTCCCACCACTCATACTCCAGCAATCAAATAAGAAGGAATGATAGAGTACACTCCTTGGTCCAATCTTTGGCTTACCAAAATAAACATCCTAAGTGTGCCACACTCTTCCCACCTAAAACTCCACAAAGGCCTTAGTGTACGAAAGTGTTGGCCAACTCATGGCTCTTGGTGAGGAAACACCTTTGAGCGATCGAGAGTACCTTGGGGAAGCTACTTTTGTTTTGAAAATTTAGAAAAACACCTGAGAAGGACATCCAAAAAGGGCAAGTCAGAAGTACTCCTGCACCAAAGTCGTTCCATCTCTCAACCGCCCAAGGCGAGGTAAGCAAAAAGATGCACCACAGGTATTACACAAGGTGAACCTCAATTATTTCACTACTTAGAACAAAAGTTTGAGTATTGAGTTATGTATAAGAATTACTCTTCACCTTCGATATTGCAGCAACTCCTGATCCACTTTCAGTTTTAGCTTTGCACGAGGACGAGCAAAAGTTTAAGCTTGGGGGGTGTTGATAGTCGTAATCTCACGATTCCCACCGTCAATTATCCACCGAATGAAGCAAAGCACGTGAATAAAATGGACTAACCCCTACTACTAATGAGTTCCACAAGATGTACATGAATATTTGGATGCAGGTACCAAAATACACATAAAACAGCTGAAAACGTGTCAAGGATCAAAGATGGGCACTGCAGGTAAAAGTGGTTGGGTCGGCCGACCATGGGTCCTAGTCGGCCGACCACCTACTGGGTCGCCTGACCCAGTGGTAGGGTCAGCCGACCCTACCCCTGGCCGCCCAACCTTCCCTTGGAGCCCAAATGCCAAGTCATCGATCCAAACCTGCAAGGAAATGTCAAACCAAGCATCCAATGTATCCAAGGGCCGAAGGACCACCAAACCATGGATCGGTGATGTCACTCATCCAGGAGAGGAGCCATGCAACCAATTGGAGCAGGACACGTGGTTGCCCGACCTCATGCATGGTCGGCCGACCATGCAAGGCCCTCATTTTACACTTGCACCAAACGTTTCAACTGCCAACCGACGTGAGGAAGCAAGATCAAGCCATTAGAGTGCCAAGTCTGTGGATCGGGCGGTCGCCCAACCATGGCGCTAGGTCGGCCGACACCCTACATGGTCGGCCGACCACCGCCTTACCCCCAAAACTGACCTTAGCCACCTATAAATACCCCCTCACTTGCTGGACTATAAATAGGCCCCGAGAGCTCATTTGTGAAATTGTGGAGAAGTTGAGAGCCTCATTCTACCTTAGAAAGTGCCACTTCCACATCTTAGTAGTTAGGATAGTCTTGGGAGTTAGAGTGAGTTGAGCTTTGCCTCGGAGTTTTCGGAGATAGCTCTGAGTCTGCGGTAAAGTTCTTGTATCTTTGTACTCTTATCTTCAGTATAATATATTTATGCTTTACTTTATTTCTATCTCTAGCAAGTGTGGTGTACCTTTCTTTGCATACTTATTAGGCTTAGGCTGTGGTTATCTTGGTTAGTCAAGTCCTATTATTTTTGCCGGTGCTATAATCCAACTGTACGCTAGGCTCTGGTTCGGTCCTCTCCTATGATCAAGGACGATCTATTGTTACTCAAGCTTTGCTTGAGTACGTTTATAGTGTGCCATCCTCTCCACGCAGATTTGCTTGGTAGCCCCACTCGGTGATAGTGTGTGGTGTGCCTCTGTAGTCCCGGCCCGTCCATTCGAGAGGTCCGTAGGTGATAGCCGGGTTCTCTTTTGGTGGTCAACTATCTACCCGTACTTGAGTTTCTTTAGATAACCATGCCATAGTCTTTGCAGCCGAATAGAATAGAGTTTGGGAACTTTATCTCGCTCATTGTCCTCCCAGGCACCTATACCTCTCTACCTGTATCTTAGGTAGTTTATTACTTCTTCACCATACACCTATCTTTATCAGACTTACCCCTGTCTAGATACTAGTTGGTACATTTATTAACGTACGGTGATTTGCTTTGAGTTTATCCAATTATACTCTCTCACCTACCGCTTCCCTGTGGATAAATACGATACTCGGAATACTCTGGGTGAAAGGCTACAGCGGTCTCCGTGCGCTTGCGGAGTAAAACCTGTTAAGGCTAAGAGACGCCAACAGTAAACTTGGAGAGAAACCCCAGCGTACAATCGTTTCACGATCGGCTTGGCCATAATAAGAGCGGGGTGGGAGATCGGGGGGGGGCACGATCATGGTTTGCCCGAAGGTTCGACCTTCATGGAGGAGGCCGGAGTAGTGGATTGCTCACAGAGTCAGGCTGAGAAAAAGGAATCTGAGTTACCACCCTTGCTCCTTAAGGACCGAGTTGATGTCTCATCTTGCCTAACTCTTTACGCGAACACATGGTGTTGTGTGGGAAACACTTAGTTTGGACTGCAGAGAAAAATCTGACCTGGACTTTTACCGGTGAGCTGGGATGCTATGGAACACCAGGGATGGGGAAAGTGTTGCAAGGGTGTCGTGGGGCATTGAGTGACGGGGCTGCCTTGGTGTCCATATGGTGGTGTCTAGGAAAGGGCTTGTGGGAAGGACTTTGTGCTGGACCGGGACTCTCGGCCGAGAGTGTCTCGAGCCCAAAATATGTGGGTAAAGTGTGCACCTCTGGCTAGAGTATAAATCTTCGAATAGTCCGGTTATGGCTTGGTTTCAACAACTAGTGTTTACGAAATGGGGGTACAGAGGGGAAGAGTGTTTTGATCCAGCAGTGGGTGCCGAGTGCTACAGTGGGCAAGGCCCAGTAGCGGTGTGTGTGTGTTTTGGCATGGCAGAAGACCATGAGCCACCATGAACCGGCACGTCCAGTGGCGCCCCTTTTTTGAGAAAACTGTTTTCTAAATTAAAATTTGGAATTAATGGAACCCTGCATATAAAATGTCTTTCTAAAAAAAATTCTCTTGAGCTCTAGATATACCCTACATATAGTGATAGGCAAACCCCAACTCCTGAATGGAGGAAGGTGGGCTTGCGGAGTACGTAAGTGTTCACCCTTGCTATGTTGATAGCGAGGGCGGTCTGATTGAAGCCCTCTTCGGTTAAGTCATGCTCCTACTTTCCAACTAGCATGTGGCATTGGGCAATGAGGATGCTTCTGCATGTATCTTACTTTTCACGCATTTATGTACTCTGTATGTGTAATCGTTAAGTCAAACTCTTTATCACTTGAATAAATGTGTTGCTAGCCTCTTGGAACTAGCACTCGTATCACATTTGAGTTCCCGTGAAAGTGGGGGTGCTTCATGTTGTCATGGTGGTTCAAGTTGAATTGGTAGGTATCCGTCGTATTTGGGTGAAAACCGAGAACTCTGTTGTTGGAGTGGGGAGCGGCGACGTCATGAGCATCGCAACCTTCTTGGAGGCGCCACTTGGGAGATGCGGAGACCCATATATTTTTTTTGTCTTCCTTGAGGAGTCACTAGGGGTCGTAGTCCATATCGACCTAGTGCGATTTCTTTTGCAACAAGGTTTGCTCAGGCAATAGTGGATCGATACATGGCAGGATGATTCTGACATCATTTGTTTCTAAGAAGGGAATAGATGTGAAGGGTTATTGCTGCACACCAAGACCATACACGTTTGAAGCAAGGTCTGAGAAGAATTTTGGAGCTTAGTTTTTGAGATTTACTTCATAGTCTTTAGCTTTCTTTCTTGTTTATTTTGTGTTCCTCAGTTTTGAGGTTTGGAGGCTAAGACCATCTTCAACTAATTGTTTGAATGCGTTGCCTATCCACTGTTCCATCCATTTGGACAACCCATTGAAGACAGCCTAAGGTCTCATGTAACCATTGGCTGTATATATCCACTTATGGATATATGAGGCCGGAATTGATTCCATTATTAAAAAAAGGTGATGGACCTTCCATACCTCTTGAGCTGCCAGTACGAGCAGCAGCCTTGTATACACTCGAAGCATGTGATTAGGGCAAATACCTCATCAGTAATCAAAGTCCCCCGCAGCTTGCCACACAAAGCTGCGTGCAACAAGCCTACCCTAGAGGCGGGCCCAGGATTTGGAAGATGCGCATTCAAAATATTTCAAGATGCAATTTTTTTTGGCAGCCTAAAGAGTAAAGCCTAGCATTTGGCATCTAATATTGATTATAGTACCCGTATAGTTAAATCACTCACGTTCTATACTACGCTATTAGTAATGTAGTACACTACTAATGTAGCATACCACCAATTTAGAGTGGAATTTAAGAGCAAGTAGACCCGCTCGTTGCCTTGTTGCAGTTTTGCTTCAATGGCATTGAGCTTTTTATAAAAAAAATGGCATTGAGCTAGCTACCAGCCCACCTCACTCTACCCATCTGCTAGAGTGCTGGTTGCCCGTAGCCCTACTCAGCGTCAGTGGCGGAACCAGGATTTACTCAACCCCTGGGCCGAGTTGTGACAAAAAGCAAACCGAATGAAAAAACAACATAATGTAGAGTAGATAACATATAAAAAGCACCATTACGAAACAATATCTTTATTTTTTTCATCAATTGTGCGAAGTCCACAAAAACCTATTAAATACCTGAATCAGGTAACAAAGATAATGTAAATCAAAATTTAAAATAAGGATTTTGTAGATACCACTAGGAGGAGGTTGATTAATCCTACTGATTCAAAATACAGTGGGCATCTCACAACACTACAAAAACAATTCCTATTGATTCATAATAAAATACACTGTATAGTCAACAATTGTTACCCATGCTCCCACCGTGCAAGGAAGGAGGGTGGCACAGGAGTGTTAGGGGCGGTTGGCGCATGCAGTGGCACACCGGCACGCACGAGGGCGTGCACGGCGCGACTACCACAGGCGTGGGGCGGGTTGCCAATGCGGGTGCCGCGGCATAGCCGGCAGCTGCCGGCGTGCGAGCGGAGCGGCGCGACTGGCGGCTGCCGACACGGCACGGAAGAGGGTGGCTATGCAGAGCGGCGCACCACGGCTGGTGCCTGGCAGGGGCGGGGGCGAGCGCCTGGCGGTGCCAGGGTAGGGCCGCGGGGGGCTGGTGTGCACAGCTGGAGCCTGGAGGGTGGAGGAAGTGCTGAAGCCTGATCCGGAGATGGGCCTCTTTCGTAATGTTAGTGTATTAGCATTGTAATTGTAGTGATTATACAGGTCTTAATATTGTGATTACAGTGCATTATCAATGTAATTCTAGCGTATCAGCTCCATAATTATAGTGATTATAGGGTTCTTAACACTGTAATTACAATGTTAATGTACTGAAACTACAGTGGGAATGTACTGTAATTTTAGTGACTACGTCCGTTTTTCTCCACCCGGTCAAGTGGCGGTGCCGCTGCCCATCACTCCCATCACCATGATTTTTTTCTCACCGAGCGCTCCACCTTAGAGCTGACCCTCTTGAGGAGGCGCAGCAAGTGCTGAATCCTGTCCTTTCTCATTTTCCTGCACCGACGGCGACGACGATTTATGATGAGCTGCCTCCATAAGATAGGACATGTGTCTATGTTGTCACTAGTGTAATCTCTTTAGATTCATCTAACTGATAGTGTACTATGTTCATTTTTCGAGTCCCGTCAGTCTAAAGAAGTTTATTTTATAATGGGTTACCACTGTAATTACACCGTAACATGTTGTCACTATAATTTTCCACCACTGTAATTACTATATATTGTATCATCACCGTAATTACAATAGTAGATAGTGCAAGACTATCTGCACTCGTCAACTCCAAGTCTTCCCCCACGGCAGTATAGCGGAAAAAAGTTCCTTCACTTTGTTGCAGCCATTTCCTCCAACCACTATGCCAAGCAAGCGGAACGAGGGTCTTCCGACATCTCTGACGTAGTACAGAGCATTCCGTTACTTTTCTCTCTTCCCCTTGACACCCTCGGCCGGAAGTCTCCGGCATCGCCCCCACACACGCTGCTATCCCCGAGGCCATGGTGGTGGACCTTTTCTCGCGTGGCGGCAGAGCCCCATTCGGTGGCGGCTTACTGGCCGATGACGAGAAAAGGCGGATGGGGGGTGGATTGGGTAGAAGCGGTGTGAGGGGAGAGGAGACAGCCGGCAAAGGAGAGGTGGCGGCCGCTTGCCTCCCATCGCCGGCCGTGCATTAGAGGGTAGGGGAGAGAGTAGTTGAGGAGTGGTGGCCACCATTCGCCTCACATGGCCGCACACATGGCTGGGCGCGGCTGTGGGGATCAAGCCCCGGCGGTCAAGCTTGGAAGGCGGTGGATCCGGCCACGACGGTCAGGCTTCGAAGGCGATGCTGGAGAGAGGATAGAGGGCAAGTGGGGTAGCGACCGCTGTGGAGTAGGCGTGGGGGCGGTCGGCGGCACTGGTGGAAGAGGAGGCGATTGAGGGCGGCCGACGGCAGTGGAAAGGAGGCGGCAAGTGGGGGAGCGCACATGAGAGGAAAATGGGTGAAGTTGGTAGGGCCCACTTGCTAGGGAGGGGTGAGATAATAGTTTAGTGTATAAAAAAGGGAGATGGTAGCCGGAGGTTGATAAATAAAATATTTGGTAGTTGGATATGGAAAAAATATACAGAAAAATATGGTGCGAGAGAATCTTGCTAACTGGATCGGAATATTTTTTTGGAGGAGAAATTTGGAGGAATAAAAGTGCAGATAGTCTAATTTGATTTAATAGAAACACAGGTAGTATGAGTTGCTTCTAAACGTGACGTGTAGAATTCAAATGCTTCTATATTTTTTTTTGTACATCTAGTCTGACTTATCTGTCAGCCGTCAGCTTGCAATCTGACATCTTGGAATTGGGTTGTTAAGAGTAGATGAAACACTCAAATTTCCTGTCTACAAAAATCATGTGTTCTGGAAGGTGAAAACAACCGAGTGCTAAAGTGGCTTCAAACAACCAAATAGTATATAAACAGACTCGATATAAAACATTGAGCACGACCCTACACAAGTTTCGGAAAATTAACAAAACCACACACATGCATACCCTCAAATAGTGGCAGAACCAGGCAAGCTCCGGTCCGAGTCGTGACAAAACTACACCGAATCAAATACGAACATAATGTAAAGTAGATAGCATATGAAAAGCACCATTACAAAACAATGTATTTATTCTTTTTTATCAATTGTTCGAAGTACAAAGTAAAACCTATTAAACACTTGAATCAGGCAAAGATAATGTAAGTCGAAATTTAAAATAAGGATTTTGTAGATACCACTGGAACTAGGCAGATTAATCCTATTGATTCAAAATATAGTGGACACCTCACAATACTATAAACAACAATTCCTATTAATAGTAGAATACAGAGTATAATCAACAATTGTAACCCAAACTCCCAAATTATGAAAGAAAAGATATTCAACTAAGCTCATCCCACAATAATAGAATTAGCAAGAATTTAAATTTATCAATGACACATCTTCTTATTTTAGCGATATGTTTTTGAAAAACATAATCAAACCCTTAGAGATAAATTCTTGTAAAGCCAAAGAAACACACTCAACTCTCCAGTCTCTCAATATCTAAATGGTATTCAATATATATAAATATAAAAAGGTGGAAGCTTATCTGGGGCTTGGTATGAATCCTAATCAAAACTTGTTTTCAAAATATTGTCAAACCAAGAAAGAAATCTGCTGGTTTGACTGACACTTGTCAAAAAAGTCATGGAATAAAATAATGTTGAGAGAGAAAGGATGGAACACACACATTTAAAATGGTGGATGATGATCTTAAGGTACAAATGAAGTGCTTGCTATCCGATTGCACATGGTTCGAATATTTTCTGAAGTATATAAACAGGATATTCCTCACTAATACTAAAAAAACTATATATATATAAAACTCTTAAAAATACTTAGAAGATCACTGAGGGGCATATATATATATATATATATTCAGGCGACCACTTGGTCCCTTTTTTTTCGCGGCCACTAGGTCTTTTTTTTTCTTTTTTTTAAGCCTCCTTAAAAATCTCAATACAAAAATCCCTTATATTAAAAATAAAATGACAGCTCTCCATCTCCACTGTTGAATAATACTCATCCTCGCCCTTAAGTATATATCTCTAAAACAATTAATTTAGAGGACAGAGCTGTCTAATAGAAAGAATAATATTTAATCCCTTAAATACTCCAGAAAATAATAGCTTGTGGTCAAGAAGGATACACAAAAAAGATAATCTTAGTTTAAGGATAGATATCCAGCGAAGTTTGTACTCTCTTCAATGTAGAGAGACACAATGCATGGATAGAAAAGACTGGCAAAAGAAAAATAACGTGAAATGAATGACCAGCTTCTAAGACTCATAGTCTAGATCACAGTCTTGATCCAACTCATTTGAAAAGAAATCTGATAAATCTAAGGTTTAAAATATATAATGCTCTGGTAGGAATGGCTATTGCAAGATAATCTCATAAAGTTGATCATGGCATTTATATGAAGTAAAAATAAACAAGGAGATGATCACGATAAAGAGTAAACCTTGCAAAAATTAAATCATGTGGGTCTTTATGAACAATCATAATCAATCACAAATTTGCTGGCTAGTTCAATTAAACATGTATTATGAAAGCTTGCTAAATTTGACTAATTAAAACTAAAGCACAATAAAGATAAAGCGGCAATTATCATCATTTTCTTTAAAACAATGTTATCATTAATTAATTAAGCATATATCATGGTTGTAGCATTAATTATCCTATAAATCCAAACTAACACACTAAAAACAAGAGAAACACAATGGAAATACCATATTTCTAAATATAGCTAAATATTGCAGAATTCAAAAAACATGAAAAGAGAAGGTGTTGCAAATATGTTACCGGATATTCTTTCAATTTCTTTGTCATTAAATAATTTTTTACAAAATAATTCAAGTGCACATACTACTCTCAAGGTAACGGTCAAGAGTAGAAGCAATTTTACCATAATATAAAAATATCCTCAACGACTTTTAACTTGTGGTTTAATTAAACTTAATAAAAGATAAATAAAAATCTAATTGGTGTATATGAATGAAAGCGTGTAATTATGCATGAGATAAGTATATAATCAAAGACAATGATCGAATCAAGTTCTAAACACCATGTTTACGACTTGATTGCTAAGTCTCTCCATCGCCATAAAAATCAATAAACCAAAATTAAAACACCATGTTTTATCAAGGTCATCAACTCATAACAGCTCAAGAAAACCAAAGCACATTGCAAAGCTTATAAACTAATCACATAAAATTATGGATAACTAGCAAGGTTAATTAATTTCATCATGATGATCAATAATTTAATCTAAGCACCATGTTTACACAAAATTGTAAAGGAAAAACGCTGATCAAGCATCTAACATAAACATGAAAGCACATATCATGAAGTTAATTAAACAACCAAGCCAATTATAATGCAAACATCCAACTCTAATCTATATGCAACGGGGTGATATATGCAAAATGCAAAATGAAAAACACAATTACGAAGTGATAAGATTGTAATTATCTAAAACAAATGTTACACTAAGTTAACTAGCCACAAGCTAAAGATTCAAAGGGTGGTGTCATGCTTCCCATTTCTCTATTAAATGACTCTAAGACACTTAACACTAAAAAGAAATGATTGAACGGGTTGTCTCCCAAAAAGTGCTTAGGTTAAAGTCATAAAGCTAGACTTCTTACTTACCTTTGTTGAAGTGAAGCCATGTTTCTTGAAATAAGAATCCAAAGTGTCCATGCAGCTTGATAATTTGATTGTGCAGCTTCATCGTGTCTTAATCATAGCATCACTTGTGTGCACAATCCTCCGCTTGTGTGTTCATGTGCCAATGTCTTTGAAGCTCCTTGCAACTGAACTTGATCATGAAAATCCCATATAAGCATTGCCCAAGCTTTCTTCATCATTGTTGCCATCATCTTCCTCAAGTAGACATCACCATTGTTGCTGCCACCTGGTTCTTCGTGGTATATCTCAATGGTCTTGAACAGAACATACCTTAAACAATATATCCATTGGATAGACTCTAAAATTATCTTTCCAACGAGTACTTATGCGTCAAAATTCGATTCCGTATGAAGGAGTTATGCTCTTTTTACTCAATCACTGCGTTCTGTCCAGACATCAATTCAGATCGCGCAGCCTTCAATGATTTGCACACTACTCCTTGTAGAAATCTTCAAATTGGGTGATTCTTGTTGCGTTGGAAAACGGACTTCATGGGCTTTTTAAATATAAGAAAATATTCTGTTTTTGCCTTTGAGGTCGAGCTCCATGTTGGTGATATTTTCAGCTCTCCGATGTTGACAATCTTCAGCCTTTTGGACTTGGGTCGTTGTGGAAATTGTCTAGAGTCCACCATTGTTGATCTTGAAGCTTCATAGGCTTTATTCTTGTCTTCAATTTCTCCTCCATTCAGTTCACTCACTCTTCAATTTGAAACTCAACAAAACCTTTGCAAATTCTGATGATGTTTTCAAATCCTTGTCAAATCCTTCCATCAATCATCATGAATTTGTCTTGTACTCTTTCACCACATTGATCTCTTTGTTTCAAATGAAGTGTGAATTTCTCTGCATGGTTAGCTCATAGTGCACACATATATATAATATAATAACATCGTGGCATTGATTAGAGATAAATGTAGAGTCACATGATTGATTGGGGTTTAAACAAACATTTGATTCAAGAATAAAAAACAATTATAATTCAAACCACTTAGCAAAACACTAAAGCATATATAATTCATACATTATCTTGATTTATAAAATCAAACATGGGATAAACAAGACGATGGGTTCCTAATAATTCTGGCCAAATTAGAGAGATGATTTTTGAAATAAATAAAATAAAATTATGCTTAGATAAAATTCTAACAAGGGAATTTTTTTAGAGAGACCAAACGTTTTGAAATTTTAAATTTTCAAAAATTATAATGTGCACATATAATGAATCATATATAATGAATCATGAGAAACATGCACATGTTCATGTTTAAAATTTCAAAAGCAAATTGCATAAAAATTAAACCTGGACCGAACCACTAGGGGGCTCCAGTGGCCGGTCCCCTCTACTTTTGCACAAACCTTGGCTCTCAAAATTTTTTTTATTTATGTCCAACCCTAAATCTGAGAATCGACCAACTAGCAAACCTTAACCATCTCTATGCATGAGCAGATTCAATCCACTAATGAAAGCAAAAAGATATACTAAAAGAACACGAAAACGTTTAAACTCTGGCCAGGTAAACATGTTGAAATTAAGCATTGTAAAGCTATGGATCATAGGTCATGTATAAACAAGAAGCTAGTCTGAAGAAAAACTTTATTAATCGATTCTCAAGGTATAGATTAAGGGAACAAATGTTTCATAAAAACGATAAACAAAACATAAGTAGGGATACGATCACAATCAACCAAATAACATCGTAATAATCATTATGAGACATTGCTCTAATCAAACATAGGTAAACTTTAATTATACTTATGAGTAAAAGGAGAATTACCTTTATCTTGAAGAAATGAAGTTCAAATCTCATCTTTGACTCCATGGTGGCTTCATCTTCTTCCTTGGAATACCATGACTGCATGCACCATCAAGAGTTGAAGAGGAATGCTTATGTCTTTCTCGAAATTCAGCTTCCCTTGTTCTGCACCTTTGGTATTTTGACCATAACTTCCTCATCTGAAGTCCAAATAATGCAAATTCGGACTCTATCTTGAAGAGCTCGAAAAGATCTACAACTTTGGTATTCAGACATTCTTCATTTGACGTTGTTAAAGTCTTAGAATCGGTCCCACAAGGTGTTGCTGTCCTGAATGCCGATAGTATCTCGAGATTAGGTTGGAGTTTGGATTGGTCTTGAGATAAACCTTCTGTATTCTCATCTTCTTGTACTCAAGCAATCCTTAGCTTCAGAAACCTTCTCGGCTAATCATCTTTGACTCCATTATCTGTAGCTTAGAACAAACAAGCTCCAAAAAACATTACTCTTAAAAATTAATTGACACAGCAGACATACCTTTAACACTATAGTTACTCCTTCGTGATAGCTGTAGAAAAACTCAATAACAGATCATAATCCACTAACAGTATTAGCACCTACTATTAAAGAGCTAGGTTGAAAAAGATATATATTTCTTTATTGGATTGAAGTCTACTTTTCCTATAATGTTAGTCAAAGAAATATATATATATATAGGAGAAACTATATTCTAATAGACTTTATAAAAGATTGAACTAATAAAAGATCTAAACTTATTCTAAACAAAGCTATCTAATTATAAAATTAAATTCAAGAAAGTAAATAAAATAAAATAAAATAAAAGGCACAAAATTAAAAATAAAATGCTAAATTATGAAAAGACAAAATTAAATATATACATAAACTCAAGTTAATTAAGACTCGACTAATTAGTTTTCCGGCAACGGTATCAGAAAAGCTTGTTGACGGCACTTAAGCATGCCAAACCTTATACTGCAAGCGATCGTATCATGGTAGCTTTTCCCCAGGATGAGTATCATAGGTTTTGTCAATCCAGAAAATTAATTAATTGAGAACTAATTAACAAGAGCTTAAGGTAAACTAAGATGATTAGGTGATATCTAATCTACATCTAATATACGTCTAAACTACGTCAGAGTTAGAAGATAAACAATTAGAATATAATTAGAACACCGAATAGGAGGAACTAAACAGCATCTAATCAGACCCTAATTGGATCCAAAACATGCATATTATGAGCACCACAAATATATTAGAGCACTCAAGATAACTAAGCATTCAAGGCAAATATAAGTATGATCAAGCCTGCACTTCATAACATAATTAAACCAAGGTCATTAACCTAACCCCCTCAATTAAGCTTAACCTTTCTCCAGCCCTACTGTCACTAGAACCAGTTAATCGACGAGAAGTTGTCATAAGGCATACACTTACGCATAGTCTAATAACATAATAAACATAACTAGACTTCTAATCACCATGATCACAAGAACTACCTACGCAACCATATCACTAGTAAGCAAGATCAAAGACCAAGATCGCTAGAAGAACACAACCTTTAAGAATATGATCAAATTAACATGCATCTAGAACTAAAGTTAATAAGAGCAAGAACATGCATAATTAGAGCAAGAACATGATAATTAGAGGAAGATCAATACTTCATTAGATATCATATCAAAGTTATAACCATGATCATACCTCCCACGATGATATGAAGAGCCTCTATGAACTAGGTAATTAGAGAGCCATGCAAGGCCTCAAATTACCCACAGGAACTAGAAGAACCTCTAATCCCTAGCCTAGAACTCGACCCTCAGCTCTCCTCTAGTTAATGTCCCTCTTCTCTACATCTTGTCGCCTTGATAATGAATTGGATACCCGACCTTGGGGCCTAGACTGGCTTTATATAGTCCGGAGATGATGTGGGAAAAAGGAAACCTCGAACTGACCTCCAGAGTCCCTGGGTCGGCTGACCTGGAGGGGTCTGGTCGGCCGACCCGGACTCCTCCCTCGCCCAATTGTTTCCATCTTTCACGGGAACGTTGCTTGGTGCTTAAGAAATATTATTGCGAGGGTACTTGGACTCTTGGGGTTCTGGAATCTTCGGTATTCTCCGAGAGCTGATGAAATCTTCTGGTTTTGGATAAATATGAAGTGTCTTGGCAACTTCCATGTTGATTTCTTCTAGTAGATTCCCTTCTTAGTGTAGTATATGATGTCTTTGAGAAGTTTCTGATTAGAAAGCCTTGAATAACTCAAAGGATGGGCATAAGTTAACCAAGCCTTCCTTGATCATCATCTTCGTAGAATGCCATCTCAGAGACCTTTTCTCACTCGAGGTAGATTGTGGTGAATTTCGCGAAAAATTGGTCAAAAACCTGCAAAAATGAAGTATAGCAAAATTCCAAGACAATGTTGCAAAATCCACAATAATCTGTGATAATTGTTAGTAAAAGATATAGTTGACGCATAAAATCAGTGAAAAACCATATAAAATGATACAAAATATTCGTTCAAATGTCGCATCAACATAGCTATTCCTTTCGTGTAGCTTTTCCTTTAGATTCTGAATATGGCAGACACAGCGAGCTCAGTAATGGCAGAATCGTTGCCTCAGAGGATTTTTGGCCTGAAGGTATTTGCTCTGGCCCTTCTTCTTTTGCAGAAAAAGATATCTCCCGTGTTATTCATGTTCCTTTGTTTCCTTCTTGTGAATGCTGAGGGACTCAAGTGTACCGAGTCCGGTCTTTCTTCCTGGCTGTGATGAGCAACTTGTCAACACTGATTACTTGCTGAAGGACGAGCGAGCACCTCCTAAGCGTGACATAGAGGAAAGTCTACTTAAGCGTGACCTGGTGGCAGCGCCCGAGTGCTACCGTGGCGTGACAAAATCCCTGCCAAGCAGCCTGGTAGGTGGCTTAGGTTGCGGCCCAAGTTAGGGTCAGCCCATAAGAGTGACCTTGGGTGCGGGACGGTGTCGTGAGCCGTAAAATCACTCAAGACTAGAGGTCCATTCACCCCCCTCTAGGTCACTCTTTTGGTCCTCAACTGGTATCAGAGCCAAGTTAGGGTCTTCTATACCTTAACCGGTTCTAGATCCATAAAGAGGCGACCATGGATTTGTTTGTTGGCAAGATTCTAGGGTTCGATGGCTCAGATTTCACATTCTGGAAGCAGCACATGTTTGTGTTCCTTCAGAGCCAAAATTTGTCCATCTGGGATATTTATCAGGATGCTGGCTACCAAGTGGTAGAGAACCATGTTACCCAACAGCAACAATGGAAACATGAAGCAAACAATAAGGCCAGAAATTTCCAACTTACTTCCTTGTGCCGCTCTGTTTGATAGAGTAGTGCACTTGAAGACAGCACATGAGTTTTGGACTACCCTTAGTAACTTGCATGAGGGAACTAGTCAGGTCAAGGCTAGGTTGTTTGAGGTGCACAAGAGAGAGTATGAAAATTTCTCCCAGCAACCTGGTGAGAGCATCGACGGAATGTTCAGTCGCTTTCGATCAAGAAATTGGGTGTTGCCTTACGATGACCATGAGCAAGCTTGCAAGCTTCTATATGATCTGGATCAGAGTATTTGGCAATTGAAGAAAGAGTCTATAGTCGAGTCAGCTGGCTATGTGACCCTTTCCACCGACGAGCTTTATAGCAAGTTGAAGGCTTCGAAGATTGACTCTCAGGCATATGCCAAGATGAGTGGAACAACTCCCAAGAGCCTAGCTCTTATGTCTCGACCTAGCTATGGGGGTGCTGCTAACCCTAACCCTTCTATTGGTTATGCTTTGTCTCTGATTTCAACTATAGAGGAGGAGCTTGAAGGACTAGATGACGAGAAGCTGTGCCTGTTGTCCAACAAGTTCTAATGCCTCTACTCCAACATGATGAGCTGCAAAAGAGGAGACAAGCTTCAGTGCTAAGAGTGTGGGAAGACAGACCATTTCATCGCCGACTGCCCCCAGAGGAGAGCTTTGGAGAAGTACTCCGCCGACAAGCACAAGGGTGAGTATATCTCCGACAAGAAGAAGGGCAAGTACAAGGGCGGCAAGAAGAAGTGGTTGTTCTTCAACAAGAAGAAGTTCGTCAAGCAGTACCAGAAGCATGCCAAGGAGCGCAATCGTGCTTTCCTCACCAGCCTCAGTGACTGTAATGGTAGCTCAAGCGACTCCAACTTCGACAGCGACAACGATGATGGGAAGAAGATCGCTGGGCATACTGGACTCTGTTTCTTCGGTGACGAGATCGGCTGCTGCACCATGGTGCTTGTAGGAGATCAAGCCGGCTTCACCGACTCAGACGTCTACAACAAGTCCAATACTGAGCCTCAGGTGAGCGATGATGAGGATGATGCCATGTACACCACTTTGAGGAACCAGGATCTCTTACTTAGAGTGGCTGCCAAGGACCATAGGCTTGCAAATGCTAAGGCTCCTACTTTAGAGGCTGAGCTTGAGACTATCAAGTCTAAACTTGCATGTGCTTTGGATGATCTTGCTGTTGCTAAGGAAGCATGTGCTGTAGCTGATGAGATTGAATGCACTGATTGTCAGGCCCTAGTTATTGAATTTACTGAATTACGCTCCAAGCATGCTAGTAATGTAGATTTACTTTTCTCTACTACTGCATAATAAGAGGAGTTGAAGGCTAGGCCGATTTTGCTTGGTGCTTGTGCTATTTTTCCCACTCTTTGGAAGGAGTTGGAAGAGACTAGGGCAGCTTTGAGGAAGTCTCAAAAGACTGCTAGCCCTATTAGTGCTGATTGTCCCAAGTGTGAAGGCCTTAGAGGTAGGCTTAATGATTTGGCCATGGAGAAGATCCAATTGGAAGATGAGAATACCTACCTTAGGACCATTCTCAGTTAGATTTCGGCTAAGGAGCCGCAGCTTGGCATGGTTGTGTCCTCTTCCAAGTTGAGTGACAAGTTGGGGGTTGGCTACCACTACATCCAACCTAATTTTGATCAGTTGTATGGTAAGTTAGGTGACTTGAGTGGGATTCCCATTAGTGAGAAGTTCCCTGTTACCCACGACAATACCTACTTTGAGCATGGAAACCCTAAGGATGGTGTGTGGTTAGAGAAGCCAAGGGAGCCACCAAAGAAACGAGTGTGGACTCCGAAGCCAAACTTTGTTAGGAACCCTCTTCACACTCTACCCGTGAGGAACTTAGTTGACTTACCTCCTGAGAGCTCTAAGCAAGGGGCCAAGAGGAATGCTCCTCCTAAGCCCACTCCATGGCCTAAGGGATAGCCCAAGAACCAAAGTCAACCCAAGGGTGCTCCACCCAAGAGGTACGTGTGTGACTACTGCCATAGGGAGGGTCACTTGGCAGAGTTTTGTTACTGAAGGATGAGGGCTGAGTGTAGAGAGGTTGAGTGGAGGAAGAAGGATAGGTACTACTAGGGTGGTAGGCTTGATATGGCACCTCAGCATGGCGATAGATGAGACCGCTGGCCACATCATGTAGGTGGAGGTAGAGGAGACTATTTTCCTCGCGGTGCTCCAGTTGTGGACGCTTTGCCGGCAGGGCACCGGGGCATGAGCAGTATGGCTTTGGTCCTCCTTACTGAGGCTTTGAGAGCTACAACGGACCATGTTTTGCTAGATGTGACTGGTAGTTTCAGTTTGCGTGAAACAGGGGTTTTGGGATGTTTGATTGTGATATTGCTAACCCTTCTCTTGAGCAAATGGCTCGATACTGGTTTGCTTCGTTTCAGACTAACCCTAGTGTCAGACTATATGCTTACCCCATGAACTGCTATTGATGCAAGACAGAGGCCTAGAGAACATATGGCTCATGGATTCCGGTTGTTCGTGCCACATGACTAGTAGTCACATATGGTTCTCCAGTCTCACCCTAGTGAGTTCCAACGAGCACATCATTTTTACGGATAACGGCACATATAAGGTGAAAGGTGTTGGCGCTATTCCTATTTCTGATCAGTTTGACCTGAGATATGTGGCTTTGGTTGCTAACCTTGGTTACAACCTTCTCTCTGTTTTGTAACTTCTCAATGAAGGATATGAGGTTCGCTTTAAGAAGGGTTGTTCTCGGGTTTTGGATGCTCAAGGAGATCTTGTTTGCCTTGTTTTGCCTAATGGGAAGGTTTTTCATGTTGATTTCTTGAGCTCCCTTGGTCCTTCTTGTTGTTTGGTGGCTCGTTCCTCCTCTGATTTGTGGGAGTGGCACAGGAGGCTAGGCAATTTGAGCTTTGATTTGCTTGCAAAGCTTAGCTCACTTGACCTAGTCCGAGGATTGCCCAAGTTGAATAGTGAGCGTGACCTTGTGTGCCATCCTTGTCACCACAGGAAGATGGTTGCTGCTTCCCACACACCTGTGAATCAGGTGATGATGGCTCACCCTGGAGAGCTTCTTCATATGGACATAGTTGGTCCTGCTTGGGTGAGGTCTTTCGGTGGGAAGTGGTACGTTCTTGTGATCGTGGATGATTTTTCTCACTGGTCTTGGGTGCATTTCATGGAATCAAAGAATAAGGCTTTTGAGTTTGTTAATGACTTGGTTTTGAGGTTGAGAAACGAATCTAATCATGCCATGAGAGCTATACGCAGT
The DNA here is from genome assembly GCA_030272315.1 of Paspalum vaginatum. Taxonomy (NCBI): domain Eukaryota; kingdom Viridiplantae; phylum Streptophyta; class Magnoliopsida; order Poales; family Poaceae; genus Paspalum; species Paspalum vaginatum. Next base: position 21,656,188 of record CM059017.1, read on the forward strand.
GACAATGGCTCAGAATTTAAGAATGAACGTTTCAAAGCCTTTTGCCATAGCCAAGGTCTTGAACACTAGTTTTTGTCCTCATATGCCCCAGCAAAATGCTGTGGTTGAGTGCAAGAATCAGACCCTTGTTGAGATGGCTAGGACGATGCTCGATAAGCATAGGACTCCTAGGAAATTCTGGGTCGAGGCGATTAACACCACGTGTTATGTTTCCAATCGCATTTTTCTTTGAGCTCTTCTTCATAAGACCTCGTATGAGTTGTGGTACGGGTGTTCAGCTATAGGTGCTTTGTCCTCAAGCAGGGGAACTTGGACAAATTCGAACCTTGCAGTTCTGATGGAGTTTTTCTTGGCTATGCCACGCATTCACGTGCATACCGTGTTTGGCTCTTGGACTCAATCAAGATTGTTGAGACTTGTGAAGTTACCTTTGATGAAGTCTAACAGGACTCCAAAAGGCTAAACAACTCGGTGCCCTGCCGTCAAAGCATCCACCAACTGGAGCACCGCGAGGACAACGGTCTCCTCTACCTCTACCTACACGACGTGGCCAACGGTCTCGCCTATCCCCATGTTGAGGTGCCGCATCAGGCCTACCACCCTGGTAGTACTTGTCCTCGTTCCTCCACTCAACCTCTCTATGCTCAGCCCTCATCCTTCGGTAACAAAACTCCACCAAGTGACCCTCCCTAGGGCAGTAGTCACACATGTACCTCTTGAGTGGAGCACCCTTGGGTTGGCTTTGGTTCTTGGGCTATCCCTTAGGCTGTGGAGTGGGCTTGGGTGGATCATTCCTCTTAGCCCCTTGCTTAGATTTCTCAGGAGGTGAGTCAACTAAGTTCCTCATAGGTACAGTGTCAAGAGGGTTCCTAACAAAGTTTGGCTTCAGAGTCCACACTTGTTTCTTTGGTGGCTCCCTTGGCTTCTCTAACCATACACCCTCCTTAGGGTTTCCATACTCAAAGTAGGGTTTGTCATGGGTAACAGGAAACTTCTCACTAATGGGAATCCCACTCAAGTCACCAACTTTCCATACAATTGATCAAAATAAGCTTGGATGTAGTGGTAGCTATCCCCCAACTTGTTACTCAACTTGAAAGAGGAAACAATAATGCTAAGCTGTGGCTCCTTAGCCGAAATCCAATTGAGAATGGTCTTTAGATAGGTATTCTCATCTTCCAACTAGACCTTCTCAATGACCAAATCATCAAGCCTACCTTTAAGTCCTTCACACTTGGGACAATCAACACTAATAGGGCTAGCAGTCTTTTCAGACTTCCTCAAAGCAGCCCTAGTCTCTTCTAACTCCTTCCTAAGGGTTGGGCAAACCACACAAGTAGCAAGGAAAGTCAGCCTAGCCTTCAACTCCTCTCACACTGCAGTAGTAGAGAAAAGCAGATCTACATTGCTAGCATGCTTAGAGTGTAATTCAATCAACTCAACAGCTAGGACCTGATAATCACTACATTCCATCTCATCAGCAACAGCACAAGCTTGTTTAGCCATAGCAAGATCATCCAAAGCACATGCAAGTTTATACTTGACAGTCTCAAGCTCAATCTCTAAAGTAGCAGCCTTTGCATTTGCAAGCCTAAGGTCCTTAGCAGCCATTCTAAGCAAGGAATCCTGGTTCTTCAAAGCAGTGTACATGGCATCATCCTCATCATCGCTCACCTGAGGCTCAGTGTTGGACTTGTTGCAGATTTCAGAGTCTGTGAAGCCAGCTTGATCTCCTGCAAGTGCCATGGTGCAGTAGCCGATCTTGTCACCGAGGAAGCAAAGTCCAGCATGCCCAACAATCTTCTTCTCATCATCGTTGTCGTTGTTGGAGCCGGAGTCACTTGAGCTGTCGTCACAGTCACTGAGGCTTGCGAGGAAAGCAAAGTTGCGTTCCTGGGTGTGCTTTTGGTACTGCTTGACGAACTCCTTCTTGTTGAATAATGGCCGCTTCTTCTTGTCGTCCTTGTACTTGCCCTTCTTCTGGTCAGAGACGTACTCGCCCTTGTGCTTGCCAGCAGAGTACTTCTCCTGAGCTCTCCTCTAGGGGCAGTCGGCGATGAAGTCATCTGTCTTCCCACACTCGTAGCACTGGAGCTTGTCACCTCTTTTACAGCTCATTCTGTTGGAGTAGAGGCATTGGAACTTGTTGGAAAGCAAGCACAGCTTCTCATCATCTAGTCCTTAAAGCTCCTCCTCTATAGCTGAAATCAGAGACAAGGCATAACCAATAGAAGGGTTAAGGTTAGCAGCACCACCACAGCTAGGGCCAGACATAAGAGCTAGGCTCTTAGGAGTTGTTCCACTCGTCTTGGCATACGCTTGGGAGTCAACCTCCGAAGCCTTCAATTTGCTATAAAGCTCGTTGTTGGCGATCGTTATTTCCCTATTTTGACCGACAATCCCTCGGTGAATAAATGGGGTATAAATAAGGTTCTATGAATTATATACCTTAAACTAACGAATTCCACGAGTTTTGGTGGCTTTCGGTGTTTCACAGAGGGATGCTCAAATTCCATGCCAAACAACATCATCTGGAGCAAGAGAGGATTTGACATAAAAGGGCTTGAGGACGAATTGCAAAATCCATCACTAAGAAGTATCTCAAATGCCCTCACCGCCTACACCATTGCAAAGATCTCATCGAGATGATCAAAATAGATGTATTATTTGTCGCATTTGGAGTTTGTACTGTCAAGATATCAAAAATACAAAATTAGGGGCAACGCTGACGTCATTTTGACATCAGCGCTCCGTACCCTGGCGCGGCGGGAATGAGCTGGAGAACGTCATGTGGTAGGGTGGCAGCAGCAACGCTTCGTGTGCCTATGCCCCCTCACAGGGGGAAGGCAGGGCTTGGCGGCGGCGGCTTAACCAGCCACAGGCTGCCACGTGGCGAGCTAGGGCGGCAAGCGCGCGCTTGCGCGGGGGAGGCTCGCATGGCCGGCAAGCTTGCTCCCTAGGGACGTGTGGCGCCCATGAAGAAGGCCAAGTGTGGTCCACCCCATTGTTTCGGATAGGTGGCAACAGAGAAAGGGCCCAAGGCGCCGTTCGCTCTGGTTCACTGTCTGGTTCGGCCGGTTTTGACTCGGTTCGGCCGGTCCAGTCACCTAGGAAGAGTATCCAAGGTGGTTTTTGACCCAGAACAATTGTTAACGGCCGGTTCAGCATTCTAATGACCGGTTCGGGCACCTAGGATCTAGGTCTTCATCGGTTTTTGATGCCAACACATGGGGAAACTATTCACTGACCTTCCTATGGCGGTTATTAGGACAGGTAGTGCCCAAAGAGCAGTTGGAGGAGGAATCTTGCATAGGATACTTGGGAATATTCCCCTCTCCTCTACCTATAAATAGAGAGGCACCCCCCTCTCTTCATTTTGCACCTCACCATGTAATACTCTCTCCCTCTCTCAGAGGCACCCCTTGGGTGGTGTCTCTACTCTGAATTCATTGTTTAGTTAGGAGTTGGAGCAGGCTCTGTTGTCTTGGAGTTAGTCGGAATCTTCGGTAACGTACTTTGTACTCTTATCTTATGCATTACTTTCCGATATATGACAAATGCAAGTACTTTATCTTTCTACTTTATGCACTTATCTTTGTCTCTAGTTAGTTACTCGTATGTTGGTATGTATGCGACTGCATTTATTTGCTAGCACCTTTTCCATTTGGGCATGCCAAGTTCGAGGCTTAATTTTTGCTAAGTTAGAATTGATTGAGCTTTGTTATACTTGCCGGTGCTATAAGCCTCTCATAGACTTAGATCTAGGAGTTTGGTTAGCTCTCACTCTGTAGCTAAGGGCGAGCTTTAGTGCTCAAGCTCTCTTATGGCGATAGACGCAACACGTCGCTTGAGCACTAGCATAGCGTGCCATTTTACCCACGCAGCTCTGGTCGTTAGCCTCTTTTGGTGACAGCAATAGGGAGCCTCTGTATTCCGATCCCGTCATTCAGGCATTAGCCAGTTAGTGTTCGGTTGGCCAACTATCTACCCCGTGTCTCGTCAGTTGTGGGGGATAGATATCCTTTGGTCCCCATGAAGCGTATTCTCTACATGGGCTGTCGGAAGGCCAAATCCAGGAGCTGGCCGACTGACTCAGGGCCGATGTGCAGAGCAACTTGGCACAGAAAACAAGGACTTGACGTATACAAGGAAGATCTAAGAAGAACATATTAGGAGATGAAATCAATTGAAGTAGGACTAGAACTCCTTGTAACCCAAGCCATGCCGGACTATATAAGGCGGGCTAGGAACCCCTCCCAAAGACATCGACCTCTCTCTCCCCACCTCAGGCAGATCCTACAATCTCTCAACCCTCGTACATACTCAAAGCAATACAATCAGCCACAAACAGAGCGTAGAATATTACGCATCTTGCAGCCTGAACCTGTATAAATCGTGTGTTCTTATCTCTTGCCGCGTTACACGCGAACCATGGAGTTACGGTCGATCTCGCCTACCACAAAAAATACTACGTGGTACATCCCGTGGTGCACTGCCGGTACTAAACTCCGACAGTTGGCGCGGCAGGGAGGGGAGGCGACATCGTCATCAGATTAGCTCTATGGATGTCTTGTTCGTCAGCGACGTTTCGATTTGGATGACCTCTCGGGCACACAACAGCGGTGTCAACCTCGCAAAGTCAAATTGATCACAGTCAGAACACGTCAACAATTAGATCGTCAATGTGCGGCGGCTCGTGCGGCGACAGAATACGTCAACAATCTGCTGCGTCAGAATCAGAGTTCTACTTCTAGTCGGATCTGAAGAATAAATCTCAGCAAGCCTACTTTCGCATGGATCGAAGTGATAAGCACCATCATTGCCGCCGTGCCGTCATAGCTGTCGTGCCAAAAGTCACAGATCCTGCATCGTTGCCGTTAGAAGAAATAGATCAGGGATATCTATCAGACAATCATGTTCCGGAATTAAAAGCCCAGATGAGAATGAGATTTACTTCCCCTCGGCGAATCTAATGTTGAGTAGATTTATTTGTTCTATTGGCAATCGGCTCCGCCGTTGTCGCAGCCCGCCACGTCGAGTTGGACCAGGATTGCAACTTCGGTGGTCCACGCTCTCACGGCATCGCCGTTCCAACAGGTGCTGGAGTCAACAGGATTATTCGAGAGATGACAGAGAAAGAAAAATACTATAATTTGAGTCAGGTGCCCATTCAAGCTGCGTGCCCGTATTACAACATGCAATAATATTTGGAATCTCAGATTGGCCAGAAGTATACACGGGAACCTGCATCACGTACAAGCATCATGCTCTTGCTGCAGCACATTGTTTCTCGTGCCCTCTCGTATTTGGACTAGAACCGATCCAGTTTAACAGCTAAGTCGTTTTCATTATGCATTTAATTATGTTGCTTATTATTCATCAATCCGACTGGCTAGCCTCAGTCACTCCAATATTATTTATACCTGAGTATTCTCTTTGCAATTGATACTACTTGCATTGTTTTCTGATTATTATTTTAGAAAAATATTTTCTATGTCAGCATAAAGTCTACATCTACAACACGCTCAGTCAGTCAACCTGCGCTATCATCGACTATTTCTAATTACCGTCATATGTGGCAAAAGATGACGAGCCATTAGCTGACTACATTGAGTCATCCGATTCAAGTTGTTCTTTTATATTGCTCATATTGAATTGTCTCTCAATCATCTGGATATTGAATCTTTGAATAATTTCTAGAATTTCCGAGCTATTGAATCATAACTAAATTATTTCTGCACCACTCGGATTATATTATTTCTGGATCACTTGAGATGTTGGATCGCTCATTATTTCTAGACCATCTTTCTAGATCACCTAGGATTTTAGATCACTCGGGATCACTCGACTGTTCATATTATTTCAGCATCATTATTTCTGGATCAGTCATGTTACTTTAGATCTCTCAGATTATTTCCGAATCTCTCTTTATATTGGGTCACTCGGATTACTTCTGGATCACCCGGCTATTGCTATATTCATATTATTCCTAGATAACCCAGGCAATGAATTATTCGTATTATTCTGGGATCACCCGGGCTACAGATCATCCATATTATCTCTGGATCATATCTTTGGATCATTCATGTTATTTTAGAATACTGAAATATGTCCTGGCGGGCTGTGCGTCATCACAACTCTTTTCTGTCGCATCTCGTGTTTCGTCGAGTTAATTCTTTTCAGTTGCATCTTATGTTTCGCTGAGACAACTCTTTTCTGTCGCAACTCGTGTTTCGCCGACACAACTCTTTTCTATCGCATCTCGTGTTTCGCCGAGACAACTCTTTTCTGTCGCATCTCGTGTTTCGCCGTGCCAAATATTTTCTGTCGTATCTCGTGCTTTGACAAATTTCAGTGTTTTCCAGCAAAATCTGTTTGTGCAACGACAGGGTAACTCTAGACCCTCTGTACGGGGCAATCGGTCTGGCCAAACAGTGTTACATGCCTGCGCGAACTCATAACATGGTGCAATGTGGCCCTTCTTATGAGGCAATCGGCTTAGGTCGTAGACCGACAGCTGGTGTTACGTGCATTCGCGTCCTCATAAAAAGGGTGCAATCTGGCCCTCCTTACTGAGGCAATCGGCTTAGATCGTAGACCGACAGCTGGTGTTACATGCCTTCTCGTCCTCATAAAAAGGGTGCAATCTGGCCCTCCTTACAGGGTAATCAGCCTAGGTCGTAGACCGATAGCTGGTGTTACTATGCCTTCGCGTCCTCATTTAAGGGATACCTCTTGCCCTTTGTACGGGGCAGTCGGTCTGGCCCACCGACACTCTATGCCTTCGCTATACTCGGAATTCAAACATGTGGAGTTTACTTTATGATGTACTATCAACTCGAAAGTTCACTTCATGATGCACTATCGACATGGGGTAGAGAGCGCGCCACTGCTTCATCGACTCGGGGGCTGGGCTGTTGTCCGCCTCGCCGACTCAGTTACTTCATCGACTTCGGGGGGGCTGGGCTTCTGTCCGCCTCATCCGACTCCTTCGCCGACTCACTACTTTGTCGACTCGGGGGGCTGAGCTGCCGTCCACCTCGCCGACTCACTGCTTCGTCGACTCGGGGGGCTGGGCTGCTGTCTGCCTCGCCGACTCATTGCTTCGTCGACTCAGGGGCTGGGTTGCCGTCCGCCTCGCCGACCCACTGCTTCGTCGACTCAGGGGGCTGGGCTGCCGTCCGCCTCGCCGACCCACTGCTTCGTCGACTCGGGGGCTGGGCTACCGTTCGCCTCGCCGACTCACTGCTTCGTCGACTCAGGGGGCTGGGCTACTGTCCGCCTCGCCGACTCGCTACTTTCGTCAACTCGGGGGGCTGAGCTTCTGTCCGCCTCAACGACTCCTTCACCAACTCACTGCTTCGTCGACTCAGGGGGCTAGGCTGCCGTCCGCCTCGCCTACTCACTACTTCGCCGACTTGGGAGGTTACGCCACTGTACTTGCCGACTTGGGAGGCTATGCCACCGTACTCATCGACTCAGGAGGCTAAGTCACCGTCCCCGCTCCACCAAGATCACTAGGAGGAATAAGTTGCTTGATCCTCAACCTAATTATGCTAATCAGCTCGAGGCTCGGGGGCTGCATGGAGGATACCATCAGAAAATTTTTGAAAACTACAAGGCAAGACATTCAGAAAGCAGATTTTTTGGATCTTCGAGCTAATTGTTACTCAAGTTAACTCAAAGCTCGGGGGCTACCCCATGGGGTGCACCTAGTCGGTGCAACCCATGAACAGTTTAACTCGGAAGGAGTTGCAGATTTTATTTGGACCTTCAAGCTGATTGTTTCTCATGTCAACTTGAAGCTCGGGGGCTTGTGGGGGATAGATATCCCCTGGGTCCTAATGAAGCATATTCTCTACATGGGCTGTCGGAGGGCCCAATCCAGGAGCTGGCCTACGGACTCGGGGCTGAGGTGCAGAGCAACTTGGCGCACAAGACAAGGACTTGACGTGTATAAGGAAGATCTAAGAAGAATCCTAGTAGAAGATGAAACCAATCCTAGTAGGACTAGAACTCCTTGTAATCCAAGCCACGCCGGATTATATAAGGCAGGCTAGGGATCCCTCCCAAAGACATCGACCTCTCTCTCTCCACCTCAGGCAGATCCTACAATCTCTCAGCCCTCATACATACTCAAAGCAATACAATCAGCCTCAAACAGGACATAGGGTATTACGCATCTTGCGGCCCAAACCTATATAAATTGTGGGTTCTTGTCTCTTGCCACTGTTACACGCGAACCATGGAGCTACGGTCGATCTCGCCTACCACAAAAAGCACTACGTGGTACATCCCGTGGTGCACTGCCGGTACTAAACCCCGACATCGGTGAAGTCTGGAATTTCGCTCGACGCAAACCATAGCTCTGTCTCAATCCTTTCGACCTTAGTACGGATAGCTCTTGTATTCTAGTAGAGATGGAAGACCGAATCGTAGCCCTCGACTCATTGTCCTCCTAGCTTAAGCATGAATTCACGCCAACGGTGTTTGGTTTGTATCCCATGGTGTTTGGTCCTTACCTTTTCTTGTTACCTTTTGGAATGAATGAATTGGTAGTAGCTAGGTGATCGATGAGTTTGTATTCTTTCTCGATGCTTCCCTATGGATAAATACTGATACCTTAGAATACTCCTGAGTGAAAGCTACAGCGGTCTCCATACGCTTGTGGAGTAAAATCTGTTAGGCTAAGAACCGCCAACACTCATCTATGGAAAGGGTCTCATAGCCAGCTGACTCGACCACTAGACTCTTTCTTTAGTTGCTAAATACTCCAATCTAAAGCATAGAGAAGTTTGCAAGCTTGCTCATGATCATTGTAAGGCAATACCCCATTTCTTGCAATCGCACGGATCTTGTTCACAATCGATTGAAAATGACTGAACATTCTGTCGATGCTCTCACTAGGTTGCTGGGAGAAGTTCTCATACTCTCTCTTGTGCACCTCAAACAACCTAGCCTTGACCTGACTAGTCCCCTCATGGAGGTTACTAAGGCTAGTCCAGATCTCATGTGCCATCTTCAAGTGCACAACCCTATCAAACTCAGGGCGACACAAGGCAGTAAACAAAAAGTTCCTTGCCTTGTTGTTTGCTTCGTGTTCCCATTGCAGGCAACCCCAAAACCCTCTCTTCTCCAAATTGCAAAGTTGTGTAGCTATGACAAACTACCAAACCTAGGACACTTAGAGGAAAGCCACGCAGTGCACACGAAATCACTCGCTCAAACACTGATAAAAAATGACGCAAAACGAGTCTAGAACTAGCCGGTAGAAGCCACCAAACGGTCCGATGCTAAGGCACCGGACGGTCCGGTGGCTAGTCACCGGACACCCTGGCAAGCTGTCGGATGTTCTGGCCTGAGGGCTGATCCCTCTGCTCGAGCACCACCGGACGGTCCGGTGCTCGCAAAAAGGCCCTTTGAGGCCGAGCCTTGTAGACTCCACCTAGGCAAAGGACGGTCCTAGGCCTCACCACCAGGACGGTCCGGTGGTATGAAACAGGGCAGCCCCAAGGAGAGAAAATAGCCCAGTGAATCCTTAAGAATCAATCTAAATCTTGACCAAATGGACTCCAAACTTCACCAAATTTCACAAGGACCTTTTGTAGGCCATGGAGAAGCTATTCCCAACAGATCAAGGCAAAGCCCTAAGAATTTCTCCATGGATTTGACTTGTCCCCAGAGTGAAGTCCACAGGGCAAGAACGAGAAACGCGGGGCTGCTCGTGGAACTGAGATTTGGCACACCAAAACCACAATCTCCCCACATCCTAGCAATCCAAAACACTGGCTAAGAGAAAGATCTCAAACTTGGTCAAGCACAACCTCACCAAAAGACCATGGAACCAAGATCAAAAGCCAATCAACAGAGGGGGAAGCAAGAACACACAAGGAGATACACGAATTCCATCTATTAATGGCCCAAAGGGGTCTCAAATTTTGGTTACAAGATGGGGATTCGATCACCCAAGCAGCCACCCACTTTCTACCCTCTAAAAGTGGAGACTTGATCACTCAAACCTCACTAATCTTGTTGCTCTTTGCTTGGTGATAAAAATGGAGCTCTAACCCTAGCCCTAAACAAGTCTAACCAGCTAAGAGAGATAGCTTATGGCTGCCATCTCCTTATTTATACTACACCTCTATTGCCATAAGGCAGTTTGGTACTTGACCCCCTATATTACACTAAAACACATGTAGAGGCTAGAAAAGACTGCAATAACTCTGATGAATGGCCACGATGGAGTCCTCGACATCTTCGGTTTCTCCTCCTTTGCTTGATGTCCTCCTTGTGTCCAGTAGCTCATCCCTCGGGGGCAACTCCGGTTTCTAGAATACCGGTAACCTGCCCATGGTTTTGTCAATAGTGCCAGGAAACAATTTTGGCCCTTGGTTTTGACACTCGAACTAGGAAACAATAGTTGGGCATCCAGTCTTGAGTGATTTTATGGCTCACGACACCATCCTGCACCAAGGTAACTCTTTTGGGCCAAGCCTAACTTGGACCGCAACCCAAGCCACCTGCCAGTCCGCTCGGCAGGGATTTTGTCACACCACGGTAGCACTCGGGTGCCACCACCAGGTCATGTTTAGGTGGACTTTCCTCCAGGTCACACTTAGGAGGTGCTCGCTCAGTCCTTTAGCAAGTCTTTGGTGTTGACACATGCTCATCATCAGTAGGTCAGGACTTGGTACACTTGAGTCCCTCAACAACACTTCTCCAACACCCTCATGCCCACCACCACCAGGCATGCACTCCATCAACAATATGGCCCACGGCGAAGGTGAGGATTTGGCTGAGGCTTGAGGCGGAGTCAAGCACTTTAGGTTTCTTTTCCTCTCAAAACCTAAGCAAGGATATGGCAGGGACGATAGAAGCAAAAGGGGATGGTTCCTATCCTCCACCTCACACCTCTTTAAATGGATGTGTCGATGGGTAGGCGAGCAAGCATCGCCTCAAGAATGCAACCGCTCACCTTGCTCCTAGCACCGCCTTAGGCAACCACAATGAGATGGAGCCCACTTAGGCTGGCCCTAGACTCCTAGAGCATGTGCTCAGTAAGAAATTGGCTAGGCCATCATAGTCATGGTACGTTTGAAGGCCACTCAATCACGAGGCCGACAAATCAGTAGTTTGGATAAAAATAATGTCAGTTCAAAGGCTGTTGCCTAGGTAAAACCTGAGCAAGTGATAGATAAAGGTGAGCCCATAGGAGCCGTGAGTTGCACTAGTGGATGGCCAAATCACCTAAACCCATAGTTGATTCCTAGTTCAATGCCTTCTCATGGATACACATGGAGGGGATGTGCACGCATTCACAGTGTATACGGAAAGGATGAACTAGGATTCAATGTGACAACCCCAAGTGGGCATCATTAGGACCTCCACAAGGAGGAAGCCTAGTATCTCACTCGGTTCTCCCCACTCATAGATCATAGAGCACGTTGTTCAACTCCTGTGGTAAACGACCAGTCAGCTCACCCCCTATCCATGCACCATTGTTGCATATAAGGCATACTGGTTAGGGCCATCCAAGCACCCTAACCAAAAAAACAGACATGGCTAACTACAATTAGGACAACTCAGCCATGTCCATGACTCATTTGGGAACTCAAAGCCCGCACCCACATGCATCCAGTTGAAAGTGAGAAACTGAGAACTCAAAAAAATCACTCTAGTCCTACCCCTAACCATATTTTAAAGAACTCCCTAACTGAGTCCCTAACTCATTCAAGGACTACACCAACTATGTGTGCTCGCATGCACCCGACCAATAAAAAGGATTCATAGAAGCCACCCTGTGATTTTAGGAAACAACATGATAGATTGGGGGCTCCTGACGGGTATATGTACCTATGGTACCCACACCGATCGTCACAAGGAGGAGAATGAACCTGAGCCAGCCTTGAGTTATGCTTGGTCAAGCTAGGACCACTTGACCTACTCACACACTAGGTGTCATGGTCACGATCAAGTCAAGGGAGAGAAACCTAGATGATTGGTCTTGACTAACCCAATCATGCCTTGACTACTCCCTTGAGCACCGGTCATGGAGGGTCATGAGACTAACCATTGTCAACCCCAACCGTATTGGAGGGTTCAGGTAGGGGTGTTAACTACAACCAACCACCACACTCGACACCCAACCATCAGGAGCGAGCTTCACTTGAGGGTGAGCGGCCTCATTAGCATTAGCTGGGTGGTGGACTTGACCCACAACCTATGTAACTCACAATAAACTACCCACCCTTGGTTGAAGGAGGGAGCTCTGATGACATGGATGGATAAAGTTGCACTAACAACTGCCCTCTCGGGAGGTGTGTCCATGACCGATGGACATGTTGTCCCCTAGGTTGAGTACTTTTGGCATGGGGGTGACACTATGCAATGGTGATGGAGTGACTGTCTAACCGGGCCCATAGTACAAGACTGACACCACCTTGAGTTGACACATGGCAAATGATAAGACGTTGTGTGAGGCACTTGTAAGGAAAATGGCCTCTTATGCCACATTTACAAATATGTGTTTTGGTGATTAATTGGGAAACAACACTTAACTAATAAACTTGTCTAGATGCACATTGTTCTCAGGTGGTTAGGTCCAAAGGATGAGAAGAAGAAGAAGAGCTGAAGCCAAGGCCAGTAGGGCCGCCCTAAAGGGGGCTTCACTACCTAGTTAGCGGACGACGGTCGAGGAAGAGCCGCCCCTCACGAATCTCAAGGCAGTGCCTGAAACCTCACAACATTTGTGAGGACCGAAAGGTTCAATCCCTTAAGGTTAGTCTAACCATCGGACCATATTTCCCAAGGGGCTGAAGAAATGGATGCCTGGCAAAATATGAGGACTCGAAGGTCTGAGCCTCCAAGATTTGTATGGAGTGGACCTTTGCTGCAGAGGATGCTGAAGCAACCAAGAATATAAGGACCAAAAGGTCTAACCCTTGAATGTTGGACTAAGGTCGGACCATTTTGGCCATAGGTGTGGAAATTGCAGCAATTGGGGAGTTACATGAATCGGAAGTCTGAACCTCACTTGCCGAACCATTGGTTGGACCTTTGGAGTGTAATGACTAGTTCGACGGCAACTTGGCAAGTACAGAGGACCATAAGGTCCGATGTATGCCAAAAAGTGTGGATCAGACCGTCCGGTCCATACATTTTCTAGCAGCCTTTTGTCTAATGGCTAGTTCAAGTTTTGGGGCTATATAAGCCATCCTACATAAGCATTTGAAGTGTGTTGGAGCTACTGAAGTCTACAACAAGTGTAGAGAATTATTCCAAGCATATCATCCACTTCAACTACCATAAGAGTGCTTAGTGCTTAATCCAAGCTAGGTTAGAACTTTGAGAGAGTGAACTTGCGTGCTCTTCTTGAGTTTAGCTCCTGCGTGAGCTTTTGGGAAGACTTGACTGCGGTCAAGCCACATTGTACTCATTGCTAGACCCTCCTTCATGGTGTGGAGAGGCAACGACACATTGTGCAGGGATGAGACATCCCTTCAGACTCTGTAGTGAAGATCAGGTGCCTTGGGACAAAGAGACGATGGCGGTGGCTGAGCCTTAGTGGCCCTTATCCTTTACTTGTTGGAAGCAATGTTGGCTAGGCAAGATGATGATCTGGAGAGTCTTAGTGCCCAACTCAGATTTGTCTTTTGTGATGAACCCATGAACGTAGCCCTTAGTGGTGAACCACGTTAAATCTCCATGTCTCCTCATAAGTTTGCACCTCCTAGCCTTACTCTCTTTACTTACCACATTTACGTTTTCGCATTTACTTTCTTGTGTGCGTTTACCATTTCTAGTTAGTTTGGTTAGGTTTAGTTACAAGTTTTTTGGGCAATTAGAGAGTGCATAGATAAACCTTAGACTTAATTAGTATGTGTATCATGTGATAGGTTTATCTTATGCACTAGAAATCACTAGGCTTTAGAAGAGCGAATTGGCCCTATATATCATGGCTACAATGCAATCTAGTATATCTATTATTGAGGTATGCTTCAAGTTATTAATTTGTGTACATTAATGTCCATGACTATATTTATATTTGAATCTATATCCATCCATGAACAGACATTATGAACAATTGATTTAGAGGCAAGTGTGTAGTTAAATTATATTCTTCTTTCCATGCAACTCGAAGGTTGCGATTCATGTCAAATTTGGTTGTATGCAATAGCAGACACTAGATCTTAATCCTTTATCTAAGAAAAATCCAAAATGTTCTAACTCTACTATCCCTTTAAACACCACCACTTTTCTTTGGGGTTTGATCCAACAATGTGTAGCAAATATTAGTCTCAAATCACTTCAAAATTCTGCAGCAATACGCAGACTATTCAACTAATTACTATGAAATAGCATGCACAAATGCTGTGACAATCACAGGACGTTTCACTTTAGTCGCTAGGGCTGGGCAGATAGCTCACGGCTCGTTAGCTCCCTTAGCTCATGGCTAGCTCGGCTCGGCCCGGCTCGGCTCGTTTGGAATTCGTAATGAGCCGAGCCTATGTTTTAGCTCGTTAGTTTAACGAGCCAAGCCGAGCTAGCTCGCGAGTTGCTCACAAGCTCAAACGAGCTATGTGGCCATAGCCCAAGAGCCCACAAGTTCACATCACATGCACCCTTATCCTAATCCCACAATGAGGCTCATTAAGCCATCAGCCCAAATTCACCCTACCGCAAACCCTAAACCGCATTTGCTGGCTTGCTGCCTCCTGCAGTCCTGCCGTCGGCCGTCTTGGTGGCCGGGGCCTGCGGTTTCACTAGGACTATGTAACATCCCGAAATTTAGCACTGGAAAATTTCTTTTAAATCCCTCCCTAATTCAAAATTGATTTTCAAAAACCATGGTTGTTTGCTTTGAGTGTGCTAATATGAGCTCAAGAAAATTCCAAAAATTCCAAAATATCCTCCACCAAAAAGTCCCCATAAAATATTTTCCAAAATCCCTCCACAAAATCTCTCAATTTTTTTTCCAAAATTGAATTCCAAAATCCAAAAGAAAAGGAAAAATCCCCCATTTCTAGGCCCCACTGTTGACGGCACTTAAGCACACCAAACCTTATACTGCAAGCGCACAGTATCGTGGTAGCTTTTCCCCAGGATGAGTATCTTGGGTTTTGTCAATCCAAGGATAATTACGTTTAAACTACTATTAATCTAATATTAACTTAATTACTAGCTAATTCTAATAGATCTAAACAAGCTTTAAAAGTGGTTTAGAACTATTCTAATTATACTCTAATCTACTATCTAATCTATACTCTAATTATGGTCTAAACTAAGCATAAAACGATAGATCAAAAACTAGATTAAAATACGAGAACGATATGATAAACATGGCAAAAGGATCCACAAGAGATACGAGAAAAACAACTTATGAACTAAGAATCACCTTGATATAAGATCTAATCAACAAGTATAGATTAAGCATGAACATGAATGTCAAGGACTTACTCGAACCTTTCCCTGGGCTCTACTGTCACTAGTAACCAGGTAATCGACGAACTAGTAAACCCTAACCATCTCTTAGCATGAGCAGATTCAATAAACCAATTAAAGTAAAAAGATCTACTAAAAGAACATGAAAGCGCTAAAACACCTGGCCAGGTAGATTCATGTTGGCATTAAGCATTGCAAAGCTATGGATCATAGAACATGCATAAACAAGAAGCTAAGTCTAAAAGACAAACTTTATTGATCAAACATCAAGGTTTTATCAAATTAACATAAGAAGTACGAGGATTTACTCGAGATACATCAAGAACTTTGAAGCATAGTCGTCGGGATGAACTCGACGAAGAACATGTCGAAAGATGAGCTCGAAACTCCTCGGGAGGGCCCCTGGTCGGCCGACCAGACCCCTAGGGGTCAGCCGACCACCAGGCCTCCTACCTCCTCTTGCTTCCTCCTTTCGCCGACACGTTCCTTCTCGCCGAGTTATTTGATCGTGGCCCCCAAACTCTGCCCTAGACTCTCAACTTGCAATGAATTTTGGAGAACAATTGTTGCCTCTCCCTTTTGGAGGCTCTATATTTATACTCCGGAGAGAGTCCTATATATGGAAGCTATTAGGTCGGTTCTAAGAGTCCTAAAACACCTAAAACAACTATTTCCAAGTATATACAAGCTTCTAGAAGAGTCCTGGTCATCCATATATTCCTTTGCTTGGCGATGAAGTTTCCTTCCTTGTCCTTCCCAAAATAGGATTCTCCATATTCTGCAGCCTACAGTATTTCGACCATAACTCCCTCATCTGAAGTTCAAATAAGGCAAACTCAGACTCTAAATTGTAGAGCTCGAAGAGATCTACAACTATAGTATTCCTTTGCTTTCTTCATTTGACGTAATTAAGGTCACCAAATTGGGCCCACAAATTGCCACTGTCATGAATTCCGAGAATATTTCAGGATTTAGTCTTCCAAGTAATCTTCATCCTCTAGAAACTTCTTATTGTTGGGCTTTTATCCATCAATTGGGCTTCAATTAACTCTTATTCCAAAGTTTGCTTATACTAGCATAAATCCCATTTTTGAGAAATCTTTAAAATTATATCAATTATTCCCTATTTTCCTACAAAAATCAATATTGCACACAAACAAAGAGCATTCTCGAAAACGGGGTTATTTGTTAGCAAAATAAGACTAAATCATAAGATTAATTCTTTAAAAGATATAAAATCATATAAAAATAGAGCATAATTTTCGTCTAAATCTTGCGTCAACACCCACCCAGCCCTTCCTCCTCCACCCCCTTTTGGCCTGGCCCATCACTAGCCCGCCTTCCTCTCCCACTTGGGCCATCAGGTCACCCCAGCCCAAGCCGCCACCCACCTCCCTCCTACGCTCTTTGTCAAGCGGGCCACATCCCACCCCCCATGACCGAGTGGACCCCGCCCGACAGCCCTCCTGCTTCCCCCTTGTCTTCTTCCTCCGATGCCCGTGCGCACGAGCGTGGACGCCACCGCGTGCCGCGCGACTCCCGACCCCACCACGCCATGTGCTACGCTGGCCCCTACCCAGGCCTCGACTCGCATCTCCCCACCATGTCACACCAAGCATATCCGCACCACGTGTGTCTGGCACCTCTGCTCCACGCACGCCAATGCCGCTCCTCCTCCGCCGGCTAAAAATAAGCCCCGCCACTCGCTATTCCTCTTTCGCGCCACACCGCCACGACCAACCCCTGGCTCACACAGGCGCCGCCTGCCACAGGACACTTTCCCTCTTCGTCCACCCTGCGCACCTCATGGCTCTATGCTCCTCCTTCGTGTTCACCATCCGCATCCACCAAATTCTCCACCTACCTGCTGCCATAGCTCGATTGCTCTGACCATGAGCACCTCGCCACCTCCCTCTACCTTCCCCAAGCCGTGCCTCCTTCTCCCTGCTTGTATCGAGCTCCCCAAGAGCTCCCGGGCCGCCTCCAATGGCGCCCGCGGCCGGCCCCTCTCCTGCTGCACCTCACGTACCAAAGACCCCAGGGATTGGTTCCCCTTCCCTTCCTCTCTCTCCTGGTGTGTTCGGATTTGGATTTGATGGCTTGAAACGCCAAACCGGCAAAGCTCCGGTGAGCCTTTGCCACTACACACAGCCTGCTCCACCTGAGCCTGCCTCCCTCTGTTAAATCCCTTCCCACGCCTATGGCATGTGGACCTAGCCCCATCTCCCACCAGTGCGCACACAGTCTCATGTGAGAAGCTAACAGCCCAAAGAAAAATAGCCAATTCTGTATCACCGTTTCAATTTCTCCTTTGTTTCCTTGATTAATATTTCACCCATCCGAACTCCAATTCCGTTGCTTCTTCTTTCTAAATTCATCTAAAATCAATATCTACAATCCAGATTAATGTCATGATTTTAGAAGCTTCTAGAGCCCGCCTACGAGCCGGTGCCACATTCGACACCGTAGTCGTGGACCATTGACACCAACATAGCACTCTACTCACTGAGCAATCCATCAATATTTTTTGTTCCTCCAGAATCCAAAAATATGATTTTATTCTCCAATTTCTAAATATTCAGATTTTAGAATATTCCAAGAATATTCCTTTTCTTTTTCTTTTTCTAAATATACAAAATTCACATCTCCTCCGTTTTGGCTCCGATTTAGGTGACTCTTTTGCCTAAATTCATCTAAAATTAAGATCTATCTGTCCACACACTCCACATAATCTTTTTCTCTGGCCAGAAGAGGCTGTCAGGCCCCTATGACGTCGTCCTACGCCTAGTCAGTGCTTCACACTAGGCGCGCAAATATTGTGAGCCTAGTGCTTGATGTCGTTGCCCTCCTATTCTTCGTAAACTCAAAAGATTCCTACCTTGGTCCCTCTCAACCCCGTTCTAGATGATCCCAATCTCTGAAATTGTCCCCGCCGATTGCATCTCATTAAGCCCCACCCTTTCATCGCTCCCTTCTATGGAAACCTCCCACACTAAAGTCATCATGCGACCGCCATCTCGTCGCTTTTGTTTCCACTCCAACCGTCGCAACCCACTACCATGGCACATCCGCAATGACTGCTATCGCGCCCGTCAAAATGCCTAGCCAATCGTGACACGATCCCCTACACTCTGTTACTCGCCAGAGCCAACCTCTCGAGTAAGCAAAACATGATCACTAGATACTCTATACTCCCACACCAAAGCCCTCCTCTATCCCACCACACTCAAAATCAATGTTGAGCTTATATTATACCTTGATGCGTGTATTTTTCCTTGTTTATGCGCATAGGTTATACCGGAGATTCTGATCGGTACGCCCCTTGCGAGAACCTTCGCGATGCTTGAAGAAAGCAACCGGCGCTTGCAGCAGATGTTGTACCAGCATGCGCAGTGGATGGCACACCATCGCGCCCAGCAGTTGGTATACCAATGTGCTCGACAGATGATGGTACGCCAACGTATTCGGCAGATGATGCACCCTCGCCACCTGCGGCCCATGCATCGTCTATATCAACAAAGCAATAGGCAAGTCCACTGGAACCCTCTCTTGATGCATGAAAATACCTGGTTTTGCAAAATAGTACCTTGGCCAGTTCAACCAAATGAAAACCTGCATATTTTGCTTGCTAAAGAAAACCTGGTAGGATAGCCACCCGAATCTACTTAGAAGTAGCGCGCTTAGGAGGGATCGCTCATTCAACTTTATGGACTGAAATTTCAAGAGGGGCCATGGATATGGGTTGTGATGGGTTTTGGGGATAGGGACTGTTGAGTCGATTTTCGAAATAAAATAGGGAAGAACCTCGGCAACCGATTATGTCGGAATATGGCTACGTGCCGAAACAGCCATAAGGGCAGGGTATGAATAAGTGACTTAGCTATCTACGGTTACCCCATGTCCCGTTAATCGTGGAGAGGACCGGGTAGGTGGATGCTCGCGCTGTCGAGCATTGGAAAGTGGGAATGGTTCTACCTGAGCTCTCCCTAAGGACCGCTATGATTTTCATCTTGCCTGACTCCTCTAGTACAACCACTCACTCTATATGAGGCAGTGGCTGGGCCCAAGCTGTAGTGGATAGCCTAGTAGCTTTTGTGTTGGCGCACAAGGGGCTAGGGAGGGGTGGGTGTCAGCGGAAGTACCGCGGGGTACTGGAGTGACTCAGATGCCCGAACCACTAAAGTTCTGCTAGGTGATGATACAAAGACAAAGGCTTAGTTTGGAATTTAGACGCTTATTTGGCCGTAAGAGTCACTGAGTCCAACTTGTAGGAATTAGTACAACCTCTGATTAGAGTAAAACCTATTCGAATAGTCCGTGTCGACTGGTATGGATGAGTTACGGCTTGGTGTTGACGGCTCTTAGTCTACCAGATTTTACTCCACAAGCGCACGGAGACCGCTGTAGCCTTTCACCCGGGAGTATTCCAAGGTATCGTATTTATCCATAGGAAAGCATTGAGATAGAGATATCAAACTAGCACTCATCCAGTTGTTGCCACTAATTCACGTCAACCGATAACTAGGAACGATTGACACCAAGCACCATGGGATACAAGCCAAACACCATTGGCAAGAAAGCAGGTAATGTTAGGAGGACAACGAGGTGAGAGCTCAGATTCCTGATGAGGACTTTCTATACTATAGTGAGCCAGATAGACTAAGCTAGACCAACATGTTGCTCTGATGGAGGTAATGATTCATCTAGTTGTCTGGGATACTTACTTCACCACCGAGCTCCTAACCACTTCCGGGCACCAAAGTGATGATAACCCAGATGAGAAAGGTGGGTGTCGCAGGGGATTGGCTATGTGGCTACAAGCAACCCGAACGATGGGGGTGGACTACACAAGGTACACTCCCGATGTCACCAGGAGGACCTACCAAAGCCAAGTGCGCCTAGTCTACATGCACACTGGGCTACCCAAATGTGTGTGGGTTGAGTCCAAAACCAAGGTGGCCGCAATTGTAGACACCACGTCTACGCTCTACTGGTATCCCTGATAGAAGCATACACAACCGTATTGTCAAATGCTATAAAGAGCATACGAGGAATCTATAAGCATGACAAACTAAATATTCATTACTTGTTAGAGCAACTCTAACAATAGTCTAAAAGTTACCGTGCTAAGGCATGATTAATACCAAAAGCAATCATGTAGCAAAAACTCACAATAGTAAAGAAAGATAAATATATTAACTAGCTCAAGTCATACAGGAAAGTAAAGATACAAAAGGATTCATACCAAACTCCTGAAGATGGCTCCGGAAGGACGGAGCTCTTCCTCTAACTCCTAACCAAACACTACTTTCAGAGTGGAGGCACCTCCCGTGGGGCACCTCCTAGAGAGGGAGAGGGAGATTTCACATGGCAATGGTACAAGTGTGAAGTGAGGGGGTGCCTCTCTATTTATAGGTGGAGGAGATGGAATATTCCAAGGCATCCTATGCTTGATTCTTCCCCAAAACGCTCCTTGGGGGCCACCTGGCCTGGTAACTGACATAGGAAGGTCGGTAACTTCCTTCCCACATGCTAGCGCAAGAAACCGGTCAAGAACTAGTCATTAAGGCAGTGAACCGACCGTTAGAAGAGAAAATCGAAGCTTTCCGGTTAATCTAGTTCAAAAACCGACAGTTGGGCGAGTGGACCGGGCGGCAGCCGCTCCCCACGTGCCACGTGTCCTAGCTGGCCGGGCGGACAGCGCTCGCGCCCCCTCTCAGGGCGTCACATGTCCTAACTGGCCGGGCAGACAGTGCCTGCGCCCCCTCTCAGGCTGCCACGTGGCGGCGAGCTATTGGAGGCTGCCTCCCTCGCGGGCCGAGCGGGTGTGAGGCGGGCGAGCGCCTCCTCTAGCCACCTGGCGGACCCTGGTTGGCCCCGCCGCTGCTACTCGGATGATGATCCGTGGCGCGCGGGCTCGGCTAGTGGCCGCTCGCCACGTGGCGATGCCTGACGCCGGCCCGCCCTTCCATCTTACGGAAGGGGGTGCTGACGTCATCGCTGACGTCAGCACTCCTTTTTAATTTGATTTTCAATATCTTCTGCATATGAGCTCCAAACGATGCAAATAATATGTCTATTGAAATCGTCTCGACGAGCTCTACGCAATGGTGTAGTCCTCGAGGGCATTTGAGATACTTTTTAGTAGTGATATTTGTAATCCATTCTCAAGTCCCTTTTATGCGCTGATTCTCTCTTGCTCCAGATGATATACTTTTGCATGGAATTTGAGCATCTCCCTGTGATACACCGAAAACCACCAAAACTTGTGGAATTCGTTAGTGTTAGGTAAATAATGCACAGGACTTTATCAAAACTGGATGATATGTCTGTTGTCTGTGTATGATCGGCTCTGATACCAGCTGTGGCGGAACCGCCGATTTAATCCGGGCTAGGCACACCTACCACCTCTGGCTTGCAGTGCGATTAGACCGAACTAAACCCGGTCGTCCGTCGAGAGTCATTCGACTCCCGATGTTACCTTTTCCCAGAGGAACCGACATCATACACATCCAGCCCACAATGGAGCCACAACAGATACATCATCTCAGGCAATTGAATATAGCATATATAAACTTATTTTTCAAACCGGTTCGAAATAATAACACAAGTTTCATCATATTACCATACGAAAGGCAAGTTTGAAACAGATAGCGGAAGCGAATTTGAAAACTTCTCACAGCGGAACGAAATACTTTACTAGTCTTCATGCAACGTTGATCGAGATGAGCAGCACCGAGCCCACCGGTACTACCCTCCTCCAAGTAGTTGTCCAGATGTCGCCGGTACCTGTTCTCAAAAGGTGGGGGCAAACCCTAAGTACTAATTACTCAGTAGGGCTTAATGGATTGGCTTACGGCTGACGCAAAGCTTGCTTACTAACATGTGGATCCTTAGCCATTGATTTTAAACAGTGGTATATCAACATAGAGTATCAAGATTCATCTTTTGCATATAACTCCATGATAATATCTTGCAGAAATGTAAGCAATACAATACATACATGTAGTACTTGAAAACATGAGTAATAAATATGACATATTTAAGTAGTTACTACGTTGAACGTCAATGGTATTGGCATTCCCACACCTGGTGGGCATCAGCGATTCGAATCGATTTTAATTCCCGGGAATAACTATCATGCCAGGGGTATATGCTTACTAGTCATCGCGTTCCCACATATAGCCCCGATCTCCACCTGTCTTGTCCCAAGATTCAAAGCGCCCCCACCTAACCCCCGGGTTGTGCCCCCTCAGGAGCGATACCACAGTTCTCTGGGTCAGCCCTCCCTCGAGTACAAGCGCCCCTGGGCCCATCGGCCTCCAGCAAGTGGATGGGCGGAGCCTCGAAAACTTCGGACAAACCCAGGTAAGACTTCACCGGTCCCATTTCCCGGTTAAGCACTCTAGCAATGTTATGCTGACCAATAGGCGAACAGCGGACGGGCCTTATGCGACTCGGGCGGAGCCAAACGCACACCACATAATAAAATTATTCTCCGCCCGGTCTCCATTTAAATCATGAGCATAGTATTACTTTCTCAATAGTAAAAGTTTTGTAATCTTTGAAATCACCTACGCGACGAGTGACTCCTTTCACTCGTGTCTACTCGCACCTAGCAGAGCCTAGGCAACTCGTCCTGCGAACTCTATATATAGGTGCTAGGGCCAGGGCGGCCAGGAGATCTAATGCAATTGTTTTCAAACAACTCCTAATGCGGATGCGTAATGAAACAATCAATCATCATATTAGCTGGGAGAAATCATGGTCCTGCCTACCTTTGCTTATTCTTATCAAGCCAACAAACTAAACTAGGTTAGTTTGTCGAGTTGTGGGGCTTTGCCTCAGGCAACCCCTTGATCACTTGGACAACTCCTCCTTCCAAACACGACTGATGGGCTCTCCAGGTCGTGTCTGGGGCTTACTTGATCTTCTGGATCACCATTGCTTAAAGTAGCTCCCGCACTTGTTTCTCAATCACGTATCTGCAATAAGCGTTGCTATATGAATGCTATGCATGACACAGTGAATGAGATGCACGATCATCAAGCATACAACTGGTTAAGCAAAATATGAGGCAAACATCTAGTTACGCATGTAATGGATTACTAGCTCAATCAAAACCTCCCGACTGGCACTAGCATTAATACTACTTTTATGGACCCGAAGCAATCGTGTATGTGCAATCTCACAAGAACACATATACAAAAATCAAGTTGTCAATCATAAAGCTAACATGGTGATGTGAGCCGATAAAACATGCAATAGTTATTTAGTCATTAAGATTATTAAGGTAAATGTGGGGGTTTTTATTGGATATACTAGTTTCACATTTTCTATTATTTACGTAAATTTGTATTATTTCTACCATTTTCAAATCAGAGTCAAAACCTTACATGCACCACCTCCTACTCTAGCAGTGAGCCATGTTCATAACCTAGAGCTCATATCAAGCCCCTAAAGTCACATGGAGCATTTTTCTCCATAGCAACCTTTTCCTAAATTAATATATGCTTAATATACAAGACAAGGGCAAAATAGTAATTAAATAGTCAATGCTAGGGCTACCAAAATTTATACAGAGCTTACACATGTTCACAAGGCCTCTGCCCAAATTTCATAATTTTTGAAGCTCATTTTACCCACATTTCCTATTTATCAAGGTTTTTCATGCATGCACAATAACAGGGGCAAAAAGGTCTTTTCATACCCAACCATCATATCCATTCTGTAGATCTACTTAATAGGAGTACACTGCAACAAAGTTTGCATTTTTCTGATTTTTATTTGATTTATTACGAATTTTCAAAGTTCTCTGTTTATAGAAATTCAATAAATCGAAAACCATAACAGTCAGGGACCTAAGCGTGAATATCTATTAACATCAGGGGCTAGAGCGTAGGGATTTGATGACTCAGTGAATAGCGCACAGTACTTGAACGAAAATGAACAGAAGCGCAGGGGTCTTTTTGAAAAACAACCTTCTTCTTCCTTCTTCCTCTGGACAAGGCACAGAGGCGCGCGGCGTGGGGCATGCCCGCGCGGGGGCCGGCGTGTAGGGTTCCGGACTTGGAGCCGAGCCACTTGCGGAAGGTGTCCCAGGCGTAGGGCTTGCTTTCCCCCAAGACGGCGTCGCGAGAGGAGCCCGGAATGGGCGGGGAACGCCGGTGAACCGATGAGAGCTACGGCGCACAGAGCTCGACGACGGCGACTCGATTCGGCGGCTCAGGCGGAGGAGTGGGGCCACGGCCGGGTCCAGGAGCTGCGCGTGGATGAGGGCATCCTGGCGGTGGTGGTCTGGTGGTAGGGGGAAGGTCCGAGGTGGGGCGTCCACGATGAGGTTGGCGGAGGACTTGCGACTCACGGTGGCGTGTGCGTGGGGAGGGCGCCTGGGGCGGCCGCGGGCTTCGAGGATGAGCGGGTCCGGTAGAGGATAGTGCGGCGAGTGCGGTGCTTGCGCTAGGAGGGGCGGAGGAGGCTAAGGCGGTGGGGTGTGAGCTCAACTCGAGCTCGGTCTCGGGCCGCCCATGGCGGACGCGCTCTGGGCGTGCACACGAGAGGGAGAGAGGCAGGGAGGGAGCGAGTGAGGTGAGGATGATGGAGAGTCGAGGTCTCCGCTCTTGTCCGGGGTACGGGGCAGCGCGGCAGGGGTGAGGGCAGGCCGGGCGGCGCGTGGCCATGGCGGCCAGGGCCGGTGCCACATGGGCGAGCGGGAGGAGAGGAGGAAGAGAGAGGGCGTGGGTGGACCGGGTCCATAGACCGAAGTCAATGACAGGTGGGTCCGGGATGAGGAGGAGGGAGAGTGGTCTATGGGCCGGGTGTACAAATCGACGGCGCAGGGACCAAGTGGGACCCACAGTGCCTGCTGCCCGCAGGATGGGATCCGAGGTTCTGCCATGTGGGGCCCGCCCGTCATAGAGACAAGGAAAAAGGAAATTTTTGGTAAAAAGGAAAAGAGCCCTTTGACCAGCTGAAGACATGTTTTAAATCTCTGTTTTTGAACACCTTATGGTCCAATTTTGCCAAAACCCCAAATACAAAAGTTGTTCTAATCTTCTAGATCTACAACTTTGTCAAAATGCGCAGTACCCACTTACACTCAAATTTTGTGAGTTTTAATGAATTCAAATTAGGGGTTCGTGTTTGACCAACTATTTCTTTAACCTTATTAATTCTGTTTAGCCTATTTGTGTGCATTTTCATGCCAAGTGAACTATACCAAAGTTTCTTAGTATTTTATTTCCTACAACTTTGGTATTCAAGTCATGGTCAAATTTAGAACTTGGTTTCAGAATATTTTGAATTTACGAAACTGTTCTCAGTTTGGCAGATTTCACTAGTTGGCATTAAACACTCTAAAGCTCCTAGCAAACCTTTGTGCATGTCAAAACTCATAGTATAAGAGTTGTTACGCATTAAATTTACTACAAGTTTGGTATTAAGTCTTTGGTCTAGATCACATTACATTTTGAGCTACAAGGGTAAATAGTTTCAAGAGTTTGTCGTATGGCAGATTTGGCCTATGTGTGGTCTCTCTTGTTTTCAAGCTTTGGGATATCGAATGAAGTCCAATGAGATCAAGGTCTAATGTATTTGAAAGGTTATGAGCTTAATTTCATTTCAAAGAAAGGAAGATTTTGAAGTTCTATAGTGAAAACAAAAGTAATTTCAGAACGAAGTTTGGGGAAAGGCTGAAATGCAGATTTGGGGGTTTAAGTGTGGACCAAGTTTGACCTGCTTTGACTCGGCCTTTTGAAGTTTCCAATTCAACATTTTTAACTTGTGATTTCTCCACCTTAGTTCTTTCCATCTCTAAACATGATTCAATTATAAGAAACCATTACCTTAAGTCAAATATGAATTAGGGCCTCTGAGACGCCGGAGGCATCACAAAGGTGGGCTTGCGGAGTACGAAAGTACTCACCCTTGCTTTGTTGATATTTTTTTCAGATAGTTCCAACGAGCTGTTCGAGGCGCTCTTTGGCTAGGTCATGATCCTACTTCCCAACTAGCCTATAGCATTGGGCCTTGGAGGATTGCTTCCGTTGTATATTACTTTTCCTACAATGGTTATGTAATGGTTTGTAATCACAAAGTTTGACTCTGTGCTTCCTGGAGTAAATGTGTTGCTAGAACCCTGGGACTAGCATTTGTATCACATTTAAGCTCTCAAGAAACTGGGGTGCTTTAGACTAGGAGCCACGACCGCCCAGGCAACTACCTGGCCTCTAGGGCTTCCGCACCACCACATCGGCACCCAGTGGCGAACGCCAGCACCTCACGCCTGCCCCGTCCCTGCAGTCCTGAGTCCCGACTCCCACCGGCCACCGCCCGCCGCCCGCGAAGCCCATCTCGCACCAGCGCCC
Organism: Paspalum vaginatum; assembly: GCA_030272315.1. Lineage (NCBI taxonomy): Eukaryota > Viridiplantae > Streptophyta > Magnoliopsida > Poales > Poaceae > Paspalum > Paspalum vaginatum. The sequence goes on from CM059017.1 coordinate 21,682,995, forward strand.
CCACACGGCCTGCCGCAGGTAGCGCCTCCGCTCGCCATCCCTAGACCTCAGTCCCGAGTCCCGCACCGCATTCCTGCTCACCATCTTTGTCGCTTGGTTGCTCGCCATCTCCGAGCTCCATCCCCTGCATCAGCTCACCATCCCATCGCTGGCATACCTTCCCTGCGCCTGCTCACGGCTTCGATTCTGCCGGCTGCAGTTGAAGGATGAAGGAGCAGAACAAGGAGCAAGAGAATCCACAACTTCAGCCACCACAAAGCTCCGAAATGAAGAGCAAGCGAATGAGGACTCCATCACAAAGGGTGCCACCACCGATGCAGAGTATCGGTCGAGGTCGAGGATTAGCTAGTACAATTTGTACATACCCTTCTATTGTTGCCTCCATATCTGTAGAGAAGCTAACCATTCAAAATCCAAATCTTCTGTTGTTGACATGCTTCCACTTAACAGCTAGGAATATGTGAATTTAACCATGTCTAATATTTTTTTGCAGGAATTGCATGTTGTGTTGGAGGGAGAGGAGGAGGAATAGGAGGAGGAGAATAGTTTTGACTTTGATGATGAAATGTCAGAACGCATACCCTCAGCTATTGGTGGAAGTGAGGAGGAGGAGGGCAGTGATGAGGAGTCAAAGGCAAAGAGAAATGGAAAAAGGTTGAAGGGTGGTATTTCATTGTCTCCTTCTAAATGCAAGGTAGCGAGAGGAAAATGGGCAGGTTGTTGGAAGTACTTTAAGGTGATATAATGTGCCATCCAAAAAGGAGAGAGGTGTTATGGAGACAAGGGCAAAGTGCAAGTTCTGTTACAAGAGTTATTCATACCAGCCAGGGGGAACAACTACAACGCTAAACCGACAACTAAACTAGTGCACACAGTATTTGAACAAGTTAGCAAAGGCTAAAGCTGAACTTGCTCAAGGTACACTGACCTTTTCTAAGGATGATGGATTTCTTCTTGTTAATCCTTCTGAGTATGATCATGATCACACCCGTATTTTAATTGCTAAGATAATAATTGTCCACAAATACTCATTTAGGATGGTAGACCATAAATGGTTTAATATCTTGATGAATTGGATGAATAGTCACTATGAATTTGTTGATAGGAAAACTATCAAAATAGAGTGCATGAAAGTTTATGAATTAGAAAGAGATCAGCTTAAGAAGAGTCTAAGGTGTGCTAAATCTATAAGTTTAACTACTGATCTGTGGACATCCAATCAAAACATTCAGTACATGTGTTTGGTAGCACATTACATAGATGATGACTGGATTATGCAATGACGTGTCTTGAATTTTGTTGAGTTAGATCCTTCCCCACACTAGTACTATGATAGCAAATGTTGTGCTTGAATGCTTGGTGGAATGGAAAATAGAGGATAAGGTGTTAACAATAACTCTTGATAACGCTTCAAACAATGATAGTGCTATAGCTAGTTTGATGACCAAGCTTCTTGCTAGAAGGAATACACAATGCCATCCTATCTACTTTCATGTGAGGTGTTCTTCCCACATGGTAAATTTGGTTGTCAATGATGGGTTGCTTTTAGTACATTCTTTGATAAGTAAGCTTCGGAACATGGTGAAGTACTTCAAAAGGTCTCCATCCAGAATGTACAAATTTGTGGAAGTGTGTAACAACTACTCTATTAGTGTAGGGAGAGGGCTGGCCCTTGATGTTAAAATAAGGTGGAGTTCAACATATAGAATGTTGGATACTTGTATTGCATATAGAGATGCATTTGGTTACTATGCTGAAGTAGACCAAAACTGTGAGTGGAATCCAACAGAATATGAATGGGAATTGTATGAAAAAATTAGTCCAATATTGGCAACAACAGCTGGAGCTACAGCTGCATTTTCCAGGATCAACCTACCCTACTGCTAATGTATTCTATCCCTACATAGTCAGAGTTAAGATTGCACTGAGAGCGGCACAGTGGTCAGGTGATGCATATATGACTGAGTATGGCTGCTAGCAATGTTGGAAAAGTTTGATAAATATTGGGAAATGAGAAACAATGTTATGGTTATTGCAACAATCATTGATCCTAGATTTATGACCCCTCAAGGTGTGAACAGGAGATTAGTGCCATAAATAAAGAGTTGGATGAGCTGTACCAAAAGTATGAGAAGCTGTATCGCCAGGAGACATCTGATAATAGCATAAACACTCAATCAGCCCCATCTTCACAGGATGCAAGCAGCTCATTGGATGCTATTGTTTTAGATGAATTTCTGGATTTCCTAGATGAAACTGCCGAAGAATCTTCAAAGTCAGAGTTGCTCATCTATCTAGATGAACCAAATACCTCCAAAGTTGATAAGAAATTCAATCTACTCAACTTTTGGGAGGTAAAATGCTCATAGGTTTCCAATTGTTTCCAGAATGGTACAGAGATTTTTGGCTGTTCCAGCTAGCAGCGTATGTTCAGAGTCCACTTTTAGCACTGGTGGTAGAGTTCTCGATGACTATAGAAGTTCTTTGAAGCCAGCCACAGTTCAGGCATTAATTTGTGCATCTAGTTGGATACGTGCATCTCAAAGAGATAACAGTGCTCCTATTCTTTTGGTACGTAGTACAGGTCTGGTTTTCATTTTGGAATATTCTTGAAGTAATATATGTTCTTTATTCTTAATAAATATTTGAATTTAAAACTCATTCTGTACTGTTTTGAGGCTGATGATGATGAGGAAAAGTCCGTAGATTTTCCAAATTGTGTGGTGGGAAGTAACTAGTAACTTGGTAAGCATGGTTCAGTAAACTAAATGCCGTTCATTTCTAAACATTTATGTGAAACTGTGTGATGATTATGTGCAGGTTAAATTGGGAGGTTAAGGCAGTACTCTAAGGCTATAAGAGGTCAGGAACATGACTAATGGTGGACAAGCTAGTAATAAACAATAGTAGGGTTAGGCAATTAGTTCATGGCTTTTGTGTCATCCAGCCATGTGTAAATTTAATCTGTTTGTAAGGCTATGATGTGGCTGTAATCATGTGGACCTATTTTGTGTTGCATCTTTTGCTCACTTGCTGTGCACACATGTATTTGTGTAGTTGCACTGGCATTGCATTTTATGGCACATGATCTAACAGTATGTTAGCATAGCATGGATGAATGATGATGGATGGTTGAACACTTGATCTGGACTTTAGCTATATGGTCATTTGAAGCAGATCATTATCGATATGGATTATTATTTATGGACTTGTGTGTTATTGTGTCCTCGTTATTGTGTTGCTGTATATTCGAATTGCATTTACAATTGCTATGGACTATGGAGTATTAAAATGAATGTACAATTATCTTAGTGTATTGGTTTAGTGAGCTGGCTCATAACGAGCCAGCGCGAGCCAGCAAATGAACCGAGCCGTGTTTGGTTTCTAGGTCGCTAGTATAACGAGCCGACCGAGCCAAGCCCAGCTGAGCCGGCTCGCGGCGTCGCGTCCACGCCCCTGCTCAAGAAAAACCACACCATGGTCCAAACAAGACTGCTCGGCCCACCGGGCTTTTGAAGATTAGAGCCCCGGGTTCGGACCCGCCTTCGTCAGTGCCCGTCCCCTTCCTCGCCTCGTGCGCTCCGCCCAGCGCATCGTCGTCGTCGCTGAGCTTCCAAAGCAACCCCCACCCAGCCAATAGAAATCCTCCGCTTCCGTGCTCTGCCACGGCTTCAAATACTCCGCCCTCCCCATCTTCAAAGCGCGTTGCTCCCTCTGGCTTCCCGCCGCCTCTTCGCCTCCTCCGCGTCCCGCCGCTCCCTCATGGCCACCGCCGCCGCCGCAGCAGCAGCAGTCTCCTCCCCGGCCGCCCCGCGCGCCGGGGCCGCCGCCACCTCCCGCCGGGGGTTCGTCACATTCAGTGGAGGCGCAGTACGCTCTTCGCCCTCGCTGCGCACCGGCCGCGGGTTCTCCGGTAAGGGCCCCTTCTCTGGTCTGATCTCCACGTGTGGTGGGGTTATTAAGGTTCAGTGTCCTCATCCTGGGCTAGAATTCTGAGATCTAGCTCCTGACCTCCTGTAGCTTAGCACGGTTAGCATTTCGAAGATTTGTGTGGTGGAATGCTCGCGTGGCTGTAGTTTGGACTTTACATTTATTTCCTTATGTTTATTTTTCGATCTCCAATTTATCCCACTAGTATCAGTTGATTAAAAGTGACGTAGAAACTAGCTTAGCAGTAAGATTAAGTACATCCGAATTCAACCTTGCTGACAACTTGACATAGAGAAATGAGCCCTGTGCTGTTTTTTCATTGTAGTAAGCTGAATATTTGAATGCCTCTTTAGGGATTGCCTACCAGTTTCATTTTGGATAGAAATTATCCGATACTGGAAACAGTTTTTACGCACATGGCCCTCAGTGAATGAAGCATTGTCATTTTTTTATTAGATAATTAGAATTTTGTCATGTGTAGGATCTGAGACAGTAATGGCTGAATGAGTGTAAAGCACAGATTGATGTACTGCACTGTGCTGCGATGGCATGCTGTGTTGAGGTTGCATATGCTACTTTCTGCTCATCATGATTCATGACAGTGATGAGCATTCAAAGTAAACTAGATCCAATTGCACCGAGCAGTAAAAATGGAATATTTGAGATGAGTTTTATTACTGCCTCAATTGGAAAATCAAAACATTTTTATGCAATGATTTGTCTTTGAACTTCTTTAAACTTGTTGTATGACAGTATCTTTGTTCTAGTAGCTGGAGATGAAGGATTTTAACACAATTTTCTCACATATTCATGATTTTTCTAATACATAGTTGCAAATTTCTTTCAGAAAGAGCCCATGTTGTCATTGGAAACAACCTAGTTATTTTTCTTTTTTGTATTCATTACTAAGCAACTGCTATCTTCAGGTGTGCGAACCCATGTTGCAGCTGTTGAACAAGCTGTTGCAAAAGATGCTACCAAGCTGGAAGCTCCAGTTGTTATTGTTACAGGTGCCTCCAGAGGGATTGGAAAGGCCACTGCTTTAGCTCTTGGAAAAGCAGGATGCAAGGTTGGCTATTTGGCTGTTTAAACAATCATTCTGTATTAAGAAGACATTTTATAAATTCAGAGAGGATCAGCAACTTATTGAACAGTCAGTGGGACTCGTGTGAACACAAGTCTGCATATGCAGTTGTGTTACTTTATGTTTTACCTTTGTTACTTATAATGAAAGATGTAACTTTTACATTCTTTTTAACACAATGGTAGTGAGCGTTCCTAGAAGGATAGACGTGGCTGTATGATTGTCCTTGCCTGCTTGCAAATTCAAATGTTTTCTCTTTCCCATGAATTTCAGGCTAGCATTAACCTTATGTACTTGGCTCTGGGTTGACTTTTAGGTCTTGGTGAACTATGCCCGGTCCTCAAAAGAGGCTGAGGATGTCTCCAAAGAGGTGAGCATTCTGATTCACTATTACTCCTTTGTTTTGTCTTTTTTTGTCTGTTAGTTTATTTCTGAAACTGAGAGGGCTAAAACAAAGATGATCTGTAAGAAGTGCATGATCAGTTGACCATAAAGAATTACTGGCTCATTGCTTTGCACTAAGCAGTGTAGTTGTTTTGCTGGTACATTGTTATTTGGGTTTCTATAGATTCATGCTGTTATGTTCCATGTATGTATTTTGTATTCGTGTCTCAATTCATCAACATCCATTTGAACAAAGATAGAGGGACAGAGGGCCAAACTCCCTTATAATTTGGGACAGAAGAGGTACTTCTTTTGGAGACTTGTAGATAGTCTTTGGAAGTACCGTGGTAGGATCAGAAATGAATGGTGAGCTTGCACTCCTGACTACAAAAGAAATAGAATGGTGATTGTTGAATGTGGTCAATTAAAGTTTGTCTTTGTTGCACTAAAGTAAAATGTAGTTAGTCAACTATCTATTTGAAACTTGATGAAAGTTTTCTTAAATGTACAGAGACATTGTTAGTTTACTTTCTTTATCTCCTTTTCACATTTGCACGTGCTTCATTCAGATGTGTACGATACTATTTTTGCAGATTGAAGCATCTGGTGGTGAGGCTATCACCTTTGGAGGAGATGTTTCAAAAGAAGCGGATGTAGAATCCATGATCAAAGCAGTAAGTGTTGTTCATTCCTATTTCACTTTTATAGCTGATCTTGCAACAAACCGGGTTATGATTACTTTCTAAATCAATTAGGCTCTGGATAAATGGGGAACAATAGATGTGCTGGTAAACAATGCAGGTATGCTCCCATGGCAAATTGTGCTTTGTCTGCTCCTTGTTCTGTTCATTTTATTTTGACAAAACACTTTTTTTATTAGGAATTACACGAGACACATTATTGATGAGGATGAAGAAATCTCAGTGGCAAGATGTAATTGATCTTAATCTTACAGGTGTCTTTCTGTGCACACAGGTGAGTTTATAATCATTCTTTATATTCAGTAAAATTGAATTGTTAGATGCATCTTACGTTATCATATTCTTTGCAGGCTGCTACTAAAGTAATGATGAAGAAGAAAAAGGTAATAGTTGTCTGCTTTTTATATTACACTTCATTTCCTTGTGGAAACACAACAAATGTGTGCGTCCTTGTGCTATTTTCTTACCTTGTGTTTGTGAAATTATATAACTGAAAGTGGTATGATGCAAAAGAACTAGCACTGACCTATAACCCACATTGAATCATTGGTCATGCATTATTATTGAGTTGTGCCTCATTAGGTGCGCAGATTGACAGGAAGTCGTGACTAATTGTTTGTTGTCATTACGTATATTTGTATTCGTCTTGGACTCTTGAGTCTCTGACCTTCAAGAAGCTGCCCTGTTCATCAGTCATGATTAGTAATGTGTGTATTTGAATGGGTGATGCAGGGAAGAATCATCAACATAGCATCAGTTGTTGGTCTTACCGGCAATGTTGGCCAAGCTAATTATAGTGCAGCCAAGGCTGGGGTGATTGGCTTCACGAAAACAGTTGCCAGAGAGTATGCAAGCAGAAATATCAATGTCTGATCTTTATCTTTCATTATTAGCTCACATGTATCAAAGCTAGCCTGCATTCTGAAAGTGTCTGAATATTGATGCAGGTAAATGCTATTGCACCAGGGTTCATTGCATCTGATATGACTGCTGAACTTGGGGAGGAGCTTGAGAAGAAAATTTTGTCATCTATTCCGTTAGGTATGCATGTGGAATTGTTTCCCGTGAAATGCTCCCTTGTATTAGCGTCTTCATAACTGGGCCATTGGGCCGGTAGCATCGTTCACTATGTTTGTCTTATGGTTCATTGGATGCTCCAAATACAAAAGTTACTTACTGATAATATGATAGATTGTAGGAGGAAAATCATCCTGGTATTTATTGTGGACACAGCAAGATGACATACGTAGATATCAGGGTTAACTAGAGTTAATGCGATCTTTGATATTTAGGTAGACTACAAGAACAGAGTAGTGATTTGTAGAAATTAGAAAGCGACACATAAAACTAAAAGCCATATTTAGCAACTTCATCTTTTATGAAAGTGAGACCCCAAACATATCTTTTTTACAAATTACTCAGCGATGCACAGAGCAGCAAAGGCTGCATTTTGTAGAAGCACCCATTGATTTTTGTAGAATATGAAAATAGTATACTTAACTGATTGTTTATTATTTTGCAAATTCTCGTTTTCCTATGCATTCAAACGGCACCCATCACCACTAACTCTACATGTTATCATGCAACTTCCAGGGAGATACGGCCAACCAGAGGAAGTTGCGGGGTTAGTGGAGTTCTTGGCCCTCAATCCTGCAGCTAGCTATATCACCGGACAGGTTCGTGAAACTATAAACATATATACCCTCAAATGTTCATAGTTTTTTCTTACATTTCAATTTACCCATGTTATGCACAGGTGCTTACCATTGATGGAGGGATGGTGATGTAAGGTTTAAGTGAGCTTGATGGAGTTCGACTTTTTCGTTAGCCTATTATGGTGCTGTGCTCTCTAGTGCATGGGGCGATTTTTGGACAACAAATTTAGGGTTGCCTCTTACTCTGTAATACCACCGTGAATAAATTAGGCATGGGGAAGACGTTCGAGAAGCATTTAAATGCACAGGTTCCTCGAAAGGTAAAAATATTAAGTCAATAGGAGCACGATGATTAAAACCATATATCACTTGAAAAGGGCTGACTTTGGTGGTGGAGTGAACAGATATGTTGTAAGCAAATTCAATATGAGACTGAGCACTCTTCTCACTATTTTCAAATTTGTTTTCAAAACAGTTTGTAGCATAGTCGGACAAAGTTCAATTGACCATCAGTTCGAGGATGACATGAAATAGAAAACAAAAGATTCGTCCCCAATTTAGTCCACAACCCTCTCCAAAAATGACTTCAAAAATTTCGCATCATGATCAGAAACAGCAGTATTTGGCAATCCATGCGAACGAATGATCTCAGTGAAAAATAAATTAGCAATATGAGATTCGTCAGTCTTATGGTAAGATATAAAATGTGCTATTTTCGAAAAGCGATCTACAACAACAAAAATGCTAATCTTTCTTCCTCTTAGTCTGAGCCAATTTCAAAACAAAAGTCCATAGAAATATCAGTTCAAGTAACACTAGCAACTAGGAGAGGCAGATAAAGACCACGTGGGTTAAGACGAGACTTAGCTTTATTGCAAGTAGTGCAGCGTGTCACGTACCGTTCGACGTTCCCGCTTCAATGTTGGCCAAAAGAAATGAGCGGCCAGTACGTCCGTCGTTTTTTTCACACCAAAGTGACCCATCAATCCACCACCATGCACTTCCTGCAAAAACAAAAAACAATCGGAGCTATCATGTCCATCATTCATCACATACTTATTCCATGTCTGTCCCTCAATACAATTTTAAAAAGTCTCTTTAAAGTTAAAATCAGCAGCATACAACCATTTTATCGTCTCTAAACCAAAGATGCGACAATCAAGTTGTGACAACATAGTATAACAACGAGATAAAGCATCCGCAGTAACATTCTCTTTTCTTTTCTTGTGCTTAATGATATATTGAAACGACTCTATAAATTCAACCCATTTAGTTCGCCGTTTATTTAGCTTAGTTTGACTTATAATATGTTTTAAAGATTCATGATTGAAATAGATAGCAAATTCTTTAGACCAAAGATAATGCTGCCAAGTTTCCAAATCACGAACGAAAACATATAATTTTTTATCATAAGTCGAATAATTCAGAGATGTCCATTCAATTTTTCATTAAAGTACGCAGCAAGTTTACCTTCCTGTGGAAGCACACCTCCAATCCCAATGCCGCTCGCATCACATTCAAAGCTCAAAAGTCTTACCAAAATCCTGGAAGTTGCAGTGGAGGTACATGTGTTAACTTATCTTTTAGTGTGCTGAAAGCTTTTCTCGTGTTGGACCCCAATAGAAAGTCACACCTTTTTTCGTCAACTCATTAGTGGAGCAGGCGATGGTGCTGAAATCTTTCACAAAACGCCGATAAGATCCTGCAAGACCAAGAAAACTGCGCACCTGCGTGATAGTCGTCGGCGTCGGCCAGCTCCTAATGGCATCAATCTTCGTCTCATCCACTTCAATTCTCTGTAGAGTAACAACATAGCTAAGAAATCCAACTCGATCGGTGCAAAATGTGCGTTTCTGAAGTTAGCAAATAAGCAGCGCATCGCATAGCACAGCAAAAACATCACGTAGGTGATCATAACGCTCCTCCAAAGATTTGCTATAGATCAAAATATCATCAAAATAAACCACCACAAATTTACCAATAAAAGAACGGAGAACCTCATTCATCAAGCGCATGAAAATGCTATGTGCATCAGTTAACTCAAAATGTATGACTAACCACTTATACAAGCCAAACTTGGTTTTGAAAGCAGTTTTTCATTCATCACCTAATTTCATTCGAATCTGATGATAGCCACTACGCAAATCAATTTTGGTAAACATAATAAAACCACTTAATTCATCAAGCATGTCATCTAAGCGAGGAATAGAATGATGATATCGAATAATTATATTATTAATGGCTCTACAATCAACGCACATACGCCACGTACTATTTTTCTTAGGAACCAAAATGATAGAAACAACACAAGGACTAAGACTCTCACGTACAGTACCCATGGTCCAATAACTTCTTGGACTTGTCTTTGGATCTCCTTAGTCTCCTCTGGATTAGTCCTATATGGAGCACAGTTGGGCAAAGTGACACCTGGAATCAAATCAATTTGATGCTCAATACTTCGCAAAGGTGGTAGGCTGGGTGGAATTACATCAGGAAATACATACTTGAACTCCTGCAAAAGGTTAGCAAAAGCAGACAGCAACAAGGGAGGTATATCATCAGCTGAAAACAGAACCCTCTTGCACAACAAAGCATAACCAGGAGCACCATCAATAATACAAACAACAAGATCAGATTTTGTATCAAGCATAGCACCACCTTTCAATTTAATAGTAGGAGAACTAGTAGAAGGTGTGGATGGTTCAGTTTTAGAGGGCACAACATTTTTAGATGCATGCTGATTTTCAGAAGCTAAATCTTTGTCACGCTTTGTAGTTTCAGCTATTGCTCTATCGCATTGCACAATTTCAGTTGAAGTCAAAGTAAGCAACGTAATTTTCTTACATTTATGCATAATTGTATAAGTATTAGTTCTACCATGGTGAGTTGCATCAGTATCAAATTCTCAAGGTCTTCTCAACAAAAGAGAACATGCTTGCATGGGAACAACATCACAATCTGCATAGTCATGATATGTACTAAGAGAAAAATATACTCACGCACTGTGTTACCTTGGCCTTATCGCTGTTGTTAAGCCATTGAATATGATAAGGTTGAGAGTGGGCACATGTGGAAAAACCAAACTTCTTGACAAAATCAGCACCCACCGAATTATTGCAATTCCCACCATCAATGATAGCACGAACACGACACTTGTTAATGATAAAGTAAATCTGAAATAGATTATGCCATTGAAGCTTGTTCTCTTGTTCCACTTGTGCACTCAAGACACGCTGGACAACATATGTGCCATTGTGGGTGTAATCTTCTGAATCAACTTGGTCAAAAATTGCAAAATCCTCCTCTGAAGCTTGTACATATCCTCAACATCACTAGTACTGATGTAACCACCATCATCTGTTGCAATGTAGGCTCGCTTGATAAGGCACTCTCTCATGACATGTCACATGCCTTTGCTCCGATGGCACACAATATTTGATGATGTAGTAGCAGGGGTAGCAGGTGCAGCATCGGTCTTTGCTGGTTTAGCCACAAAAGCATATTTGCTCACCTCAGGCTTAGTAGATGTCGTTGCTACTGGTGGTGGTGGTAAAGCGCCTCTTGTGTCGGTGGGGGACTGCACTTCCTTTGGTCGAAGACTAACCTGGAAGAAGAAGAAATACCAAAAGTGTTGCGTGAAAGTTGCGCACAGGCCCTGCACTTCTTGTTCTGCCAAAACAGCAATGTGGAACAACTGGTGTGTGAAGGAGTACTCTTTATAATTAACAATATTTTGAATATCTTTGTGAAAACCAGAATAAAAGCGTGTCATAGTATCTTCATCATCATCAATATCACAACGCAATATAGCAACATGCAAATCATTATAGTACTTATTAACAGAACGAGTGTCTTGATCGAAACGTTGCATTTTTTTCTTCAAATCAAGCTTATAAGAAGGAGGAATGAACCGATTACACATAGAACGTTTTAACTTGGGCTATGTAGAAGGATCTTGACCAAGTTTAACTAAACCATTCTACCATAGGATAGCCATAACCAGTAAATTCACTAGTAGCATAGCAAACACGTTGAGCAGCAGGAATCATATGAGGATTAAATTTTTGTTCAACAGTCATCTCCCAATCTAGGTACGTATCAACATCATATGAACCATCAAAAGGAGTAATTTTAAATTTGACCCGAGAAAACTGGTTATCATTACCTTTGTTGCCTTTGTGGCTGCGACGTGGAGGATGATTTTGGTCGTTTACCTTTGTTACCTTTGTGACCTGAATGCCAGTCTTGCTTACTATAGTCTTTCTCATCTTCTTCCTCACTAGATTCCTCATCTTCGTCCACCTCAGACTCCTCAGACGTTGAAGACGCGGCACTAAAGGTGGCAGCAACCTTGTTCTCAATAGCTTCGAGGCAAGTCACCAAATTTGTGACCGTGGTGTTCAGCCTGTTCACGACTGGAGCAATTTCCGCCCTGAAATAACCAATAAGCTTGTTTTACACTACAATAAACTTGGTTGGCTCATCCTTGGAGACACATTCATTGAAGTCCTGAGGGGAATCAGCATCACCTGCCATGGTTAGGAAACACAAGACAGAGAAAAACGAAGCAGGATTATCCCTATCTAGTAGGAAGGTGCAATCTCTCACACTTAAGCGTGTACCAAGCGCTTGCAAATATTCTTACCGTGCACAGCAAAGGAACAAATGCTAACTTGGAAGAAGCAATGGCGGACAAGCGGCAATAACACACCTGGAGCGTGGGGTGATTGCAAGGCCAGTCTATACTGCTCAAGAGACAAATATAGTGGAGCTTGGGATGGCTCAATATGTGGCTAAGCAAATACAATAGTGTAACAGTTACGCGAAGCTGAGTAATGATCCAAAACAGGTGTTCGTTGCTGGCCAAAAGCTAGTCCCAAGTCGAAGCACAATGTGTCACAGGAAAAACAAGTCAAAGGTGGGAGTACAGAAGGAAGGGAAGGGAGGGTGAGGCGAAAAACAGAAACAAACAGCGGGGCTCTCCCTGTTGCAACACTCTTTCATTTTTTTCCTTTTTTTGCTCTTTTCTTTTTTTGTTTATTCTTTTTTTGTTTCTTCTTTTTTTCTTTTATCTCAAAGGAGAACGGGAACACTGGCGGAAGCCCAAACTAGAACTATTGTGCGAGGGGTGAAAAACTTTCAGGCGCCAAAAACTCTATTTTTCAGGCCGTTTTTCACAAAAATACGGTCGCCAAAAGCCGGGGATGACTGAGATCCAAAATTTTTTGCTGTTTTTGGAAATTTATACTTTTGCCTTATTCCGAGTTTGAAGCTAAAAGTTACGGCCGTTTTACTGACGACACCTTAAATTAGGGTTTCACGGCAGTAAGATGGAAGGACAAACGAAGGGAAAAGCAAATTGTGGGACAAGGATGGTGATGGAAACACAAGCACAACAACGAAGAACAAACCTAAACAGCAACCATACTCAACCACAAAGGATAAAAACTCAACAAAGAAACTGAAAACGACTATTGCGGCACTAAGGGCTATGGGACAGCGGATTTTTTTTTTTTGAGCTTTTTCTGGACTGTAGGTATGGAACAAAAACTAATCTAAAAGGATAAATAGAATTACCTAACGGGCAACCTTGGAAATTGATACCAATGGATGTAGGTTAGGCCCTGATCTTCCGTGAGGTACTTCAGTTTAGGGGTGGAGAACTCGATTATCGCCAAAGCTAGGGGGCATGTGTTATCGCCAGAATTTAGCCGGATAATATTTGGGCTAGGTCGGGTAAATGAGTTGGAAAAAGCCGATCCATATATGGATGGATCGGCTGATGAGCAGTGCGCGGTGCCACTGAACAGTCTGGCTCCTACCATCCGGATAGTCCGGCAGCTGCCAGGGTTGCAGTCCTATTTCTGTTGTTTGGTTCTTCCGCCGTGTTTTGCATCTGATTTGCTTTTCCCACTGTCCGACCATACCTCTTTGCTTGCTATGTACCAGTGAGTCGCATTTCGGTGCGGTGAGTGTAGGGTGCAGAATTCGCAAGTTTTGGTTTTTGGGATGACTTGCGATCTTTGTGATCCTTGAGGTGCTTGCTTCTTTTTCGTTTAGTGCGTATCCGTTCAGTGGATGGCACCTTGCGCTTGCTAGACACGCATCTGTTCAGTGGACGGTGTCTAGCGTCTATTCTCGAGAGCTTATCTTAGCACCTGCTTGGGGGTCGTGATTTTCAGTTTTCAAATGCTCCTATTCACTCTCCTCTGGTGACGTCTCGATCCTACAAGTGGTATCAGAGCCGGTTAGGTTTCTTCATACCTTTACCGGTGAGAAACTAGTAGCGACTATGGCACACTCCAGGAAGGTTCCTGTGATACTCCGTATCTTAAACCCTAAGTAGGCATGTCATCATGTGCATATTCTATTAAACAATGAAAAGGAAAATGTGTCATTCATTAATTAAAAAGACTTTTCTAAAAATAAGAAAGGTTCCTTTTTCCAAATCCTTCAAAGGGGACTTAAGTTAAATTTTTAAATCCTATAAATAAATTGTAACCAAAGGCATAAGTTTAAATTTCAATTCAAAAATTCCTTTCATTTTAAACCTTGGAGTAAATTCTTTTTAATTAAGGGTTTGAATTGAGTATATATTCTTTTATATAAAAAAATGGGGGAATGGAAAAGAAAAAGGAAAATAAAAAAAGGGGGATGGAAAACAGGGGGAGCCGGCGGCCCAAAGCCACGGCGGCCCACCCCTGTTTCTCGGCCCACAGAGCCACTGCAGCCATCTTCTACCTCGGGCGAGGGAGAGATCGACCCCCACCGCCCCGCCGCTCACCTCTGCTGCTGATCCCGCCGCTGCTTCTCACTGCGCCCATCCCCGCGTCCACTGCCTTGACAAACTTCAGAGCAGCGCTGGTTGCATCTCACCCCGCCACCTAGGTTTCAACCCATGAGACCAGCCTCTCCGCCCACTGTGTTCCTCCTCAGGACGAGGAGGGATAGCTCACCGCCGTCGCCACAACCTCATTCGCCACCGCTCTTCCACTGCCCGTGAGCACTATTTAAGCCCCTGCAGAGCATCTCCTTCGTCACTCAAACCACTACCCTCAATCACCACTGCTCCCTCCCGCTCCCACTCTGCTCAACTCCGGCGAACTAAGCCGCCACCCAAATTCGCCGCCTCTAATGCCTCCCCTTCTAATTCCAGTAAGTGCCGACCTCGCCAAACCCCTCTCCACCTCCCAAGAGCTCTTTTTCTTCTATTCCGCACCGGAGCTGAGCTCTCCACAAGCTCCCTTGCCCCGGCCATGGTGCCTCGACCCTGCCCGTCGTAAGAAAGCCCTTTTTAGTCACCAACTCACCTTCCCAACCCCACCATCATGTTCACCACTATGATCTATCCCTCGTGCCCCCGACCTTGCCACCGGAACCGGCCCAGCGGTGAAGAACCGCCGCCGTCTATCGTCGGCTGTTCGCTCTGTTGTGCCCCGGTTCAACCAGAACCAATCGCCACAACCGTCTCCTAACGTCGTCGTCCGCTAGTGTCGCTGCCTTGTGGGCCCGCATGTAATGGTGTCGGCCACACCGTTCCACATCCAGGCAGGCTGCGCCAATGGGCCAAAAGAGGAAAGGGATGCAGGCCCGATAGCAATATTGGGCCAGGCTTTTGGGCTAAAATAACAAGGTTTTGGGCTGAATAAAAATAGGGAGGAAAACTAGATCAAAATTTAAGTTCGAGGAGCAATTTAGAACCCCAGTAGGATTAACTTTTTGGGCTTTGGGCTTTTTCGAATTTCTGAATTTATTCTTCTCATTTCAAATTCTTTAATTCTAATTTATTTAAATTATGTTTACCTTTATTAATTAATCAAAATTTTATTCTTTTCCTTTCAATAAATGATAAAATTAGTTAAATAAATCTTTATTTTTAAAATATATATATTTAATTAAAATATTCTCCTAAAATTAAATAAATCTTAATAATTAGTTTGTTAATATTTAAAATTTCAATCTCTACTTTAAAAGTTTCAAATCTTACTTTTAAATTTTAAAAAGTCTTAGAAAATTTATTTAAAACCCTAAAACTCTATTTCAATCTTAGCAAAATAGTTTTAAATGGGAAAAGGATCTAAAATTTAAATCCATGCTCACCCCCTTTCTTTTAGAAACCTTTAAAATTCTTTAATTCACAGGTTGATCATCCTCATACTTAAATTCATGCATATCATGCATCTAGGTGCGATAAATCCTTCATCTTTCACCAGAGAACTTTTAGAAGCCCCCACATCCGAGGTCTTTGAAGCAGGAGCCTAGGAAACTACTCCAACCCCAGAAGAAGAATCTTTTGAAGTCTCTTTCGATTCAAATACTTTAAATTCAGGCAAGCCCTGGTGCATTTACCCTTTTTATTTTGAGTCTTAATTAATGAGTTATGAGTGTGCATTAGAGTTAGGAATTGCTTGAAATCCTAGTGCATATTGAATTCCTGATTTGAGCATAATAGATCCTATACGTATTAGATTAGATGCTTAGTTAAGCTTAATGATAGGTTACGCTCTCTTTGAAAAGAATTCACCTTAATCTTTGTTACTTTGAGATGAATCCAAGACAGTTTCCTGAGCTATTTAATTCGGGGCATGGGACGGGATGAGTTATGCCTTTGAAACATGATGAATATGAAGAGATTAATGAATGAACATGATTGAGATCCTGATCCTGTCTATGTCATATAAGGCCGTCCAATGTTTGGCCATGTTTTTGGCTTTCGAACGCGCCTATTTCACTTGTCATCCTTAACGGGCTCCGATAAGCCTCACATCCTTTGTACCTAGGGTTGAACTGTGATGAGACCAACTGGATGGTGGAAGACAGGCGAGTGTCAGAGTACACTTGGGTTCGGTGAGGGCAGTTCAGACTAGGTGGCGATGAGGATGTTGGGTTGTCATATGTGGGATTGTCGTACACACATATGACTGGTGTTTGAGTATCTATTCCTGGGAGTATAAAATGCTGAATCATCACCAACATCGTAGTTAAGAAAGAACAATGTTTTATTCAGAATTAATCTTATAAGTGTTTGCCTTGTTTGATACTAGAATAGGTTAAACTTAGATTTTAAGTAAAAACTAAAAGAAGTTAACACACTAAAAGCTAAGGATCTATTTCTAGGCTTTTCGTGTGTGTGTTGACCCTACCAAATCAACCTCAGGATAGAAGTTAGGTTAAGTTTGGTGGACGGGTAAGACTTGCTAAGTAAATTTTACTTAATGATTCTCTTCTACTTTATTCAGGTTCAGAATACATTCTCTTCGAATATGATTCTTCTTCCTCAACTCCTCAGTAATTGAGCACCCTGGGCTTGATGCAACTACTTTAAAAATGTTTTATTAGAGTATACCATCCTTTTGCTGTATTAAAAAGGGTTTGCTCTACCTAGTATAAACAAGAGTATTGTACTAAACTTATGAAGTTTTTAATTAGCTTCCATTTGTATTTAGATATTGTAATCTGAAGACTCTTTCGAGAGACGTCTTGAAGTTTGATTCCTTGGGAGGGCTTGTCAAGAGTGGTAAATCTTGACAATCCACCGAAATTAACTTAAGATTAATACTTAGGTATTAAACTTGTGTTAATTCGGCAGTTCTGCCACAGTTCTAGTTCTCGGCTTGGATGGCTATCCCTACTATAAGGGTAGGATGAGAGCTTTCTTGCTTAGCCAGAGCGAGGACATATGGAATGCTACTTAGAGTATGACTTTTGTGGTGCTCCCCGTTGACGAGCGTACCACACCGGCGCTCATTGCTCAGCACGAGGCGAACTACAAGGCGGTGAACTTTCTCTTCTCTGGACTTGGTCCGGCGGACTATGAGAGGGTGAGCCACTTTGATACCGCTCGTGAGATCTGGTCCCTGCTCAGTGCACACCATGAGGGGACGGTGATAGTTAAGGGTCGGCTTGTGGAGACTTACCGGCGCGAATATGAGAATTTCACCCAGAAGCCGGGAGAGTCTGTGGATGCCTTGTTTGGTCATTTTCAGTCGATCATCAGCAAGCTCCGTGTCAACTCTGCCCCCACTGCTCTCTCATACACTGACCATCAGCAGTCTGTCAAGCTGCAGAACTCCTTGGACAGAAAAGTGTGGGAGATCAAGAAGAATTCAATCTTGAGTCGGCAGGGTATGACACCTTAGGAGTAGAGGACCTCTATAGCAAGCTCAAGGCCATAGAGGTGGATTACCAGATGACAGATATTCTCGATAGTACTAGCTCCAAGAGCCTGGCCTTGGCTTCTAGCTCCAAGGAAGTAGCTACTAACCCCCCACTTCACAGTTTTTTGTTCTCTGCTTTGATGTCTATGATAGAGGAGCAGTTGGTGTCACTTGGGGATGACGAGCTTTTCTTGGTGTCTAGTCACTTTCAGCGTGCCGATGACAACCGGATGAGCAAGAAGAGAGGCGAGAGGCCCAAATGCTTCAATTGCGGAGAGGTTGGCCACTTCATTGCTGAGTGCCTGAACAAGCAGAACGACTACTACAAGAATGCCAAGAGCCACTCCCATGACTCCAACAAATACCAATCTAGCAAGCACAACTACGGCAAGCGCGACCACGCCAAGCACTGCTCCGGCAAGATCAAGAACTTCAGGAAGGCTTTGAAGAGCTACTAGAAGGGCAATCGGAAGCGGGACAGGGCCTTCTTCGCCGAGCTTGGTGTCCTTTGTAGTGGAACCTCCTCCTCCTCCTCCTCCTTGTCAAGTTCAAGTGATGAGGAGATCGTCACCAGGCGGGACAAGATGAGGGATCAAGGTGGTCCAGCTGGCCTTTGCTTCGTCTCCACCAAGTCCAAGCGCAAGCACAAGGTGAACCGGAGATCATTCTGCTCCATGGCGCTTGAGGACAAGGACAACAAGGGCAACAACAATAACTCCTCCGATGAAGAGGTAACTCCTGAGCAAGCTGAGATCCTTGAGATGCTGGAGAAGAATAGTCATGAGTTGAAAGCCCAAGATAAGATGTTGGAGAAGGCAGCCAAGAAGTTGCAGAAGCAGAAAGCCAAGCTTGTTGATGCTTTGGTTGAGATTGAGAGGCTAAAGAGTGTGCAAGCCCAGCCTAGTGAGTTTGAGTGCCCTACCTATGATTCCTTGATGAATAACCCTTGTGAGCAGAAGAGCAAGTATGCTCATCAGGTAGACGAGATGGATAGGCTGAAGGTTGAGATAGGCAAGCTCCAATCTAAACTAGATGAGCCTGCCTTGAGTGATGAGCCTGAGTGTGCGTCTTACCCCTACCTAGCTGTTGACATAGCAGAGCTGAAGGTGAATTGTGAGGGACAGCTCAAGGAGTTGGAAGAGCTTAGGGCTAGACCCATGCTTTTGGGTGCGTGCATGGTCTGTCCTACTTTTAGGAGTGAGCTTGAGTAGGTGTGAGGTGCTTTCAGCACCCCCTGACACATGTGAGAACTGTCTCACTTTGAGGTTGTTGTTGGTGGAGAAGGATGCCACCATTAAGAAGTTAGAGAAGTCTGCTCCCTCGATTCCCTCTCTAGATTGTGACACTTGTGCTACCCAGACTTTAGTTCTGGATGAATTGAGAGAGGAGAAGTTGATCCTTGAAGAGGACAACTGTAGATTGAGAGAGGTGCTGAGCTGGATGTATGCCAGAGAACCTCAGCTTAGGATGATCATAGAGGGAAGCAAGCGTGGGGAAAGTGACACAAGTGGACTTGGGTTGGGAGAGTGTAGTACATCGGGTGAGAAGAAGAGTGCCCCAATCAAGCTTATCACTGCTTCTCCTCAGCTTGGTTCTCCATTGATGGAGTTTACCATGAGCCTCCCAAGGATGCCCCGAGGAAGTCATACTGGACACCCAAGCCACCACAGGCGAAGCTGGATAAGATAGTAGAAGAGGTGCTTAAGCCTTCAGGCAAGAAGCAAGTCTAGCAGCCTGCACCACCCAAGGCTTCACCACCACACCAGAAGCCCAAGAAACCGCCACAACCTTTGCCCAAGAGACTTGTCTACCATTGTGGGTGTTGCCAGCAGAATGGTCACTTGGAGGAGTTTTGCTTTAGGAGGAAGTGGGTTGAGAGGCAGGAGAGAGCCTGGGGGAACTAGGATCAGTTCTACTAGGGTGGTAGGTAGGATCCTCCCCGTTGCAGTGAGATGAGAGACCGCTTTGCTAGTGGTGAGAGAGGAGGCGGCTTTCAAGCCCATGCTCCTGGTGGTGAGAGGTGCTTTGCCGGCTGAGCTCCTAGTCGTTTTCAGCGCGGCTATGAACCTCATAACCAAGGCTTTGGTAGAGGGCTTGTGATTTCACGCTTTGGAGGTCATGGTTACCCAGATCGTCGTGATGCTTACTTTGACTGTGCTTACCCCACCTTTGAGCAGATGGCTCGGCACTGGTTCAGCGATTTCACTAACCCCAATGCCAGACCATTTTCTCACTCTTGCTTTCCTTGATGTTGTAGGATCGAGGCCTGGAAGACATATGGATCATGGACTCCAGCTGCTCTAGGCACATGACAGGGCACGGCAGATGGTTCTCCAGCCTCAACCCCGTGAGCACTAAGGAGTACATCACATTTAGGGATAATGGTCAAGGTAAAGTGTTGGGTGTTGGCTCTGTTGCGCTTTTTGGCAAGCTTTCCCTAAGAGAAGTTGGTTTGGTGAGAAGTTTAGGATTCAATTTGGTTTCTGTGTCGCAACTTCTCAAGGAAGGGTTTGAAGTTCAATTTAAGGAGGGTTCTTCTTGTGTGCTTGATGCTAAGGAAAACCTTGTTTGTCGGATTTTGCCCTATGGGCAGGTTTTTAAGGTTGACCTTCCATCTGTTTCTGGCCCTCAGTGTTTGGTAGCTGGTCCTTCTGTTGATATCTAGAAGTGGCATAGGACGCTAGGCCATTTGAATTTCGATCTGCGAGTCAGGTTGAGCTCGAAGGGTCTGATCTGAGGATTGCCCAATTTGAAAGCAGAAAAGGATTTAGTGTGCCACCCCTATCGTCATGGCAAGATGGTTGCTGCTTCTCATGCACCCATCAATCAGGTGATGACCTCTTACCCAGGTGAGCTACTGCATATGGACACGGTTGGTCCTACTCAAGTACAGTCAGTCAGTGGGAAGTGGTATGTGCTTGTCGTAGTAGACAACTTTTCTCACTTTTCGTGGGTGTTCTTCATGGAGTTCAAATATGAGGCTTTCGGTTTTGTTCGGGATCTGGTCTTGAGGTTAAGAAATGAGAGTCATAAGGCCATGAGGGCTATCTGCAGTGACAATGGCGAAGAATTTCGTAACCCTCATTTTGAAACCTTTTGTCGTGACCTAGGTCTCAAACACCAGTTCTTGTCTCCTTATATCCCACCTCAGGATGGTGTCATGGAACGGAAGAACCGCACACTGTTGAGATGGCATGGATGATGCTCGATGAGCATAGGACTCCGCGACGCTTTTCGGCTGAGGCTATGAATACTGCCAGTTATATTGCCAACTGCATCTTCTTATAAGCTTTCTTAGGGAAGACTATGTACAAGTTACGGTTTGGTAGGCAGCCCAGCGTCAAGCACCTGCGTGCATTCGGCTGCAGATGCTTTGTGCTCAAAAAAGGGGGGCATCAGGACAAATTTGAATCTCGCTGCTTGGATGGTATTTTCCTTGGGTATGCCTCTAGCTCAAGAGCATATAGTGTACATCCTTGATACCAAACAAGTGGTTGAGACCTGTGAGGTTTCCTTCGATGAATCTATGCCTTGCACAACCCCTACGTTTGAGCTTTCAGGTGATGATGAAGAAGGCGCTCTCATCTTTGAAGATGAGGAAGGTCAAGTAGATGCTGGTGATGCAGGAGCCACTACACCGGCTACAGCTCCTGCCCCCTCTGTTATCAGCTCTGGAGACGAAGGAGGACCCTTGCCGATGGCTTCCTCCTCGCTCCCCCGATTGCAAGCTCGAGCAGAGGCTGGCCCCGCTGAGGACCCAGAGAAGGTGACCTTCGAGATTGTTCTATCTCGACAAGTCCAACAGGATCACCCTCCACATAGGATCATTGGTGATTTGCATGCGAGGACCTTGGGGTCCTAGATAGGTTTTATCACTTTCTTTGCTCATGCTGCATTTGTTGCCTCCTTTGAGCCAGAGGATGTTGGACACGCTCTTTCTGACCGTAATTAGGTTAATGCCATGCATGAGGAGTTAGAGAACTTTGAGAGGAATGAGGTTTGGGTTTTAGTAGAGCCACCGCCACAAAGCAATCCTATTGGTACAAAATAGGTTTTCAAAAATAAGCAAGGGGAGGATGGCATTGTTGTGCGGAACAAGGCTAGACTTGTGGCTCAAGGTCTTTGTCAAAAAGAGGGGATAGACTATGACGAAACGTTTGCTCCAGTTGCACACCTGGAAGCTATACATATTCTCTTAGCCTTTGTAGCTTCCATGGGTTTCAAGCTCTTTCAAATGGATGTGAAGTCTGCTTTTCTGAATGGCTTTATTCGACAAGAAGTTTATTTCAAGCAACCCCTTGGATTTGAAAATTCTAAACACCCTAACCATGTTTACAAATTGCAAAAAGCCTTGTATGGTTTAAAACAAGCCCCTAGAGCCCGGTATGATAGATTAAAAACCTTCTTGCTAAACCAAGGTTTTAAAATAGGGAGTGTAGATAAGAACTTGTTTCTCCTCAAGCATGGTAGTGATCTTCTTATTGTCCAGATATACGTGAATGATATCATCTTTGGTGGCTTGTCTCACTCTCTTGTTACCAAGTTTTCTGAGCAGATATAAAAGGAGTTTGAGATGAGCATGATGGGAGAGATGCAGTTTTCTCTTGGACTGTAAATCAAGCAAGGTCGTGAAGGAACCTTCATCCATCAAGCCAAGTACATGAAGGACATTCTAAGGAAGTTTGATATGGGAGACTCCAAGCCTATGTCGACTCCCATGTCAACACAAACGGCACTTGATGTAAATGAAGAAGGGGAGGTGGTGGACCAAAGAGAGTTCCGAGCGATGATCGGCTCACTTCTGTACCTGACGGTGACCAAACCGGACATTCAGTTTGCTGCTGCTAGTTGCTGCTCCCAGCTACTTTGGATGAGAGCTACCCTGAGTGACTTTGGCCTAAGTTTTAGGAAGATCCCTCTCCTTGTAGACTCTACTTTTGCTATTTCTGTAGCAAAGAACCCGGTCTTGCACTCCAGAACCAAACACGTAGATGTGAGATTTCACTTTTTGAGAGATCACTATGAGAAGGGAGATATAGATTTGATCCATGTGGAAACCGAGAACCAGTTGGCCAATATCTTCACCAAGCCCTTAGAGCTTAGCATGTTTGCTCGCTTGCGTGGGGAGCTCGGTGTTTGTTACCCCTTTTAGTTTGGGGTAGCTTTGGTGTAGTTTAGGTTTTTTTATTTGCTTTTTCTTTGCTTTTCTTTTTTTCTTTGCATTTTGTATCATATCATGGATTGCATTGTATCATATGCATTTTCACTTGACTAGCACTAGAGCTCTTCTGGAATGACTAGTTAGTACTTGCTTGTGCTAGATTGTACAGTTGCTTGCATGATCATGTTTGGCTAAGCTCCTTGAATCTTTCTAATATCATTTGTGGGCTGAGTCACTTTTATTTCTTGAAAATCAAAAACCATGATCGCCACTTGACTTGGCTACCTAGCATGTGTGGGAATGTTGAATGCTATGCTATCTTTTCATACTTGGATATGCTACTCATATGCCTTTGTTAAGTTGATGCCTAAGCATTTATGACACCTTGCCCAAATCTGAAATATGAACTAAAATAGTATACAAGTTGTGTCTTATGAGCTGAATTGAAAAGATTCAGGTAGGTTCGCTTGTCACACTGATCTAGTTTGAGATAGATTGCCTTTGCACTTTGGCATGAACTTGGACTAGGCTATGTATGACCAAAACCTTGTCTTAAGCTTCTAACGATTCTCTGAACCTAGGCTTCGCATTAGTTGGAAAGAAGTAGCTAAGAAAAGTGAATAATCCTGGCACATGATCTAACTTGCCTAAAGCTACAGTTGCTAAATCTGAAATTTGCAAGTCTCTAAATTGCTTATGGCTTATTGTATATGCTTTGGTTGAGAGTAGCACACCTTGTATGTTTTGCTAGCATCTTACTATTCATGCATACCTTGCTAGATGCTATTCATGTTGGTGATGCTTTCTTTTCAACAACCCTAAAAAAACATGCTCCTGATCTGTATAAGATAGATTCAATTGAGCTTGTTTGTATGCTTCCTTGCCCTCACTTTCTATGTTTGCTAGAATTCGTATTTACTAGCTTTTCATCTCTGCTGAGCTCTTCATGGTACACTTCCTACATTTCATGGCATATTTTGAGGGGGAGTTGTCTAGTTCAGAGGGAGTCGGATTCTATGAACCCTTGATGTGTCCATTGTCAACAAGGGGGAGAGATTGTTGCTCCTAGGGGGAGTTCATGGACCAAGGGGGAGAATCCTAGAGAGATCTAGTTGAGGGGAAGCTGTGCATTCATCTTGCATTTGTGAGGATGCATTTCAGGGGGAATTTGAGCTTTGCATGCTTTTGCATCGGTGCATTGAGCCTTTTGCCTTTCTCTGGAGGAGCCGATGCTTTGCCTAAGCATGATTGTGTTGAGCCGATTTGCCTCTTTCTTGAGGAGTCATGCTTTAGTTTGATCGACTGCGTTCAGCGGTTTCCCATGTCTTAGGGGGTCGATCTTTGGTTTTGTTTTTGTTGCCACAATTTTTCCTTCTTAGTTTGTGTTTGGTTTTTGGGCATCTTGACCAACTTCTTCTTTTCTTCTTCCTTTTCAGTTTTACGCTTGTTTTTCTTGTCTTTGTTCCATTTCAGGTTACAAGTTGAAGGTTTTGATAATGCACTCATCAAGGGAGAGATTGAGAGCCAATGGACCGGCCCCATTGCCTCTGGAGTGATGAGTGATTCTTAACGGAAGTCAAGACACAGAGGGACTTAGGCACAAGCCCTCTGATGGACAGGAGGCCTCTAATGGATTGGAGGCAGATGGAGAAGAAAGTCCTCTGAAGGACAGGAGGCATGCTCGGTGTCGGTCGACCATGGGAGTTCGGTACAAGGAGGAGCGGCACGACAATGGCAAGTGTAAGACCTCCGAAGGACTGCGAGGCGACCCCGATGGACAGCGGATGCCGGGTGCCACCGCGGTGCTCCAACCTAAGTGCATGGTGTGAAGACGTGCGAGGGCAATGGCGGATTCACTCAAATCGACCACCCTACCACCAAGTTACCAAGACTCGACAAATGGGCTCAATTCTCGCTGAGATAGAGTGGAGTGGGCTGTTCCAGGTCCAGTAAGGAAACCCTAAAGTTTCCCAGTTTTTGACTTCAAAACTAGGGGTTGATCAGCGGATTTGGACTACTGGCCACGTGGACATCATCCGGAGATAGCGTGCAACCGAAGAAGATCAAGACTCCATCGCGGTCGTCCGTTCCCGAGAAAGTAGAGTCTTTTCCAGTTTGGCCCCTACGGGCATTTCCATAATATAGGGGTCTTAGTGTAAACTGAGTCAGTTAGGCCTGGGCTATATATACCTATGTGGCTGGTCATTTAGGTGACTTTTCCATCTCTAGAAACCCTAGGCTTATCTTCCAACCAGCCAAGTGCTTAGAGTGAAAACCGGGTGCTAATCTAGGTTTTGGAGTCCCCTAGAGGTAGCAGTTTGCATTAGTGGGAGGATGAAAGGTGGTAGGCTGTGAGGAACCTTGTAAGCATTGATTTCCACTTCTAATACAAGGAAGAATCGTCCCCAATTCATGCTCATGTGTGCAACCATCTCCTTCCCCCTTCTCTAGTTTGGATTTTGGATGAAACTCAAAGGCTTTTGGTGATTTCCTTTGCCCACGAGTTAATCCTGTTCTTTTGGCTCTTTTGGACTTGCTAGGATGTGGAGATTATGACTTAGTTCATCTCAATCCTACAAGAGTGCCACGAGCAAGTAGTTCTTGAGTTTTCCCCTTTCTTGCCCAAAGATTGCCTTCACATGAGATTTGAAATTCCCGCTAATCCCTTGGTCATTTTGAGTTGATCTTCTAGGAATAGCTTTGGAATAGGATCCAGATAGCCTGTACAAAATCTCGTGAAGTTTGGACAAGATTTGGTCAGATTTAGGGTTAGAAAACACTTTTCCTGCGACCCTACCGCACTATCCGATAGGGCCACGGACTTTCCGGTTCTATCGAATAGTCCGGCTAAGCCTACCGGAAAATCTGGCATAGGGCCTGCCCGAGGCATCCCACTGGACAGTCCGACAGAGGCCACCAGACTATCCGGTGCAACCAGACAGTCCAGCTCCTGCCATCGGATAGTTCGGCGCTGCCAGGGTTGCAGTCCTATTTCTGCTATTTGGTTCTTCCACTATTTTTTGCATCGGATTTGCCTTTCCCACTGTCTAACCAGACTCTTTACTTGCTGTGTACCAGTGAGTCACATTACGGTGCGGTGAGTGTCGGGTGGAGAATTTGCAAGTTTCAGTGTTTGGGGTGACTTGCGATCTTTGTGGTCGTTGAGTTGCTTGCTCTTTTTGCGTTTGGTGTGTATCCGTTCAGTGGACGGCACCTTGCCCTTGCTAGACATGTATCTATTCAATGGACAGTGTCTAGCATCTATTCTTGAGAGCTTATCTTAGCACATGCTTGGGGGGTCGTGATTTTCAGTTTTCAAGTGCTCCTATTCAGACACACCCTCTAGTCGCATGTTTCGGTCCTACAATGGATGTGTGGGGGTGTTTTGAAATAAAATGGGGAAGACCCCGGCGTGGGTCAGAATCTGCCACTTAAAGGGCAGTGTTTGAATGGGTAACTTAGCAGCTCATGGTTACCCTAGTCCCAGGCTTCGTGGGGAAGGCTGGGTATGTGGACGCTCGCGGTGTCGAGCAATGGAAAGGTGGAATGGTTCTACCTGTGCCCTATAAGGATCGTGTTGATTTTCATCTTACCTAACTCTTTAGTACAACCACTCGCTCTGTATGAGGCATTGGCTAGGCCCGAGCCATAATGGATAGTCTAGCGGCAGCCCGTGCTGGCACACAAGGGTGAAGGGAATGGGTTGTGTGCTGAGGGGGTGTCGAGGGA
Source organism: Paspalum vaginatum (assembly GCA_030272315.1). NCBI lineage: Eukaryota > Viridiplantae > Streptophyta > Magnoliopsida > Poales > Poaceae > Paspalum > Paspalum vaginatum. The sequence continues at coordinate 21,709,796 of CM059017.1, forward strand.
CACCAGGGTGCAGCTCGATGGTCCTGATCCTTAAAGCACTTCTAGACCATGAAGTAATGGCAAAGGCTTGGTTTGGAATTCAGACGCTTATTTGGTTGTAAGCAGTCGCTGAGTCCAACTTGTGGAATTAGTACAACCTCTGATCAGAGTAAAACCTATTCGAATAGTCTGAGTCCACTGGTATGGATGAATTATGTCTTGGTTCTTCAATTAGCATCTTTCATAAAATAAAATGGTTGGCCTGGAACAAAATGGGTTTTGGTGGATAACGGAGCTATGGGGTAAAACCTAGTAGCAGTGTGGAAAATGTGTTGGCGGATACGCCTTGAGCCATGTGGACCGGCAAGTCCAATGGCAACCCTTTTTGAGGAAAACCCCTTTTTCAAAAAGAATAAAACTTGGTATCTAGCTCGAACCCTGCATACAAAATGTATTTATGCAAATCTCTCTCTGAGCTCCAGATATATCCTGCATGTAGATGTAGCCAAACCCCCACTCCGTATGGAGGAAGGTGGGCTGCTGAGTACGTATGTACTCACCCTTGCTTTGTTGATATTTTTCCAATGAAGATGATGCGGTCACCATATATTCAGATGAGTAAGGGTTACAACCTACTTCCTAACTACGATGCGTGGAAGTTTGGACCTACGTTTTATATTCTACTGCTTAGATTTTCAGGGCTGCACCCCTTTGCTGTCCAACCCGTTAAGGTGGATCTGTATCACTCTGATGTATGAATGTGATTACCAAACCCTAGGATGGTAATAAAGCACATTTTAGTCCCATTATGGAAACTGGGCGCTTCACATACACACGTAATAAAATTGACGATAGACGTTCCCTAACAACGGTTGTCTCCAATCTCTCTCGGCGCATCACCACCCCTGAGCAATTAGCTTTTTTCAAGGTAATCATCATGCTGCTCTAATGTTTCTCAGACTCATTAGGGCATTAGGGCGTGATCCATATGGTGAACCGTGTATTGAACTATTTTTTATGGAACGGTTTGCTAGTTACCCCTAATAAATCTCGTGTCAATCTTTGCTCAACATGAGATCCATTAGTTATCTCGATGGATCTTGCTTGACGCGAGACCCATCTTTATCCTTGCATGTTTATCGATCTGCCCATGTATCTATGCTTCACGCTATAAATCGATCTTCATGTAGCTCGTCCTATGTTACCTAATCACTTGTTACAATCCACAACATACCGCTACAGCGTGTGCATGCGACATGCCAATAGATCAGCGTATCTCGAGCACCATATCAATACATGTCGTAATCTATATCTGTTTATCTGGATGGACTTCTTTGGAGGTCCTAGTTAGAAGCCGATCTGGCTGTGCAGATATTTTATACCATGCTTTTAGATAGGTTTTATGTTCACTTTATTTTGGATGCGGATTTGACTTCTACAACTTATTACATCTCACTAACCAACTCTTGCCAACCCAACGGCCAATGGAATTACACGAGTACTCGTGATTGCCGATCCTAGCGATCAGGCAAGAATTTTAGGTTTACATCTGTTGTGTATGCATTACAGGGAGAACGGAAGACAACCTCCGCACCCGCACAACCTTCCTGGCTGCAAGGTCAAGCTAGGTGGCACGCCTACACCACCACCGCCACTAAGGATTAGCTCTGCCCAGAGCCGATTGGAGCCGCACCGAAGGAAGACGAGTGCAGCAGCGCGATCCTCGGCTCCTAGTATGTTCACGCCGCCAGACATCCGCACCATCGCCATCCCCATTGGGGCCATCACCATCGCCCTCGTCGTCGCCGTCGTAGTCATCCTCGCCCTCCTCCTCCTTTTGCTCGTCCTCCTCCTCCTCCTCCTCATCCTCCTTGTCCTTCTCCTCTTCCTCTTCCTCTTCCTCTTCCTCTTCCTCCTCCTGCTCCTCCTCCGGATCATGGGACCACCAGTCCTCCTCCTTCTCCTCCCATCGTGGCCACTTCGGCGGCGGCTAGCTCACCTCCTCTGGATCATCCTCAGAGTAGTAGTCAGTGGTGTACTTGACATCGCTCGACTAGTGACCCGTGGCGACAATGGGGCTGGCTAGGGCGCAGCGGCGCGCTCTCCTCTTTTTTCTTGCTCGCGCTCTCTAGCTCAATGCTCTTCCTTGTTCTTCTCTCTTCTTCTTGCTCGTACTAGTACTCCTACTTAACTTAGGGCTAAGGTTGTGGTAACATATATTTATATAGAAAAATTTACACCTTAGCGACGATTGGCATTCCCATGATCAAATCATTATCAAAGGGATGTGGTACGGTAGGCACAGAGCATAGCATCTAGCAGGAAGGTGAACAGGTGGGCGCGAGCTTTCACACGGCAATAAAATCGGGTCACCTCGGTCCTCGGTGCTAATTAATATACATGCCTGATGCTAAATATGGACTAACCGTTGGCCCTTGTTGATGGTCATTATTTCACCATTTCGACTGCCAATTCCTCGGTGAATAAATGAGGTATACTAAAGTTCTATGCGTTATTTACCTAACACTAACGAATTCCATAAGTTTTGGTGGTTTTCGATGTATCACAGGGAAATGCTCAAATTCCATGCAAAAGAATATCAATTGGAGCAAGAGAGAATTAACGAACAAATGGGCTTGAGAATAGATTGCAAATATCACTACGAAAAACTATCTCAAATTCCCTCAAGACCTATTCCATTGCGAAGAGCTCGTCGAGACGATCAAAATGGATATATTATTTGTCTCATTTGGACCTTCGGAGGAAAAGATATTGAAAATACAAAAATATAGGGGACCCCCATCCATACGCGGCGCGAGCGGGAATCACCCAGGCGGCGCCACATAGTGGGAAGCAATTGGCCATGCGGGGACTCCCGCGGATAGCAATCCGCACCCCGGCGGCGTGGCCAACCAACAAGCGACACGTGGACCGTTGAAGGCCGGTTTGGGGCGGTTGACCAACCGTTTTGACCAATTTTTAACCAAGATTAACTGCAAAGCTCTGGTTTTCTCTTCCAATGACCAATTTAGGGCCTTAATGGCCTGTTCTTCGCACCATCATGTGGAGTATTAAGTCACCGACCTTCCTATGCCGGTTGCAGGGCCAGTTAGCACGCATGGAGCAGTTTGTGGAGACTTTCTTCACTCTTAAGGCACCCACTCCCTCCTATAAATAGAGGGGCACACCCCCCCTGTCTCACTTGTACCATTCCCATGTGAATTCTCTCTCCCTCTCTAGGAGGCACCCTATAGGTGGTGCCTCCACTCTGACAGTAGTGTTTGGTTAGGAGTTAGAGGTAGGGCTCCGTTGTTCCGGAGCCGTCTTCAGGAGTTCGGTATGAATTCTTTGTATCTTTCCTTTCCTATAGGACTTGAGCTATTTAATGCATTATCTTTCTTTACTTTTGTGAGCATTTACTTTACTTTTGCCTTTGGTATTAATCATGCCTTAGCATAGTAATGTCTTGTAGACTATAGTTAGAGTTGCTCTAAGAGGTAATGAATATTTAGTTGTCATGCTTATAGATTCCTCGTATGCTCTTTATAGCATTTGACTATACGGTTGTGTATACTTCTACTTGATAGCTTCAGTAGAAGTAGTGCCCTGCAAGCGTAGACATGGTGTCTACAATTGCGGTCACCTTGGTTTCGCAAGTTCTCAGACCCCACGTAGTTTTGGGTAGTCGGGTGTGCATGTAGGCTAGGCTCACACCTGGCTTTGGTAGGTCCTCTTGGTGACAGCGAGAGTGTACCCTGTGTAGTCCACCCTCGTTGTTCGGGCCGCTTGTAGCTGCATAGCTGGGTCACTGTGACACCCGCCTTTCTTGTCTGGGTTATCAGCACTCTGGTGCCCGGAAGTGGTTAGCAGGCTCGGTGGCGAAGTAAGTATCCTAGACAACTAGATAAGTCATTACCTCCGTCGGAGCAACATGTTGGTCTAACTTAGTCTGTTTGGCTCACCTATAGTATAGAAAGTCCTCATCAGGAATCTGAGCTCTTACCTCGTTGTCCTCCAAGCTTTACCTGCTTTCTTGCCAATGGTGCTTGGCTTGTATCCCATGGTGTTTGGTGTCAATCGTTCCTAGCTATCGGTTGACGTGAATGAGTAGTAACAGCTGGATGAATGATAGTTTGATATCTCTATCTCAATGCTTCCCTGTGGATAAATACGATACATTGGAATACTCCTAGGTGAAAGGCTAGAGCGGTCTCCGTGTGCTTGCGGAGTAAAATTCGATAGGCTAAGAGCCACCAACAGCCCTCGCTCGCTAGCCCTAATTTTGTCCACAAATTAATTTCACTCTAAACTAAAATTGAATCAAGCAAGAAAATTTTATTTAAGCACTCACTCCCCCACGTTCTCACGTCTTGAAAACTGAAGCCACGTCCCAACAAACACTTATTTACCCCACAACAGAACTAAAAACTCTGAAAAAATCCTTCCTTTGCCAATGGTGAGCAGCTCTTCTTCCTCCTCCTTCAATCCCCCTGCTTCTCCCCCATACGCGCCTCCTGTCTTCAACCCACCCTTTCTTCCCAGCTGGTGGACCGATGGACTCTGGGATTTTACCCAGAGTGACTCCGATGAAGACACTGCAGCTAGCGGTGTGGCAGTTGGTGAGGAGGAAAGCAGAGATGGACCTCGTCTTCCTCCTAGATGAGGAGCCGATCCAGACTGAGTGAGGATGACCTCTTCTCCTGGGTCAGCACCGACAAGGAGGAAGAGGAGGAGCTGATCAGCTCCTCTGATGATGAGGAAGAAGAACATCATCCTCATTGGGGATCCACTGACGACGACGAAGATGATGAGGATGAGGACAGAGGACGAAGGATGGGTACGAGGATCACGGAGACAACGACAACAACGACGATGGCGACGACGGCGACGACGGTGATGACGATGAGCTTCCCGGTGAAGCACAGGCGGGTGTAGGCAGATCGTCCCTAGTAAGAACTTTTAATTGTAGAAACTTTTTGATTGCAAGAACCTCGAGTGTTTAATCCCATCCTGATGTAAATAATCATAGAAACATTTTAATTGCAAGAACCTCTAGTGTTTAATTCCTGATGTAAATAATCGTATAAACTTTTTAATTGTGAGAACCTCTAGTGTTTAATTCCCATGATCAAATATGATCATCATCAATGGAACGGCTTTTAGAGCAGAGCAGAGAATTGAAGGGAAGGTGAATGGGCACGTGAGCTTCCATTGGAAGCCCTGGCATCACTTTAGTACCGGGTAGATTAAAGAGACAATTCTAATGTTTAGTACATTAGTATTGGGTTGGTGGACCACCCGATACAAATAGTATTAGCACCGGGTGGTTTAACGAACCCCTCTAATGTACAAACATAAGCACCATCTCTTTGGGCAACCCGATACTAAAGTGCTCCCAGGGCTCGCTGACCATGGCACCCGGGCTCCCCAGCGTTGCACCCGGTGCTGATACTAGCCATAATATTAGGTGCAATTTTGGCCGATTCGTATGTAAATTTGCAACTCATCCGAAGCCCAGTTCTCTAGTAGTGCATCCGACACTTATTCTCCTTACAGCCTTTTCGAGCACCGACCGACAGAGAGGCACATGAGGTGAGCAGCCAACGGGCTCCTGTTATGTAGAGATTTATGGAGAGGGTGAGCCAAGCTAAGGTCATACGACCCACCGCTACAGGTTAAGCGAACGCCCTAGAGCCAAATCACTTAGAACCCATCATGACTTAGCCTGACCTGGGGCATTACCTCTAGCCACTTTATCTAGGACGCATGCCAAGAGGTAAGCTGTAAACCCCTAAAGGCTCACCCTTGCCATAGGTTTTTTGACTCTGCTAGGCACGGTAGCATCAGAGAAGATTTAGGCACTAGTGTAAAGAGAAGTAACCCCTAAAAATGGGCTAGACATACCTGAGATACCATAGCTAAGAGCATCACCCATTCCACGTCTGGTGTGTAGAAGCTGGAAAGCGAGAGTGGTAAAGAGACGCCTCCCTAGAGGCCCGTGTGTGGGGCGACTGGGAGCACGTATGTTGGGCTAGGAGCCTCGGACACCTTCCCGAAGGCCCCGGCATGTCGGGCGCTCAAACTGGGCCAGGGGTCCCGAGACGCCTCCCTAGAGGTCCCGGCACATTGCACGTTGGGTGCGCAGAACTAGGCCAGGATCTCTGGGATGCCTCCTCTAAGGCCTTGGCGCGTCGCATGTCATGCGAAAGTGTCCAAGAGCCCTGGGATGCCTTCCCAAAAGCTCCCGCTGTGTCATGCATCGACCGTGCAGAACTAGGCCAGGAGCCTCGAGACGCCTCCCTAGAGGCCCCAGTGCGTCGCACGTCGGGCACGCAGAACTGGGCCAGGAGCCCTAGGATGCCTCCACGGAGGTCACGGCTCATCGCACTGTCAGGAGCGCGAATGTGGCTAGGAGCCTGGGACGCCTTCCCAAAGGCCCTGACGCATCATGTGTCAGACGCACGAAACTGGGCCAAGAGCCCCGGGACACCTCCCCTAGAGGCCCCTGGCACATGACACATTGGTCGCACGGAAGTGGTCGAGAAGAGGATGAGGAGCTCGCGGTCTCATACTCACTAATACCTGCCATCGCTGCTAACAGCGACAAGTCTTTCCCTACATGGTGTGCCAACTGTTGTATAAACAACAGATGGGTTCACCCAAGATGGCCCCTTAGTTGTAGGAGGGGGTCAGCAGTGAGACATGTGACGATGAAGATCTACTCCACAAGGTGATGAACACAAGGATTTAGAGATGTTCAGCCCACCGGAGTGTAATACCATATGTCCTCTGTGTGATGTATGTAAGGTGAATTAACCTATGTAGTTCAGCTTGTTTGCGAGCACCTGTCCCCCTCTTTTACAATGCACGTTCTCTCCCTTTTATAGTACAAGGGGGAAACACCAGATGTGTGCTCAGCTAAGACACAATATAGAGAAACAGTCCTAGTAGTGATGTACTCATACAAAACCTAAGATGCTATACAAGAGTAGTTTTTGACTTATGGTACAAATGATATGACTTTTCCATCTTAGCATACTCGAGTGCCTTAGGTACTACTGCGCACACCACCCCCCTGCCTATCTACCTGACATAGGGTCGGAGCGGGGAGATCTTGCCCTGTAGCGTATCCTACATTAAATGCTAGAGCTTCCTTCTGCTACATGTCTAGCTCGCACAAGACAATGGCGTGGCTTACACGTGAGTGCTACGCCTCGCCGGACCCAACCCTCCTAGATCCGTGAGGGGTCCTGGCAGTTCCACGTAGTGCCACCGAAGCTGAATTCCCCGGGTCTAGAAGAGGTCTTGGAGGCTGCGCCACCCCACCGGACCCAACCTCCCAGGTTCGGGACGGTTCCTAGAGGGCTCAAGGCCTGATTCCCACGGAGGTCCGGCCCTGAGTCTTGGCTTGCTAGTTTATGTGGAGCACTTTGCCAGCATGCTGAGGGACCCTGGTTCGCAGGACGCTGACAACTCATAACTAAAATTAGCTAACTAATTGTTAGCCAGCAACCTATTAGCTAGATTTGGTTTGATTTGGTTTGGTTCCAACAAGTAACATATTAATTAACAAGTATAAGAGCCTTTTTACATTCTATTACCTGCAATTAGCTGAATTAACTAGGTTGAGCTAGCTAATGCGATAACGGTTAGCTAGAGCCCAGCTAATTGTTAGCTAATTTATTATCCGTTTTTTTTTTTTTGGTTTCTTAGTTGCTATTTTTTAGCAGCTAACTATTAACTATCGAGAACCAAACCAAGCATGCCCTAACTACCACCAACCATGGACCTGACCCCTAGCCCACCACCATTAGCCCACGTTTTTTAAATGGTGAACACATGATCTGATTACATTCCTTGAATGTCACATGGCAGATACCAGGCTTATGCTTATGGACTACATGATTACTCCTCTAGCCAGTTTAGAACACTTGATATGTTAGACACTATGTGAGTTCCCAGTAATTGTCATTGTCGCTGCGTTGTCCACAACTAGCACCACAGGTCCATAAGTAGGCCAGCGGCAGTACTATAAAACAGTGAGCAATGTCACAGGCATTTACACTCTGCAGCAAAGCAGAACACAGGCTAGGAAGGGAACCATGGCTAACAGCGCCGTCCCCGCATCTTCAAGAAAGTAAGGACGCTAGCTGCTTCATTCCGTCCCCATGTTCATTCAATCACATATATATAGCATCTGACATATAGGTTGCATTGATTTGTTACGTATTCACCCAGGCTGGAGGGGAAGGTGGCCGTGATCACCGGTGGGGCGAGCGGGATCGGAGAGCGCACGGCGCGGCTGTTCGTGGAGCACGGTGCCCGCGTGGTCGTGGCCGACATCCAAGACGAGGCCGGGGCGCGCATCTGCGCCGAGCTCGGAGCGGACAACGCCAGCTACGTGCACTGCGACGTGACCAGTGAGGACGGACGTCGCGGCCGCGGTGGACCACGCCGTGGCGACGTTCGGCGCGCTGGACATCATGTTCAACAACGCGGGCGTCAGCGCGGCCGCTGTGCTACAGCGTCCGGGAGAGCGGCAAGGAGGACTTCGAGCGCGTGCTGGCCGTGAACCTGGTGGGCCCGTTCCTCGGCACCAAGCACGCGGCGCGGGTGATGGTGCCCGCTCGCACCGCGGCGGCTGCATCATCGGGACGGCGAGCGCGGCGGTGGCGGTGACCGGCGGGGCCCCGTACGCGTACACCTGCGCGAAGCGCGCGCACTGGTGGCGCTGACGGAGAATGCGGCGGCGGAGCTGGGGCGTCACGGGATCCGCGTCAACTGCGTCTCCCCCTCGTGGGTCGCCACGCCGCTCACCCTGGGGCACTTGGGCCTAGACACGGAGGCGTTCGAGCAGGCCATGGAGGCCGTGACTAACCTCAGGGGCGTGGGTGGCCTGCAGGCGGACGATGTTGCCGCTGCCGTGCTCTTCCTCGCCAGCGATGACGGCCGGTACATCAGCGGTCACAACCTGTTTGTTGACGGCGGCATCTCCGTCGCCAACTCCATGGGAATGTTCAATGACTGAGTGAGGGTCAATGAGTGGTCACCGGTCACGCGTCAGTCCAATGGTGACCACAGTCATCGTCGTCCACACAAGAGACAGCGATGCTTCGTGATGGTGCGGTAGCTATCTACGCATGCCTTCCATGCAGCTTCCGCCCGTTTCCCTTCAGTTTTCAGACTAAATAAATGTACCTGTCTCTAGTCCATTTTTGTAAGGTGTATTTTCTTAAGAACATGTATGTTTTCATTAAGAAGAAGATGAGTTCACAAGTTACAACCAAAAGAGAAAAGCAAAACATCTACTCGTAAGGGCCAGTTTCCAACCTCATTTCCCAAAAGGATTTGGGGAAATGGGAGAAAAATAATTCATTTTTTCTTGAAAAAATGAGAATCACTTTGGAAAAACGAAGTTGCCAAATTAGTCCTAAACTAGTCTAATTAAACCCACCAAGGCCCTACGAGGAAGAACATCTTGAGACCTTGTGCGAGATATGAACATAAGATACAAGAAGTTGTATAACAATGATAACCTACAGCTAACGTGCCAATCCATTCTTTAACAGGTATAACAATTTATACAAAATATTATGTCTCGAATTTCCCAAACTACTCAATTAGGACCGCATCACCGAATCGTAAATTTTTGTGCTTTCAAATACGAGTTTTTAGTCCAAACTACGTGAGATGATACATGGCGTTATGACAAAAAAAAATATTTTGCTACTTTTTTCGTGCATTTATACATGTCTCGAGAGCTGAAGCCATATAATTAACAAATATTCCGATCCGAACCGATAAAAATAATCATGGAAAAGGGATTTGTTCCGGTTCAGGTGACTGACGTACGACATCAGCGTCAGTCGACGAGCTGTGTCGTCCCCTGTGGGCAGACACGCGAGATTAGCCACGGCTCAGTTAGCTAGCTGGCCACTGACCACTGTGTGAGTGTGTCCTCTAGAACACTTGCATGGTATGTTTGTTCGTTTATGCACGGTATATGTGTGGCCTTGTTGCCTGTGTCTGTGTAAGGGTGGAGATACGTAGTATGTGTGCGCTGTTTGATTGCGCACTGTATCTGTTTCGTGACCTATTAAATAACTTAACTGTTAGTGTTGCTCCTTCTGTTAAAGGCTGATGGATAGACGTACACATGTGCACAAACTACCCAGAGACCTCTCTTTTTTAGTAAGTACGGCATGCGTGGATGTTTGACTGTGCCATGTGTATGTTTTTGCGATTAGGATCTGCGTCTGTTTTCAGTCGATCCCGATCTAGTGTTGTGTGTGGGGTGTCCATGTGTGTAACACTTTGTCCCTATTGATCACCTAAATAATTTAAGTGTTGCATGTTGTGTCTTTTTGTTGATTGCCTGTACACGTGAGGACAGCATGTGTGGGTTGTGTCTTTTCGAGGACTCATAAAAAGATACTAGCACCCAGGTTTTAATTATACCATCATTAATTAAAAATTACACTCAAAAGTAACTGTAATTTTAGTATAAAAGTAGATGTAACTAATTTGTAATAAAAATCCATATGTTGGGAGGCTATAGAACAATGATATTTAGCTTTTCTCACAAAGTAAATAAGTAAACTCGTGTAGGTAGGATCGAATGGAATCAGAGGGAACGGCACAATCTAACGTGTCAAAAAAATGTGTGCTGAAGAGGATATAAACAACAGAACGTTTGTTTAGAACTGTTATCTAGAGTTCTGGACCGTAAAGGATAGACGAAGTGCATGCTGTGGGATTTAAAATGATATTACTATTTCAGGAAACGTTCGGATTAGACACCGTCGAATCTCTATCTGATGGTTAGAACTAAAGTGACTGAAGGATACCTAAAATTCCAGTCGCCTGAAGACAAGACAGACCCAAAAAAAAGCTCATTAGCAATGATTTTAATTTAATCTAGAATCCGTCCATTACTCGTTTATAGATGGATCGCATCCACGTGATACGCAAGTAACTCAACAATCTTGCTGTTGCTGGGATCAGCTAGTCATGTGTCACAGAGAAGTCCACATCAGTACAAGCAGTGTCTGTTCTCATGTGACTTTAGGGAACACCGACGACTTGGCCCCGACGTTCAGTAGCAGCTGGCTTGCTTTCGGTGATACTGCATGTGCAATCCTATTCATCCAACCCCACAACCCCATGCTCCCAAACCAGCAAAATATAGAACGGATAAAAAGCCATGCATCTTACACCATGCATAATCATATTGGGGTTGGGGCGTTCTACAGCAACAATTCCTACGAGCGCATTTCCAATATTCTTAAGACAAACCGGCAGTCTTGACAAATAATCTTGATATGTCTAATTAAAGTTATTGTTAATCAACCATGCACATCAATAAACCAAACATTGGAAAGGAAAATAGATAGGAGTAGGCAGTATGACTATACACCTTAGAAATTATAAAAAACAGAAATTAGGTAAAGTATCTTGCATTGGAAAGGAGAAAAATCAAACAACTAAATATGCATATGTTCATGTCTCGTATGGAAGCAATCAATATTTATACAAACGCAGAATACCATACAAGTTCCCTTGTAGTATTCCACACAAAGGTTAAATTCGTCAATCAGTGGAAATCAAGAATAAAGAATAGACCGGAGTTCAGGCATAAACAAGTCATGCGAAAGGGCTAGTCTATTCTGCTTATATTAGTTGAGTTGTTAAATTTGTAGTCAAGATAATTACAAAACAATTACTCCCTCTGTTTCAAATTATATATCATTTGACTTTTTGACACCAAGTTTGACTCTATCATCTTACCTCTTATTTGAAAAATTTGCGAAAATATACAAAAATTCAAATCATACTTAAAGTTTATTGTATGATAAACCAAATCATAATGGAAAACGGTAATTACAAAAAAAAATTGAATAAGATGAGTTAGTCAAATTTGGTCTTGAAAAAGTCAAACGGCATGTAATAATTTGGAACGGTGAGAGTATAACATAATTAGAGCATCTAATTATAAGTTATCATAGCATCCAATCAAGAACTAATCTGACTCCATCCATCTTATATGTAGATGAATGATCATAGATAGATGAGCACAAGAACTTGTAGAATCGTAAAGGTAGATCACAATGATAATTGCCACACCCAATTTTATGGAATAAAAATGAATGCTAACTATATGTATGCTCAATAACGGAATTCATTCATCTAGCGACATAATAGTGATATAATCAGAAACAACGTTTACATAAGCTAACTTACATTAGACACAGATGTCTTAATCAGTGTATAACATAGCGGATTTCTCTCTCTCTCTCGTAGCAGAACTCCATCACCACACGAAAGGTTGACTTCAGAGAACACTCAACGCCTGGTAGTCTTCTGGATCCACATCATCAAAAACGTCACGGCATCATCTTCTAACAAATATGAGCAACTGTTGCAATAGAGGCAACATAGTTGTTTTGGAAATAGCACGACCGAGTATATATTGCACTCAACAAAGTGTACCATTTTTTGGTCTGCTATTTTACACTGGTTTTTGGCACAAAAGTGGGTTTCCAAACAGGCACTAAATAGAATGAAGTCACAGTAACACAAACAGCTAAGTTCACTTTTCCCCATGTTCCTTTTGTGCTGTTAGAGTTGAAACCAACGGCCATCTGCAACCAAAGGATCACAACATCTGCAAACTTTCCAAACCATTCACCTAATAGGCCAATACCGCAATCTCAACACATGATTTCAAACACCATGGAGCCATGTGAATTAACCAGCACTGAAATCTCTTCATTCACGGGACCGAAATCCTTTCCGCTCCAAACTTCAGTGCAGTTACATTGGTGTTCTTGCAAGAATGTTCTTTGGAGGACCTTTCCAATGTCTGATACTCGTGCAGTCATCTTCCTGCTCATGGAGTCGAGGTTGAAGAATGCTAGATAGATTTCTCCTGAACCATGGAGAGGAAGCATCAGCCTCATGCATAATGAAATGAAATGGGCATCACTTGAAGCTGAAACTATTTCAATGGATAACACAACTCAATCAGACAGCTAAATCTTTCGTTTCTGAATAATGCATCAACAAACTCTATAGAATGTCCAGTCTCAGAATGGGAGGAAAATGATGACTGATGGGACTGTCCAGATTTTTCCAAAGCTACGCACCAAAAGACAAAGAAACTTTTGACAAAACCCTGAGCTGAGCATATTTTACACATGGTGTGAAACGAGAATAATTTCAGAGTATTAGGGAATATGTATAGGCTTTAGGAAAGTGTATATCTTGACTTGTACCCTACTTGTACAGCAAGCCTATACGGGCTATATATATAATAATCACCCCTCTTAGCAAGGGTGTGAGGTGTTTCCCTAATTCTCTACATGGTATCACGAGTCTGGCCTCCATCCGGCTCCCCTCTCTTCCACAAACCCAGCCCTAGCCGCCACCTCCCCCATGATCTCATCTGGTCGTACGTTCTCCTTCCTCAGCTCCCTGCGCGCCCTCCCCTCTCCACGCCGGCAATCTCCTTACGGTCGCGACCGAACCGTCCACGCACTCCAGCACCTCCGTCGGCAACGACGATCAGCGCAGCGGTGACACCGTCAATTCTCATCCAACGGTGATCGTCCACCCCTATGCCATCGTCGCCGTTTAGTCCCAAGTCCCATGTACCGATCAAGCTAGAGATGCAAAACTCCAACTACACCAAGTGGTCCTACTTCAAGTCCATGTGCGGCAAGTTCGGCATCAAGCAGCACATCGACGACTCTGCTCCTCCTCACCCAAACGATCCACATTGGGATCAGGCGGACTGTTGCGTCCGCAGCTGGATCTTTTCGGCTCCATCTCCGACTCCGTCCTGCGCGCTGATCTATGGGTGGCCATCAAGCACCTCTTCCACACCAACAACGAACCACGGGCTATCTTCCTCAACCATGAGTTCCACTCCATGCAACAGGGCGACTCCATAGCAGACTACTGTCAGGGCATGAAGATCATGGCCGATACCCTCCGCGACGTCAGCCACCCTGTGAAAGACTCCCTGCTCGTCCTCAATCTCCTCTGCGGTGTCAACCCTCAGTTCTCCAACACCGCTGTCCTCCCCGACTTCGCCAGGGCTCACGACATGCTCCTTCTGAGGGAGCTTCGCTTGGCCAACGAGGACAAGGTGGTCGCCCGGACTGCTCTCGTCGCCGTCAGCTCCACTTCTTCCGCCTGCACGTCCCCGGGCGGGTGCCGCTCCACCACGTCCAGCACTGCCCAGGGCACCACCAGAGGCGCCGGTGGGCGCCCTGCCTACGTCAAGCGCCCCAACAACGGCGGCAAACATTGAGGCAAAGGAAAAGGCAAGGGCGGTGGCGGCGGCTCTAGCAGCTAGGCTGGCTACTCCAACCAGCCCCGGCTTATGGGGCCATGGACCTGTATCAATCCTTCGTTGCTGCAGTACGGCGCTGGTTCCGGCCTCGACACTTTTCTCACCTCTGCTGGCATTCAGTTAAGGCTCTCATGCCCTTACACCTCTCAGCAAAACTGGCAAAGCCGAACGCACCCTTTGCACTCTCAACAACATATGTCGCACCCTTCTCATCCATGCTCATATGTCTCCCTCCTACTGGGCTGAAGCACTCGCTACCGCCACCTACCTTCTTAACCAACGTCCTTGTACAGCTACACGCAACACCACTCCCTACGAGCTTCTTTTCGGCCACCCTCCTGACTATAGACATCTCCGCGTGTTCGGTTGCCATTGCTACCCCAACCTCACCTCCACAACACCCCACAAGCTAGCACCTCGTTCTACAGCTTGTGTCTTCCTTGGATATCCCTCGTCTCACAAAGGATACCGGTGTCTTGATCCCTCCGCTGGACGGATCATAATCTCCCGCCACGTTGTGTTCGATGAGTCCGTCTTCCCCTTCAGCCACACGAACACATCACCTCCCGCCTCGGCTTTTGACTTTCTTCTGCAGGCCCCTCCTTTGGTCGCTCCACCATCAGGTGTTGAGCAGCTGCAGGTCACCCCTACGCTGGACAACCCGGCCATTCTGCTCTGTGGCCTGGTTGTCAATCCCGGCGCCCCGCCAAGTGCTGCACCACTACGGGCGGGGGCGGCGGCTCCTGTTGCTGCTACTCTGACGTCTCCTGCTGCTGCTGCTGGCGTTCTTCGCCCAGGCACCCCGCCTACTGCTTACGTCACCCCGAGTGAGGGTGCTTCCTGCTGTCGGCCCAGCTTCGGCAGCACCTCTCGCTGCCCCTGCACCGGTGCCTGTTCCTAATGGTCACTTCAGTCGGGTGAACATTCGTCGACCACAGCCGGCTCCACTGGCTCCCCCTGGACAGCTTTGGCATCGTCTATGGGTGCCGACCACAGCCGGCTCATGTTCACGGGCCACAACCAGTGCACCGGACCTGTGGCTACATCCGTGCCCATGCTCCTGCCATCTGCACCTCCTCGACGGCCCATGCAGGGCGCTCCTCCGACGACGACACTACGGCGCATCGCTCGGTCTCAGACGGGCTCTCTCAAGCCACCTATCGTCCGCATGAACCTCTCCGCCACGCACGATGTCGTTGTCTCTCCTGTGCCGTCAAACTACCGCAGCACTCTCGCCGACCCTACTTGGCGTGCTGCTATGCCCGAAGAATACCAGGCGCTGATCGACAACAACACTTGATGCCTGGTTCCTCAGCCACCCGGTGCCAACGTGGTCACGGGCAAGTGGATTCAACACAAGTTCCATGCCAATGCTCGCCACAAGGCGCGCTTGGTAGTCCGAGGCTTCTCTCAGCAGCACGGCATCGACTACGACGAGACCTTCAGTCCGGTGGTCAAGCTGGCCACGATCCGCGTCGTCCTCAGCATCGCGGTTTCTCGTGACTAGCCGATCCACCAACTGGATGGGAAGAACGCTTTTCTTCACGGCCATCTGGAGGAGACCGTCTACTGTCAACAACCTCCTGGCTTCGTCGACCCAGCTGCTCCTAACCACGTTTGCCTGTTGCAGAAGTCTCTCTACGGCTTGAAACAGGCCCCTCGTGTGTGGTACCAGCGGTTTGCCTCATACCTCCACAGTGTTGGCTTCCTTGCGTCGGCATCGGACACCTCCCTCTTTGTGTACAAGAAGGGGGGAGACATTGCCTACCTGCTGTTGTACGTCGACGACATCATCCTTACTACCTCGTCATCAGCTCTTCCCTAACGTGTCACAGCGCTCCTGCACTCGGGAGTTTGCTATGACGGACCTCGGCGCCCTTCACCACTTCCTCAGCATCTCCGTCACGCGATCCTCCGATGACATGTTTCTCTCTCAGAGACAATACACGCTGGGTCTCCTGTAGCGAGCTAGCATGGCCGAGTGTCACTCTACGACGACACTTGTTGACACTCGGGCCAAGCTATCACCTACTGATGGTTCTCCCGTCGCCGACCCCTCGGAGTACCGGAGTCTTGCTGGTGCTCTCCATTACCTCACTTTGACTCAACCGGATCTTGCATATGTTGTTCAGCAAGTCTGCCTGTTCATGCACGACCCACGCAAGCCTCACCTTGCTCTGATCAAGCGTATCCTGCGCTATGTGAAGGGCACTCTCTCAACAGGTCCTCACCTTGGCAAGTCCTCTCCGCAGTCCCTAACTGCATACTCTGATGCAGACTAGGCCACGGTGCCCTGATTCCCAGCGCTCTACTTCAGGCTACTAGCGTCTTCCTCGGCGATAACCTAGTCTCTTGGTCCTCCAAACGCCAGACTACGGTTTCACGCTCCAGTGCTGAGGCCAAGTAAAGGGCTGTTGCCCATGCTATTGCCGAGAGCTGTTGGCTTAGTCAGCTGCTTCAAGAGCTCCATGTCTCTATTCCTTTAGCGACCATTGTCTATTGTGACAATGTCGGTGCCGTCTACATGACAGGCAATACTGTTCATCATCATTGCACGAAGCACATAGAGATTGACATTCACTTCGTCCGCGAAAAGGTGGCTTTGGGACAAGTTCGGGTGCTACATGTCCCCTCTTCTCACTAATTTGCGGACATCATGACCAAAGGCTTACCTGTACAGTTGTTTATTAAGTTTAGGTCTAGTCTTTGCGTTTGTGGTCCTCCAGCTGCGACTACGCGGGGGGGGGGCGTATTAGGGAATATGTATAGGCTTTAGAAAAGTGTATATCTTGACTTGTACCTTTCTTGTATAGGAAGCCTATACGGGCTATATATATATAACAGTCACCCCCTATCAAAGGGTGTGAGGTGTTTCTCTAATTCTCTACACAGAGAAGTCAAGTTACAATAGTTTTTAAGACCTTTAGTTAACTGCAGAGTACAGAGTTTCAATAATAATAACGAAAATGCTTTCTATAAGAAATGATTTCTTGAAATTGTGTTTCTGTTTTCCGCTAAAACTGATAATTCGAATCTGGATCATAATATTATTAGCCAAGTACATATGACTTCATCAAACATCATGTAGATTTTTCAGGTTTATGTATGCAAAAGATAGAGGAAGATGTTTTTAATCTATCTAAAACTTGAAGAGTTAGGAAGAGTATTAGTAGCGTACTATATTCCTTGTGATACAAATAATAAACCTCAAAAGCTTATCCAACTTGGCAAATATGTGCAACAGGGTTAGGTTCCAATACCAAGCAGGTCCTCATGGGTTTGTGCTAGTATATTTGGATATATCTAGATATGTTAGATTAGAACCATTTGCAATCTCAGATTACCTTATCTCTAAGGTAGGCTATACATCCTCTAAGTGATGTACTCAAATGAAAAAAAGTCTACAAGGCTTACCAATATAATCAATAATTCCACCAATTTTATCTCCTACATGGTATCACCTATCACGAGTTTAGGTTCTGATCCTAGGCCAAAGATCCGATATTCCTCTGCCTGTTATCATTCTCAACTGCATCCACCGCCGGCCAATGTTAGGCGCGCCCTTACACTGGCCTCCTAGCGCCCCTAGGGAGATCACCCATGAGGATCTTCATCATGAGCAGCACTAGCCTTCTTCGTGTCTAACTGCTTGTCATGGCATGGCACTTTGCGTTCCTGGGGGACGCTGACATGCGCCACCTACACACCTCCTCTACAAGTTGTTCTACGCTAACGTTCATCGCCAGTCCTCTAATCGCGACCTCAACAGCCTCACTGCATGACTGGTCCGGTCAAACATTTGTGTGCGCCCCTTCAGGATCCTGTGAAGATCATCCCGTGTATTGCATGCCTCCTACAAACAACATCCTCAACCATGGCTACTTGTCCTCGTGCCCAGCTACCTTGACTTCAGCAAAAAGGGCTACTGCCTTCCTTGAGCAACCTTGGTGGCTTCCTCAATAGCCACAAGCCCACAACATCCACGGCACACTAACCTTTATGATTGCGAGAAGATGTCAGCTCATAATCTTACAACCTTTAACTTATTTGCTAGTCCCACTCTCACCATGTGTGCTGTTCCCATGACTATAAGGGGATGCAGGGTATATTGAGATATCTTCTGCTATGGTAGGTTAGGATCATTTGTAATACTGGCTTGCCTAATTTTTTATATAGTTGTATCTAAAGAAGGCTACTTATCCTATAAACAATGTACTTCTATATAATCCGCCCATGGGGCTTAGCAACCATTAACAATCCCCCCAATTCTATTATCCTACACAATCAAGTAGGACTCCCATAAACACAGCATAAGTACATGTTTCATATGGAAATATTGCAATTCTCGTAGCGAGTTATCATAGATTATGCAAAATTGCATTGGAACCAATTAAAATAATTGTATGTGTTTGTAAAGATTCCTCACGAGAGTAAACCAATTCAAAGGATGCCCTGTAGGATACATATAAGATAACTAACCTTTAATTCCAGTTGCAACCCATGCACGAGCTTCACTAGTACCTAATTCATAGAAAGGGTTAATGAAAATGTAATGATTTTGATTAATTCGCAACTAAAAAAACTTATGTAATATGCACCTCCTTCGTCCCTTGATTCCACGGTGGCACATAATCCTGAATAGCTACTCACAAGATTTCCATTAGCATTTAGCTCCCACATCTGCACTCACAATTCACGTGTAATGATGCATAAAATCAGTTGTCAGACAGGATCAGTACCCATTTTTCAGAACATCATGACTGGTAACAATTAATGAACTCTTCACAATTCAAAATATTCGTTTAATATTGGTGATGGTATAACCTGTTTTGCATGCCACCTGCATGCAGAGAACATGGGGAACCTGATGTCTGAAGAAGTCCGCCTTTGGCCAGCAGATGCATCCAAACAAGTAGTGTCAGTGTTTGTAACTGAAAGATGAAACTTTGATTGAAGTTCCTTTTTGCCCATGACAATGACATCCCTACAACACACAAAATGTATTATTACAAATCAATGAGTGAGCACTTCTCTTTTATGAATAGGGGGTATCTTACGATGCAAGGATAGGTCTTGTTTTTCCTAGGCAAAATGAGATGTTTTTGTCATCTGGTATTTCATAGTTCCTGCATATATGATCTGGCTTCCCATCTTGTGGAAGCATATACCATCCATTAGCTGTATCATCACTGCAGGTAGTGAGACTGATAAGCATGCCATCATTCTTGGTAAGGTGAACAGGATAAGGAGACCTAAAGTGACCAGAGTGTTCTGCATTTGACGTCCTTTCACTGTACACATAGTGGAACTGAGAATATCGACAGGTCAGTTTAGAAAGTCTGCGCTTACAAAGGATGCACATCGCACAGTTCTAAAAGAAAGCCTCAAGTACAGGTACCTCCATGTTATTTTCACTGTACTGGTTTATCTTCAATAAAGTAGGATTGGTAATTATTGTCAACGTAGTATCATCAAGATGCCTCAAATCCCCTCCATACATTAGAGGTGATTTAGCCATTGACCAAAGTGCCATCTTTAAGGTCAAGTCAAAAGAAAAAGGAGTTTATTATTACATAAAAAAAGCTACAGCACACTTAAAACAAAATTACCATCCTTAAACCTGTGTTTTCTGCTCATCAAGAGTTAGGTTACATTTCCTGTGAGGGCCCTGATTTACACCTGCATTAAAAGAAGAAAAGGGTCAGTTTCTGATACACCTGCATGTCTGCTACCTCAATCAAGATATTCTTGAAATTTGAAAATAAGGAAAAAACCAAGATACAGATACGATGTACTAAAATGATTCAAGAGAACATTCAAGCAGATGATTACATGTACTCCGATAAATTAGTGGACCCAAATTTGAGTTAAAGAGGACTTGGATCTAGGTGGTGTACAGTGACCTAGGTTCAGTTCTCTCATTGTAAAGGAAAAAGTAACGACACATAAGTTAGATTTTCCACATTTCCTATATAGATTGAGATGTTTCACAGACCACCGTAATACCATGTGAATTCATCAAGTTTTTGGAAGAATTTGTCGCCCAACTTCAATTATTAACGAGTACCAAGCATGGATAGTGATATTGTCCACATGGATAGTGATCTTGTCCACACTGTCACACAACATTAATGGAACTTGCATTGCTATCAAAAACATATACGAATGTTATGGACTCCTTCTTTGGTAGGCAGTACAAGAGAAGACCCAAGGCCTAGGTGTCCAATAGTGGCTAGGATAGTAATTTCTATTTTAATTATTGGTGTTATATAGAAGGTATTAGAAGAGTCCTAATATTAGAAGAGTCCTAGAAAAATAGGAGTTGTAATCAGGTCTGGACTCCTGGACCCTATATAAGAAGTCCCTGGCCGAACTAGAAGGCCAACAGATAAATCAATAGAAGTCTCAGAGCCTCGATTAAGAGGGCGAGTTCTAATCTATCTGCTCAGCAATCCAACCACAGCATCTTTGGTATCAGAGATCCTCACGATCCTCTGCCGCTTTCCCGATTCCATCTTCCGCCCACGAACCTCCGCTGCCGCGTGCCGTTCCGCCGTCGTGAGCCCCCGAATCTGCGCACCCACGCACCCGCCGCGCCCCCGCATCCGCGCACCCCCTTGCTCGCGCGGAACCCGCTCCCACGCATCCGCCGCCAGCCTCCTGCCACGCCATCCCCTACGCCTTCCGCGATGGGCGACCAACAAGCTGTCTCCGCCAAGGATTTTGAGGACGCCGTCGACAAGATTATCAACAAGATCACCGAGGTCACCACCAAACTGATGTCCCTTGACAACGACGTCAAGACCCTGCGTCTCGACCATGGAAGGTTGTCCGTCGCCGTCAACACCTTGCAGACCCAGCAGCTCGAGATGCAAGGCAAGTTTTCTGAGAAGAAGCCCGGGGATCACAACCCGTCGCCCGAGTATTCTTTGACAACATCGTCAAGCTGCATGGGTTTCCTTGTTCCATTGCCAGTGACAGGGACCCTGTCTTCACCAGCACAGGGGCGGGCCCAAGGGGGATCAAGTGAATACCCATGATTTTTGAGAATACACATACATATACTATACATATATACTTAACATGTGTAAATTTCTATTGATATACTATACATATATACTTAGCATGTGTAAATTTCTATTGATCCTTTGAAATTTTGAATACCTATTGATTTTGAATACCCATGTTCTAGATCCTAGGCCCGCCACTGCACCAGCACCTTATGGACAGAATTATTCTCCCTTGCTGGCGTCAAGTTGCGCCTCAGTTCAGCTTTCCGACCACAGACGGACGGTCAGTCGGAGGTCGCTAACAGGGTGATTGGTGTTTATCTTCGATGTTTGGCAGGTGACCGGCCGCGCAGCTGGCTCAAATGGCTGCCGTGGGCGGAATACTGCTATAATACCGCCTATCAGACAGCTCTCAAGTCTACACCATTCAGGGTGGTCTTTGGACGCGATCCGCCATCTCTCATGTCCTACCAGCCCGGTTTGGCGCGCATTGCAGCAGTGGACAAGCAGCTACAACACCGTGATGACTTTATTCTTGATATCAAGGAACGTCTGCTTCAGGCACAGGATCTCATGAAGGCACACTATGATCCGGCACATCGCGAGGTTATGTTTGCAGTTGGTGATTGGGCATGGCTACGTTTGAACCATCGCTCGGCGGCAGCCATCACTGATAAGTCCAGCGCCAAGTTATCACCTCGTTTCTATGGGCCATTCCAGGTGGTGGAACGCATTGGGGCTGTGGCCTATCGTCTTCGTTTACCGCCTCGAGCCCGCATACATGATGTTTTCCATGTTGCTTTTCTCAAGAAGCACCATGGTGATCCACCTGTGTCCCCGGGTGTCCTGCCGCCAATAGCTCGGGGAAGAGTGGTTCCAACTCCTGCAGCCGTGGTTCGTGCCAGGCCAAATCATGGCTTATGGGATCTGTTGGTCCAGTGGGAGGGCCATGGTCCAGCTGATGCAACTTGGGAGCCGCTGGATCAGTTCAAGGAGGCTTACCCCAAGTTTCAGCTCGAGGACGAGCTGTTTTCCCAGGGGGGCGGAAGTGTTATGGACTCCTTCTTTGGTAGACAGTACAAGAGAAGACCCAAGGCCCAGGCGTCCAATAGTGGCTAGGATTGTAATTTCTATTTTAATTATTGGTGTTATATAGAAGGTATTAGAAGAGTCCTAATATTAGAAGAGTCATAGAAAAATAGGAGTTGTAATCAAGTCCGGACTCCTGGACCCTATATAAGAAGTCCCTGGCCGAACTAAAAGGCCAGCAGATAAATCAATAGAAGTCTCAGAGCCTCGATTAAGAGGGCGAGTTCTAATCTATCTGCTCAGCAATCCAACCACAACACGAACAATGGCAAAGGTACTGTGCATTGACATTGTCTGCTACTCCATCTTAGAATTAATTTGTTTAGTGATATCAAAATAACGTCCGACCCCTCCCCGGACTCTGCGCAAGCGGGAGCTTATGCACCAGGCTGCCCTTTATGATATCAAAATAACATGCGCATTTAAATATTTAATAGAAACTAGAAACTTATAAATCCTTCTAAAGATTTGTGAGTTTGCTCCATTGTTAAGTCACTAGGGCTAAATGAGAATCAAGACTAATTTAATTTCTTAATACAAAGGTAAATCATACTTGGATCGGTAAGCCATCCAAACGGTAGCATGTCCAAGTCAGGCCAAGATCTTCCTCGTAAACCAGTGGCCCCGATCTTCTTTGCAGCAGCAAAGGAACTATGTACAATGCAAAGGGAAATAAGTTTTTATTTACTAGACAACATAACATACTAAGTATGGAAAAATGTAATGAAACAGAATAAAGTAGAAAATATCTGTTCAATGTACCTTGACACAGCAAAGTGCGAGCTCACATCCTTCCAGTTGTCCCAATCATCACCGGTTATTCTATACATGTTAACATGATCACTTATATTCTCAGCTAGTGCTGGAGTAACTTCAGTTCCTGGTGATAGAGACAGGATGATCGGACGATCAATCTCTTGCAATAGCTGCAATATAAGTATTAGCTGATTCTGACAGTGCACTGAATTCATTGGAACTAGTTCTATTAATTATAGGGCAGGGAGTTATTTACCTCAGAAACTGTGATGATTTCTTCTGGGCTATAATCTGTGCCGAAGATACAATCAACTTTCACTGAAAACAAAACATAATGGTAAATCCGTAAATATGAGCATGAGAGCATTTATTCAACCTTCAGTTTTGCAGCACATGGAAAAAGTCAGCTAAAAGTTGAGATATCTTATGCTATCCACAGGACCATGCACCTAAAAAAATGTATAACTAATAAGCATACCAAAGTCAACACCCCAATCAGCATACTGTTGATAAAGAGATCTTAAAAAGGCCCGTCCAGCTCCAATATTAGTGTCAACACTCATAAATCCATGTGGCATCCACGCACATGTTCTGTGAGTGAGACCTATGTCACGTGCTGTCCATTGACGGCCATCCTCTAGATATGGTTTTCCCTGAGAGGAATCACAAGGTCACACTAAAAGTTGTCAACTAGAGTATGACATACAATTGCTCTTCATTTTTTTTGGTTTAGTGTGATACCCTGTTTTCAAGATTTATGTGTTCAATTGTAGATAGAAGTACAAATTTCATGGGGAAAACACAGTGGCTAACTTATTCAAAATATACATGTAAAACTACAGATGCCATATGTATAAGTAAGAAAATACTACGGGGAGAGCATTTCACACAAAGCTAATGAATAATGGAGCAGATAAAGTAAATCAGAAATTCGTTGGCGCCCAGTGGAACAAGCATCCACGTTAGAGAAGATAAAATATACCCACCATTTTGCAATGTTCCAAAAACTCCAAAAAAAAGATCATACATATAAAGTTAGGTAATCCTGTAAATTTTAATTTCAAATTCATCTTACAGATAGAGATTCAAAAGAAATTAAGATGGTTTCTATGTATACAAGTTAATGATAACAAAGATCATTGGCTTTTGGGTATAAAACATAATGTTAACAAGGACAAATAACAGAGTTGAAGAGCCCAATAAAATGAACACATAGCAAGCCTACCCAAAGCAAACACTGATTTGAGCACACTATTATTTGTCATATACTAGAATAAGAAAAGGAGGAACAATACCGTCTTAACATCCAAGATAGGCGTGTTTGCATTTACAGCCTGCACACTTATCCCTTTCATCAAATGGATGCCAAATTTCAAGCCCATCCCATGAACTTTACTGGAAATTTGACTGAACCCTCTATCAACTCTAGATGATGGAAATCTTTGACGGTCAGGAAAAGGTCGACCCCATTCATCAATGTTATCGAATCCATATGAATCTGTGTATGCCCCATCAACATACTTCCGGTACCACAGAAAATCAATAACTGCATACTATCCATAGATATATGGTGGAATAAATGGTTAAACGAGCTGTCAGAATCATATTCATTCATATTTCTTATGCTATTATCTATACACCAATAAAATCATTCTGGCCAATAACCTCATATCCGTGTGGGAGTAACTTTTCTGCTAAGATCTCTGCATTTTTTAGGTATGCATTTTCGTCCACCGTCCATGAGAAAGAATCATATGAGTTCCATCCTCTTGGAGGTAATGCGGCACGTTCTTCATTTGCCTCAGATGTACCCCTAAAATTTACAAGTGTGAAAAAAGGAAGTCCTAGTCATTTTTCTTTAGTTATATGCATCCTTGGTTACAATAGATCAAATCCTGAAGATATGTACCTTAATTTCTACATTAAATGACACTTACATTTATTTTTTTCCTACTTTCATACTCATCAAGTTAAAATTAAATAAATTGAGCATATTCACTAAACGAATCTAATTTCAATAAAACATTTTAAAAATTCATTTTAGGTGGTAAGATTTGAACATTGCATGGCAGAAGTTTCTTCACATTTAGGCAGTGAGGATTTTTATTTTTGTTTTTTGGCAGAACGACATTAGGGTTTTTTCTGTTATCAATTTTTTATTGGACTCGTGTACAAGGGTACAAGCAGCATTTGTTGCCTGAGTTGAGGGTGAAATTAAATCACGCAGCTCAACGACTGGGGATGTTCTCAAAATTTTCTAAAAGAATTAATTGGTCTAGAGATTTCAAGAATTTATCGTGAACTTTGTAACTCAGTCTTACTCTTACAGTCTTCCTAGTAATTAGATGCAAAATAGAACAACTCCAATCAATCAATGGATTATCTGAATTGCCGAAACGAAAAGCAGTGAGCTCTGGAGCGCCAGGGGATAACATCCCTCTAACAAGTATATAATAAAGTAGAACAGAAATGGCAAGAAGCGCATACTGACCAGAGGGAGAGGACAAGGAAGAGGAACGCGTAGCAGATGCGATGACGCCACCATGACCGAGGAGGGCAGGGAGCTCCCATGCCCGTACCAGCTTGTCACCAGAGCTCAGAGGAGCTGTACTGCAAGGGGGAGAGAGCGGGCGGCACTAATGGAGCTGGATTGGAAGGGGGAGCGAGCAGGTGGGGCGTCCTTGGAGAGGAGGAGACGCAATTGCTTCTAGCGGCAACGTTGCGAGCAGCGAGCACCAGGACGGACACGGACGTGAGCTCGTTCGTCATGCGGCCTTTGCGAGAGAGTTCGAGGAGCCGACATCAGTGGGGAATGGATGGATAACGATGACACGTACTGAAACTTTAGAAAGCATTCGTGTCATTCAACTTTCTTTTTTTAATGCCAATGTACATTATCATAAATCATATTTAAAATACTATCAGTGAAAAAACAAATCATAAAAAATAAAAATTAAATGATATTTAGACACTGCCTTTTTTATTTGACACATTTTAGTTTAAAAATGAATTAACCATCCGACAAACCTTCAAGAACGGAAGCCAGCAGTACTTTCTTTAATAGGATGGAATGGTAAAATGTTGCTTCCTCTGTTCCAACTTACATATCGTTTGATTTTTTTTATACTAAGTTTGACTAATTCGTCTTATTCAATCAATAGTTAAAGTATATTATATGCTAAAATGAATCTCAATAAAAATAAATGAGAATTATAAATTTTTTTAATAAGACGACTAAGTCAAATTTAGTTTAAAAAGTCAAAACGATCTATAATTTGTGATGGAGTAAGTATAAATCTAACTGTGTCAAATATTAAAAACAGATGATATAGATTAGTAGTGTTCTCTTACATTAATATGTGATCCGCACCACAATTGTGTGCTTACTGTAGTTAGAACTCAAGGGATAAATGTAATTGGATATGAACGTGCATGTATAAGCAAAAGTTGGTGGCAAGTGTTGATCCAAGGCAAGGACACCTTTGGTATACATCTATATGTCCAATCATAATTCATTTTTGAAAATTTAAAAGTGTCTTCACTTTTGAGCATGGTAGGCGTAACTTCTAGCTTTTCCCACGCTTGGTGGTTCTGTTATGGAATGATAAATCCGTATGATGGTGACACCACTCACACATTGCCCAACTTAGAGGCGTTGCTTTTGTCGATCATTGACTTAACAATTTGTGCATGTTCCTAACCCTCTATGCGTAAAGTTAAAATTATAGATCAAATCAGAAAGTGAAATTTAGATTTTTATGTTGATATTTTAAAAGCCCAGTTTGGTTTCAAAAAACTTACCTTAAGCTAAAAATTAAAAAGTTAGGCCTCATTTGGAACAAAGGGGTGTAGGATTCAAATCCTATAGGGAAAATTTCTATTTGGTCCTTTGAAACAAAGGATTGAATTCCTCCCAATCCTATGAAACTACTGTGGACTGACTTATTGCAGTTGAGATTTTTGGAGAAATTTAAGGTCATTTTTGAACGCAAGATTTTTATAGGAATCATGCAGGAATTTCACATGAAATGGTTCAATTTCACAGGAAAAAAAGTAGAATTAGGAAAATTTTCTTCCTTTCCAAAAGGGGCTTAACATGAGGTCCAACTTTTTGGAAACTTTTCTCTCTGTTTATCTCTCTCCTCTATGATTTATGTGTTTTTCCTACGATGCATCCAAACCCTTCTTCATTCGAAAACTTTCCTGCATTTTCAGCTCATGTAAGATTGTGAGTGACAGTCAATTCGATTTATGTGTTTTTTTATTCCTGTATTTTAGAATTCCTGTGGTCAAAGAGCCCTTATACTTCAAATGTGGACTTCTTAGATCTAGCAGTCGAATTTGGTTAGAAGAGTCAAAAGTTGAGTTAAATCGTCAACAAAATCCAAATGTTAATTTTTTTTGATAGAAGACACTAGTTTAGACAAGGAACATGTCCATATCCTCAACCGTTGTGTTTGTCAGATTTTTTTTCGAATACACAGAAGAACTACTACGTATATTTGTATTAAAAAGAAGCGTTGAAGTACAACAACGCGGCAAGACTGAGGTCACCGCTACTCTGCATTACAATGCGATAATCTCATAATGGTTAACGAGACCTAGCCCGGGGCGGCAGCGCAGCACAAAGCCTAGCTTGCCGCTAACAGACCCAGCCCCTTTGCCCCTCCTAGCAACCATAGCTCTAATGTGTCCCTGATGGCATCAAGCACCCTGGCAAGATCAGGACTAAGGCCATTGAAACAACAGCCCGAACAGAGTGTCCGTCCCGTTTCGAAGGGCATTTGTCAAACTTTAACCCTTAGTTACAAAGCTAGGCAGCTTTGGCACCTCAATTACCAAAACCAATTCTGACACCGTGCCTGATTTGAGTGGTTTTTAAGCGGCTCAGACCTATCTATCAAATCAGGATCACTCCTCGTACACATAAATCACCTCCTCTCACATCTGTCTTTGGCATCGCCCATTTTCCCTTCCCACACCGGCACTAAGCTCACCTCCAGCAGCGTTGAGCTCACAACCTGCTCCCCTCTATGTGTCGAGCTCAAGCTCACTAGTGCCTTCTCATACCTTCTGTCCTAGTGAGTTGTGGTCATGCTCGGTGGTGGCACCTGCATCCATCGCCCCCTTTTGCTGGATGCCAATGCTTATGCTGTCTCTAATGGGATTCCCTAAATTGTGTTTCTCAATACTGTTTTGCTCTGTTTGAATTGAATGCCGGCACTGTAAAGAAACAATTAGAACAGTAATAAAGAATGAGGGATATGGAGTACCATTGGAGATTGCATTATGCTTGCCAGCGGCTAGATTCACGTGTCATCGCACCCACCGCCCCTGCACAGAACGCTAGTGGTTGCCCGTGGCCCTTTGCTTCGACGTGGCCCATCGATGCTTTGCTCCCATAGCGCTTGCCCTCGCACCATCTTTATTGGCAACATATCCTATGCAAACCGGGCATCTTGTGCAACTGTACAAACTCTATTTGTGCCGCATCCGATCTCCATCCTACGGTTGCTGCGCGTAGGGGGATTTTTTTCAAAAAAACGCCCGCCCGAAACTTGAGAGCCATGTCAATTTTGCGTTTCCACCCCCGGATCGAGCGCCACATCGGTTCGGTTTGCATCGTCGCGGTGGGCGTGACCGCGTGACACTGACACCACGCTGGCGTGGGAGCCCCGCCCTGCCGTGCCGGCAGGCCCGCGGCCATCCGGCCTTGTGGGTGCTCTGCGCACTCCGCCTCGATGGCCTCCCCACGCCGTCTTCCCCAGTGGTGTGGCCCCTCCGTCCTCCCTGCCTGGCCCTCTGACCCACGCCGCGGTCTCTGATCCGGTTGCAGGTGGCCAGGCCGCGCCCTCCGATCCGATGGCAGGCGCCATGATTCCCTGTCTCCTGGTGGCAATGACCCTTCTGACGTGCTGCCTTGATGCTTCGATGTTCGACGAAATGTGCAATTGGAGATCAATGTGTGAAGTTCTCAAGAATTAGTAAATAATGGAGCCGAATTTGATCAGATTTTGGCGTATTTCTTTGCAAATATTGTCCCTAAAAATATTGCAATGGTCTTGTATTTCGGAAGTGTTAGTGCCGTTAATCAACGCTTGTAATTGTTTGAGCAATTGCGTGCATCATGTTGGCCTACTTGCTTACATTTCCTACATGGTGCTTGGATGTTGCAATAGCAAATTAGGTGTTCCGCCATTCTCAATGTCTCTCACTGTCAGCCCTCTATCTCTGCTCGCCATGCTGGCTGGGGAGGCCAAAGCACTGCTAGCATGAATGGCTCTTCCTGTCAGACCTCTGTCTCTGCTCGCCATGAGGGCTGGGACGTCCCACCGCCTAGCTAGTGGGCTTCTATGTACACAACATCCATGGCAGTTCCATCAACGCGTCATGGCTCATCTCGGGGTGCCGGCAGCTCAGCACGCAGTGTGGCACGCAGCGGCGGCGGCAACGAGGCGCGCGGACACTGCAGTCTTCGGTGCTTGGAGGAGTGCTTCTTTGGGGATTAGCGGCAGCAGGCTTCCTTGTGCCTTGAAGCCTGGCGGCGAGGGCGACGCGGTGACGATGCCAACAGAACAGGGGTTCATGGAGAAGCTCTGACGCCAGGAGGACGGCGGGCACCTTCACCGGCGGAGCGTGGTGGCGCGCCCACAGCGGCGATGCGAACCGACGCGGCGCTCGATCCTGGGGTTCGAAATGCGTCAAGTCTCAAGGCGGGCGGTTTTCTGAAAAGAAATCCCCCTACACGCAACAGCCATAGGATGGAGATCGGACGTGCCACAGCTGTAGTTTGCACATTTGCATGAGAAGCCCAGTTTGCACAGGATATGTTGCCATCTTTATTTGTCCCCTCCGACGCTAGCTAGCGCATGTCCTCGTCACGCACACACCGACCACTGCCATCCCACTGTCAGCTCCGAAGCCTCGGCAAGAAGCCACAAAAGAAGCACATGGCCAAAAGAGCTAGGAGGGTTGAGTGCACGACAGGTGGGCCTGAGCTGCTAAAAACACCCAAACTAGGCTCAAGGGGTCAAAGTTGCCCAGTTTTGATAATTTATTAGGTGCCAAAGTTGTCTGGTTTTGCAGTTAAGGATTAAAGTTAGACAAATGTAAAAGTTGAGGGGTAAAAAATAGACTCATTCTTTGAGAGAATTATGTTTTAAATTTGACCTGTCGAACCTCTTTCTTTTTTATGAACCATTAAGGGCGTGTTTGATCCTTGAGGCCACATTTGGCGGTAAATTTTTCTAATACTTTAGTTTAGATTATCATGATTTATGTTGGTTTTGACATAACTTGGTATTTTCCTTTCTAAATGTTATAGTATTTTTAACTGACAGCTGTTTGGTTTTATAGTATTCTATAATTTTAGTAGTCTCTTTCTCACTTGGTAAAAAAACTTTCGTATAAACTAGAATTTATAATACTCTAAAAATACCATCGTACTTTTATATACTCATTCTGTTCCAAATTGTAATGAGTTACAAGTCACTACTAAATTCATTAATTAATCTATGTATGTGTGTTCAATATGTGTTTAGATTTATCAACATCCATATGAACATGAACCGATGAAAATAAGGTTAGAACCCTTTATAATTTGGAACCGAAAGAATGTTATAGTGTCAAAAATAAATTTTTTTCTAAAGAACATCTTCTTAGCTAGAACAATACAATATCATCGTATACCCTCATACTACGGAGTAGTATACTTCCAACCATACCTGGAGGCTGAAGTGGTTTAAAACTGGCAATCGTCACCGTGGCTGACAGGCCTCCTAGTCCAGCCCATGAGACATGGCCCATCACACATCAACGGGCCGAATCACAGTGGCAGTCTCGCGCCGAGACGACCAAATCGTGGAGCCCGAATCCTGTCACCGCGAGGCAGCACGACCGCCGCCGCTGCCGTCACAGAGGATGGTTGCTCCGACCAGTGAGGACGCCGGCGCAGGGACGGAGGCAGCGACCTCTCCGTTCTCTGAAGACTGGAGAGAGAGGATCATATTCCCGGCCGCCGCCGCCGGTGAGCCGTCTTTCTATCCATTTCCATCCTCATTTACGTTTCTTGGAGCGCCTAGCCCGGGCAGGCGTTTCTGATCCGTCGGGTCTTGTCGATTTGGTTATTGTGCAGGTGTCGCTGGAGCTGCGTTCGGGCTTCTGTCGGGGCACCGGGCGCGCCTTGGCGCCGCCCGCGCCGCTGTCACCTACGCCGCGAACCTCGCCATCGTCGCCGGATGCTACGGTGGTGAGGTCTTTGTTCCATGGACATCCGATTAATGTGTAGTGAAGTTTGTGACTTTATATGGTCCGATGATACTTTGTTGTTGAACTGGTTCTGTTGTTAATAAAACTAAGCACACCATTCTAAATTAGGCTTTACACTTTGAGTAGAATTTCATCACATAATTTGATGCTCGTGGTGTGGGAACTGGAAGGGAGAAGTTTCGTTTGTGTACTTCAACATTTGTTAAGGCATGTTATGGATGAGGGCTGCTAAGGTTATGATTGGATTGAAGACCTCTACTGGCATTTACGGTGCTTGCTGGCTGCTTGTTTTAGTTGCGGATACTTTTGCAGAACTAGATTCGTGAAAGTTAATTCTAATGGTGTTTGTGTGCTCAAAATGACTGAGAAGTGGGGCATTTGCAGTTGCAGGTCACTTGTTAAATCTCTGAGGTAGCTATAGTTTTTGCATGATTGCTCTCCAATTTTAGTGAGATCCACCAACCTCATACTCCATGTCCGGAGAGCTAAGCTTCTCTGGTGGGTTAGGGTTAGGGATTTGGGGACTTCGAGTTAGGGAGTTAGAAGGAGGGCTGGTGGAGGGAGGTTTGTCCTAGCGGTTGAGGCGGTGATGCCTGATGGGTGGGGTTGAGAGGTGACAGGGGATGGCCGGTGTGGAATGGTTGGGGCATGGGAAACTCACTTCAATGGGTTAGCATGGCGATGAGGAGCTGCAGCAGGAGCTGTGAGGGATGACAGGAGAAGGGTGGCACGGGGGTGACAGCATGCTGCTCAGGTGGTGGCGGGATGAAGATAAGATTCAACTGCCCAGAAAAGCTACCATTGTCTTGCATTTGCCAACTGTAACTTGATAATATGAGATTTTGACCCTGGCAAGGTGGTTCCAGTCTTGTCACAAAAACAACCTTTCATCTATTGTGGTTATATGTCATCGCACTGGAATGGAAAATGGTGTTAAGCCACTGATGAAGGAAAAAAAACTTACCTTATCTTGTTGAAGAAGAGAGTCAGAGACTCAAAGTCCCTCTTAAAAAGAAGAACATGGAATTTAAGGCCTAGATGCTTTTAGAACGTGGATTCAATTTCAAGAAAAGGAAGTGAACATGTAGCTAACAGCTGATCCACTTTTGGAATGTCTGTTACCTAATGCGAAGTCATTAAAACAACAAAGCATTGCAAAGTGGCATTTGATGTGTAGATGTGACATGTTTCAGTAATGCATGTATTATCCAGGTGCACGTGAACTCGCAAGAGATGCTCGAGGCACAACACCAGATGACCCCATGAATTCTGCTTGTTGGCGGGCTAGCAAGTGGAGCTATCCTCGGTCGAATACAAGGTTCGTTACAACATCAAATATCATCCTTGATACTTGAAAGCTTGGCAGGACAAGGTTTGCAGTGAGAAGTATTCAAAGCATTGTTTGGTTCACTTTCAGATTTTGGTTCTCAACTAATTGTCATTGTTATGTAGAATCTTTGTGTACTGGACTGGAGCATACTATGATACCATATAGTGTAATTGTTGCTGTTATGAATTTATGATCGGGCTTGTTCATTCAGGTGTATCTAAATAGTATTTAAAGCTTGATTGTGCATAATTCAGAAATAACCAAGGCAAACTTCTAGCAGTGGACTCTCAAGTCTAAGGAAGATTGTGGAAATAGAAGTATGCTCGTATCAATCATCATGGGCAATATTAATAGCATACATGAGTTTCATTAGGCTTATGACTCTTTCATTCTCACTGGTTACCTGTATAGATGTGGGTTGAATCCTCAACTAGATGCATATTGTATATGATCTTGTTTACATCTATTTCTTGGGCCTCAATTGATATCTTGTGAGTTAAGAGGCAACAACCAGCCACCACTAATACTACTGAGTTTAAACAGTTTCATATGGATATATCTGCACCAAAACTTACAGGATGTGACATGCTAGTAAGTAGCCGATATATAGTGCGTGTAGTTTATAACTTATAATGGATTTCCAGATTTAAAATTGATTTCTCAGG
Source organism: Paspalum vaginatum (assembly GCA_030272315.1). Lineage (NCBI taxonomy): Eukaryota > Viridiplantae > Streptophyta > Magnoliopsida > Poales > Poaceae > Paspalum > Paspalum vaginatum. The sequence continues at coordinate 21,743,249 of CM059017.1, forward strand.
TTTAGGCTTTCAGATTGACTAAAACTTTGCTGGGCTCTAATGTGACTAAAATGCTAAAGATTAGTGGGCACAACTTTGTAGGGAACTAGGGATGTGCTTTGAGACCAATCAGAAATATTTTGTTAATTTGAATCCAGTGTGAATCCCCTGGTTTTCAGTTAAATATTAATGTAACAGCAATACTGCTATAATTACTCACCTTATTAACTGTGAATATTTCTACTTTGAATTAATTACTGGTTAGTGCCCTTATTCTAAACTTGCCAAAATTTAATTTGCTGATTTTTTTAACAATCAGGAATCAGCTAAATTTGAATCCTCTTGCCTGTTTTTGTCTGGATTCTGGAAATCGAAGCTATGTAACTGAATGTGCTCTTGTGTGATAGTATTTAGTCAATGCTGATCATTCTCCATGGCAGATGATTGGATCTCTAAGCTTTTGTGTTCATTTTTAGAAGTTTCTTCTGTGTTTTAGTGTTAGATTTTCAATGGAGAAATACGCTGGATCATTTGACCCCTCACCATTTGTCGACTTGGACTACTGAAAATGAATTTTGACATCGTGTGGTTGCAGGTGGACACTTCGGAGCCGTGAAATATGCAGTTTCCTTTGCAGCTGCCGGTACCGCATTGGACTATGCTGCAGTGAAGTTGGCCCCTGAATGGCATTCTCTGAAAGAATATTTCTCTGGAAAGAAAGACTGGTTTACGCTGCCGGAGTGGTCACCTATCCAAGTGTTGGATGAAGAAGCTTTGGCGAAGAAAAAAGCTCGAGAGGAGAAGTTGTTTGCCCAGCGAGCACTGGGTAAACTTGACAAGGAAAAACCCTAGCTACATTGCATTTTTTAGAACTGCATACTGATGGAGATACGATGTTTGTATCAAGGAGCTGTGCTGTGTCCCTGAAACCATAGCGTTAGAGAACATTAGGATTTTGTATCTTTTTCCTGTACTTTGGGAAATGCCCATGAAGAGGCTGATGTACCTCAAAGTTTTGATGGCCAAAAACATATCGGCAAGTGTTTGTACTTCGTTACGCCGTTACCACCTTTTTTTAGTGGATTTGCACTTCGTGTGAAAGTAAAAATGTTTGGATCTCGGATTACAATATGCAATGTAAATGCCACATTTTCTTTTTTTCAGTATCAGTACAAATGTAAATGGCACCAGTTAACCATTATTTTAAGGATTTTCCCATCTTGAGTCACATACGTAATTTAATAAGCTCGTAATATCATGAATCAAGTGCCGTCAGAATGGGTAAATGGGGCAGAGTTTATTAACTTGTGTTGGTTAATCCTTTCAGAGCTAGTTTGGCAATCTTATTTCCTATAGAGAATGGAGAGAAAATTAGTTTATTTTTCTTTCAATTGTTTCAGTTACCTAAGAAAAATAAGGTCGCCAAACTAGCCATTAAACGATAAACGTTGGGCTATTCATTTGTCAAAGAAAGAAAATCCCGAAATAGGAGTATTTTGTCGAGGCCTTGCGTATTATCAACAGCCCATTAGTCCCAGCCTCCCAGGCACCCAGCCCAAGAGCCCACAATAGGTCTAGGGTTTCCTTGCTCTCCCACGGGGGTTTTAACAGCCACGTATATAAACCAAACGCCGCCGCCTCCCTCCCTGCTTCGCGCAACATTTTTCATCCCCTCACCAGCCGCCGCCGCCGCCGGAAGCCATGGGTAAGCTTCTTTGCGCCGCTCGCCTACGCCGTTCTGCTCGCGTGTTCTCCACCGGACCTGACCTGACCTTCTGTTGTGCCGATGGCAGCCCGGATCAAGGTGCACGAGCTGCGCCAGAAGAGCAAGGCGGATCTGCAGGCCCAGCTCAAGGAGTTCAAGTCGGAGCTCTCCCTCCTCCGCGTCGCCAAGGTCACCGGCGGAGCCCCCAACAAGCTCTCCAAGATGTGCGTGCTCGGCTGCTCTCTCTCCCTCCTTCCTCTTCTGTTCCCATATCTCCCCGTGGTTGCGTCGAACTGAAACTGAGGCGTCGATCCGTGGCTTCTTCTCTTGCAGCAAGGTGGTGCGCACCGCCATCGCGCGCGTGCACACCGTGATCTCGCAGAAGCAGAAGGCGGCGCTGCGTGAGGCTTACAAGAACAAGAAGCTGCTCCCGCTCGACCTCCGCCCCAAGAAGACCCGCGCCATCCGCAGGCGCCTCACCAAGCACCAGGTATATACTTACGTTTCTTCCATTCCTCCCACATCAATGCGTTATGCGTCGTAGTCTATTTTATTGCTGCACCAGTGCTTTGTACCACTATTGATCAGGGTTAAGATTCGATGTCTACTAAAATTGATGCGATTGATGTAGTTTGTCAAATTTACCCTGTTGAATCCATTGTGCCTCTTATGTTGTTAACATTGTGGTGTAGGCTATTTAGGACATACGAATACCGAATAGGGAGATGATTACAGTGCCAGTGTTAGTTTCATATATTCAAATGTCATTAGCTAGTGGTCATCACTCAATCTATTTTCTTGTCTTGATCACTGCCAAGTTTTTTTAGAGGATGGTTCTCTGATTGTGATCTGCTGGCCACATTGCTAATTGTTATATGGAGAATTTGTAAGGTTTATGAAATCTAGGTAGTTCCAATGTTTACTTGGATCACTACTAAATACAGGTTTATGGTGAATAAAATGGTCAGATGGATTGATAGTCTTTGCGAGCTAGGGTGTTTGCTTAGTGTCTTTAGGATATTCCACTTGAGTATCTGCCCCTTGTAATTAAATGCCACCTGAACATCATTTGTAATTGTATTGCATGTTCATATCGAACATTATCATTGTTGCCTCAATTGAATGGTTTGCTTGTCATGGGATTATAGTAGTAATTTATTTCACGCATCTATTTGTTATTGCAACTCTCTGCTGTTAGTAGATACTAGTTCAATTCCCTATATGCTTATTGTCATGTCCTGTAGCCATTGCATTTCCTTGCTAGCCATCTAGGTTACTCGAAACTATTTTAAGCTGACCATCTATCACTGAAAAGTTATATAGCTTGATAACGTGAGGTTAATCTTACTAGATTAGTCATGAAACACATCTCATTTGTATTGAAAATAGTAGTGTATTCTTAACATCATTCGCTTAATAAAGTGCAATATTGGAGCCTAATGCTAGGATCTGGTGTAGTAGTACTGTAGTAGAAATCTGTCCTAGTTGAAGTAATATCTATCAAGCTAATTCATTATTTTTGATCATTTTGTTGTCCTGTTTTGTTTGTATTGTTCAGGAATCTTTGAAGACGGAGAGGGAGAAGAAGCGTGAGAAGTATTTCCCCATGAGGAAGTATGCTATCAAGGCCTAGATTAGCAAAAGAGCATGTTTTACCGTGTCAAGTTTTGCCCATAAGTTCCTTAAATTTGATGTATCGCACATCTATTGTCATCTAAGTACAATGTAGCTGATCAACTGCGTGATGAAATGCTTGCATTTTGGTTGAGATATGGTGGCTATTTTCAGTTGAGTTTGCACTTTATCCACATGCTTGGAATTAGTGGTGATCGAAACCTCTTACATACTGCAGTAGACCACCATAGTAGCCTGATGTTTGAATCTCTGTTTTCACTATGCTGGGCACGGAAATTATCTGGATTGCAGTTCTTCTAAATGAAATGGTTACAGCATGGCGTATGGACATGGAATGGAATGATGAATGAACCTATTAAACCCAAAACATGTTGCAAATTGTCAGCAAGTATAATTTTAATTCAAGGAGACCTAAATTGTTCTGCATGAGGTGGAAGCACGCTATGGATGCCTGCCCGTCGCTATGATCACAAAATGATTCATAATTGTCCTATTGTTGCTAAATGCTGATCATGTTCCATTAGAGTCTGGTATTTGAATTTATACCGAGGACCCATGGATCAGGTGAGCTTGGTGGTCATAGTAAGTTCTTGGGCGTGTGGTGCCTACCCAAATTTTCACTTTCACAGCATTCATGATTTTATCGGTTTGCCTCTCAGAGTTCATTGTGTTTTGTGCACACAACTAACACATGTTGCGTGAGGGTTTCATTCGGGCATGTGAGTTTATTTATTAGGAAATAGATGAAATGAGTTTTATGGACATGAAACTTGGCGCACACTGTTCCCAAGACTACGAAACTCAACGAAACTTCATTGAGAGTGTGAGAGTTTCATTTCATTCAACTATATCCAATCACATGCATTTCAATTAAATGTTATGCCATTAGAAATTGTGATATGAAAACTATGCATCGGGAGATCTTGTTTCATTTCTAAACCATATTATATATTATGTCAAAGACTTTAATCTGGCTGTGTGTGCGTTTGCTCCACTGTACGCACACTTCTCCCTCTCTCTGCATCTCCACGTTCATTTCTCCCCCTCCCCTCTCGCCCCACCCACCGAAGGCAGACTCTTTTTCTCCGTCTCTCTCTGCTCCCGACGGCGTAGCACCTTCCCCGCCGGACACCGCTGCTGCTATGCTCCTCCTTCCCCATGCCACCGCCTCGTCCTGCTCGGCGCTCGCCCTCCTCCTTGGGCACGGGCCCGTCGAACACCGCCGCTGACACCAACGACCGCACCTTCTCCCCCACGCGCGTTGCGCGGATCTAGAGCTCGAGCAGGCCGCGCGCCGCCGTGCTCCTTGTGGGCGTCGTCGCTGTGTTCCTTCTCCCCGCGGCGCCGCCTCGTCGACCTGCTCCTCCACCTACTCACGGTGACCCGTGATGGCCGGATCCGACGGGGACACAGCCGGCTCTGGCGAGGAGGCGCCCCGCTGGCCATGGCGCTCCCCGGTCAGCCGTTGTCACCGCACTCCTTCCCCTCCCCCTTCCCCCCCGCCTTCCGCTTGGCCTCATCACGGCCGGATGCCACTGCGCTTGGAGGCGCTGGTGCTGTCCATGGTAGCTGGATCGGGCGAGGAGGGGGCCCGCTGGCTGTGGCGCTCCATGGTTGTCCGTCGTCGCCATTGCGCTCCTCCCCAAGCTTCCTCGGGGTCCATGGCGTCCACCGGCATCGTGGCAGCCGGATCTTGACCACCGGCGTGCTTGGAGGCGGCGTCGCCGGCCATGGCATCCAGATCGAGCCGTTGTCGCCGAGCATGGCCTCGTCGGGCCGCTCATTCCGCACGGTGGCTGTCCCTGCCCTCGCGGCGGTCACCACCGCTGCCGTTGGTGGTAGCCGGCCCCGCCTTCTCCTCTAATCGCGAGGAAGAAGGTGTGCCTCCTACCCCAGTCACCACCCTCGTCCATTGCCAGTCCATTAGGCAATTTTGTAGATTTTAATTAGGCAAAATACTGATTTTCTTTGGAAAAAATGCTATTTTCATTAGGCAAAAATATATTTGCATTTTTGCCTGAAGATACTAATATTTTTGCCAATGAAAAGCGTTATTATTGCCTAATGATTATATATTACTGCTTATTCGCGAATTCTGTTTGATACCTTTTTTGCTTCTTTCCGGATGTCAATGTGGTCCAGGGGAGGCATGGGACGGTTTTTATTGTGCAAATCACGGGACGCAGTGAGCTGTTGGGTTTTTGCTGGACACTTTATTTTTTTTCTAAAAATAGAAAGAATTGAACTGGATAAACCTAAATGTTGGCCAATATAGGGTGTGCGTGCCGTAAGACATTTTTACGGCCATGCGTGCGTTAGCTATTCCCATATATTATAAAGTAAAACATGCCACTGAGAATAGCCTTGTAACACTGTCTTCCATAATGAAGAGGCGCTTTAGGTCAAGCAGTAGCACATAGAGGCATGACTCTAGGGCCCAAGCTTGGTACCAAGCAACCGGCCCAGGGGTGGGCAGAAAACCCGAAACCCGATCTCCGAACCCGAAAAACCCGAACCCGGACCCGAAATACCCGTAACCCAAATTTTCAGGTGCAAAATCGGGTGGTGTGTGTCGAAACCCAAATTTATATCGGGAAATTCGGGTTACAGCAGCCGGTACCCAAAATACCCGATGTACCCGAACTCCCCAGTACCCACCCTCTCCCCACTCTCCAGATCTCGCATTAATACGTCTCGCACTCTCGCCTCTCCTGCTCAACGTCCCCTCTGCTCGATTCCTTTCCCCAAATCTCTCTTCTACTCCTGCTCCAGCCTGCCTCTTCCTCTCAGTCTCGCACTCTCGCTAGATGCTGCTCCCCAATCTCCCTGTCCCTCTGCTCCAGGCCTCTAGCTCCAGATCTCCTCAGCAAGTCGCGTATTATCTTGACGCTGGCTGCCGCTGCGTCTACCACCGTGTACAGGTCCGCCGTCGACGCGGTCTTGCGCGCCTACCTCTGTGTTGCGGTCTTGCGCAGGGTAGCATGCCACTACCGAGCAGCGAGCGCTGCTTGCTCGACGGCAGAGCCGTGAGGCTTCCTGCTCTTGTCTGTCTGCTTGCACTTTGCAGAGCGTGAGGCACCAGCTGGCCAGGAAGCCTGAGATGTCGTTCGTGCAGGCGACGGAATGGCCTCTCGCTTCTGCATTTGCTCCTGATTCTTTATGAAATTCTCATATGACTCGTATCCTGTGATTATTTTTTGTGCGTTTGTTTCTTCGAAGAACAGAAAGATGAACACCAATTTGTCGCTAAAAAAAAGGTGCGGAACTCATTTTTCCATTTCTGCGATTCTTCTGGGCACGCAAGGAACGGGTATTTCGGGATTACCCGAAACCCGAACCTGATTTTTCGGGTACCCAAAATGTCGGCTACAGAAAAGTTTGGAGACTGTTCGCGTCTGAACTCCGGAAACCCGAATTTTAGAATATCCGAATTACTCGACCCGAATTTTTCGGGTAACCCGAATGCCGACCCCTCCGGCCCTCAGACTGCCATGCGTCCTGGACCAGGGCCCAACTTGGCCCTGATTGCCAGCCCCTAGAGACACCACGTGTCCAGGTCTGAAGCCTTGTGCGCGTATTGAAACATAAAAGGCGTAGTTGCATTGGACGCGGATTTGAGCCTTCCCATCATATTCAATGTGTATGTCTTGAAAAGGCACCGTCATAAGCTCTGTTTTTCGTCACATCGCATGTCGCATCAACGGGACATATACGCTTTGATATGCCGCTATCCACTGCACCGTAGGATAATACACAAAACCACGCCGCCTGTGGGTGCTGTACCCACTGGCTTTGGGAGGAAGCTTCCCCTAGTCACCGGCGGGTAGGCCATACCACCAGAGCAGCTCCCACACCTAAGGGCCTGTTTGGATCTCTCCGTTAAAATTTAGCATCCGTCACATTGGATGTTTAGACGCTAATTAGAAGTATTAAATATAGTCTAATTATAAAACTAATTACACAGATGGAGACTAAATGGCGAGACGAATTTATTAAGTCCAATTAATCTATGATTAGCAAATGTGATGCTACAGTAACCATTCGTTAATCATGGATTAATTAAGCTTAATAAATTCGTCTCGTCATTTAGGCTATGGCCAATGGCGTGCCTCAAACGGATGCTCAAAACACTGTTTGACATAAATGCTGCGCTGTAGATAGAGAGAAGAGTAGTTAGAATAGTGATAGGGAATGTGATTTGAAGAGCTCTGTTGGAGAGAGCCTTAGTCCTCGGCTATGAAATTAATTTTTTAATTAAACCATATTTAATATTTTTAAGTAACGTCCGAACATCCGACATGACACGTGCTAAAGTTTAGTGACAGATCCAAACATTTCCTAAACGGAGCACTCAATGGTCTTCACCTGATCCGTGCTGCCAGGGACCCACCATGAAGGCAAATAACCACTTCAGGTATTGTAGACCCTACTACATATGAGCACAATAAATGTGTAGGACAATGCATATACGTGGCTGACCGCTCCCCTTGGGTCGATGTTGTAGAAAGGAGATAATTCACACACTGACTCTCTCACACTATCGCGGAGAGGCTTCATCCAGACACTCCCGGGGAGTGCTAGATTAGACTCTTTGAGCTCTCTCTTGTACTTTGGCTCTTGCCAACCTAGTGCAACGAAAACATATACACCCAGATGACTTATGATATTACTCTCTGACGGTTTGAACCTCTTTAAACCATAAGTGTTCATCCTCCACTCGCCGTAGTTCTTGCGCAAAACAAGGGTTGGTGCCCTACTGCCCCAAAAGAACTTTAAGGGCCCTGAGTTGTCTACCCACGACACATGCTATGCTGCCTCGCTCTTTGCAATTCAAAATATTCATATATTTGACTAAAAGGGACAATATCACTTTTAAAAAAAAGAACATTTCGTTCTCTCGTCTAAATCATCTGACATAAACAGTTCAGAGAGATAGAGGAAATTTTCATGCTGTTTCTGGTAGATAGAACATTCTGCGATCTTGTCTCCACATAATATCGAACTCCACTCCGGTCAAATAAGCATGATGTTCGGACCGGAGAGTGCTGTTTAATTTGTGAAGGCTGATCATGTGTGAACATCTATTAACGGCGGAGCTATAGTATTCCCTATCCATAAAAAATTTGACAAAAATGGATTGCCAGCTTACTCCCGTAGATTTAACTATCGTTTTTTAATGGCGTGGAGAGAGACGTTCCGGGTCCTGACTCTGAACGGGAAACTCTTCATGAGTTCCTTGGTCAAAGTTTCTTGTTCATTGCCTCCGACAAAATCGTCCTGATGTCTTGCATGTATCATGTCGTCATGTCTACTGGTAGGGTTGAACTTAAAACTCTGTCCTTTGCCTTCAAAGCCTACAGAAGAAACAAAGCAGAGACACCACAGCATTAGTAAAATGGAGAGGCCATGTGCGCGCGGTTTGATTGATTTGCTTACTTCTTTCTCCCAGTTGCCGCGCAGAGTAAGTATAAGTAGCAATAGCATCTGTACGACGAGTGCGCAGATTATTCCCAGCCAAAGTCCCTAGACAATCAGACCCATAATTTAGAGAGGTTTCTTCACATTGGCAGGGTAACAACTAACAAAAGCTGAACTAGAGCTTATGTTGACCAAGGTTTGGGTAGTAAATTACCATTCCACCTATATGGTAGAGAAAGGCAAAGCAGAAGGCGGCCGGAATTCCGATCAGGTAGTACGCGCCAAGATTAATACAAGCACCAATCTTTTGCCACCCACATCCTCTAGCTACACCTGGAAAATATCAAGAATCCCTTATTGTCAGCCATTAACTCATTATCTATGTGATAATGTTCCAAAAGCCAAAAAAATGCAATTCATAATGTACATGGAGATAAGAACAGATCAAACAAAAGGTCGGGATATGCATTCCCTTCATTTGCACAATTTGGTATATTTGAAGTGCCATGTATATTTTTACCTGAAAGAACACACTGCACGCAATCAAACCAGAATGAGACAGCTAGGATCGGCATCATTTTAGAGACGTATTTCACCACTTCCTCTTCATTACTGTATGCATATCCCCATAAATTGCGCACCAAAATCATAGCTAGTCCAATTAATATGCCGACCACCATAGCCAGCACCATGACCACACGGGTAGCCAGACGGGCAGCTTGGGGTCGTCCAGCACCAAGCTCATTTGAAACACGGGTGCTATAGGGGAAAAGGAAATGTGTCAGTGCCACAAGAATCAGTATATCCATTGCATGGGAGAATTAATGAGATTGATTTGCTCAATCTGACCTTATGGCTGCACTAAGCCCAAAAGGGATCATAAATGCTAACGAGCCTGTGTTTAAGCTGCAGGAATTTGAAGAGTTACGGTCAAGAAAATGCAATTAGTATTTGAACTTTTTTTTTTGATAAGGAAATAGTATTTGAACTTTGAAGTGTGCCATGGAAAGTTAACTCACGAAATAGATAGAACCGATGTCTCGAGCGTCGGATTTGGCAGAAGTCCAGAAAGAAGTACCAGGAGCTCAAATGACCACCATTCCAAGCTGTGCACATGCAGGATACAACTGAATAAGAGATGACAAATTGAACAATTTTATATGCAACTAGAATGATCCTAAAACTCACCAAACCATCAGCGCAGATGGAACACCAAGCCTCAAGAAGACGGGGATATTGTGAAAAGCCTCCTTTGAAAACCCTTTCCAGGTGTTCTTGCAGGCTGGTGCAAGCCATACGTATATTGCCAGGATTGCCACGTTGGTCAGGTACGAGATGGCATTGGCCAAGGCAGCACCATTGTTGCCTAGACCAATCTTGTAAACCAGCAGCCAGCATACCAGCAGATGGTTCAAAGCCGTGACGCCGGAGCTCAGCATCACCGGTAGGACTATGTTCTGTGTCTGCAGGAACCGGACATGGCACTGCAGTGGCCCATACACGAACAGCGCTGGAATCATCCACCGAATGTAGCTCCCTGCCCCAGCGGCAATCTCTGGGTCCTGACCAAATAGTAGAAGGATCTGGCTAGTGTAAGACCAGATCACTGCAACCACAAGGCTCACCAGAGTGAGCACAACGATGGCCCTCTGCTTGTAGATGCCAAGAAGATGGTACTGCTTTGCCCCAAAGGCTTGTCCACACAGAGTGTCCAAGCTACTCGCCATGCCAGACTGAAATGATCGAACAAAAAATTCACTCTGTATATCGAAGTCCATATAATCGTTCAGGAGGTGAGTATGAGAAAGGAATCGAGTTTGCATAACATACCAATAAACTGAAGCCAGTAACGCCTGCAAAGGAGGTAGCGATGGAGGCACTGGAGAGGGCAAGCTCGCCAAGGTGACCGACGAACATGACAGATATCATCTGTATAATGTTCTGCAGGATCCATGCCGCAATGAGTGGCCCGGCAAGGTACAACTGCTTTCTGACCTCAGGCAGCACCAGGCCCTTCTGAACACCATTCTTAAGAAGGGGCTCATTCATGCTTGGCATCATACACGAAATGCGCCTGGCTTCTGAACAAGGTATGTGAAACGATGTATCACTCAATGTGGTCAATCTTATAAAGGCTTGAATTTGGAAGGCTAAATTACTAAAAAGGCCCTGAGGAAACCAGAAGGAAGCAAGGGCAACTAGCTTGGCAGCCAAGTTTGACATTGACACATGGGCAAACAAGCAGAACAGAACAAATGCTTAGTCACATCTGTCAGACTTACTGGAACAGAAAGATAAAAAAATGTCTCAAAATATCTGGCTTGATTTATGGATCTTAATAACAGAACAGTTAATCCTGCTCAAAAAGATTTGGAATATGGCGATCAATGGAACTTAGGAAACACGTTGGAGTTAGCATGTGAGAGAATATCCCATCCAATGGAGAAGAATCAGCAGTTAAACACAAAGAATCGCATGCTAAATCTGGATGCAAATGACAATTTTCTCTTGCACTACTAACCAAACGATTGAAATACAGACATACACATGTAAATAATAGATTCCTAGTCCTAGGTAGTGAAATCAATCGCAATTTTTTACCATTTGTGGTTAGAACAGGGGTTTTTCTTCTTTGGGTCCAAAAGGGAAATCTCAAATTCAGACTGATTAAACTAACGCATGCCATTAGTATGTGTAGACTCTGATTATTCAGTCTCCAAGTGCACATGTCCAGATTTCATATTAGTTCTTATTCTATGTTTCCCATGTTTGAACAGTACTCATGCACTTTATATACAATATTAGAAAGGGCGCTTCCCATGATCCAGCTCCATTGATGAATGATTTAAGGGGGCATTTGATTAGGTCAAGTAAATATAATCAAAATGAATTAAGTAGAACGGGTTATTAAATCATCCCTGTTTTAAAAGCACAGCGCATAACTTTGTTTTCATTGAACTCATAGAAGAATTGCTAACATGATAACAAAGTGCATGTAACATAGTATGGTAAATCAACATTCGTCTCTGAAGGCTGTGTCGCCGTGAGTTTAGGATTGTGACTCGTGAGGAAAACAGAAGCCATGTACCTAACTCCAATGGAACATAGATTATGATTTGGTCAAATCCAGAGTACACAAAAAATCAAACTCATGGTTCATCAATAAAGAGCTACTGTGACAGTAAAGATTAAAAAGTCACCTAAAAGGTTTTTATAGGTTGAGAGTTGAATCCAAAGGATGTCAAGTTGTTAACGTCTGTCCCTGTCTGAATATTGAAGTCAAGTGCACTGAGGAAATCCAGAGGAAAGTATCAGCTAGCTTGGCAGACAAGTTCAAAATATCTCACAGAAACAAGAACAAATCCAACACAATCTACGCTCTCGATTAGGACAAAACATGTCATTTTCTCCAATTAATGAGCAACGAGATCTGCACTACAAGTCCAAAGCCCAAAAGATAACGAAATCAATCATAGGCTCCCCTAGTGACTGCATGCAATGCAACAACAAGTCCAGAACCTGACGCCCCACGTGACATTAGCCATAACTTTTTTGAAAGATGCTCCGACGAATCTCACATACGGTGGATCTCACTTAAAAAGAGTGCATCGCCAAGATCTCAGTTAAGAACTAAGCTGGCATTTGGCTGTGAAATGCAAAGGTAACCTCGTCGCACTAGAATTCATTCGGTGAAAAACATTTCAAAGCATCAATCTTTTACTGTTCTACAGGCAGAGCAGCGGTTTCCTGTATTTAGATGTGCTTCCGTTTTGAGGAAAGCTTCATGGGATGTTAATTAGCGGCCCCAAAGCTCCAAACAAGTGGGGCCAATCAAATAACGCCCCAACGCGACGAAATTGAAGACAGAAACGAGTGCAGGAAACCATACCGCAGGGCGCAGGCACGTGGCGGCGTTGTCGTCGCTATTTAGGACGCCATGGACGCGGAGAGAGCGCCCTGCTCTGCGGCTAGGACGGCGGTGGCGGACCGGTCGGACCCGTCGAGGGAGAGGACGGAGGAGGAGAGGTCCTCCTTGGTCAAGGCGGGAGGCCGGGACGGGAGCCGCCACGCGCGAAGTTTGGTTGGAATGGAATGGAACAGCGCAAAGCGGCTAACGGAACAAATGGGTGGTCTCTGCAAGGCAGGTATAGGGGTGGCGGCTTTCTGCCGACGTGTAGACCCGGATGCGAGGAATTGCAATTGCAACACGGCCATAGCCACAGAAAATCAATAAAGAGCTACTGTGCAGACGTACAATCACTATCACCGCACTAAATATAGTCATTTTCCATAGTGAACAAGTTCAATCTCTTTGATTTTCTTAAAATCATAGTACAACTGTATAAGGTACTCTCTTCGTTTTAAATTATAGATGGTTTAACCTTTTGACATTAACTTTGACTAATTTATCTTATTCAAAAATTTTATAATTTTTATTTATTTTCACTGTGATTTAGTTTTTTATATAATATAATTTAAAATGGAGGGAAGTAGCAAAGCAACCTCATGCCTATCGTAACGCCGGTAGTAGCCTAGTAGCCTTTTTTTAAATCATGTAGTCGAATCATGTTAACTGCTCCATTGCGTCTTGTTGTTGTTTGCTTCTCGCCTGAGATTCCTGCATAGGAAAAAGGTAGCGCCCCCTCTGAAAAGCTACAATAGTATTTTGAACATCCAAACTAATCTTCGTTCGAAAAAGATTCTAGTGAATTTGAAATAATTAAAAAAAATTGATCTATTACGAATTGAAACGTATTATAATCTATTCAAACCACTACCCAAGCTAGGTTTCGGTGGCAGCTCTGCCTAGCCAAGCTCCTGGACTAGTATATTCGGCCAACATATTTCACTTTACTTTTGATATTCCACCCATAAGACGATTTTAAAAAAAAAAATACTTACCTATAGTCGACTCTATGGACTCGAAAAAGCTACAGCACATATGTGCACAGCCGATTCTATGCTCGCTCGTCTGCCAACGTGGAGCCACTGTATCCCACTAATCCCCAGAGCTATTCAATTTAAGACACTCACAGCTCGTTTGGTTGGAGGTAATTGGTGAGAGGGAATGGGAGTTTTAGGAAATAAGTTTAGAACTGTCTTGTTTGTTTAGTGGGAATGGGAGTTTTGGTGGAAGTGGAATGTGAGTTTAGTTGATCAACTCCCACGAATTAATTCCCAAGGGGAGGGGTGGGAATTGGGTGGGAATTGTGATTGGGTACATGATTAATACATCTCAATCGTTCATCACGACTTAATCATACCTCTTATCTAAATTCCCTCTCTTAATTCCCCACACGAACCAAACAAAGGATTAGGATTAAAAATCAATTTCCCATCTTAATTCCCTCTCTCAACTCCCACCACCGATTCCTCTTCCCCTTCCCAATCACTTGCCAAACGAGCTGTCAAGTCTACGAGTTACGGTTGAGAGGGCTTTTGAGGCATTAAAGAACCGCTTCCGTATTCTTGACAACAAACCCTTTCATCCATTCAAGACCCAAGTGAAGCTAGTCCATGCATGTTGCATTCTACACAATTGGATCATTGCGCATGGGCAAGATGAGTGTGTTCCTCCTGAGGACTCTTGGGTGCCAAACATTAATGACCCACCACAAGGGAATGTTGTCCCTTCGACTGATAATACGGCCTGGGCTACTAAAAGGGACGAGTGGGCTCAACAGATGTGGAACAATAGGGGGCAGTCTCATGTGTAGGGTGGCAGCTTTCGGTAGGTGTTGTGTGCCTTGTGTTTTGCTAAGTTGTTAAGTAGACTGCCTTATGCACTTATTTGTACTTTATTTTGGTCTGTACTGTTTTTATTGAGAACATCCTTATTGTTGTTTGACTGAGGCTATTTGGCATATGCAATGATGGTGTGACAATTTATAGGCCTATGTTTTGGTTTCTAATACTCCAAATATATTGTTTGATCTTGCTGACACTCCATGGGATTGGATTGCCGGCTGCAATTAGGTGATGGCGGAGGAGGTTGTTCAGGTTGCGGATGAGGTGGCGGCTGTCCCTACAGCCTAGCCTAGGGTTGCCTACCGTTGGACTAGTGTTACCTCAGGCTTTGTGCTTCGGCGCATGTGTCAGTTGATCACATCTGGAGTTAGGACTGATAAAGGTTTCAAAGAAGTTCATCTGAATCAAGTTGCCAAGGATCTACAGGAGTTCACAGGGAATGAAGTGACATGGACACAGGTGTACAACCACCTTCGTAAGTGGCGACAGAGATGGGTCAAGATCTCCAAGCTGAGAGAGTTGAGTGGTGCTCACTGGGATGATGATAACTTCATGATTGTGCTACAGGAAGAGCACTACAATGGGCATATACAGGTCAGTGACTTGCTATTTAGCTTACTTGCATACATGGTTTCGTACAACATACATACATGTCATTTTATATATGTGCTTTCTTTGAACTCTAACATGTATTTCAATTGTTGCATTGCAGGCACACCCTAATGATGCTGAGTTCCTGAACAAGCCTATTGAGAACTATCAACATATGCTGACTATCTTTGGCAGTGGTTTGGCAACAGGCAAGTATGCAATGGGTCCAATGAGCCTTTGGGTTGCCAACTGAGTTTACTGATACCTCTATCAAGGCTAAGTTGTTTGGTGAGGAGACATCTACTAAGGTTGAAACTGAGGTGAGCAAGGGTCAGGGAGAGGGAAGTGTGTCTACTTCAGATAGGAAGAGGAAGAGGACTATGCTCAGTGAGGCTGATAATGTTGTGCTAACCAACATGACTGAAGCTGTTAACAATGTTGCTCAAGCCATCCGTGAGACCAAGCCTGAAGACATCCACCCTGACCTGTACAACTCTGTCATGTGCGTGCCTAGATTCACTGAGGAGTTCCTAATGGTTGCTTTCTCTCATCTGTCGACAACAAGGCTCAGGGGACTGCATTTGTTGGGATGAGTGACTCTCACCGTGTGTTGTGGCTGAGGACCTTCCTAGGCAAGTACTGTGTGGATTGAGCCGCCTACCATGTGTGTTGGTTGATCCATTTTTTTGGTGCTGCTGAAGCTTGACTTATGCAGTGAGACAGTGGAAGCATGTAATGCTCTTGTGATGTGAGATGGCGGTGATGGTGGACTCAGGCTAGACTTTTGTAGATGATTTGTGTGGTTGGGCTGACAATCTAACCTTGGTACTTTGGTAGATTAGCTACTGTTAGTCGACAGTGGGGTGTCCTTCCTAGGATACTAACTTGCTAAACTACTGTAACATCATAGGTTATTTTTTGAGGGTGCCTAGGTGCCCCTACTAGAACTTGCATGTGTGCCTATGTGACAAAAACTTGTGATTGCCCTTGGATCAATCAGCTAATTCTGATCTCAATGCTCTATATATTACTATGCATTGGACCTAGCATGTAATTTTGTTGTTGAACTGGGCATCCATCAGTATAATTCTGCTATGAAATGGTATGTTGTGCACCGTGGTCGGCAAACATGGTGGTCTACCTGTGAGGCTTGCCATGCAGAAGTGAAATGCTGGTCTGATATGATGCTCACGTCGTCGTGAGACTAAAAATTTATTTTGTTGTACTCCATAAAGTTGTTAAATTACTATGTTGATAGATGGGTCTGTACAGCACAGCTGAGGAAAATACTCAAAAGGAGTGTTACTCTCACCACGGTGATCATATGCAGGGTACATCCAGCCTACCAAACATGAGATAATTGCACCCGCATATGCAATTCTGCCCATTTGCCAGCCAACCGAACAACAGCTCTATTCAACCTGGCCATGATCAATCATGCAAACCAAACAAGCCTGTTTGCATGCGAACACCTTGGCCAGCCGTGGCCTGGCTCTGATCCGCAGCCTGGCCCAGGTTGGTGCAGACAACCAATCACGCCCTTCATGTGTATATCCATCGTATTGCTACGTAAGAAATTTTGTAGCAGCAAGAATCGGTGTGACCAGATTTAAGCTTACTATATCAAGATTATTCTATGAAGCTCTCAAAATGCTAAGACAGACACCCTACCGCCACATCAGCAAAACGGTATGGAATCACCATCAGTCCCCTTCCCCTAACATTAATTTGCAAGTTTTTTAAAAGAGGTGTGCTTAATTTCTTCCTTTTGAGCCTATGGTGTTTTTTATATAAAAAAGTCTGCAACAAATTTAGAGAGGTAAAAATTGACTTCACTGAAACCAAAATGACGTACGGAGTGGTTTCTTATAATTTGTCCTTTATTTATAAAATGCAATCGCCTATAGTCAATTTCAAGAAGAAGAAACGAGCTCATATAGCAAACAAATAATCTTTAATAACAAATGATATATCCTAACATTAATGCTCTCCACGGTGTTAAATATTGGAAACCACCATGCTGCTCAAAAGGTTGTCCACTCTTCTATAAGCAAACCCTAGCATTTGGGTTTTAGGTATCTATGAAAATGGAAATGACAAATAAACATGTTTGGTGTTGACACGTTTTTTCTATATTGACATCACTATTTTGTGTTATTTAGAAAGTATACACCAGTACAAAAACATTTTTTGACTGGCGGACAAATAAACCTATTTCTACGTGCATTTCCAATAGCCACTAATCTCTATCGGCAATGAATAATATTGACTACGATTAATGAATACATGTAAAAATGGACTTTTAATGACTTTCACAAGTCAATTGACTATGTAATTCAATTTCTACATGTAGTAAGCCCAATGTGGTAGAATCCACGTTTTACAAGCTTTTTGATACTTGATGTTAACAGCGTACATGGATTTGGACGGTGAGAACTAGGACGGTGAGAACTAAGAACTGAGGTAGGATCGCACTAGATTGCAAGTATTACTGTTGAGAAACTAATATTGGGCTCTGAAGGCCTATGTCGCATATCTCTTAACACGAATCCTCATCGCAAAGGCCAAAAGTTAAGAGCTCCACATCACCATGACGTCTGGCTGTCGTTGGTTTGTCCCGGCGCCACCTCCTCCCTGCCCGGCGCCACGCTCTTCGCGCCGTCCTCCTCCCCCAGCTCTGAGGTGGCCTCCTCCCCTAGCTCCGTGGTAGCCCACGGGCTTATGCCCTTTCATGTGAGGGCAGAGGAAGGAGGAGGCAACCGAGCTCCGCGCCGCACCGCCCCGCCTCACCCCGCCAAATCCTATTGCTCCGCTCCTCGCCGGCCACCGCAAGCCACGGCGCGGCCGCCTTCTTCTCTCCGCACGGCCGCCCGCGCTCTCCTTTCTCCTGCAGCCGCCCTCTCCTGTCCCCACCACCGCCCTCCTAGCCCGATGCGGTCTCGACGGGCCCAAACTGGAAGGAGGCGGCGACGTCGGCGCAGGCGAGGCCTGGCAACAGGTCGAGCACGAGGAAGAAGCGACTGTCGTAGGATGCTGGGTCATCCCCGTGCTACTGGAGGAAGAGGCGCACGCGGCGGTCGCCAGAGGAGGGCACGAAGAGTGCACCGCGGACGACGATGGCTGGTCCGGCAGCACAGGCGGCGGCGGGCACGGGAGGAACGCGGACGCGAGGGTGCAGCAGGCGTGGCTCCACCACGCGACGTGGCAACTGTAGTGCATCTTGGATGCCACGGCGCGCGCGCAGAGGCGACCCGCGAGAGGTCTCGCCCCGAGCAACATAACGCTCGCCGCGAATGTGGCGGAACAGCCGATTTAATTCGGGCTAAGTACACCTGCCACCTCTGGCTCATAGTGTAATTAGAACGAACTAAACCCGGTCGTCCGTCGAGAGTCATTCGGCTCTCGATATTACCCTTTCCCAGAGGAACCGACATCATACACATTCAGCCCACAATGGAGCCACAACAGTTACATCATCACAGACAGTTGAAACGGAGTGATAATAGACTTAGTTACAAACCAGTTTCAAATAAAGTACAGTTCGAACATAGAGTTATAACATAGCAAGTTCAAAAGTTTCTCGCAGTGGAATGATAAGTTCAGAGGTCACCATGATATCACAAAAGTTTTGCATTAGAAATAACAACATCGTGCCCACCGATGTTGCCCTTGTGCCACTCATGCCGATTCATCCTAAGTGGGGGCATGCACCACCTCCGACACAGGTGCAAACCATGAACTCCATACCTGCACTCAAAATGTGGGGGCAAGCCCTGAGTACTAATTACTCAGTAGGTCTTAATGGATTTGGCTTACGGCTGACGCGAAGCTGCTTACTAGCAAGTGGATCCTTAGCCCTTGCTTTTAAACAGTGTCGTGTATAACATAAGTAAACAAGTTTTCATCATTTGTATAACCACCAACATAATAGGAAATTGCAGTAAGGATAAACCGTTCAATTCAAACGTGTGATATTCAAAAACATGAGCATTAAATACAGGGTGTTTAAGTAGTTACTACGTTGCCCGACAGTGATATTGGCATTCCCACACCTGGTAGGCATCAGCTGATTCGAATCGAATTTTAATTCCCGGGAATAACTATCATGCCAGGGGTATATGCTTACTAGCCATCGCGTTCTCACATATAGTCCCAATCTCCACCTGTCTTGTCCCAAGATTCAAAGCGCCCCCACCTAACCTCGGGTTGTGCCCTCTCAAGAGCGATACCACAGTGCCCTGGGTCAGCCCTCCCTCGAGTACTAGCGCCCCCAGGCCCATCGGCCTCCAGCAAGTGGTTGGGCGGAGCCTCGAAAACTCTTGACAAACCTAGGTAAGACTTCACCGGTCCCACGTCCCGGTTAAGCACTCTAGCAATGTTATGCCGATCAGCAGACGAATAGCGGATGGGCCTTATACGACTCGGGCGGAGTCCATAGTGCGGCATCATGAAAAGGAAATACTGAAATAAAATGTCCGCCCGGTCTCCACTTGAATCATGAGCAAGAGTACTATTTGACACAATTGTATGATCTTTGTAACTTTGAAAGTACCTACGTGACGAGTCCACACACTCGTGTCCTTCGATCGCGAGATCTATATGCATGACATAGTGCAATTGGAATATGTATTAGTGCAATGCTTACTTCATGATGCGAGTGCGATGCAAGGAATCATGATTTATGGAATAAAGTTATGCATTTTGTGGCAAAATTTGTTTAGTACTAAGAAATCGTACAAGCCATCGCTAAGAAATCATACAATCTACCACCAACTTAGCCTAACTCCTAATGTATCACATCATTGAAAACTTGCAGCAAGCATACATGGTGTAGTGAGAAATATTACACTCTTTCATTGGTTTACCTAGGTCTAATATTCGAGTTTTATCCATTTAGTGAATTAAAATGCTCATGCTAAGTACCTACTGTCTCATAGCTCCAAATGAACTCAAATAATTATGACAGCAAGAACAATATTGTAACAAGCTGCTGCCAAAAATTCAGCCATAGAAGAGTTATGATTATTTTATTAAAATTCACACAAAAACTCAGCCTTTTAAATTTACAGATTTTTCATAATTTATAGTAGTGGAATCAGGGCATGAATTTTGCACAAACAGTATAACATCGCATGATGAGTAAGCATAAAAATCAGCAAGCTCAGAATCCATGTTTTTGTAGGACATCTATTTTCCATAGTTTTATTACACCCCAATATTCATAATTAGCAAAATGGTAGCAATAAAGTGCACAAGCATACTTTCTGGAACCCAGACATCATTAGTAAGCTACTAGATTTTTCATAGCATTTGTTGAGCATGGTAGATTCACTTTTCCTATTTATCAATTTACACATGCATGGATTTGTTATTTTCAAAACACCAATCAAACTTGACAATGCACCACATAATATTTTGACAGTGAGCTACATACACTTCAGAGAGCACAAATAAAATGTGTAAAGCCATCTAGAGCATAATTTCATATTGCTACCATTTCCATATTTACTTTTATGCTGAAAATCACATGCAGGGGCAAAACAGTAATTAAACAGTGAACACTTGAGCTACCAAAAATCACAGTGAGCTTATATACCCTAACAACACTGCTGTCCAAGTTTCACAATTTTTGGAGACCATTTAGTCCACATTTCACATTTATATTGATTTATCATGCATGCATAATATCAGGGGCAAAAATGTCCATGCACACTCCTACATCATACCCAGCAGGTAGATCTGTTCAAGAGGAGTTCATAGCTACCAAGGTTGTCCATTTTGGATTTTTCTTTGATTTAATCTGATTTTCCAAAGTTCTAGCTAAATATGAAAAATAAAAACTCAAAAACACTAGATCTAGGGCCAAACTTGTACTTTCCTACTCAACCATCATATTCACCAGATAGATCTATTCAAAAGGAACACAATGCAACTGGTTTTGTATTTTTAGGGTTTTTATTTGATTTTTCATGATTTTTCAAAGTTCACAGTTCAAATAATACCAATTATTTCGAAAAACAACAGATCCAGGACTTAATCGGAATTATGTATAGACCTCGGGGGCCTGCACGTAAGATCTACGAGACACTATGCACAGTGCCGGGGATGAACCCGCGAAACCGTGCAAACGCAGGGGCTAAATCGCAAAACCCATCGTCTGCTTCCTCCCTCTTCTTCTTCCTCGCGCCGGGAGGGGGAGGACCGGCGGCGTGCGGCCGGAACGGCCGGGCAGAGCCCGGGGGCTCGCCGCGGATGGTCGGGGAGAGAGAGAGGGGGATGCGAGGATGCTTACCCCCTACCTCAATCGACGCGCCACGTAGCGGAGAGGGCCGGCGGCGGTGAGCTCAGAGCTCGAAGTTCGGCGGCGGAATGTGGCGCAAGGAAGAGCGGATGCTGGTCGGGATTCGGGGGAAATGGTGGAGGGAGTTGAGGGGAAGGTTGGCGTGGTGATGGTTGGGCTCCGGAGAGAACGGAGGTGGCCGGGTGCGAGCTCGACCGAGCTCCGACAATGGCGGGCGGGGCAAAAATGAAGAAGAGGGCGTGCGGGCGAAAGGGAGGAAAGAGCGCAGAGAGGGAGGCGCTCTCCACTTAGAGCCGCGGCCGGGGAGG
Organism: Paspalum vaginatum; assembly: GCA_030272315.1. NCBI lineage: Eukaryota > Viridiplantae > Streptophyta > Magnoliopsida > Poales > Poaceae > Paspalum > Paspalum vaginatum. The sequence continues at coordinate 21,764,934 of CM059017.1, forward strand.
GAGAGAGAAGCTCGATCCATGGCGTGGCGAGCTGACCGTACGCCGCCGGCCACGCGGCGTGCGCCGGCAGCGCAGGCAGGCGCTGTTGACAGGTGGGGACCTGTCAGTGACTCCGGGGAAGCTAGGGGATTTTTGTGCTTTCTCCCTCACTGAAAAACGCATTTTTAGCCCATTTAGAAGCCGATTATGGAGATATGCCCATTTGATGAAATGTTCAAATATTTGAGCTCTACAACTTCGTGAAAAGTCCCAAGTTCAAATTCTGGGTTTAAATATGATTTAAATTCGAATTTATCCAGCAGTCCTAAGTTTGGACAGAGAACTATTTTTCCTTAGAAAATTCAAAAGTCCTATTCCTGCCCATTTTATTCCAAAGGTCTCCTTGACAATGTTGTTCAAAATTTGAAGGCCTACAACTTTCTCAATTGGACCTTTGCATGAAAATGAGTGTAGGTTATAGAAAAATGAAGATTTCTAAACATTTTAGGTTTACATTGTGTTTGTTGGGTGACACTAAAGGACCCTTTACACTAAGTTAAGTCCACTTTCCAACCAAGCTCCAATTAACAAAGTTGTTCACCACATCATGACCTACAGGTTTGGTATAAAAAGTTTCACCTAAAACTCAATAGGATTGAAGTTATGCTCACATTCATAGCGTCATTCATGCAAAAACTGAGTGCATCACTTAGCTATTTCCATCATGCTTGTTCATATGAGTCGAATGCACACTGTCATGAGATGAGATGATGCCTTGTGAGATGTGATTAAGTAAAGGATGCACATGATAATGCTCTAGGAGATGCCTAGGGCATCACAGCGGAGAACAGCCGCACGGGCTCCTGACCTCGCAGTATGCCATGCGCCTCGGCCTGGAGTGCGGCGAGAGCGACCAGCGTCTCCGGAAATGGCAAGATGAAGGAAGTCTTCGAACAAGCCAACCATGAGCGGGGACCATTGAGCCAGCGACTGGGAGATGAGTAGGCAGTAAGGAGCGGAGTCATCATGGTGGTTGGAGTTGAGCTTCGCTGTGGGCACGGGGTGGCAAACTACCGAGCTATCAGGTGGCGGCGAGCAACCTATGCCATATACTGAGCTTGGAGTGGGGGCATGGAGAGTGCCGCAGAAGGGCTCGGTACTTGGAGCCAGGCCACCAATGGATGAAGCAGGGGCAGAGTTCTACTGTCTTGCAGAGGCCAGCCGTGCGGAACTAGCGATAGAATAGGATAAGGACGAGCACCTATGACACGTGTGTGTTCACGCGCCAGAGCAGTAGAGCACCAACCATGCTTCTTCCAAAAGGAAAAAAAACAGCCAGAGCCACCAAAGTTTACGCGGGGCGAGGCCACGCTGTCGTTCTAGTTTAGTCAAAATCCTAGTTTTGCATGAGCCTGCCACCATATGGCCTAAGAGCTGCTGCATGCGCGCGTCCAGTAACGATCTGAAAGGTATCCCGTTCAATCGAAAGCGGAAGGTACATGGAAATTGGAATGAATGAAGCCACTGCTACACATGAAACACAAGAGAAGAATACCAACCAGAAGAACACACACACAAAATAATCGTAGATGGGCAGCACAGTGTTGCGCACTTAATTGGGCAGGGCCGTGCTGGCCAGTCCGATGGTGTTTACCGGACTGTCCGGCAGGGACACACCGGACTATCCGGTGCAGTCGAGTCCTGAGTCGAACTATGAGATATAAGCGAGATCTTTCGGGATTCGACTTGTACAAGGGTTAAGACCACTCGCCCCTATAAATATAAAGGGGCAGGCCGATTGACGCATCCACTAGTTGAATCAATCTACTATTTTATCTACTTTTATGCATATCTCTATTCCCAAACCCTAATTCTCTTCTCCAACCCATGATTTTCAGCCTCTCTTCGACTCTACACCGACTTGAGGAGCTCTAGGTGGCCTGACGACACTAGAGCAACCCCTAATGCTGATCCTCCCTGATGGGGGCCCTCTCGGGTGGATTGGTCTAGGTTGTATCGTTGGTGATTGGTGCTAAAACTTATCAACACACTTTTTGGCTGACTCCGCTGGGGACAACAGAGGTAAATTCGAAGCTAGGCAACTATGGTTGAGCTTGCGGATGCATCTGAAGTCACACAAGGAAACATCATAAGGTTGGCTTTTGAGAATTTGTTGGCCGATGAGCAAAAGCGCTTCGACGACATGATGAAGGAAGCAACGGAGGGCATGATGAAGAGGTTTCTAGAGACATTCACCATGGATCACCACCAGAAGGTGACCAAGGAGAAGGAAGTCACCCTCGACACCCTCTTGACGTGAATCTCTTCATCAACCACTAATGTAAGTAACTCGAGAACCCTTCAAGCATTTGAATCTATGAAGAGTTACATTGATCGGGGTCATAATCAGTTGGCCGATTAGTTAGGTGCATTACAAAATTCTATAGATGGATTAGTAAAGGCTCAAGGGAAATTTGTTGCTCCTACGCTTACCCTCACATAAACCAATCATGGAATCAGGTTGCACCTAGCCCATCGGCGCTAAACGGGTATCAGCAGATCCAGCCGATGTATGGCATGCCTGCAAATTTTTACCCAGGGCAACCTGAAACCTCTGTCTTCCCTGTTGGGCAAACCGGCTCAGCCTGATTGTGTCCACCGGACAGTCCGATGTCACCACCAGACAGTCTGGTGCTTCCCACCGGACTATCCGGTATGCCTAGTTTAGGGGCTATCATGGCCCCACCACGCAAAACAGTTCCCCAAACTTCGATAGATCCGTAACCGAAGGATTGTATTAAATACGGCTAGGAGTAGAATACTTCACACCGCCGCAAGAATTAGAGGGATTTGTGCCACCTTTCACTACGGTCTCTTATGGTACGGGATTGGTTCCACCAACCGGTTCGGGTTTGACTAGAGGTCCCGTTCCTAACCTCATTTATGACCAGATCTGTTCTGCACAGAACCCTACGGCTTCTAAATCTCACGGCCAAAAATCCAGTGTTTCTACATCGGAGGTTAAGGAAGAAATATGGCAAGAATTAGTGGTCATTCTTAAGAAGAGGACAGGAATTGACGTATCGGGTTCTGCTGGCTCCTATCAGAAACCTTATGACTATAGATTCCCTCAAGGGTTTAGAATACCGGATTTCGTGAAGTTCTTCGATAAGGATAACAGGAGTACTAGAGAGCATATCAGTCGATTCTTAGCACAGTTAGGGGATTTAGCCAAAAGGGAAGCTTTTTGGATTCGACTGTTTTCTTTATCTCTTACAGAAAACGCTTTTGCTTGGTACTCTTCTTTGCCCCCAAATTCAATTAGTACTTGGAGGCAAAGTTTCATGACCACTTTTTCTCGAAAGAGTATGAGCTAGAATTGCCCGATCTATCTAAAGTTTGGCAAGGTCGTGAAGAATCGGTTCATGATTACCTTAAGAGGTTTAGGGATACTAGAAACCAATGCTTTCGGTTGACCGTCTCAGATAGAGAATTAGTTGGGTTAGCTCTTGAGGGGTTGAGGCTGTACATTAAGGAAAAGCTAGCTGGCATGCGGTTTTATTCTATGTCTTTATTACATCAGTAGGCATCTGCCGCGTAAAGCCGAAGTAGAGAGAGCCAAAAGACTGCACGTCATAATGTAAATCTTATACAGTACGATTTGGCTAATTCCGATGATGATTCTAAGGAAATTTATGTAGCAGAGTTTACTTGGTCGAATAAGAACAAATATATTACTTGTCATTCCTTGAGACCGATTAATAAGAATCGGCAAGAAGTAAAATTTACTTTTGATGTTGCTAAATGTGATAAGATATTTGATGAGCTTCTCAAAAGTGGAAACTATTACGTTGTCGCACAGTATTCCTTCTGCTGATGAGTTAAAAAAAGCATATTGCAAATGGCATAACTCTTTCTCTCATGCGACTAATGATTGTAATATTTTCCGTCGATAGATACAATCGGCCGTGAATGAAGGCCGTATGAGCTCTCTAGAGATGCAAATTGACAAGTAGTTGTTCCCCATGAACACTCTAGACATGAGCGACAAGAAAGTCTTGATTCGGCCGGAGGTGGCCGATGCAAGCGAAGGCAAAGTCGTGGTCATCGGCTCTTCAAGGCTAATCGATGAAAATACTAATGTTTTGGCCAGGGAGGTGATCAAGCAGAAGACTGCAGATGGCATGGATACATTGAGGATCACCAGTAGGTTTCTTGGCATTTGGGAGTAGCAGAACCTAGCAGGGAGCTCCCAGGGCGGCGCCACCGGACAGTCCGGCACTAGCTACCGGACAATCCGGTGCCCATCAGCAGCGTCTGAGAACTTTGAAGCCAAGGCAGCTGGAGGTGGGGACATAGAAGAAGCATCAGGCAAGGACCTCTGGTAAGCAATATCGGTCTGGTCCTACGTTTGATCCGTTGCTTTCCAAGTATGTTAACAAGCAAAAAGCCGCTCCTCGCAATCGTCCATACAAGCGACCAAGGTCACCGCCACGGGAAGCCAAGCCCATGCAAAATAAGAAGCCAACAGAAATGGCTCAGAATGTCGCTCAGCTAGTACCACCAGCACCTGTGGTTCCCCTATTGATGTGGGGTCCTCCGTAAGAATTTCAGCAAAATCCAGCTTGGACTAATATAACCATGTGTCCGCCTTATGCTTATAATCCTTATTGCTATTAGGGGTGGGGGCACCACAAGGTTCTATTTTTGACAGGTTGGCTCCTTCTGCACATCACCAATTGTATGTTCCTCAATCCGATCCGTGGGCTCAAAATCAGCAACAATGCTAGAATTATCAGCCTCCAATGCTAACAAATCTGGCAGGGGGGCAACTGCAGCAGCAGCAGCCGCAACCAGGATATGTACCCCCTACTACTCAAAATTTTCAGCCAAAACCGATTCAACCCACAAGAACACCGGTTCAACCAGCAGCAGCATCAGTTCAATCAGCACCTCAAGTGACAACCGGTGTTGTTAATGTTGGTAGGAACAACGTGGTATTCAATAACAATCATAAGATGCCGATGGTTTTTGGAAAATCAGTTAATGCTATGCTGAAAGAAGCTTCTCCTAAAGTTGTTTTGGCTAAGGATCATAAGGTAAGCTCTAGCAAGATTATCAGGCAAGCCGCCACCAGATCCAAAATATTTCATGCCTTAATGGTGTCCTTCGGGTTTAACTCATACTCAGAAGAGGACTTTGCAGCGCTTGCGAGCTAAGGAGAAAAGGGAAAAGGAGGCTGAGGCAATCTTTAACAGAACACATCCTATGTTCCCTCAGAAGCAATGGAAGCCCAAAGCCACTGAAGATCCTCGCTCAGACGACTGGACAGGGGCAGTCCCAATCACCGGACTGTCCGATGGCATCCACTAGACTATCCGGTGCACCGGACTGTCCGGCGCCACCCACCGAACAGTCCGATGGCCAGGAGGTAGCAGCAACAAGAGCTACGACATCAGCACCGGCGGTCACCGAGGATCCTACACTTGTTGTACTAGAAGAAGAGATGGTGGACTACGAGGCTTCTCCTGAACATCTAGGTATGGACGTCAATATGATTATTTTCTCCGCCGATTATAACATTATTGGTGAAGATGAAGAGGTAATGACTCAATTTAATTTTGGACCAAGAGATGCTATCTTTACAAAACCGACAGAATCGGTTAATCACTTGAAGCCTCTTTTTGTTCGGGTTTATATTGATGGAGTGCCTGTGTCTCGAATGTTGGTTGATGGTGGTACGGTTGTTAATCTGATGCCGTATGAACTATACAAGAAGCTTGGGAAATCAGATTCTAATTTAGTCAAGACCAACATGACACTCAGTGGCGTGGGGGGTAAAAATCCTATTGAGACTCGAGGGGTAGCTTCCATGGAACTTACCATTGGGAGTAAGACGATTGCCGCTGCTTTCTTCGTCGCTGATGTAGAAGGTAACTTCAGTTTAATTCTTGGGAGAGATTGGATCCATGCCAATCAGTGTGTGCCTTCTAATTTACATCAATTCCTTATTCAATGGATTGGCGATGAGGTCGAGGTGGTTTATGCTGATTTATCGGCTTGCATTACTACGGCTGATGCTCTGGTAATCTGGGCTTGTGAAAAGACTAAGTGCTTGATGGGTGTTGATTTGTCCGATTACCAATTTCTAAGTGTAAGTAGAGAAGGCTTTGTTCGTGTGATGTCAGAGCCAGTCGAAAATCGGCTAAATCGTATTGTGATCCAATGTATACATCAGCAGAGAATGAAGATCAGAAGAAACAAGGCACGATGGAGTCCCAGCACCAGGCAACCTCTGCACAGACGCCGGACAGTCCGGTAGCAGTCACTGGACTATCCGGTGTGATGCCGGACAGTCCGGTAGGTCCTTGCCGGATAATCCGGTGATGGCCAGAATACTGGATGTAATCTGGTTTTAATTCTGGTTGTAATTTTATTTCGGATTCTTTTGTAATATAGGAGTTTAGAGACTTGGATAAGTTAGGACAAGGGTTTACATCGGCTAATCCTTTAGAAGAAGTAGATATAGCCGACATTTGTAAACAAAACCTTGAAATCTGATTCTAGGAATAAATTGATCGGATTGTTAAGAGAATATTCTGATTGTTTTGTCTGGAGTTATACTGAGATGCCTAGGTTAAGCTATGATATTGTGGAGCATCGGCTACCTATTAAGCCTGGTTTTTGACCTTTTAAGCAAAGGCCACGACATTTCGGTTCTGATATCTATCCTCGTATTAAAGACTGAGATTCACCGGCTGTTAGAAGCCAACTTTATTAGATCTTGCAGGTACACTGATTGGGTCTCTAACATTGTATCGATGGAGAAGAAAGACTCCAACAAGCTTCGGGTGTGAATCGATTTCCGCAATCTAAACAAGGCTATGCCCAAAGATGAGTATCCTATGTCTATAGCCGACATGTTAATCAATAGTGTTTCTGGTAATAAGGTTATTAGTTTTTTTGATGGTAATGTTGGATATAATCAAATCTTTATGGCCAAAGAAGATACGTCTATAACGGCTTTCGTATGTCCTGGCTTCATTGGTTTGTTTGAGTGGGTTGTTATGACATTTGGTTTAAAGAATGCTGGTGCACTTATCAAAGGGCCATGAACTTTATCTTCCATGAGCTGCTAGGAATTATCCTAGAAGTTTATATTAATGACATAGTCGATAAATCGGCCGCTTTTGACTCTCATTTAGCTGATTTATGTAAGGCCTTTGAAAAGATGCGCAAGTATGGCTTAAAGATGAACTCACATAATTGTGCTTTTGGTGTGTCGGCCGGTAAGTTCCTATGATTTATTATTCATGAGAATGGCATAGAGATTGATCCTAATCGCATAGAAGCTATTCGGAAAGTAGCAGATCCGATGTGCAAACTTGATATGCAGAAGTTTCTCGACAAAGTGAATTATCTACGACAGTTTATATCTAATCTTGCCAGAAAGGTTCATGTGTTTACTCCTATTCTTTGGCTAAAGAATGATGCTGATTTCACTTGGGGGCAGAACAGCAAAGGGCATTTGAGCAGATCAAGGAGTATTTGTCTTCGACACCATTGCTTAAGGCGCCAAAGAGTGGAGTTCCTTTCATATTATATATTGCTGCTGAAGACAAGGTGAGTGATGTTGTTTTGACTCAAGAAACCGAAGGTCAAGAGCATGTGGCTACATACTTAAGTAGGAGATTGATTGACGCTGAGACAAGGTACACTTTTATTGAAAAGTTATGTTTATGTTTATGTTTGTTTTATGTGTGTACCAAGTTAAGGGATTATTTGTTATCTAGCTCTTGTGTAGTTGCTTGTCAAACCGATGTAATTAAATACATGTTGCATAAGCCTATCATGCGTGGTAGAATTGATAAGTGGGCTTACGCTTTGATAGAATATGATTTGGCTTCTGGACCCTTAAAGTCTACGAAATGCCAAATTGTAGCTGATTTTATAGTTGAACATCGGATTAATGATTCTTGTGAGCTATACCTGCATTATGTTACTTTCACTCCATGGATGCTTTATTTTGATGGATCGGTTTGTAATGAGGGTCAAGGTATTGGTGTAGTGCTGGTTTCACCTCAAGGTGCTACATTTGATTTTTCTAGCCGGTTAGAATTTCATTGTACTAATAACCAGGCTGAATATAAAGCATTGTTGTTCAGTTTAGAGTTCTTGCAATCCATGGGGGTGAAATGTGTCAATGCTTTTGGAGATTCTTAGTTAGTGGTTTAGCAAGTTTTGGGAGAAAGCCATTGTTATGATGGGATTTTGAATTTTTATTTAGAGCGATGTTGGGATATTATTCATTCTTTTGATGAATTTGACATCTCTCATATATTTAGATCTGATAACTCCAAAGCTAATAAGTTGGCATGAGAAGCATCTGGTTACCCTATTTCAAGAGGCAAATTTCATATTGCTGAGAAACCGATGTTCGAAGAAGGATGTGTGCTGAAACTGCGCACACCGGATTGTCCGGTAGGATGCATCGGATTATTTGGTGAGATGTTGAACTGTCTGGTCTGGGACACCGGACTATCCAGTAGGATGGTGAAGGGCTTGATTTTGGCTTTGGATGATCCAGCAAGTGGCATAGCTGATCCTGATGATTGGAGGAAGCCTTTTATTGCATATCTACGAGATCCAAGTGACAGAACAGAGAGAAAAGTTCAGCGTGTGAAGCATCCCCAAATTCTTGAGAGCTTAAATGTGATACAAATGCTAGTCCCAGGGTTCTAGCAACACATTTATTTCAGATAGCATAGAGTCAAACTTAACGGTTATAAACCATTACATGATAGTTGCAAGAAAAGTAAGATACAGCGGAAGCAATTTTTCAGGGCCCAATGCCATAGGCTAGTTGGGAAGTAGGATCATAACCTAGCCGAAGAGTGGCTCGAATAGCTCGTCGGAACTATCTGAAAAGTATCAACAAAGCAAGGGTGAGTACTTACGTACTCCGCAAGCCCATCTTCCCCCTGTTGAGCGGGGAGGGTCACCTATCTCTAGATGCAAGGCTATATCTGGAGTTTACATTTGTGGGAAAACAATGCATGGTTCATTTTAGTGGTCCAATTATTAACTTGTGAAAACAAGTTTTAGTATAAAGGAGGGGTTGCCACTGGACTTGCTGTTCCGAGCAGCCCAATTTATCCTATCCACAACCTTGTTCCACCCATTCACCCATATCCTCTTCTGTTCAAATCATCCGTTTTAGTTTCAAGAAAACATACTAGATGAAGAACCAAGCCGTAACCCATCCATACCAGTGGACACGGACTATTCGAATAGATTTTTACTCTGATCAGATGTTGTACTAATCCCCACAAGTTGGACTCAGCGACGCTTACGGTCAAATAAGTGCCCGAATTCCAAACCAAGCCTTTTGCCTTTATCTCATCACCTAGCAGAACTTTAGGGGTTCAGGCAACCGAGTCACTCCAGTACCCCGCGGTACTTCCGTTAACACCCACCCTTCCCGTAGCCCCTTGTGCACCAACACAGAAGCTACTAGGCTATCCACTCCAACTTAGGCCTAGCCACTGCCTCATACAGAGCGAGTGCTTGTACTAGAAGAGTTAGGCAAGATGAAAATCATAGCGGTCCTTACGGAGAGCTCGGGTTGAACCCACCACCGTACCACTTTCTTTTACTCGTCACCGCGAGCATCCACCTACCCATCTTCCCCATGAATCCTAGGACATGGGGTAACCGCAAGTAGCTAAGTTACCCATTCAACCCTACTCTTAAGGCTGTTTCGGCTCGAAGCCGTATTCCAACCAAGTCGTTTGCCGGGGTTCTTCCCCACTTTATTTCGAAAATCAACCCAACGACCTCAACCATCGCCACCCACATCCATTGCCCCTTTACAAACTTTTAGTTCATGTAGTTGAATGAGCAATCCTTCCTATGCGTGCTACTTCTAAGTAGGTCTTGATGGCTATTCTACCAGGGTTTTTCCTTAGCAAGCAAAATATGCAGGTTTTATTTGGTTGCACTTGGCCAGAATATTTGTTTTGCAAATCTAGGTATTTCATTCATCAAGAAAGGGTTCCAGTGGACTTGCCATTGTCTAGGTCCTCGTTGCAGTGGAGGTCGGTACTAAGGTCGTCGGCCTCCAGGTCCGCAACAGTCGTCTCCGGTTCCTGGGGTCCTTCTGGTTCGATGTCTAGCGCACACAAACAATAAACAATCAATAACTGCAATCATTCATGCCAAAACACTTTAAAAGATGGTGGGTTGGGTAGAGGGGATTTTTAGAAAATTTTGGGCGCAAGGATCACCTACAACGGAGTTAAATTGAGAGAGATATGGATATTTATTGAGAAGGAAAGATTTAAATAATTGAAAAAGGATTTTAGCGCTTGGTGGGCCGAATCCTGGGTCAGGGCCCAAGACCCACGGGCGGGTGCGGCCTGCTAGCCGACCCACGCGTAGCGTGGCGCGGCGAACGGGCCGGCCCAAGGCCCTCGCGCGCGCTGGGGAGGAGGGTCTTAAGGGAGTTTGACGCCAGGCCCACGTGTCAGAGTCTTGGCTGTGGGCGGGGAGGGTGGACGGCGGCCCAGGTTTGGCTAGCGCACCGGTCGGGGCGGGGGGGCGGGGAGATGGCGGCTCGCCCGGAACTCCCTGCCTGTGGGGTGGTTCCGGCGGCCAGGGGGTGGTGTGAGGTGGGGGTGGCGGCGGTGGCCCTGGCGGTGGGCGAGGAGGGGGGAGTGGGGAAGGGTGCTCAGCCCTGGCGGCGAGCGCCACCCAGGGCATGGTGGGACGGTGGTGTGGCTCGCTGCTGGAGCTGCCACCGCGGTTGGGAATCAGCGCAGGGAGGAGGGGAAAGAGTAGGGGGTGCGGGGTTTCTGCCTAGGAGGGGGGTGCTCACCTTTCGCAGGGGCGGGGGCTAGGCGGGGCGGTGGGCAGGGTGGTGAGCTCGGGGAGCTCGGCGGCGGTGGTAGGGTGGTGACGGCGTGTCACCACGCCGAGGTCTCTCCTAGGGCGGATGTTCAGGCCGGCGGCGGTTGTGGTCCGGCGAGGCAAGGTTGGGGGGATTTATAGGGTGCACACCGGCGCGGGGCCAGGCGCGGTGCCGATGGCAGCGCAGTGCCGGGGTGGGGCCAGGGGAGGTGCTTGGTTGCGGTGTAGCGCCGGGGTGAGGGACGGGCACGGCGCGAGGTAGGGGATGCCCTTGACAGGTGTGGTCCACCTGTTAGGGAGCGAGAGAAAGAGGAGGGAGCGGGGGACGGAGTGGGCCGAGGTGAGACAGCCCAAGTGTCCCAAGCGGGGGGGGGGGAGAAGGAGCGGGGCGGGCCGAAACGGGAGGGGGGGATCTGGTCGACTGGGCCGTGGGGGGGTTGCCCTTTTTCCTCTTTCACAAATTAATTTGAATCTAGGGAATTTTGAGTGCAATTTTGTGGAATCAAGTGGGGACTTTTGTGAGGGTGTTAGTAGGGCGGATAGCGGGGAAATATTTTGGAGGGGTTCAAACTCCTATTCCTAATAAGTGCATGATTTTTGGGATTGTGATTTGAGCTAGGGTGGACTTAGGGAGGGGTTTTGGGATGCAAATTTTTTGGGTGTTACAGCATGCTGCTTTTAAGTATACTTTGATTAATGATGACTTATATCGTCGAACTGCTAGTGGTGTTGTGCTCAAATGTTTAGGTCCTGATGATGCTGTGTTGGCCATGGCTGAGGTGCACGAGGGTATTTGTGGCACTCATCAATCGGCTTTGAAGATGAAGTGGTTCTTGAGAAGGGCTGGATTTTATTGGCCTACAATGACTGCCGATTGCTTCAAGTACCATTAGGGGTGCCAGGTATGCCAAAGATTTAGAGACATTCAGATAGTACCTGCTGCTAAGTTGCATCCTATTATCAAGCTTTGGCCGTTCAAAGGATGGGGCCAAGATTTCATTAGAGAAATTCATCCGTCATCTTCTAAAGGGCATCGGTTCGTGTTGATGGCTACTGATTATTTCACTAAGTGGTCTGAAGCTGTTGCTTTGAAAAATATGACACATAAAGAAGTAATTGGGTTTATTGCTGAGCATATCATTCATAGATTAGGTATTCCTCAAACTCTAAATACTGATCAGGATATTTTTTTCATGTCTAAAGAGGTATGTGAATTCACCGAATCATAAAAGATTAAATTACTCAATTCCTCTTCATACTATGCTCAGGCTACTGGTCAAGCCGAGTCTAGTAATAAAGTGATTATTAATCTTATTAAGAAAAAGATCGCTAATCATCCTCGACGTTGGCATGAAGTTTTGTCTGAAGCTTTATGGGCTCATAGAATATCTAAACATCGTGCTACTAAAGTTTCTCCTTTTGAGCTTGTGTATGGTTAGGATGCTATGCTACCTGTAGAGGTAAATTTGGATGCATACATGTTTGCAAGGCAAAATAACTTGAATGTCGATGAATATCATGATTTGATGATGAACAATATTGATGAAGTAACCAACGAACGATTGATGGCTTTGAAGGAGATTGAGAAAGACAAGTTTATGGTTGCCAAGGCATACAATAAGAAGGTAATGTCAAGAATTTCTAGGTTGGAGACCTCGTATGGAAGATGGTGTTGCCATTGAAAACAAAGCATAGAAGATTCGGTAAGTGGTATCCAAACTGAGAAGGTCCTTATAAAGTGAAGCGGATGGTTTCTGGTAATGCGTATAATGTGGAAGGATCTGCAAGGTAATGAACTGACCAAAACATTGAATGGTCGCTTCTTGAAAAAGTTTTATCTAAGTATGTGGCAAGGTGCCTGAAGGAAACCAATGTATTGCATCGGGGGTTTAATTTGCTTCGGAATTAGTTATATTATGAGATACTATCCGGTGTAGTCGAGTTTGAGTCGAACTGTGAGATTTGAACGAGATCTTTTGAGATTCGACTTGTACAAGGATTAAGACCACTCTTCCCTTATGTATCTACACTGTAAAAGAGTGAGTTCCTTGAAAATATTTTTTACCTGCCAAAGGCCAAAGTATCCCCTCACTGCTGACTCCTCCTGCTGTAGTTTTGAGAGGGTTGGAAAAGGATGGAAAGTCATGAAACCTTCTAGATGTAAAATGTTTACGCCACTTCTTCTTTTCTTTCTTCACCTAATTCGTACCCTCTACCCAGCTGTTAATTGTTCACGACGAGCGAGCAAGGAAACAGTAAACGTCAATTGACTTTCCTTTCCTTAACGTCAATTGCCTATTGCCTTTTCTTCCCTTGATTTTCGTCCCTGTGCCACAGGAGGCAAGCGAGAATGGAAACTTGCCTCTGACCTCGCCCTCACCCCACCCGTCTCCATTCCAGCCTCCGTTCCAGCGCCGCCTCACTGGCGCCGCACGCCTCACCCGAAGCCCCGGCTCGCGCGCCCCGACCCGCTCAGACGCCGCCCCCGATGCCGACGCCGCGGGTCTCGACTGCCCCGGCACGCTCGGACGCTGCCGCTCGACACCGGCACTGCACGCCGGCCCCCGGTCGCGCGGACACCGCCCCCCACGCCGCGACCCGCGCGCCCCAGACTCCATGCGACACGCGCCGCGCCCGCCGACACCGCGAAAGCCCGGCGCTCCGAACGCCTGTGCCGCCACCGGACGTCGGCGCTGCACACCGCACCCGAAGCCGCGGCTCGCGCGCCCCGATGCCGGCGCCGCAAGCCGCCCCTGACGCCATGACTCGCGCGCCTCGGTCACTCGGAAGCCACGACCGGACGCCGGCGCCTCCCGCCGCCCCCAAGCCATGACCCGCGCACCCCGGCCTCGGACGCCTGCACCGTGCGCCGTGCCCAGCCAATGTAGCGCCCGCCGACACCGCGAAAGCTCTTAGGTTTGTACATATTGCTTCAGTATGCTTGACTTAATGATGTTGTAATTTAACTAAATCTATGTTTTCTCAGAAGATGCAGCATCCGCGTTCTGTTATTCGATCACGCATACCACTTAGAGATATCACGAATACAATTAACAATGGATCAACGAATGTTTGCAAAAACATACAATAAACAAATTCTAATGTTTTGTCAGCGTCAGGTGAGTGTATACTAACCCTATAATTTGATCAATAAAAAATACATATATCTTGTATATGTTTTTTAATTATCTACATACAGAGGATGTTGCGATGAGCCCTAAAGAGCGGAAGAGGAAATGGGCAAGGAAAAAGTATGCAAACTTATCTGAGGAGAAGAAAGAAGAGAAACAGGCTAAGGCAAGAGCTTGCTACCATCGATCGTTCAAGATGCCTAACCAGGAGATGACGTTTCCTAGGATTTATTCCTTGTGGCAACATCTGAGAACGAGATGACTGCGCTGGTACAAACCAATGACATGGCTGGTACAATCCATTTTAATTGATCATTTTTAAAAACGATTGTAATAGTTTACAACCTATTATGATATTTTTTATAACAATTAGGCCAGGTGATGGGATTGGTCACGATGATTGGCTACACAGAAATGATTCGTACGTGAGGCCTTCTGTGGACAGGTCCAAAAATTCGTGGGATGACACGAATTGAGTATTTCCTATGGTGTCAAGTGCAGGTAACTAAAAAAGTGCACCACATGATTTTTGGAGGATGCACATGGCCTACATTGTAATCCAATGTTTATCAATGTTTTATTATTGCAGTTTTGAATGGTGCCCTGGGAAGTTAGATACATTGGTCATACATTTGGCAGCAGGGAATTTTTTGCTAGATCTGTGTATACTGCTAGAACCATGATCCATAACACCAGATAAATTATGAAAATTGCCCAGAGAACTAATGTTATTTAAATAAACGCTGTTATTTTCTCTAATTAGCTTATCAGCTGCTACAATTGTTTTATCATGCAAAACCACATTCAAACATTTTAAATCTGAGTAAAGGCTCTAGAATGAGAATTAGTTTGATGGATTCTATAATGCTCCTGACACATCATCTACATAGGTCCTTTCTTAGAGGAACCACCTGTGACGAGGGCTCCTCTTCTCTCTAGCAGCAGCAAGGTGAATTTAGCAGGAACTCTTTTAGGCTTGGTTTGGCAGTAGGGGGACATCATCCCAGGGAAAGAAGGCCCCGAATGGGATTTTTTGTGGGCTTTGATTTCCCTGGGCCATTTTCCCCATTCCCTCTCCCGTTTCCCTGTTGAGTTTGGAAGCCTCAGTCTGGGGAGCTCTCCCCCACGCGTGGGCTCACGCGAGCGCTCTCTTTTCTTCACCAGATCAAAACTACAAACATGCAGATAACTCAAAATAGTGCCAAAAAATTAAAAATTGTGCCCAACAAAGGCCATCAAGCATGCTTTACATGAGATATATGTAATCAAAAGCTACTTAAGAGTATAGAGCAATAGTTAATCAAAAGGATAATTTGCATACACTCACTCACGCAGAACAGCCCTTGAAAAAGATGGTCACGAAGAAATATTTAGTACATCCATACAACCTTGTAAAATATGGTCTAAAATTGGAAAATAAATTAAAAACAAAATCATGCAGATGACGACTGAACAGCTGCTAGAACATGGTCTCAAAGAATGGTTCTTCCAAGACGAAATATTATGAATTATTCACTCTTGAATAGCAGGAGACTCAAGAACACAAGAACTAGATGGATATGAGAATAAGAACTATCCTTCTGACATGAAGAGATGTTTTTGTGACATCAAACACCTGCAGGCACAAAATAATGGTGAAATCAGTTATAAACTTCCACGGGCTACATTTCCAACATCCAGAGGATACAATAAGGTATCATCTAACTAGCATTCAATAGATTTTGTACCTTGATTTGCTCAAATCAGCCGTTCAGACCACGAGTCACTCCCACTAAGCAACCTGCAATTAAAACCAAAAAGAACAATCCATTAGTACCCCATTACTCTTTTTACCAAACCAGCAACAACTATGGGATTGAAGTAGGGACAAACCTGATTTTACGCTTGAGCCAAATCAATCGAACTTCGGGGTCAGTTGTTTTCACAAAGACCTCTCTATTTATCGAAGATTCAAAGAGCTCCAAAGCATATGACTTCTCTTCTTTAGTTAATTCAACTATTGCCTCTAATGTAGCCACACACTTCCCAATAGAGAACTCCTCATCACGCATCCTCTGCTCCTCAAAAGCTTCAAGTGTTTTGCTAGATTGGCTCTTTTTATACTCCACATAGCCTTCCAGGGCCGCTCCAATATGGCTTTGATTACGCTTTCTTCCACTTCCATTACCTTCCAGTCTTGGTTCATCATTAGAAGGGACAGATTGAACATCCACCGGTTCATTTAGTGCACTTGTGGTCTCCTGTCCATCCAAAGCAAATGGATTTGTTCTAATGGGAGTGATACTTTGTTCAGATGTAGTCCTATCAGGAAGAACAGATGGTGCAGTAAAAGCAGCAGAGGGAGCCAGAGCAGTGGGTGGAGCAAGGATAGAAGATGATGGCAGCTGCTCATTTGATGTAAAATTCAAGTCTCCAGTGGCCACACTACCTATAAAATTGCAGCAAACATGAAATTTAGGATGCAGCAACTTAAAGACATGAAGTATCCAAAGAGATAATTTATAAGTTCAATGCTCGCCTCCATGTAGAGCTTCCAAAGAGTAATACAGGGGAAATGGTTTTGAGCGATACTTTGCTAGCTTTGAATTATTCTATTAAATGCAACATGAGATGTATATTAGTTCTAAGCAGCAAAATAATTATATTGAATGCACATAGATACAAAAAAGAAATGACTTACTTCAATCAGTGCTGCCCATTTATCTGGCTCAGCTATTATCATACACAAAGAATCATCCCAGCCAACTCCGCTATCTTTTCTTGCATCTCTTATTGCCTTGTAGGCAGTCTTGAGCTCCTTCTCTTTATCTTTAATTTGTTCTTTAGAGTAACGAGCAAGAGGGTGATTCTCATTGAACTTGGCTGCTATCATCCTCCATCCTTCTGTAGTCCAGCCATTCTGAGTCTTGATCCTTGAGTTAACTTTGTATTCAAGCAATATATTGACCAGACCTTTCTCATATATAGGGTTCCAATTTGCTCTTGGAGCATTCGTTTGACATGGCATCTTTTGAACTAGAACCTTTTGACATGGAACCTTTTGAGCTTGAACCTTTTGTCATGGCTACATTATCCCATAAACATTAAAATGCATAAATTACATACTAATCATAAGGCAATAGTGATACACAAACTAGAGATAACATAGTATTCTGCATATACTAAACCTAGGGCAATAGCAGTACACAAACTAGAGGTACCATACTATTCTACATACACAAACATAAGGCAATAGCAGTACACAAACTAGAGGTACCATACTGTTATACAATACATTATCCTAAACTAACTATTGTAGGCAGCCCACATTTGGAGAGCTGATCTGATCTCTTAGAGTATTTCCATCACTTGTCTCTATGTCACTGGGATAGTTGTTGTCTCCCTCTGGTACATCAACATATAGACTTGGAGAGATATGATCTTGTTGGTGGTTAAGCCAACCTTCTTCACCATTTTGCCCTCTAATAATGTTGTGAAAAGCAACGGTTGCGGCTGCAAGCTTGATTTGATTTTCAATAGGATGAAATGTGCCCACTTTTAGAATTGGAAACCTTTTCTTTAGAACACCAATGGCCCTCTCTATATGGTTCCGAAGTATGGCATGGCGGTGGTTGAACAGCTCTTTGTGGTTTGCATAACCACTTTGCGATGAACGACGCCTCCTAAACTCGCTGAGGTGGTACCGAACTCCTCGATACGGGGCGATAAAGGAAGATGCATTTGCATACCCACCATCTACAAGATAAAACTTGCCTTCCGGCACACTAAATCCTTTGTTGAGAGCTGACCGAAGGACCCCTGCATCTGAGGCTGACCCTTCCCAACCACAAGAAATAAATGTGAAATTAAGATCAAAGTCACAAACTAACATCACATTCTGTGAAAGTGTCCCTTTCCTATTTCTGTAGGGTGCAGCTCTATCTTCTGCAATAGTGATTGGTATATGCGTTCCATCTATCGCACCAATGCAATTCTGTATATAAAAAGAGAAACCATGGTAAGATGTTTAGGGGTTGAAGAAATGAAATGACCGACAAAGCTCAAGGAATTTGTGTTGATAGCTCACCTTAAAAAAGGGCATGAACCTAGGATCTGATGCAATTCTAGTGGGAGTTTGAATAGAACTTGGAAGCTTAATGAACCGCTGAGTTAGCGTGGGAACTATATTGAAAACTTCTGATATTTTTCGATGGATAGTCTCCCCACTGTGTTGAAAGGCATTTTGTAGCATTTGATTGCTAGCATTGTGGGAGATCATATACATGAACATCCCGAGCTGTTCCTCAACGGTAACTCCTCGGGTGTTACGTAGCAAACCCTCTCTTCTAAGAAAGTCCGACGTGGCTTTGAAAATTTCTGGTTCCATTCGGAACTCAGATTTGCACCAACTTGGATGCCCTTCAAGAATTTCTTTAACCTTTTTAGCACCAGTGAGGGAGGAGGTGTGGAGCTCTTTTCTCTTCTGGGAGGTAAGGAATTATAGAAGGGACAATAAGAAAGAACAGCTCAGTCATCGTCTTCTTCCTCCTCCAACAAAAACTGCCTAACTTGCTCCTCCCAAGAGCCCATTATCTAGAGATTGAAAAACGCCTTAAGAAATTAGAAAGCAAGCACTTATATAGCTGTGATAAAATATTTTCAAACATAGATATTTTATATCAGCTGGAGGAGCCCATTATCTAGAGAATTGAAAATGCCTTAAGAAATTAGAAAGCAAGCATTTAAAATGGATGACATAGTACTGGAAGCTGCTGCTACCTACCAAAAGTCACCAACCAAAAGTTCTTGATAAAACTACCATGCATGACTAAGCTGCTGCTATCTAGCACTACCAGATCAGGCCAAATGAATAACTAAGTGCTACTTATTTTGAAATGATTACCAATTAAAAGGATCAACAATTAATGAGCAAGACCAGCAAGGATTACTGCGATGTTCTTTGCTGCTATCAAGCTGAACAATTCATAGATAATTAACAACTAACCTACAAGTCATCTAAGACTGACAAGCAGCTTACCTGTTGATCTTGCTGAACTACTGCAGCCCAAGGATTTAGAAATTGTGTCAGCCCAAGAACTGATCTGTACAGAGAACAAACCAAATTTAGCTCATGTTATATTTTATATTTTATTCTTATTAAATCAAACCTAGAAATGTAATGGGTGGTTAACATGAATCTTAGACAGTACATGAATCTACCTCGTGCGTGTGGTACCCCGGAGTGGATCTCAAAGGCAGCGTTGATGTAGATGATGGGGAAGTCCGCCTCCGTCACGTTCTTGGACGCTTCCTCACTCCTCCTCTTCTTCCCCAAAATCCGCAAGAAGCAGGGAGTGAGGAAAGTAGAAACCCTAGGAAAGGAGAGGAGAGGGATGCGGAGGTGCTGGTCTCACCAAGATCTGGCGGAGATGCGCGGCGGTTGGTCACGGTCTTCAGCACCGGCGGAGGGTAGGGGTAGCGGCGCCGGATGGGGAGCCCTTCTCCCCCAGTACCTGCATCAGTGCGACGAGGAGGTGAGGAAGACGAAGATGCACCAGCTCTTCCGCAAGATCGAGGCCGAGGAAGAGTGGAGCGAAGCGGTACCGAGATGGGAGGAGGAGTGGCGCCGAGAAGAGGAGGAGCGGCAGCGTTGCCGACGGGATGGAGAGGCGGAGCGAGCTGGCGGCCCTCGCTCGCGCTCGTGACGAGTCGTCGAGGAAGGGGAATGCCGCCCGACCTAGACATGTCGGGGTCGTTTACCTAGGGAAAATGGGCTTCCCCGGGCCGGAGAACCCCGTGTAGCAGGCTGCCAAATGCAGCGGATGAGTGGCCCGTGGAAATTTCCCCTGTGGGCTGCTGGCGCGGGGAATTGGCCGAAATACCGGGGGGAAGTGGGCTGCCAAACCAGCCCTTATAGTGTAGATTATAGGGCTCAGATGATAGGTAATCATGAGTACAGCATAGGAAAGACAATGGTCACCTCTTGATTGAGCTCAATGGTTACGGCCACCTCTTGCCATGGCTACTATATGTGCCAACTAATAGGCCGTGAGAAAAGTTTAGAATGTAATCATGACACGTTTCTCTTTTTTTATTGCAAAATTGAGAATTAATGTTGTGCATTCTTCTTATTTCTTATATTTTTTCACTCTCAGATCTTGTATGCTCTTATGCCTTTTGTCTCTGAATTTTGATTCATCATTGCTCGGGTCTACTACACATCACAAAGAATGCATGTCTGACCAGATGATGATTATCATGTGCATGTACTGCCAATGTCCAATACACTAGCAGAGTAATTTTAGCGAGTAATCCTATCTTCTAACATTCCCCAGGACTGACTTTCAGTAATTTTTTGGATGCATGTACTGCCATGTTATTTCAGTTGGGCCATCTTATTTGAACAGATAGCTCTGAGCCTCTGATGTGCTGTTGTAGTGTCATGGTCTTCCGGTGCCCTTGATTTACTGTGTTCGGACTGCTCGCCCTTGCTACCTCGTGATTATGCGCAGGCAAGATGCGGCCTTGATACAACAGCGTGGGAAAGGTCAACAATGACACTTCTCCCATGAAGATCTAGGACACCTGTGATCTTTATCTCCAAGGATCGATTGAGGGAGTCCAAGATCCAATAGCGATGGGATGAGAACATCACACCACTCTCCCATTGAGGATTCAGGTATTATTTATTGTTTTTATTTGCAAGAGTACCCTCTTCTGCTCTGTTGGTGCTGTGTGGGAATGTGATAGCACAAGGCATAGCATACAGCATGCCAAGTGCATCCGCACGGCCTAGACCCTTGAAAGTCACATTCTGGCATTCTGCAGTCAACTAAAATTGGCATCTGTATAAAACTTTGGCAGACATCTCTATGTTATTCTAAAGTAAGTTATATTTTACATTCTTAGGCTGGTAACAGTGGGTTCCGTAAAGCCCATTTGACCTGAAAAGTAGCAGACGGAGAGTTAAAAACATCGCTGCAGCGGATCCTGTAAAAGCCCCTGTATTTCCCGGGACGAGGCTGACACCCTGCAAATCTCTAGGATCCAAGTACTCCCGTATCTTCTCTTTCTTCGCCGGGTTGGAGGCCAGGCTGGTGCCTTGGACGTGGAGGATGCGCGGACAGAAGGCGTCGGTGTTGGCAGGCGTCGGGAGGGCGACGAGCGCAGTAGGGTGACGGCGTCACGCGGCCGCAGGGACACGGCCGATGCAGCCTCGCGCGGCTGTGCAGCGACGGCCGGTGCGGCCAACTATGGGCATCGACGGGCCCGGGGCGGGGGCGGGGTGCACCACGGCACTAGGTCGCAGGCGGACGCGGCCACAAGCGCTGGGGCTAGCTCCACCTCCGGCTGAGAGACAGATCTGCACGAGGAGCGGCGGGGCAGAGCCGCGCGCGGAAACGGCTGATGTGCGGATGTGGCGCGACGAAGCCGGACGAGCAGCAGCGTAGGCGATGAGGCAGGCCATGCGCAGATAAGGAACGTCAGAGCCGGACGAGGAACGACTGAGGCGGCCGGGTAGAGCCGCGCCTGGAGGGATGGTGGCGTGCGGATAGGCCGCGGCGCGGGCGGTGTGCATGTCCGGGATGCCGTGTGGCGTGATTGGCTAGCGGCCATGTGTCGGAGCAGGCGACATGCGAACAGCCGGCTGGCGGGTGGCAGCGCGAGCGAGGGGCGGGCTGCCATGTAACACGAGGGGCAGCCGGGCAGGCTGGAGTTCGTCTCTGAGTCTTGGTAGGCAGCAGCGATGGTGCGCGCAAGCGACGACAGATGGAGCAGAGGCGCCCACAGGAGAGCAGGCCACGGCCGTGCGGGCAAGCGGCCGGTGGAGGGCGGCATGCGGGAGCTGCCAGGTGCCGCGTGGGACTGCAGGCAGAGGGCGGCGTGCGAGAGTGGTTGGGTGCGCGCGTGGGCAGCTGGCCGGCGGCACGCAGTGTGCTGGTGAGGCACGAGCAGGCCTGCACGTGATGGAGAACGGCTACACGTATAGGATACCGCTGCAGCATAATGCACTCTAGGAGACGGAATATTTCACAGGGACATGCAAATGTCTATTTACAGGATAAATTTTAGTAGATACCATTGCAGATAGCCTTAAAAAATGAAATGTGCATTATCATGTTTTACCATTTTACCAAAACACGTCTACTTCAAGAACACAACTGATGAGCTTATCTTATTTTCCTGATTACAAAGCTCATTGCTTAGACTATTGTTAGTTCAGTTCATTATTATTTTTTAAATGTTATGCATCTGTTATTGACAGTTTAGTTCACTATTCCTACTGGCATAGAAAAGCAAAACGGTATAAATCGTTTGTGCAATCTTTTTTCAATGGCAGCTATGTTGTAGTTTGTTCTATCCTCTTGGTGTCCGTCACCTGTGCTTGCCTCTTTCCTATTCCCAGCTGCCCCTGAGCCATTTTGAGCAATGAGGTACATCTGTCACAGATGCTTCATAGGTGCTTGATAAAATTAGCAACCGAAAGAGCTATGCTATGTCTACCATGTTCTTGATGAATTACTTATTGATGCCAAGGGATCATATTTAGATATAATGAACAACTATGTATCAGTTAGATTTCGATATTTGTTTTTGCTATAAAGCATATGATATGTCTTGGTCAGTGGTCACACCTAGCTTCACCAAATCTGCAATTACTACAAAGAAAATTTCTTAGAGTCAACCTAAAACAGAAATATGCACAGTTGAAATTTTTCGTAACTGTGCTAAATTTGATTGTTGCATGCTCTAAACCCATTCATTGTGATCTCGGTTGTACACGTCATGGACCTTTGAAAGTTAAAGTTTTCAGTTAAAAAAATATAATTATATAATTGTATTCTTGCAGATGCACATGGTCAATTAAAAAACAAGTCAAATGAAGACATCCAACACTAGGCAATGCAATGGTTTGGATCATTATAGCAACAATTGTGAAGATTGCCTCAAAGTCTGATTTTAAATTCCCAGTGATTTGACAAATTCATATGCAAAAATACAAGATGTGCCAAGCTTGGATCGGAAGGATCGATAAATTCTGTTTGCTGATTGATATGAAATCATGCTAGAATATTTACCTTAACTATTCTAGATGGGCCAAGATGTGAAGATTTTGAGTTCGTTTCTCATATATTTTAAGTGTTTGGTAGATGTCTCTAATAGGAATTTTTTTCATATACATGTGTAATGCATGCGCATATTTACTTGAGTAAAAACACCATAGTGATCATATTTTGTATGTATGATTCTTTTCATCACACGCGTGTCGCACGTGCATCTCCACTAGTAACTATAAAGGGGCCAGACCGATTGACGCATCCATAATCGAACCAATCTAATATTTTATCTATTTTTATGCGTATCTCTATTCTCAAACCATAATTCTCTTCTCCAACCCTGATTTTCGCCTCTATTCGACTCTACGCCTACTTGAGGAGCTTTAAGTGGTTTGCCGACGCTAGAGCAAACCCTAGCGCTGATCCTTCTTGACAAGGTCCCTCCCGGGTGAATTGATCTAGGTCGTATCGTTGGTAATTAATGCTAAAACGTGTCGACACACGGGCACGCCGGAATTGCTGATGGGCACGCCACCGCGTGGCTACTAGCCGCTCCACGGCTCCACACCCATCAACCCGCGAAGCATGGGCGCGCATATACGTTAGCGGGCCATAGTTTCGTACATCTTCTATATGGACCTACTCTGTTAGCGGGCCGGTGGAAAACTGCTGCGTTAGGGCGCCTCCAATGGTGCTGTCGATCGACAGCTGAGATGGCCTACTCAAATTTGTTTGAGTAATTTAATCTATTTACTTCTTTTCAGAGCTCTCTTCCGATTGGCATCCAAAGTAGAGTTGCACCATGCAGCCATTCATATTCCAACGTGCACATGTCTCCATACTTCGAGCTAGCGACGAACTAATCACTAGAGGACTTGCTTTTTCTTCTTTTTCTCCCCTCCACGTTATACCTGAGCCTAGTCAGCTGGCTATTCAGCAGTCCATTGGAGGCGCCCTTAATAGGGTGATGGCTGCATTTGTTTTGCGCGATTTAAACCGCGCGGGATATCTACTGCATGGAGCATTGGAGCCACGACTCATTATTGTTCTATAATAAGTTGTTCTATGCAAATTATTTTTCATATAAAAAATATATTATTTATGTATAAATTGTTCTACACATACTTAATTGTTTATTCCACATACAAAATAAATTGTTGTACTATCAAAATAAATTGTTATACTAGAAAAATGAATTGTTCTATAGGCAAAATGAATAGTTATACTAGTAAAATAAATTGTTTTACACGTAAAATAAATTGTTCTACATTCTTAATTAATTGTTCTACATGCAAAGTGAATGGTTCTACTAGTAAAATAAAGTGTTCTATACGTAAAATAAATTGTTCTACATGCATAATTACTTGTTCTGCAGACAAAATGAATTAATCTACTATCATAATAATTGTTCTACATGTATAAATTATTCTACTAGTAAAATAAATTGTTCTTGCAAGCAAAATGAATTGTTATACTATTAAATGAATTGTTCTATACATAAAATTTCTACATGCATAATTAATTGTTCTGCTAGTAAAATGAATTGTTTTATACATAAAATAAATTGTTCTACAGACAAAATGAATTATTTTATAGATAAAATGAATTGTTCTACATGCATAATTAATTATTCTACTAGTAAATGAACCATATATAAACTCAAGGGACAAATTATATCAACCATAGAACAAATATTTGTACACATATAAAAAATTATACAAACTCATGAACAAAATTTTTATACCTAAAAAACCAATACTAGAAGGAAAGAAAATGTATTGGTTAACTAGGTATATGCCCGTGCGTTACCACGGGCAAACAAAAACCCGTACATATTTAGTACCGCAAATCAAACAAAGTATGGCAATAAATATATGTTCATGTGTTGTTATGGAACGGCGATAGGAGCCAACAAATTTTCAGTGCAAATTGTTTTTAAATGATACCACAAAACAAACGAATTCTTAACACGGTCACACTATTTTGTTAGGAACAAAATAAGTCCAATGTGAACATAATCCATACATAGAATCTATGACATGTTGAAAATTCAGGACATGTTGCAATATGGTCACGCTATCATATTTCAGATATAATCCGAAAAGTTTTCATATGTTGCAATACGGCCACTTTTGGAACAGGGAAAGATTCCCGAATCCTTCATTTTTCATGTGTACTTGAATTGTCTGTTATACAATTTCTGTGAAAGTCCACAATTACAAGTGCAGGACAGTTAGCTGGAACTTCATATACACATACTACTTGCTTACATAATTGCCACACCAAATCTTTCAGGACAATGGCCTTGCACGGCATTTGTTGTCATCTTTGTCACCTGATTTGTTGGCAATTCAGAGTTTGGCATGCATACCAACATTTTAGAGTCCTCGGGGACCTAGTGTATATTCATTGTTTGACAACTGAAACACATGTTATTTTCTGTTTGATATCTCAGCCAATTATTGCACTTACAATCCCATATATTGCAAATCAATCTTGATATTTTGATGGGTGAGATGGATTTGTCAATCTATCATAGTGTAGGAACACATGTTCTGGTTATTCTCACCTGGTGATAAGTCATTGATCTGAACGGGTTCAGGCAGTGGTTGTATGGTGGCTCTAGGAAATATGGAGAGGATTGGTCAGGCCGGAAAGTCTGAACCTATTAGAACAACACCAAATTAGATGTTCTCCAAACTCAGAGTAATCATAGTTTATATAGCTAACACGGGCATAGTTTCATGGTGCTTTTGCCTTTAACTGCAGCATGTCACAACTCACGATTGAAGGATCCCACATGGTCCATAATAATTAACTTTTGTTGTGTATATAACCGTTCATGTATGCATTAACAGACCACATGTTGTGCTAATCAGTAGGTATACTAAGAAGTTTCTTAAAGCAAGCCTACTGTCTCTGATACTTTGAATCAGCTAAGAGCAACATTGATTATTCTAATTGGAAATGTGGACATGTATGGTAAAAAGATCAATGCAGCAGCTGACTTGGCTCACCTCTTGAACTTAAAGGATTATATGCTTTATCCCATTCTCCTTGTTAAGTTCTTTGCTAAGACCTGCAACAAAAAAAAGCAAGGACGAATGTATTTACAACATATAGGAAAATTATTCAACAATGTTTCTCAGTCGCCTAGCTTGAACTGAAACAATGAACATGAATCGGTCAAACTTTAAAGAGGGAAATGAACTGAATTATATTTCTCAGACCATGATTCTCGAACGCATGGGAAAAAAACTGTGACTGAGGACAGCAAAGCATCTATGTCATATTCTCTACAACTTTTCTATTCAATATAAAGTTCAGTGGTGTAAGCGTAGAAGGCTGGTGATTCCAGTGAAGAAAAGATGCATATAAAAATTTCAGAGAGCCATACGTTTGAAATAAAAAAGCAATTAATCTTATGCTAATTGTGAGTTGAATAATACATGGTATGTGAAACGATTAGTAAATCGAAGAAAAATACTCTGGAAACTTTCAGAAAGAGTCCACCATCATTCAGATTAAAAAATTCCATAGGACAGTGATGAGATAATTAATCAATCAGAATAATCCAATGTTCTGCACACATCTATTTTTTTTTTCTGTAATGGCATGGAAGCAAACATGTGACTGGTTAATACTGTTTACCATTTAACATGTCCGCATATCTGATCTTTTACTTCCGGGAGCCAAAATAATTGGTTTGTGAAGTTACTACATCAGATATGTTGAGGCAATCAACGAACCTAAACCAACCTATGCTTTGTGCTTTGATAAGTATTTTCCCAAGCACGCATGGATTACTTACATTTCTCCATCCAATGATGAACTAACATCAAAGCCTATCTTCTGCACGGTCTTGGTACATCGACAGGGCGATTCTCCCTCACGCGTGTGGAGGAGGTTGGTGGTCGCAGGTGCGACAGTGGAGCAGCAGCGGCCAGCAAGGGCGTCGCGGAGGAGCCCAAGTCGGTAGCAGATTGACTGTGCGGACGGCGGCGGCAGAGGGCGATTGGGTCAAATCAAAGACGGCAAGGGTGTGCAAGGAGGAACATGGACAGCGCGCCGGCTGGTGCGGTGGCAGTGCGGCAGCGGCGCACGTGCGGCACCCGCGAGGCGCGACGAGGGCGATTGGGTGCTGGCGCAGCGACGGAGCAGCGTGTGCTGGTGCGCCGGCAGTGCGGGATGTTGTTGGACGTCGGTGGATCCAGGAGGACGCGATTTGGCTAGGGCATGACCGCGGGAGGCCATCTCGGTGGGGATGGCGAGCGGGACGCCTGCAGGGTCCGGGGAGACGAGGTCGCGGGTGTGGCGGCGCGAGGCTGCGGGGCTGGGGTGAGCGCGTCGGGGCGAGGGCACGTCGCGTGAGGGCTGGAATGGCGATGCGGAGCGGCGGGCGATAATTGCGACACGCGGTTCGAGGGAGGGAATGGCAGCGCATGGGTGCGGCAATGGCTGTGGGGTCGGGACGGCCTCTGATCGAAGCGACGGCGTGCGGGAGCAAGGCCAAGCGGGAGGATATCAGGAAGCGAGCGGGCGCGCGGTTCGCCCGCAGGGGCGGAGCCACGTGTGGCAGAACGCATGAAGGATGCATTAGGTAATTAGCACGTACTTCTTCCGTTTGATTTTTTGATATCAAATTTGATCGATTTGTTTTATTCAAAATATTTACGAAAATATAGAAAAATTTAATTCATAATTAAAATATATTATATGCTAAACTAAATGACAATGAAAATAGATAATAATTATGAAATTTTTTAAATAAGACGAGCCGATAAAATCTGATGTTAAAAAAATCAAACGATCTATGAATTAGAACGGAAGGAGTCGTAGTGAATAAAAGTAGTAGAAAAAAGAATAACAGAGAGAAAAAACCTCACGTGTATAAAACATGAAGGAAAGAATGGTACAGGTCGGGGGAAAACCATAAAAAACATTCGAAACCAACAAACCAAAAGTCAATATATATATATATATATATATATATATATAACCCTATATCCCGTGGAGGATTCGCGGCTTCTGAGGCCTTCTCCGCGCGCGTATGTGGTGGGGCCCTCGCAGCCTCTGCGCGTGGGTTCCGTTGTATGCCGGTGCCGCTCTTTTGCTTCAGCCTTTTCACATGTGCGCTGCCCAGTTTGACCGCGGTGCTGTAGGATTGCGTAACTCTGCTCCCGAGATGGCAACTGTAGCCACCGAACATACTAATGACCTCTACAAGTTGGAGCTTTTATTCATCCGTTCCATTTCTTTCGGTTAGAGAACAACCTCTACGACGGGCGCGGCGTCAAGGCGCCACCGGTTCGGCATATTGCGGATAGTAGATCGGAGGACATGCATGAGCGAGATGGGTCTAAAAAGTATGGTCAATGTTTTCATTTGGCTGGTGTAATAAAATCATATTGGTTGAATAAATTATGCAATTTAAGAAGAAATGTTTTCATTTCACGAGAAAAATGTTGCAACCGGTAATATATAAATTATATTGGTGGAACAAATCATGCAATCTAAGAAAATTATTTTAGTATCAAAATATAAATATTTATATTAACAAATATATAATCAGATGTCATAGTAACATACGTATTTTATTGTAACCGAGGAGAATAAGAGAGAGAAAATAAAAGACAAAAATAATAAAAATACTAATAAAAGAAAAAAATGAATAATATAGTTAATATAACACAACAAAAACAAACCGGAAGCAAAAGAGAAAACGAGAGAAGAAAGAACGAACGAAGAAATAAAGAAAATAAAAAGATAACACATCAACAGAAGACACACAAGAAGGCAAAACAAACCATCGTCCCTTTTTCGATACACGGTGAGTTGGTAATGCTAACAAACCAGCCCAAGGAAAGAAAGCAGGGTTGCTGCCTTCGGCGACGATTTGGAGTCCACTCGCTCGTGCAACAAATAGCATTCACAGACCACAACGGTTATATACCTAGAACAAATTAAATAAACTTAAGGAACGCAAAGAATAGATTTTATATATCTAAAATAAATTAATAAACTTATGAAACTTATGGAACAATATTACATACCTAAAACAATTTTGAAAAACTTAAGAACGAAATTTGCGCACTTAGAAAAAAAGTCAAACAGAAAAGAAAAGGCAATGGAACTAAAAGAGAAAGAAAAGTGTAAATAAGAAAAATAAATAAATGTAGTACGTGTGTCCATAAAAACAGAAAAGAACTTAAAAAAGAGAAAGGAAAACCAAACAAGAAAAGAAAAAGAAGAAAACTAAGAAACACAAAGAGAAGAGAAACCATAAGGATAAAAAGCAACAGTTAGGCAAAGATAAAGTACGGACGCAAGGACATACGGAAAAACTGAGGAATACATACATGCAGGAGACATCAGATCGTGTGCTCCCTTCCTGTGATAGTGGGCCGCTCAAACATGTTGGCTGGAAACATAATATGGGAGAGAGAAGATGGAATCGATCCTGTCGCCGTGCAAGCATGCCCCAGCAGCCGCCGCCGGGGGCACGTGCACCTCAGAGAAGGCCCAGCGCTGCCGACATAGATGGCCGGATGGTCGCCACCACCATGCCACCATGCAGGCGGGCCCCGAACCGCCTCGCCACCACTGCTGCCAGTTCATGCCCACCCCTGCTGCTCTCACCCCTCAGGTGCACGCCGCCATAGGCACAGATGAGAAGCGCGGCGCCGTTGCCATGGGTGATGACCGCAAATCATCGAGTCCACCCAGGTGGGCACGATCCTCCGTCCACCCACCCTCCCTCGCCCTCATTGCTCTTGGTGCAATTCGGCCCACGCCGGCCCAACGGCCCGCACCGCCTTCCTTTCCTCCCACGCGTGCCGCTGCCGCCATGGCTTCCTACCGCAATGCTGCCGCCATCTTCGCCGGCAGAGTTGGGGGCTTCGAGTTTGGGGTTAGGGTTGGGGTTCGGGGTCGGGGTTCACCATCGTCGGCGAGGTCTCCATCTCCTCCCCAGCCTTAGAGGGATGGCCGAGGAAGCAGGCTGGCCCGATGGTGGTGGTGGGGTGTCCAGCGGCTGAGGCCGCCGCCGCCTGTGGGGCAGGACGACGGTTGGGCCAGGGTTGGGGCGGGGGAGCTCCTGGGACGACGGTGATGGCAGAGCGGGAGGAAGGCGGTGCCGCGCGCGAAGAGGGGCGGCGGCCAGCAGGAGGGGAGCCCGCGGTGAGGGTGCCGATGCACAGGCGGCCTCTGTGTGGCGGGGGCGGAGCAGACGCGGGGTGGCGCTAGCGATGGAGGAGAGGAAGACGAAGATGGTGGCGGGCGGATGGCGACAGAGGAGAAAGAAGGAGGAAGTGGGCCGGCACAAATTCAGCCCATTTTGGGCGGGCGGAGAAGCGGTGGGGGTGGGTGAAAAGGCATCCCGTCCACCACGGGTAGAGGCGAAGAGCCCCTGGTGATGACGATCGCACTAGCCGCTATGGTTGTGCAGGCGAGCGGGGGGGGGCATCTTTGCCTCCACCTGGGTGGACGGGATCCGCCCGTCCACCCATCCCCGTCGCTCATCCGCACGCCCAAATGGGCCGAATCCGAGGTCGGCCCATCTCCTCCTTCTCCTTCCTCCCGCCGCCACCATCTTCACCTCCGCTGCCGGCACCACTCCGCCCGCACCCCGCCGCCGCCACCCAGAGGCCGTCGGCGCATCGGCACCCTCACCGCGCGGCCTCCCCGCCCGTCGGCCGTCGCCTCACCGACCCACCCCACGACCTCCGCCGCTGCCGTCGCGCTCTCTTCCCTCCTTCTTCTTCCTCGCGTCGCCCGTGGAGCTCCCCGGCCCAACCTTGGCCCAACCGGTCGCCTACCCCACCCGCCGCTGGCCTCAGCCGCTCGGCCGACCGCTACCACCGCCGGGCCAGCCAGCCTCCCCCGGCCCTCTCTCTAAGGCCGGAGGTGGAGGAGAGTAGGGGATGCCCATGGCGGCGGCCACCCCTAACCCTGAACTCGAAAGTCGTCGGCGGCGGCATGGAGGTGCTGTAGGAATGCGGCAGCAGGGAAGCAGCGGCGGCGACATCGGGGGAGGAAGAGCATGGGAAGAAGAGAGCCATTTTGGGCCAATTTGGACTGAATTGGGGTAAGACATTGTGAAGGGAAGAGAGTGGGTGGAGAGGGTGCTCCATGATTTTCAGGCGAGTGGGCGCCCGTGGTTGCGTGGAAGAAAAGGAAAAATTGGTGTTGGCCGTCGCCCACGCGTGCTGCTACTGGGCCGGTTCCCTTGAACACCATCGGCCCCAATGCCCCATCCCTCCATGTAGCTTCGTTCACAACCTGGAAACGAGGCTGCATTGGCCATCACACGAGCCTCTCTGGAACCGCCTTCAGTTCGTCTCCCCTCCCAATTCGCCTCCGCCCACCTTGCCGCCAAAAGCCGTAACAACCAACTCCCAAACCCCTCTCTCCCTTCTTCTCTCCTCCCTCTCTCTCCTTCTCTCCTCTAAGAAAGAGGCCAACAACGCAAGGGGCAGCCGCGCGCACCACCCATGGACTGGTCGGATGACGGGATCGAGGAGGAGGATCAGCCGTCGCTGCGCTCGCGGGCGGCGAGGCCACGTTCTCCGCCCGGTGGCCGGCCGCTTCCTCCCCCGGGCGCTCGGGCCTCCTCGGGCGGCTCAGGGTCGAGGGCGCCGTCTCCTCAGCACGGCGGTCTGACTCTGACCCCCGCGGGGTCGAGGTCGTCCTCGCCGCGCCGCGCCGGGATCATGGCCACGAGGATGGGCAGCTCGGTGCGGACGACCTCGAGGTCGCCGCCGCGAAGAAGAACCTCGGGCGACGACGACACCGGCGTCGAGGAGGTCATCGCCAAGATGAGGGAGGGGCTTCCCGCACGCCGGGACGGCGCCGGGACGTCCGCCGCGGGCGCCTCTGGTTCCGGTGGCGGAGGGCCGGACCCGCAGCAGGTGGCGGGGGGCGCCAGCGGCGGCTTCTCGTTCCGGGGGATCGAGCTCGAGCCTGCGACGCCTCTCGACGGGGGCGAGGTTCTCGACAATTTCGTCGGCTCCGAGGAGGCGCGGAAGGCCAAGGCCGCGGCGGAGTTCCTGGAGGCCACCATGGGCGCCAACACCGGGCCCAGGACCGAGGCGCTCAAGATGGAGCTCGTCGCCAACCGCCGCGTGCTCGACCTCGCGGGGCTGGAGCGGTGGATGCGGAGGACGGAGGCCGTCGCCGAGCTCGAGTGGTTCACGGACCTGATGTGCTGCGACGAAAAGGAGGAGCCGCCGGAGGTCGACCTCTTCGAGTGCGCGTTCCGCGCCCTGGAGAACGCTGCGGCCGACGAGCTACGCCGCGGCGCCGACGCCAGGAGGCGCTGGATCGGCCTCGTGGGCGTGCCGGAGTTCTTCTTCTGCCCCGTCTCCGACAAGGTCATGGAGAACCCGGTCGTCGTCGCCACCGGAAAGGTGCGAGGAAATCTTTCATCTGCTCTGTCCTGCTTCGTTCTTGCCGTGATCCTGTGATGCGATTTCACATGTCCTGCTGTCCTAGAAGAATCTTGCTATGATATTGGATCTTTCAGAGAGGTTGGGTTGATTGCGATCTGAAAATCTTGCGGTATCTGAATTCTTTATGTTTTGTGTTAGCTGAAGAAGACTACTCTCAATCTAGTAGTGAAGTCTTGCAAGGTTTGTTGCGCAGAATTAATATCCATGCTGATCACTGTAACCTTTCTGAACACATGGGGAGCAGTTTGTTCAGTTTCACTTTCTGAACATGAACTTCTTGATCTGCATTTCTCTGAGCTGTTCTTCCATCTGCTCTGTCTTCTTGCGTTCTTGCACTTGATCCTGTGATGCTATTTCACATGTTTCGATGAATTGGAGGGATCATGAAGAGTAGCTTGATCCGATTGCAATGTGCCAATCAGAAACTCTTGCTGTGTCTGAAATTGTTCTGGTTTCGCGATGGTTAGAGAAAATTGCTCTGATCCTAGCAGTGATGATGGAGAAATTTTCTATGGAAGATTTGCTGTGCTGAAAGAATACCCTTGAATGACACTGTAACTCGTATTTGTCCATTCAGTTGCTGAACACTAACTTGCTGATCTTCATTGCTTTGAGCTGTTCTTCGTTTTTCATTACAACTCTGCCGTCTCTGCACTGCAGACAGTCGATGGTTCAGCTCTGGAGGAATGGCGGAGTGAGCACGGGCGCATCTGTCCCGTCACCGGCGAGGTTCTCGCGCACACCATGTTCATCCCCAACATCCTCATCAAGCTCTGCATCGCGCGCTGGCGCGCCTCAAACAATATTTGGGACGAGCCGGCGGCCTCCGATCCGGCAGCCATTCCCGCCGAGAGCGAAGCCCTGTTCAAGGAATTGACCCTGATGCCTCACTCCCCTAGAAGCTCGGGAGCAGTTCGTAGCGGGCTCTTCGTCCTCCACGCGCTCCTCCTCGGCAATGAGGGCGCCTACGTGCCCCTGTTCGGCCTCCACCCCGGGACCATCACCAAGTTCGCCTCCGTCCTCGCGGAGACCTGCCTGGACCCTGACCCCGAGCTGGACGGCATCATCGTCGGGCTCTTGGAGAAGGCGGCTTCCTACGGCCCCAACAAGGCGGCGTTCGGGGACGACCAGTACGCCGTGCCTGTGCTGATCGCGAGGTCGCTCCTGGGGCCGGTGCCCATGCGAGCGAGGTGTGCTGACATCCTGGGCCAGCTCGCCGACGACCACTACAACAGGATCAAGATCGGCGAGCTCGGAGGCTTCGCTCCGCTGGTCGAGCTTCTCTACGTCGGCGACCAAGGCGTGAAGAAGACGGCGGCGAAGGCGATCAGCAACCTCGGCATGGCCCGGGAAAACATGAGCAGGTTCCGAAGGGAGGGGGCGGTGGACGCCATCATATCTGCGGTGCGGAGCGACAGAGGGCTAATGACGGAGGCCCAGGCCGTCCTGATGATGACTACCTTCTCTCGCCACGCCATTCGGGAGGCCATGTCCAAGCTCGACGCGCACCGTGGCAACGACATGTGCGATATCCTGAAGGTGGCCCTCCATAGGACCTTCCGTCAGGCAAAACCAGAAGGAAAGCTCAGCGTCGTTTCTTCCATGCCGGACTTGACGAGGAGTTCGACTTCAACGTCAGGCAAGTCTTCTACATCCTCCGAGGGTTCTGCAGCCGAGAAGGCCTTGAGAAAGCAGATCAAGGAAGATGTCGGGGTCATCGTCTCGTGGCTGCAGAAGAGGCGCTACTTCCCCCGGACATACAGGTACAGGAAGGAGTAGGACGGTGAGTTACTACTGTTTGGATGTAGCAAGTAGCAGCTGTTTCCGTGATCCGACAGACAGAACACAAGTAGCCCCTGTGTACATGGCCGTAGCTTAGCTGATGATGAGCAGCGATACTGAACTTCTTCTGAATGTTGGTTGGATCCGAGTCATGGTCTGTCAGTTTATCAGTTTTGATGGAAGCGAGTTTGTTGACTGCTGTTATAATGTGCTCGGGAATTTCATTTTTGCCGCATTGTAGTTATACATAATTTTTACGGTTTCAGAGGCAGGTGTGCTTGTTGTGGTAGTAAAAAATAATGAATATTGGATCTGAATTTTGTTTTTTTTTGAATGTTTGGGTTTGAATCTGGTTACTATGAATTTCAGTTTGAATATGGAAGCAAACGTTTTGAGCCAAATAAAATTTCTGAATTAGTTGACCTGATTTAGTTCAATAATACCATTTCAGAAGTTCTTCTGAATGCCAAACATCAATACAGTAGAATAGTAGATGCTATGAGGACGTTCAGGTTCTGTGGATGTTGTGCCCTGAGATTGCATTCTGAGGAGTCGAGGATGTTCAGGTCTCACTGCAGCGTTCTGCTTTGATTGTGGCTTGAAATCGAGCTTAATAGCCTGTGCCCTGTGAGGACTTCGCTTTGAGTAAAATTCTTGGGCTTCCGATTTTCCTAAAGCGTATCAGGTTCAGGGATCAACGATTCAGTTGGTTTCTTTTTCGTTTTCAAATGTTTCCATTCGCAGTTTGCAAAATTACAGCAGAATTCATGGACAGCACCAACAGGACACAGTCTTGGTCTCTTTCTTTAGTTGTGGCTGTGCACTGTTGCATGAGGGCACCTTCAATGTAGTAGTTTGCGCTAAGGTTTAACTAGTATGCGATTAGTTATACGTTGGGAGTACGTAGTATAGCCATATATGCTGGCAGTCATTACAAGATGCCGGCCAGACACATCTTGCAGTACATCGTTCGTTAGTGTGCCTCGTACTTACCCTATAGTACTAGTATAATCTAGTAGCGCATCAACAATATGTAATTGTCCGTCCATGCATATGTGCTGCTAGTGACCTAGTGTTGCTGTGGTGGCGGCCGGGGGAGTGGGGACGTACTTGCGCGCCCACAGGTGCCGCCCGTTCACCACCAGCTTCGCCAGCCGCCGCCCGGCCAGCACCGCTGCTGCGGTCGCCGCCTGCCGGAACACGATGCGTCCATACGTCGGCGGCGACCCAGGCATCGTCTTCTCCATCATCACCTTTGCCACGCAATCGCGGCCCCACCTCCTGTAGAGCATACATCGATATATACACTGTTGTTAATCATGACGGTACGTACGTATAATACAACAACAATCTGCATGTGCTCTCCATTTTTTTGCATGTTCCAGTAGCAACTGGTTTTCACGTGTGGATAAAACAGAGACATAAATGCTTGCAATGATGCAAAGTTTCAGTATCAGTGTGGATATTGCCTACTTCTTTTATATACTAGTGCTAAAAAATAGGGATATTGCCTTTTTTTGTTGCTGAAAAGGAGAAAATGGTTACATTATTAAACAAAAAGAGAGAAAATGTTCTCACAACAAAAACTGTACCTTTGTTCGTTTTTCACA
The DNA here is from genome assembly GCA_030272315.1 of Paspalum vaginatum. NCBI lineage: Eukaryota > Viridiplantae > Streptophyta > Magnoliopsida > Poales > Poaceae > Paspalum > Paspalum vaginatum. The sequence continues at coordinate 21,800,831 of CM059017.1, forward strand.
TCGTTAAAGTAATCAGCTTCAGAGATCAAGGAATGCAAATTACTGAAACCAATGTCGAGCAAAATCATTTTGTAAAAATACTGAAGCCAACACACGATTGCATGACTACCTCCCAACTAATCAGTCAAATATTAATTGCCGCATGCACTTGTAATTATGCTTTGAGAGTGGTTGCTACGTACTTAGTGAAGAACTCCTCGATCTCCTCGCGCGTTAATGGGAACCCTTTGGAGAACGTGACGAACAGCGACCGGCCGTCCTGCTCCTGCACCGCCGCCGCCGCCGCCGCCGCCGCGCCACAGAGACGATACGGCGCGGCCAGCTCCTCTGGGAGGAAGCCACCGCCTCCGTCCTCCTCGTAACGCCGAAGGATCGCGTGTAGCCGGTCGTCGAACACCAGTGCCCCGACGCCGCCGAGGACCTCCACGACGCCGCGCCGCGGGGCATCGGCCGTGCCGCGGGACGCGAGGAACCGACGCACGCGGGAGCTGTCGTCGCCGTCGCTGCACGCGCACGAGAGGAGCAGCGCCGTCTCGGCGTCCGCGCAGGAGGCGGCGCCGAGGAGGAGAACGGTGCGGGCCTCGGCGACGAACCGCGCGGCGGCGGACCGGGTGCGGACTAGGGCGCGCACGCGGGAGACGGCGTCAACGCCAGCGCCGCGGTGGAGCCACATGAGCAGCGCGACGGCGTCGCAGGCGGGATGGCGGCCGGCGCCCAGGGAGAGCAGGTGCTCGTAGGCAGCGCGGTCGACGCCGTGGAACGCCAGGACGTCGTGCACCGTAGGCTCCATGGAATGGCGGCCGCTGAGCGAGCGGCTTGTTGGGTGCAGTGGGGGAGCTCAGCGTCGTCTCGACTCTAGTCTAGAGTGTAGACACGAAAGCTCTGAGTCTTTTGACTACGAGATACGGAGTACAGTACGAGATAGTTATGGACCGATGGGCCTGGGTTAATCGATTTTGGGCCACTTCTGCTAGCGCCCCAGTAATTTGTGTACTAGTAAGAAATGGCTTTTACCGTTCTCAAAAACTAAAGAAAGTCTAGTAACACTTGGATATTTTATTTTTTTCTGACACTAGTATAGATGTGGCCCATAGGAACGGTTCAAAGAACCCCCTTTAGGAATGGTCGTACGAAAACGTTGCTACGGAATTGTTTCTCCTATCTCGTAGGAGTGCTATACAATGGCAGGAGCGGCGCATAATATGAACCGCTCCGGCTAAAGAGTATAGCAGGGGCGGTCCTATGTTTTGCACCGCTCTTGCTATAGAGTATAGAAGCGGCGGTCCATGTTTTGCACCGCCCCTGCTATTAGATGTAGCATGAGCGGTCCATGTTTTGCACCGCCCCTGCTATTTGTTGTAGCAGGCGCGGTCCATGTTTTACACTGCCCCTGGATGGCTACTTCCCGCCAGTTTTAAACCTTCCTGTTTCCCACCATATCAAATATTTGAACATATCTAACGTTAATAGTCAAGGTGAACTAACACATATGTTATCGATCATCACCAACGATTAATGCTGGGCATCCATACTTATGTACATAGTTATACGCGCGCGCGCGCACACACACACATATCCATCGCAAGCGTGCATATATATACATATACATGCATGGCGCAAAATATATATCTACCGTAGGTCATACGTGTTCATCATGAACCTAAAACGGATGATGTTCCCATTCGCCTAGTGACCCGAATTTCTCCGTCGTCTCTATATCTAATCTGACTATGAGTCGAAGAAAGACCCGCGTCGGTTCACTGCCTCATGCATCGTGAAACGGCAAGGGTCCGCAACCATATTTAGAAGATCCCTCTCCTTGAGCTTGTTGTTAGTTTTCGGGATTGGGGCTAGCTGCATAAGAAACACATTCGTAAAATATTAGACATATATACATATATACATACAATTACTTGAACCAATGCTTTGATCCATCACTTACGTCTTGAGGGTTCATTCTGTAACTCCCTTGGACCTTAAGGAACTCCATAACATAGTATCCACAAAATCCGGTTTGTGGTGGTTGCTTGTGACACTAAGTGTGTATATATCAACTTTAGGTTAGGATTTGGTTATGCGTATATATAAAATCAATAGTCATATTTCATGCATGTGATGTGTTTCTTACTTTGAAATGTGTTCTCATAACCATCTTATCTTGGTAGTGTGGATGACGCAGAAGATTGAACTTCTACCACACCCATTCATGTATGCGATGTTTTAAGACACAACTCAAATAATTAGCATATTAAAGACATATAAACACACACACAAACTACTTTATTAGTCACTTACGATTGTATTAACGACGCGATGTCAGAATATCTCGACGATGCATAATCCAAGGAGTTAAGGACAAGGATTAGGTTATCCTTAGGCACTATCATCACACAAATCCAGTGGTCGCTGCATTACAAGACGTGTAAATATACTGTACACACCCGACCCCGATGCTTTAAAGGAAAGGAAATGTGAAGGGCGTTGAATTAAGATTCATACTCAAAGAGGTATGTGGCATATATATATATATGTGTGTGTGTGTGTGTGTGTGTAGTGTGTATATATATGTGTGTGTGTATATATGTGTGTGTGTGTGTATGTATATGTGTGTATATATATATTTGTGTGTGTGTGTGTGTATGTGTGTGTGTATCTATATACACACACACACACACAATCTCTCTCTATATATATAGGCTACATGTTAAGTACAAGTATTTATGCATATTATTATGACAGTTGTACCTGACGGACGACCATGCCGGACATTCAGTTCGTGGTTTGCTTTTGTGCGCTGATTTCATGCCTCATCTAGGACATCACATCGTCAAGCGGTGAAGCGCATCTTCAGATTACCTGAAATACACTCCTAAGCTTGGTCTTTGGTTCCCTTCAGCTTTGACTACTCTCTCACAGAGGGTATTCAGATGCTGAATTGGCGGGTTGTCGGCTGGAGCGCAAGTCTACATCTAGCACCTGCCAGTTCCTTGGTTCCTCTCCTGTCCTCCTGGTCCTCACTGCAAGCAATCTAGCGTAGCCACTTCCACCACAGAAGCCGAATACATTCGCTGCTGCTAGTTGCTGCTCCCAGCTTGAGTTTTAGGACGATCCCTCTCCTAGTAGACTCCACTTCTGCTATCTCTATATCTAGAACACTGTCTTGCACTCCAGAACCAAACACATAGACGTGAGGTTCAACTTCCTGAGAGATCACTATGAGAAAGGAGATATAGATGTGATTCATGTTGAGACGGAGAACCAGTTGGCCGATATCTTCACGAAGCCCTTAGAGCTTAGCGCGTTTGCTTGTTTGCGTGGGGAGCTTGGTGTTTGTTACCCCTTTTAGGTTGGGGTAACATTGTTGTAGTTTAGGTTTTTGAGTTGCCTTTTCCTTACTTTTCTTTGTTTTCCTTGCATTTTGTATCGTATCATGCATTGCTTTGTATCATATGCATTTTCACTTCACTAGCACTAGGGCGCTTCTAGAATGACTAGTTAGTACTTGCTTGTGCTAGATTTTACAGTGCTTGCATGATCATGGTTGGCTAAGCTCCTTGAACCTGTCTAATATCATTTGTGATCTAAGTATTTTGTATTTTTTGAAAATAAAAAACCATGATCACCACTTGACTTGGCTACCTAGCATGTGTAGGAATGTTGAATGCTATGCTATCTTTTCATGCTTGGATATGCTAGTCATATGCCTTAGTTAAATTGTTGCCTAAGCATTTATGACCCTTTGCCTAAATTTGAAATCTAAACTGAAACTGTTTACAAGTGGTGTCTCTTGAGCTGAATTGGAAAGATCCAAGTGGGTTTGCTTGTCACACTGACTTAGTTCGAGACAGCTTGCCTTTGCACTTTGGCAAGAACTTGGACTTATCTATGTATGACCAAAACCTTGCCTTAAGATTCTGATGGTTTCCTGAACCTAGGCTTGGCATTGGTTGGTAACAAGTGGCATGACAGGTAAATAACCCCTAGCACATACCTAGTACTTACTTCTATGATACAAGTGGTTAAATCTGAATATTGCAAGTCTCTAAATTGCTTATGGCCTGTTGTATATGCTTTGGTTGAGAGTAGCACACCTTGTACGTCTTGCTGGCATCCTATTGTTCATGACTACCTTGCTAGATGCTATTCATGTTGGTGATGCTTTCTTTTCAACAACCTTGAAAAACGTGCTCCTGAACTGTATAAGATAGATTCAATTGAGCTTATTTGCATGCTTCCTTCCCCTCACTTGCCCTATATGCTAGAACTCATATTTACTAGCTTTTCATCCCTGTTGAGTTCTTCATGGTACACTTCCTGCATCTCGTGGCATATTTTGAGGGGGAGTTATCTATTTCAGGAGGAGTTGAGTTCTATGAACCCTTGATGCGTCCATTGTCAACAAGGGGCAGAGATGTTGACTTCAGGAAGAGATAGTTGTTCCCAGGGGGAGTTCATAGTCCAAGGGGGAGAATTCTGGAGAGTTAGTTGATGGGGAGCTTTGCATTCATATTGCATTTGTGAGGATGCATTTCAAGGGGAGTGAATGTGATGCCCCCGGCATCTCGAAAGTCTTAACACGCAATTAGATTAGCGGTAGTCAAGGATTTGGCTTAATGATGTTTAGAGAAGAGCAACAACTAGGCTAGTAAATCACGAAGTCAAAATTCTCTAATGAAATATGCAAAACCCCTGAGTGCACTTGTGACTATAGTTCAAAATATAATGTGATTGGGACCAAACTCTATATAACAAACTTGTAGACAATTTTATGTAGATCAACTTTGTTATTGAGTGTGGTAACATGCACAGAGGTTTAGGTGGAGTTTTGAGTCGATTAATGAAAAAGCAGAAATCTGCCTAAACTTGATCGGTAAGGAAAATTCAAATTTCAAAGGAACAAAAGTCCCTATCATGCAAAACATCATATAAGAAAGTTGTAGATAATTAAAAACTACACAACATTGGTATAATACTCTTTCTCTGAAAATGAGCATAAAATAGACTTTAGGAATTTCTAAGTTTGCATTAAACCTTGGTCAAACTGGAGTCAGCAGGTTAAATTCAAATTTAATCATATTTAAACTTGGAATCTGATATTACTCCTTTTGACAAAGTTGTAGATCCTAAAAGGTACAACGTTTCATTCAATTGGGTCCTTTTCAAATTCGGACTGTAGAATACTCAAAAACTCAAGTTTCAAACAGGTCTTCCTGCAGTCAACAGGGGATTTCCTATTTTTCGAATTTTGTTTTCTCCATGAGTCGCTGACGAGCGGGCCCCACCTGTCGGGTCATCTGCGCCGGTACTCGGGTGGGCCCCACTGCCCTCCTCACCTCATGCACCCGGTCCGTAGACCCCTCACCCTCCTCCTCACCCCGACCCCACCTGTCGGCCTCGCCCGGTCCATGGACCGCGTCCACCCGCGCGACGCTCGCTTCCTCCTTCCCTCCCCTGCGCCCACGCGGCGGGCGAAGGGCGCCAGCGCGCCACGCCGTGGCCACGCGCCGCCCTCCCCCACCCTGCCGTGCCCCTGGTGCTCCTTCGGGTGGAACCGAGCCCGCGCCTCCCTCACCTCACTCGCTCCCTCCCTGTCTTTCTCCCTCTCGTGAGCGCGGCAGAGCGCATCTGCCATGGGAGCTCGCGGCGAGCTCACGCCACCTCGCCTCTCCATAGCCCCTCCGCCCCGCCCGTCGCGCGTCCCGCGCTCGCCTCCATCTCCTCCATCGTTCCCCCAAGAAATCGGAGTCGAATGACCCTTCCTCGCCTTGTTTCCGCACGCCACCGCCATTGCCGCTCGGTTTAAGCTTCGGGTCACCATGGGAGACCATCCCCGGGCCCTCCCCTCGCCTCCATGACTCCACCTTCGGACTCGTAGCTCCATCGCGCAGCTCTTGAGCCCGACCATGGCCTCTTCCCTCGCCGGAACGAACAGATCGAGCCGGAGCCACCGCGAACTGCCGCGCCGTCGCCACCTGCAGTTCACCGCGTGTTCCCTGCCAACTCCGTCCACCCCGCACGTCCTCATCTTGGGGAAAACAATCCCCTCATCCGGGAACATCTTCCCCGACCCCGTTCTGGCCACTTCGTCGCCTCCTCGCGCCGGCGCAGCCCCGTCATCCCCTCCCTGCGCGTCGGTCGAACGAGGAAGAAGAAGGCTGAAGAAGATGGTTGTTTTACAAAAATCCCCCTGTCATATTTCATTTTTATGCGCCCTGTTTGATTACTGTGCACTGAGTCTTAGACATATTTCACGCAGGACCCTGGAGGCTACGAATATTTCCGATTTAGTCCCCACCAGTGGGCTTTTCTATTTAAATTTATTTCTCTCGGTTTAAACTTTGGAAATTCGTAATAAATCAAATAAAAATCAGAAAAATATAAACTAAGTTGCATTTTTATCCTTGTTAAAAGATCTATCTTCTAGGTATGATGGTTGAGTAGGAAAAGACATTTTTGCCCCTGATTTTGTATATGCATATTAAACCAACATAAATGGAAAATATGGGTAAAATGAGCTTCAAAAACTATGAAATTTGGGCAGAGGCCATATTAACATTTGTAGGCTCTGTATAAATTTTGGTAGCCCTAGCATTGGCTGTTTAATTACTATTCTACCCTTGCCTTATATTTAAGCATGTATTTAATTTAAGAAAAATTTGCTCTGGTGAAAAATGTTCCATGTGACTTTAGGGGCTTGATATGAGCTTTAGGTTATGAACATAACTCATTGCTAGAATAGGAGGTGGTGCATGTAAGGTTTTGGCTCTGAGTTGAAAATGGTAGAAATAGTGCATAGTTACGTAAATAATAGAAAATGTGAGACTAGTATATCCAATAAATGCCAAAATGAACCATATTTGAAACATAAGAATATGTAAGACTTAGCCACTGTTTCTGGAATGCAATATAGGTCTTCACTACTGTTGAAATATGCACGCTAGGAATTCTAAGTTAGCTATGTGAAAAATGGTTATTCATACGGATGCTTGATATTCAGGCACCTCATTCGCTGCATCATGCATATCATTCATATAGCGACGCTCACTGCAGATACATGATCAAGAAGCAAGTGCGTGGAGCTACTTCGAGCAACGGTGTCCAAAAGACCAACTAAGGCCCAAATACCACCTGGAGGCCCCTGAAGTGGTATTTGGAAGGAGGAGCTGTCCAAGTGATCAAGGGGTTGCCTGGGGCAAAGCCTCACAACCCGGCAAACTAACTTTAGTTTAGTTTGTTCAAGTTATCAACAACAAAGGTAGGCCCCTTAGGCATATACACCTACCTAGGGAATCTCACCACCCTTTATTTGGTTGTGCATTTACGTTCAGGAGTTGTTTGAAACCCCACCTGCATAAATACCTGATACCCTAATTAGAATGGATAGGCCGAAGTTTATGCTTAGCCATGCTTAGACGGTAGAAGTCGAATGAAGATATTCACTCGCGAGATGATAGGACTCAAAAGGTTTTACAAAAATTTAATACGAGAGAAATATGATATGATGTGATGAAAAGATGAGACCGGGCGGAGATATGGGCATATTACGATGAAAAATGATGAGGATAGTTTGGTGGACTCCGCCCGAGTCGTTTAAGGCCTGATTCGCTATTCGCCTGCTGATCGGCATAATATTGCTAGAGTGCTTATCCGGGATAATGGACCGGTGAAAGTCTTACTCGTGCCATCCGAAGAACAGAGACAGGTTCCTACCATTCTTGTTGGAGGGAGTTAGGCCTGGGGGAGCTTGTACTCGAGGGAGGGCTGACCCGGTGCGGCCGTGGTATCGCTCCTAAGGGAGGGCTGACCCGGTGCGGCCGTGGTATCGCTCCTGAGAGGGCAAAACCCGGGGGAATGGCGGGATTGAATCGAACTTGGGATGGGACGAGTGGAGATGGGGGCTATATGTGGGAACGCGATGGCTAGTAAGCATATACCCCTGGCATGATAGTTATTCCCGGGAATTAAAAATCGATTCGAATCGCTGATGCTCACCAGGTGTGAGAATGCCAGTATCGCACACGGGCAACGTTGTAATAACTTTAATATCTTGTTCATTTAATCATGCTTTTTATATTACATGTTTGTACTTGTATGTTACATTTCCGCAAGCTCCTTTATGATGACATATGTGTTGGGATGATGATATATATGAGTTATGGATGATGATAATAACTATAATGAACCAAATGAGGCTTATACTTTAAAAAATAAATGATACTTGAAAGTAAGGACTCACTTCTAGTAAGCTTGCGCGGGTTAGAGTCAAGTCCACGAAAAGCCTTGCATACTCTCAAATGTGTCGGGCTGAAACCGCCCACGGGTAAGTCCTACGAGTACCTCACGTACTCATCCCTACGTTGTTGATATTTTTATTTCAGGAACTTCATGATTGAGAATGACAGTGGTTGGCTCAATGTCATGGCTCGATGTTTTATTTCCGCTGCAAGAGTATATCGGTATTACGTTACGGTTTCCGCTTCGAGATTATTTTGGTACTCTATTTCAGTATGATTGTACCCCATTTTGAGTAAATATTTTTAAACAAATCAATCTATGTTTGTATGAAATGGTGGGTTGTTGTAATTGTTGTGGCTCTTTCGAGGGCTTAACGTGTGTGATGTCGGCATCCCTGGGTGATGGTTGCATCGAGTGCCCTTCTGGGTAGCTCGACGGATGACCGGGTTTAGTTCGGCCTAATCACACTGCAAGCTAGAGGTGGCAGGTGTGCTTAGTTCGGATTAAATCGGCGGTTCCGCCACAGCTGGTATCAGAGCCGATCATACACGAACAACAATTATAACAACTTTATTTTGATTTCGAAAGCCTATTTTCAAAATCTTTTCAAAGTATTTGCGAAAACGAGAGTATCGCGTATATGCCCATTATAAGGATGTTAGCTTATATATACAGGTGGCATCACTGACTTGACTAACTAAGATAGCAACTCATGTGCATATTCGGCGTTTTGGGAAACAATGTTTCGGCCATAGCTATCCCCAGGACTGGTGGAACGCTATCGGGATTTGCGATTCATTGTGAACCTTGCATTCATGCTGCCTAGGTAAATCTTTTAAGGGGGGTGGGCATGCTTTGAAGCTTTCATGCCCACCACACTTACATTTGGTTTTGGGATCCATCTTCTTCTCGGCAATCCCCAGTACTGGTGGAAAGTCAGGTTTTGAGAAGAAGGTGCAGCGGCCCACTCAACGTTGTCCACGCAGCGTGAGAATTCGCGTGGATACCACACTAGGTGGTAATGTATGAGCATGCATTTTTCTTGCAGGTACACTAACCACGAAATGCGTAGCTGGGACGACTAGAATTCGGCTAGTTGCATGTAGGGAGAGCACGTGCATATATGCCACCGGAACATCGTTATTTATAAAAGTAAGGATTTGTGAGGACGGATAGGACGATCATGCATCATTTCATCTCATCTCTTGTGCTTTGCTATGTGTGTTTGATTGAAAGTAACTAGATTCATATCATGTTTATACACGTAATTGTTTGAAAGTAACAAATTTCACATGAGATATGTATGAGTGTTGCTACCATTTTGAAGTAGATCAAACTGCAAATATAACCATCAGAAACTTTAAATACGATACTAATAGAGTATGTAACTTGTGATCACTTCATTATAGAACTCTAACTCTAAAAGTGCTCATATTGTCAAGTAAATACTGAATTGTGACCAAGATAAAAATCTGCACCACGATGACCCACTGCTAGAAATCTGAAATATGTGGCTAATCTAAATGGTTTTAGTAAGACTTTTTATATCAAATCTGTAATCCATAACAAAACAACAACCTTTGTATATTGATCTTACTACAGAAATGCTGTCAAAGATGACCTATAAACTCGTAAATATAACATAAACCCAAGTCCTTCAAGGGTGGAAGCCAAATTGCCGTTGGCTTAGGCCTTTTTAGCCTCATCAAAGCTACCACAAGAAGAGAGTTCGAAGAAAGACAAAGCTGAAGAGCGTTCCAACGACACGACCTCCGTTCAACGTCTGCAGTCCGGGATCAATCTGCTGAAGGGATTCGCCAAGCCTGAGGATCAAGTCAAGATAGTTCGAACATGTTAACGTCTAGGTGCTAGTTGATGGAACTTAATAGGCATGCCTACAACTACAAAGACAATGTACAAATTCCCCTACTATCTCAAAGCGGTCGAATAAAGATTTCTCAACACCACACCGCTGAAGCAGAAAGAGATTTCTCCAATAAACCTTGACGTACGCAACGTCAACTTTTACACCAACACACGAAGTAGAGGCTCCACCAAGATAGGAAAGAGTTCAGAAGATACCTCAGTCGAAAGTTAACCCTCGTTTGCATATCCCTAGAAATGCTGGTTGGCCAGGTGTTTCTAGTTCTCGTGATTCTGATGCTCCAAACCATCAAAGTCAATGTGTTTTCAGCTCTTTGGTTCATATCCTCCATACATTGAGATTCATGTGCTCCAATCTCCTTGTTCATTTCTTGTCACGACCTTGTAATATTCATGATCCTACAACTAATATGATTGAACCACTCTTGTTGTGATGTCTCCTTAGGCAGTCTTGGATGCCTCGACGGGACCTAGAGTCCTATGTGTACGGCCGTCACATGGTTGTGCTACTAGGTTCGCGCTGGCATTAGGACATGCGAAGGCATGACATCGCTTCAATCGTGGAACATTCATAATCGGTTTCTATCTTTAATTGATCTCGCTACTCTTGATTCGTGGGGATGATCGATTTCATTTTCCACTATCCTGTATATATCATCTCATTGCCTTGTTTCGCCTTACCTCCTTGACCAGTGGGGATGATCCGCCTCAACCCCACGGCTTGTTCATAATAATTCATATCCATGTTTGACCTTGCCTCCGAAGATTGGTGGGGACAGTCAACTTCGTTCTCACCGTCTTCGTCAGTATTTTCTATCCATTTGTTGAACCTTAATTCCCGAGGGTGTACTTTACGAACATCCTCCACACTAGCTTTTGTCCTCGGCTAGTGCTCTTGTCTTATCGTCATTTATCTATGAGTAGTTTTCTTCCTCTTAGAAGGGAGCTTACTAGCATTTGTTTCGCTAATAAGAACACATCACCTTGTTTAGGCGAATACGGCCTATCTTCTCCCTCTTGTGCCTTTCTTGTCCTAATGAGTAGAATGTGCTACGTTTCACCACATCTTACTCTTTGAAAATATGTTAACTTGGAATTTTATATGTGGACACAATCCCTGTCAAATAAAATGAATGTGTCTCTCAAAAACGCATCCGATGATACTCCTTTCCATCAAAAGACCCTGCCTTATTCAATTTCTGACTATGTACACTTTGCTTTCATTATTTGGATAAATCAGATACTTACCATGTTTCAAATATTAGCATCAAAGTTAGGAAATGACTCCATTCCTTTGCTTCAATCACAGTCACTTGCTCACTGACCACATTCTCTTCATGGTTTGTTCATTCGCTCTCTTATATGGCACGACTCGTCGAGTATCGTAGAGAGACCACCCTAGCCTAATAGATAACGCTCTGTGACTGCTTGTGTTAAAGAGGCATTAACCATTCACAAGCTAGTTGACAAAGCCAACGAGTGAAAAATTGGGATATTACCATGTGCATTTGAAAAGGCACGAACCACGATGCCATACTCCTTACAATACGCGATAGGTAACACACCCGTACCTCACACAAATCTCGGGACGAGATTTCTTTAAGGGGGGTGGGTTGTGATGCCCCCGGCATCTCAAAAGTCTTAACACGCGATTAGATTAGCGGTAGTCAAGGATTTGGCTTAATGATGTTTAGAGAAGAGCAACAACTAGGCTAGTAAATCACGAAGTCAAAATTCTCTAATGAAATATGCAAAACCCCTGAGTGCACTTGTGACTATAGTTCAAAATATAATGTGATTGGGACCAAACTCTCTATAACAAACTTGTAGACAATTTTATGTAGATCAACTTTGTTATTGAGTGTGGTAACATGCACAAAGGTTTAGGTGGAGTTTTGAGTCGATTAATGAAAAAGCAGAAATCTGCCTAAACTTGATCGGTAAGGAAAATTCAAATTTCAAAGGAACAAAAGTCCCTATCATGCAAAACATCATATAAGAAAGTTGTAGATAATTAAAAACTACACAACATTGGTATAATACTCTTTCTCTGAAAATGAGCATAAAATAGACTTTAGGAATTTCTAAGTTTGCATTAAACCTTGGTCAAACTGGAGTCAGCAGGTTAAATTCAAATTTAATCATATTTAAACTTGGAATCTGATATTACTCCTTTTGACAAAGTTGTAGATCCTAAAAGGTACAACGTTTCATTAAATTGGGTCCTTTTCAAATTCGGACTGTAGAATACTCAAAAACTCAAGTTTCAAACAGGTCTTCCTGCAGTCAACAGGGGATTTCCTATTTTTCGAATTTTGTTTTCTCCATGAGTCGCTGACGAGCGGGCCCCACCTGTCGGGTCATCTGCGCCGGTACTCGGGTGGGCCCCACTGCCCTCCTCACCTCATGCACCCGGTCCGTAGACCCCTCACCCTCCTCCTCACCCCGACCCCACCTGTCGGCCTCGCCCGGTCCATGGACCGCGTCCACCCGCGCGACGCTCGCTTCCTCCTTCCCTCCCCTGCGCCCACGCGGCGGGCGAAGGGCGCCAGCGCGCCACGCCGTGGCCACGCGCTGCCCTCCCCCACCCTGCCGTGCCCCTGGTGCTCCTTCGGGTGGAACCGAGCCCGCGCCTCCCTCACCTCACTCGCTCCCTCCCTGTCTTTCTCCCTCTCGTGAGCGCGGCAGAGCGCATCTGCCATGGGAGCTCGCGGCGAGCTCACGCCACCTCGCCTCTCCATAGCCCCTCCGCCCCGCCCGTCGCGCGTCCCGCGCTCGCCTCCATCTCCTCCATCGTTCCCCCAAGAAATCGGAGTCGAATGACCCTTCCTCGCCTTGTTTCCGCACGCCACCGCCATTGCCGCTCGGTTTAAGCTTCGGGTCACCATGGGAGACCATCCCCGGGCCCTCCCCTCGCCTCCATGACTCCACCTTCAGACTCGTAGCTCCATCGCGCAGCTCTTGAGCCCGACCATGGCCTCTTCCCTCGCCGGAACGAACAGATCGAGCCGGAGCCACCGCGAACTGCCGCGCCGTCGCCACCTGCAGTTCACCGCGTGTTCCCTGCCAACTCCGTCCACCCCGCACGTCCTCATCTTGGGGAAAACAATCCCCTCATCCGGGAACATCTTCCCCGACCCCGTTCTGGCCACTTCGTCGCCTCCTCGCGCCGGCGCAGCCCCGTCATCCCCTCCCTGCGCGTCGGTCGAACGAGGAAGAAGAAGGCTGAAGAAGATGGTTGTTTTACAAAAATCCCCCTGTCATATTTCATTTTTATGCGCCCTGTTTGATTACTGTGCACTGAGTCTTAGACATATTTCACGCAGGACCCTGGAGGCTACGAATATTTCCGATTTAGTCCCCACCAGTGGGCTTTTCTATTTAAATTTATTTCTCTCGGTTTAAACTTTGGAAATTCGTAATAAATCAAATAAAAATCAGAAAAATATAAACTAAGTTGCATTTTTATCCTTGTTAAAAGATCTATCTTCTAGGTATGATGGTTGAGTAGGAAAAGACATTTTTGCCCCTGATTTTGTATATGCATATTAAACCAACATAAATGGAAAATATGGGTAAAATGAGCTTCAAAAACTATGAAATTTGGGCAGAGGCCATATTAACATTTGTAGGCTCTGTATAAATTTTGGTAGCCCTAGCATTGGCTGTTTAATTACTATTCTACCCTTGCCTTATATTTAAGCATGTATTTAATTTAAGAAAAATTTGCTGTGGTGAAAAATGTTCCATGTGACTTTAGGGGCTTGATATGAGCTTTAGGTTATGAACATAACTCATTGCTAGAATAGGAGGTGGTGCATGTAAGGTTTTGGCTCTGAGTTGAAAATGGTAGAAATAGTGCATAGTTACGTAAATAATAGAAAATGTGAGACTAGTATATCCAATAAATGCCAAAATGAACCATATTTGAAACATAAGAATATGTAAGACTTAGCCACTGTTTCTGGAATGCAATATAGGTCTTCACTACTGTTGAAATATGCACGCTAGGAATTCTAAGTTAGCTATGTGAAAAATGGTTATTCATACGGATGCTTGATATTCAGGCACCTCATTCGCTGCATCATGCATATCATTCATATAGCGACGCTCACTGCAGATACATGATCAAGAAGCAAGTGCGTGGAGCTACTTCGAGCAACGGTGTCCAAAAGACCAACTAAGGCCCAAATACCACCTGGAGGCCCCTGAAGTGGTATTTGGAAGGAGGAGCTGTCCAAGTGATCAAGGGGTTGCCTGGGGCAAAGCCTCACAACCCGGCAAACTAACTTTAGTTTAGTTTGTTCAAGTTATCAACAACAAAGGTAGGCCCCTTAGGCATATACACCTACCTAGGGAATCTCACCACCCTTTATTTGGTTGTGCATTTACGTTCAGGAGTTGTTTGAAACCCCACCTGCATAAATACCTGATACCCTAATTAGAATGGATAGGCCGAAGTTTATGCTTAGCCATGCTTAGACGGTAGAAGTCGAATGAAGATATTCACTCGCGAGATGATAGGACTCAAAAGGTTTTACAAAAATTTAATACGAGAGAAATATGATATGATGTGATGAAAAGATGAGACCGGGCGGAGATATGGGCATATTACGATGAAAAATGATGAGGATAGTTTGGTGGACTCCGCCCGAGTCGTTTAAGGCCTGATTCGCTATTCGCCTGCTGATCGGCATAATATTGCTAGAGTGCTTATCCGGGATAATGGACCGGTGAAAGTCTTACTCGTGCCATCCGAAGAACAGAGACAGGTTCCTACCATTCTTGTTGGAGGGAGTTAGGCCTGGGGGAGCTTGTACTCGAGGGAGGGCTGACCCGGTGCGGCCGTGGTATCGCTCCTAAGGGAGGGCTGACCCGGTGCGGCCGTGGTATCGCTCCTGAGAGGGCAAAACCCGGGGGAATGGCGGGATTGAATCGAACTTGGGATGGGACGAGTGGAGATGGGGGCTATATGTGGGAACGCGATGGCTAGTAACATATACCCCTGGCATGATAGTTATTCCCGGGAATTAAAAATCGATTCGAATCGC
The DNA here is from genome assembly GCA_030272315.1 of Paspalum vaginatum. Taxonomy (NCBI): domain Eukaryota; kingdom Viridiplantae; phylum Streptophyta; class Magnoliopsida; order Poales; family Poaceae; genus Paspalum; species Paspalum vaginatum. The sequence continues at coordinate 21,816,001 of CM059017.1, forward strand.
TGATGCTCACCAGGTGTGAGAATGCCAGTATCGCACACGGGCAACGTAGTAATAACTTTAATATCTTGTTCATTTAATCATGCTTTTTATATTACATGTTTGTACTTGTATGTTACATTTCCGCAAGCTCCTTTATGATGACATATGTGTTGGGATGATGATATATATGAGTTATGGATGATGATAATAACTATAATGAACCAAATGAGGCTTATACTTTAAAAAATAAATGATACTTGAAAGTAAGGACTCACTTCTAGTAAGCTTGCGCGGGTTAGAGTCAAGTCCACGAAAAGCCTTGCATACTCTCAAATGTGTCGGGCTGAAACCGCCCACGGGTAAGTCCTACGAGTACCTCACGTACTCATCCCTACGTTGTTGATATTTTTATTTCAGGAACTTCATGATCGAGAATGACAGTGGTGGGCTCAATGTCATGGCTCGATGTTTTATTTCCGCTGCAAGAGTATATCGGTATTACGTTACGGTTTCCGCTGCGAGATTATTTTGGTACTCTATTTCAGTATGATTGTACCCCATTTTGAATAAATATTTTTAAACAAATCAATCTATGTTTGTATGAAATGGTGGGTTGTTGTAATTGTTGTGGCTCTTTCGAGGGCTTAACGTGTGTGATGTCGGCATCCCTGGGTGATGGTTGCATCGAGTGCCCTTCTGGGTAGCTCGACGGACGACCGGGTTTAGTTCGGCCTAATCACACTGCAAGCCAGAGGTGGCAGGTGTGCTTAGTTCGGATTAAATCGGGCTACTAAAATTTATACCGAGCCTACACATGTTAATAAGGCCTCTGCCCAAATTTCATAATTTTTGAAGCTCATTTTACCCACATTTCTTATTTATTAAGGTCTTTCATGCATGCACATTAACAGGGGCAAAAAGGTCTTTTCATACCCAACCATCATATCCATTCTGTAGATCTACTTAATAGGAGTACACTGCAACAAAGTTTGTATTTTTCTGATTTTTAATTGATTTATTACGAATTTCCAAAGTTTCAGCTTAAGAAAATACATTTAAAAATGAAAACCCTAGATCGGAGGTCTTGTACGCAAATAATTGTAGATCCAGGGGCTACCTCGTAAGTTCTGCGAGACACATACAACAGCGCACAAAATAGAGCCGCAAAAATATAAATCGACAGGGACTAATTTGCAAAGTGGGGCTGAGTCGTCTTCTACCTTCAGCCCGGGACGAACCGCGCGCGGGGAAGGGAAAGGCGGCGCTCTACCGACGGCGTGGGGACCGAACTTGGAGCCGAGCCACTTGCGGAAGGTGTCCCAGGCATAGGGCTTGCTTTCCCCCAAGGTCGCGTCGCGCGGGGAGGCTACACTGGCCGAGGAACGGCCGTGAACCGGTGGGCGGCGACGACGCGCAGAGCTCGGTGGCCGGGGCTCGATCTCGCGGCACCGGCGGAGGCGGTGGCCAAGCTCTACCGCGCGGGCTGCACGGTGACGAGGGGAGTCCGGAGGGGGCGGATTGCAGGCACGGGGATAGCCCAGGGGTGGTCCTCCACGGCGAGGCACGGTGAACCGGGTCACCGCGTCGCAGCGCACGCGGACGAGGTCGTTAGAGCCGGTGGCGGTGGCCCGGACTTTGGGGAAAGGGAAGGGCGGAGTGAGGTGATGGCCAGGCGCTTACTGGATGAGAGGGAAAGGGGCGGAGATGGCCGGTGCATGAGCTTGACAGAGCTCGAGCTCCGCGGCCATGGCGGCTCGCGCTCTGGGCGTGCACCAGGGCAGGGAGCAGAGGCAGGGGAGCAAGGAAAAGGGACGGGGAAGAGGTTGCGGAGCTGGGGGACGCCAGCTGGGAGGGAGCAGGCAGCGCAGGCCGGGCGAGGGCGGAGCGTGGCCACGGCGTGGCGTGCTGGCGCCCATGGCGCGGCGCGGGCGGCCTTCGCCCGCCGCGTGGGCGCAGGGGAGGGGAGGAGGAAGAAGGCGACGCGTGGGTGGACGCGGTCCGTAGACCGTGGGACGCTGACAGGTGGGACCGGGGCGAAATAAAATGGAGATGGCCTATGGACCGGGTGCGGGAAACGTGGAGCTGTGGGACCCACCCGAGTACCGGCGCAGGCGCCTGGATAGGTGGGGCCCGCTTGTCATTGAGACAGAGAAAAAGGGAATTTCTCGAAAATGGAAAGAAGGAGGTTTGACCAGCTAACTAAGTTTCTGAATTTTGCCAATTTGACCCACGTAGGAGCCGAATTTGAAAAGGACCCAATTGAATGAAACGTTGTACCTTTTAGGATATACAACTTTGTCAAAAGGAGTAATATCAGATTCCAAGTTTAAATATGATTAAATTTGAATTTAACCTGCTGACTCCAGTTTGACCAAGGTTTAATGCAAACTTGGAAATTCCTAAAGTCTATTTTATGCTCATTTTCAGAGAAATAGTATTATACCAATGTTGTGTAGTTTTTAATTATATACAACTTTCATATATGATGTTTTGCATGATAGGAACTTTTGTTCCATTGAAATTTGAATTTGCCTTACCGATCAAGTTTAGGCAGATTTCTGCTTTTTCATTAATCGACTCAAAACTCCACCTAAACCTTTGTGCATGTTACCACACTCAATAACAAAGTTGATCCACATGGAATTGTCTACAAGTTTGTTATAGAGAGTTTGGTCCAAAACACATTATATTTTGAACTATAGTCAGAAGTGTACTCAGGGGTTTTGCAAAACTGCAATTTCAATTTATGTATGGTCTTTCTTGTTTCCAACTTTTGAAGTATCAAACGGAGTCCAATAACTTTGATATTAGGTTCATTCGAAAGGTGATAAGTTTAATTTCATTTCCTAGTCAGATAGATTTTGAAGTTCTATAGCGAAAACAAAAGTAATTTCAGAACAAAGTTTGGGGAAAGGCTGAAATGCAGATTTGGGAGTTTAAGTGTGGACTAAGTTTGACCTGATTTGACTTGGCCTTTTGAAGCTTCCAATTCAACACTTTTAACTTGTACCAGAAGGAAATTTGATCTATATAACAAGAACTAAAACTTTTGTACTTGGGGTTTCTCATGAAAACCTTTGGTTTTTGGACTAAACACCTAAACAACGTGAGGTTTTGTACATTTGAGTAGAAAATTTTCGACTTGTGATTTCTCCACCTTAGTTCTTTCCATCTTTAATCATGATTTAGTTATAAGAAATCATTATCTTAAGTCAAAATATGAATTAGGGCCTTTGAGATGCCGGAGGCATCACAACTGCGCTGAGTGGTTTCCCTTGTCTTACGGGGTCGATCTTTGGTTTTGTTTTTGTTGCCTCAATTCGCCCTTCTCTCCTTATGTTTGGTTTTTGGGCATCTTGAGCAACTCCTTCTTTTCTTCTTTCTTTTCAGTTTTACGCTTTTCTTCTTGTCTTTGTTTGATTTCAGGTTACAGGTTGAAGGTGTTGACAATGCACTCATCAATGGGGGAGATTGAGAGGCAATGGACTGGTTCCATTGCCTTTGGAGTGATGAGTGATTGTCAATGGAAGCCAAGACCTAGAAGGACTTGGGCACAAGCCCTCCGATGGACAGGAGGCCCTCCGATGGACTGGAGGTAAATGGAGAAGAAGGTCCTGCAAAGGACAGGAGCCATGCTCGGCATCGGTCGGCCATGGGAGTTCGGTACACAGAGGAGCGGCACGACGACGGCAAGTGTAAGACCTCCGAAGGATTGCGAGGTGACCCCAATGGACAGGGGATGCCGGGTGCCACCTTGGTGCTCCAACCCGAGTCCATGGTGTGAAGACATGTGAGGGCATTGGTGGATTTGCTCAAATCCATCACCCTACCACCAAGTTACCAAGACTCAGTGAATGGGCTAAATTCTCGCCGAGATAGAGTGGAGCGAGCCGTACTAGGACCAGGAAGGAAATCCTAAAGTTTCCCGGTTTATGACTTCAAAACCGGGGGTCGATCGGTAGATTTGGACTACTGACCATGTGGACATCATCCAGAAGTTAGCGTGCTACCGAAGAAGATCAAGACTCCATCGTGGTCGTTCATCCCCGAGAAAGTTGGGTCTTTTCCAGTTTAGCCCCTATGGGCGTTTCTGTAATATAGGGGTCTTAGTGTAAACTGAGTCAGTTAAGCCTAGGCTATAAATACCTAAGTGGCTGGACATTTAGGTGACTCTTCCACCTCTAGAAACCCTAGGCTTAGCTTTCCAACCAGCCAAGTGCTTAGAGTGAAAACCGGGTGCTAATCTAGGATTTGGAGTCCCCTAAAGCTAGTACTTTGCATTAGTGGGAGGATGAAGGGTGGTAGGTTATGAGGAACCTCTTGTAAACTGTTTTCCACTGCTAATCCAAGGAAGATTCATCCCCAGTTAATGCTCATGTGTGCAGCCATCTCCTTCCCCCTTTTCTAGTTTGGATTTTGGATGAAACTCAAAGGCTTTTGGTGATTTGCTTTGCCCGCGAGTTAATCCTATTCTGTTGGCTCTTTAGGACTTGCAAGGATGATGACATTATGTCTTAGAACATCTCAATCCTGCAGGATTGCCACGAGCAAGTCTATCTTGAGTTTTTCCTTCTTGCCCAAAGATTGCCATCTCACGAGATCTGAAATTTCCACTAATCCCGTGGTCATTTTGAGTTGATCGTTTGGGAATAGATTAGGAATAGGGTCCAGATAGCATGTGCAAAAATTCGTGAAGTTTGGACAAGATTTGGACTAGTGTTGGGTTTGGAAGCTCAAGATCCGCAGCTTCTGTTGAACAGTCCGGCGTGTTACCGGACAATCTGGTACGTGCTATCGGACAGTCCGGTGCATGCTACCAGATAGTTCGGTGTGGGGCTATGCTAGTCATCCCATCGGATAGTCCATTGTGCTACCGGATAGTCCGCTGTGTGCTACCGGATAGTCTGGTATGGCGAAGGCTGCTGCCCTATTTTCGCTATTTGGTTCTTCCGCAGTGTTTTGCATCGGATTTGATTTTTCCACTGCCCGACCATACACTTTGCTTGGTGTGTATCAGTGAGTCGCATTTCGGTGCAGTGAGTGTCGAGTGGTGATCACGCAAGTTTCGGTGCTTGGGGTGATTTGCGATCTTTGTAATCATTGAGTTGCTTGCTCTTCCTCACGTGGTGCGTATCCTTTCAGTGAATGGCACTTTGCGCTTGCTAGACACTCATTTGTTCAGTGGATGGTGTCTAGCATCAGTCCTCGTGAGCACCATTTTGGGGGGTTGTGATTTTGAGTTTTAAGTGCTCCTATTCGCCCCCTCTAGTCGCACGTCTCGGTCCTACAGATTGTGTTTATCCAAACAAAGCCTAACTAGGGCAGGGACTCCTCTCTTATTCTCGTCTAACCCTAAGCATGTATCTGCTTCGTTGGTAGGATTAGGCTTAGATGTTTTTCCACACTTCTTCCTTTTCTTCCCATTGGCCGAACCATCTTCAGGTATATTTCATTCTGCTTGTAACGGCTAGCACCACAGGTTGGACATTTTTCCAGTTTCGTGAATGCTTTGAGGACCGACTCTTAAAACTTGCAATGACAAAAACCCTCTCTTCTCTTTTGTGCAAGGTTGCGTAGCAAGGCCAAGCTACCAACCCTAGGACATAGAGGAAAGCTATGCAGAAGCAAGTACACACCACTCGCTCAAACGCCGAGAGAAAACGACGCAAAGAGAGCTAAGAACAGCATGCAGACAGCCACCGGACGGTCCGACGCGGAGGCACCGGACGGTCCGACGATGACCCACCGGACGTTCTGGCTAGCCGCCGGACATTCTGGGCCGAGGGTTGATCCCTCTGCTCGAGCACCACCGGACAGTCCGATGGCTCACTGCCGGACGGTCCAGTGCTCGCAAAAAGCCCTGTGAGGATGAGCCTCGTGAACTCCGCCCGGGCGCTCGCCACCGGACGGTCCGATGGTATGAAATAGGGCAGCCTGAGAAGAGAAAACAGCCCGCGAATCATCAATATTCGATCCAAATCTCAATCAAATGGACTCCAAACTTCACCAAAATTCACAAGGACTTTGTCTAGGCCATGGAGAAACTATTCCCAACAGATCAAGGCAAAGCCCTAAGATTTTCTCCACGGATTTGACTCGTCCCCAAAGTGAAGTCCACAAGCCAAGAATGGAAAGCACGGGACTCCAAAACCACAATCACACCACTTCCTAGCAGTCCAAAACACCAGCAAGAGAAGGATCTCGGGCTTGGTCAACCACAAACACACCAAAAGACCATGGAACCAAGATCAAAAGCCAATCAAGAGAGGGAGGAACAAGAGCACACAAGGAGCTGCACGAATTCCATCTATTAATGTCCCAAAGGGGTCTCAAATTCAGATTACAAGATGGGGATTCCATCACCCAAGCAGTCTCCCACTTCCTACCCTCTTTCTATGGCCCTAGATCTCTCTAAAGCACTTGGAAATTGTTGCTCTTGCTTGGTGACGAAATTAGAGCTCTAACCCTAGCCCTAAGCGAAGTCCAACCAGCCAAGAGGAGTGGCTTATGGCAGCCATCTCCTTATTTATACTACAGCTCTATTGCCCTAAGGCCGTTTGCACTTAACCCCCTATATTACAGACTCTTGCACTAAAATGCCTGTAGAGGCAAGAAAAGACCACAATAACTCAGATGAACGACCACGATGGAGTCCTCGACGTCTTTGGTTTCTCCGCCTTTGCTTGATGTCCTCCACTAGTCAGTAGCTCATCCCTCAAGGGTAACCACTAGTTTTGGGATACTGGCAACCAAGCCCCTGGTTTTGACGCTCGAACCAAGAAACGATAGTTGGGCCCAGTTTTGATGCTCGAACCGGTAAATGCTTGTTGGGCCTCCAGTCTTGAGTGATTTTATGGCTCACGACACCATCCCGTACCCAAGGTAACTCTTATGGGCCGAGCCTAACTTGGGCCGCAACCCAAGCCACCCGCCAGTCCACTCGGCAGGGATTTTGTCACGCCACGGTAGCACTCGGGCGCTGCCACCAGTTCATGCTTAGGTGAACTTTCCTCCAGGTCACGCTTAGGAGGTGCTCGCTCATCCTTCAGCAAGTCTTCAATGTTGACAAGCGATCATCACAGCCAAGATGAAAGACTGGACTCGGTACACTTGACTCCCTCAATCTCCCCCTTGATGAGTGCCTTGTCAACACCCTCACTAACCACTTGAAATCATAGACAAAGAAAAGAAAAGAAAAGCGTAACAAAGAACAATAGAAGAAAGAAAAACAACTAAAATCCACTCAAGTGCCCAAAAGCCAAAGAAAGGCAGAAACGAGAGCACTAGAAGTGAACAAGAGCAAAGTCAAAAGATCGGCCCCCTAAGACATGGGTAACTGCTCAACGCAGCCGATCAACAAAGCATGACCCCTCAAGAAGGAGGCAGGGCTCATCACAGTCATGCTAGAAGCAAAGGACTAGCTCCTCTAGAAAGAGGCAAAGGCTCGACACAGCTGGCCAAAAGAGCATGCTAGAACTCCAACTCCCCCCGCATTTCAGCCCATCTCACAATGCAAGCTCTCCCCCTGGAATGAATGCACTCTCCCAACTCTCCAAGAGGCTCGCCCTTGGTTGGTGACTCCACTCTCCCCCCTTGTTGACAATGCAACATCAAGTCCCATGAGAAAAATGTAGTGCAAATGCAACTAGGTGAAACAAAGAGCTCTAAAGGGATGGAAAGCTAGCAGATACAAGTTCTAGCATACAGAGCATGTGAGGGCTATGGGGCATGCAACAAGCTCAAAAGAACCCATCTACTTAGTTAAAGAGCAAAGCATGATTTTCAGGTTTGGTTCAAAAGAAAGCATCACCAACATGAATAGCATCTAGCAAGATAGGCATGAACAATAAAATGCTAGCAATACATACAAGGTGTGCTAATTCTAACCTGAGCATATCCAACAAACCATAAGCAATTGAGAGACTTGCAATTTCCGATTTAGCAGTTTCATATCAAGCAAGTCCAAAACATGTGCCAGGGGTTATTTGCTTGTCATGCCACTTCTTACCAACCAATGTCAAGCCTAGGTCTAGGAAGACCATCAGAAGCTTAAGACAAGGTTTTAGTCATTCATAGCTAGGTGCAAGTTCTCACCAAAGTGCAAAACTGAGCAATCTCAAACCAAGTCAGTGAGACAAAGCAAATCCACCTGGATCTTTTCATTTCAGCTCAAACAAATACCAAATTAAGCAAATTGTTCAGATTTCAGATTAGCAAGGTATCATGAAAGCTTAGGCATCAACTAGAACAACCAAGCATGGAAAGATAGCAAAAGCATTCAACTTCCTACACATGCTAGGTTGCCAAGTCAAGTGGTGATCAAGTTTATGATTTTCAGGAAAACAAAAGTGACTAGGCTCTCACATAGTATACAATAGATCCAAATGAGCTCTAGCCAATCATGATCAAGCATACTACTGTACAACATAGCACGAGCAAAAACTAGCAAATCATACCAAAAGAGCTCAAGTGCAAGTGTATGCTACAAATGTACAGGATGCAATGCTTGAGTATGATACAAAATGCATAAAGAAGCAAAAGAAAGCCAAAACAAGAACAAAACAAAACCTAAAATCTAACAAAGATCCCTTGACTAAAAGGGAAAGAAAACTCCTAACTCTCCCCTCAACTAGTTGAAAGTTTCTAAGTTCTAGGGGTTTAGTTAGGATGTCAGCCACTTGATTCTCACTCGCTAGACATGCACTACATCAATGAGGCCTTTCTCATAGCTGTCTCTCAGAAAGTGATACCTCACATCTATATGTTTGGTCCTAGAATGGAGCACTGGGTTCTTAGCAACACTAATAGCACTAGAACTGTCACACAAGATTGGTATCCTCCCATAGGTTAGGCCATAGTCCTTAAGGGTAGCAAGCTATCCAAATAATCTAGGAGCTGCAGCTAGTAGCAGCAACATATTCTGCCTCACATGTGGAAATAGCTACACTAGACTGCTTATGAGAAGACTAAGAGACTAAAGACAGTACCTAGAAACTGACATGTACCAAAGGTTGATTTACGTTCTAAACTGGCACCCAGCAAAGTCAGAAATATGTGAATCCAAGGAAGGAAAGAGAGGAATCCATGGAGTACCACAAGCCAAACTCCGAGGTGAACTTGACATACCTTAGGATTCGCTTCACAACAGTGAGGTGTGATGAACTTGGAGAAGCTTGAAAACGAGCTGCACAGACCTACAGCAAACTGTATGTCCGGCCTCGTAGCCATCAGGTACATCAGGGATCCGATCATCCCTCGGTACATCTTCTGATCAACCTCCTTGCTTTCTTCGTCCTTGTCCATCATGGTAGAGGTACTCATCGGATTCATCTAGTGATGATGCATTCACCATGTCAAACTTCGGAAGAAGGTCCCTCGTGTACTTGCTTTGGTGGACCAAGGTGCCTTGGGGTGTCTGCTTGATCTGAAGCCCAAGGAAGAACTGAAGTTCCCCTATAATGCTCATCTCAAACTCCTTCCTCATCTGCTCTGAAAACTTTCTCACAAGTGCATGAAAAGAGCCACCAAAGATGATATCATCCACATATATCTGAACAATCAAAAGGTCATTGCCATGCTTTTGCAAAAACAGAGTCTTGTCCACACTCCCCATCTCAAAACCCAGGGCAACTAGGAATTTCCGTAAGTCTCTCGTACCAAGCCCGGGGAGCTTGCTTCAGGCCATACAAAGCTTTCTACAACTTGAACACTCGGTTAGGAAACTTGGGATGCTCAAAGCCTGGGGGCTGCCTCACATAGACTTCTTCCTCTATATACCCATTCAGAAATGCACTCTTCACATCTATTAGAATAGCTTGAACCCTTTCGAAGCTGCCAAAGCTAAGAGAATGCGAATGGCTTCTAATCTGGCTACAGGGGCAAAAGTCTCTTCATAATCTATCACCTCTTTCTTGCAAAAGCCTTGAGCAACTGGGCTAGCCTTGTTTTTCACCACTAACTCCATCCTCTCCCTACTTGTTTTTGAAACACCCACTTGGTACCTATAGGATTACATTGTGGTAGAGGCTCGACTAAAACCCAAACTTGGTTTCTCTCAAAGTTCTCTAGCTCCTCATGCATGGCATTGACCCAATTCGGATCAGACATAGCGTGTCGAACATCATGGGGCTCAAAAGAAGCAACAAATGCAGAATGTTCAAAGACAGCAAGACAAAGTGGACCTAGGATCTTGTCACTCTCTCGTGCAGTCCACCAATGATGTTCCTTGAAGGGTGATCTTACTGGACCATCCGAGATGGCTGTGGCTCGGAGGTCACCTCCCCTACATCCTCAGCGAGCCCTGCTGCATGTACCAACAGATCTTGTGGAGGTAGCTCCCAAGTAGTGGAAGGAGAAGGTACTGGAGCTCCCTCCTCATGCTTTGAAAGCGAAGCAGCAGGTTCTGGGGCTGCAGCAGGTGCAGTATCACCAAAAACACCTCCATCTTCTTCCTCATCTTCCTCAAAGATGGTAGTACCTAACTCAGCATCACCTGTAAGCTCAAAGCCAGGGGTTGTGCAAGGCCAGGTTTCATCAAAGGTAACTTCTCAAGTCTCAACAATCCTGTTGGAGTCCAAGAGCCAAACGCGGTATGCACGTGAATGTGTGGCATAGCCAAGAAAAACTCCATCATGAACTGCGAGGTTCGAATTTGTCCAAGTTCCCCTGCTTGAGCACAAAGCACCTATAGCCGAACACCCGTAGGTGGCTCACGAGGTCTTATGCAGAAGAACTCAGAGAAAAATGCGGTTGGAAACGTAGCACGCGGTGTTAATCGCATTGGCCCAGAATTTCCTAGGAGTCCTATGCTCATCGAGCATCATCCTAGCCATCTCAACAAGGGTCCGATTCTTGCGTTCAACCACATCGTTCTGTTGGGGGACATAAGGGGACGAAAACTGGTGTTCCAGACCTTGGCTATGGCAAAAGGCTTTGAAACGATCATTCTTGAATTCTGAGCCATTGTCACTATGTATAGCCCTAATGGCATGATTGGATTCGTTTCTCAATCTCAAAACCAAGTCATGAACAAACTCAAAAGGCCTCATCCTTAGATTCCATGAAATGCACCCAAGACCAGTGAGAAAAGTCATCCACAATCACAAGAACGTACCACTTCCCACCAACAAACCTCACCCGAGCAAGACCTACTGTGTCCATATGAAGAAGCTCTCCGGGGTGAGCCATCATCACTTGGTTCACAGGAGTGTGGGAATCAACAACCATCTTCCCGTGGCGACAAGGATGGCACACAAGGTCACGCTCACTCTTCAACTTAGGCAATCCTCGGATTAGGTCAAGTGAGCTAAGCTTTGCAAGTAAATCAAAGCTCAAATGGCCTAGTCTCCATTGCCACTTCCACAAATCAGAGGAGGGACTAGCCACCAAACAGCGAGAAGGACCGGGGGAGCTCAAGAAATCAACACGAAAAACCTTCCCAAAACGCAAAACAAGGCAAACAAGATCTTTTTGAGCATCCAAAACCCTGAGAGCAGCCCTTCTTAAAGCGAACCTCATATCCCTCATCGATAAGTTGTGAAACAGAGAGAAGGTTGTAACCAAGGTTAGCAACCAAAGCAACATCCCTCAGGACAAACAAATCAGAAACAGAAACTGCGCTAACACCTTTCACCTTACCTGTACCCTTATCCCCAAAAATGTTGTGCTCGTTGGAGCTCACTGGGGGGAGACTGGAGAACCATCTATGATTGCCGGTCATGTGGCAGTGAACAACTAGAATCCATGAGCCATATGTTCTCTAGGCCTCCATCTTGCATCAATAGTGGTTCATGGGGTGAGCATATGGTCCGACACTGGGGTTAGTCTGAAAAGAAGCAAACCAGTGTCGAGCCATCTGGTCAAGAGAAGGGTTAGCAAAATCACAATCAAACATCCCAAAACCCCTGTCCTACGCAAACTGAGACTGTCTGGCCACCACGTCTAGCAAAGCGTGGTCCGTCGTAGCTCTCAAAGCCTCAGCGAGGAGGACCAAAATTGTACTGCTCACGACCCGGTGCCCTGCCGGCTAAACATCCACCACCTGGAGCACTGCAAGGAAAGCGGTCTCTTCTACCTCCACCTACACGACGTGGCTAGCGGTCTCGCCTATCCCCATGTCGAGGAGCCACATCAGGCCTACCACCCTGGTAGTACCTGTCCTCGTTTCTCATCTCAACCTCTCTGCCCTTAGCTCTCATCCTGCGGTAGCAAAACTCCACCAAATGACCCTCCCTATGGCAGTAGTCACACATGCACCTCATGGGTGGAGCACCTTTAGGTTGGCTCTGGGTCTTAAGCTTAAGTAGGCTTAGGAGGAGCATTCCTCTTAGCCCCTTGATTGGAGCTCTCAAGGGGTGAGTCAATTGAATTCCTCACAGGTAGAGTGTCAAGTGGGTTCCTCAAAAAATTTGGCTTGGGAGTCCACACATGTTTCTTGGGTGGCTTCCATGGCTTCTCTACCCACACACCATCCTTGGGGTTTCCATGCTCAAAGTAGGGCTTGTCGTGGGTAACCGGGAACTTCTCACTAATTGGAATCCCACTCAAGTCACCTATCTTCTCATACAACTGATCAAAATCTGCTTGGGTGTAGTGGTAGCCAACCCTAAGTTGTCACTCAAGTTGAAAGAGGAAACAATCATACCAAGATGCGGTTCCTTAGCCAAGATCCAACTGAGAATGGTCCTAAGATAGGTATTCTCATCTTCTAGCTGGACCTTCTCAATGGCCAAATCATTAAGCCTAAGATAGGGCTAGCAATCTTTTCAGACTTTCTCAAAGCAACCCTGGTCTCTTCCAACTCCTTCCTAAGAGTGGGACAAACAGCACAAGCACCAAGCAAAGTCGATCTAGCCTTCAACTCCTCTAGCGCTACAGTAGTAGAGAAAAGTAAATCTACATTACTAGCATGCTTGGAGCGTAACTCAAGTCAATAGATTAGCTAGGACTTGACAATCAGTGCACTCTATTTCATCAGCAACAGCACAAGCTTGCTTAGCCACAAAAATATCATCCAAAGTACATGCAAGTTTAGACTTCACAGTCTCAAGCTCAGCCTCCAAAGTAGCAACCCTAGCAGTAGCTTGCCTAAGGTCCTTAGCAGCTACTCTAAGAAAGCGATCCTGACTCTTCAAAGCAGTGAACATAGCATCATCATCATTATTTCTCACCTGAGGCTCGGTGTTAGACTTGTTGCAGACGTCCGAGTCAGTGGAACCGGCTTGATCTCCTGCAAGCACCATGGTGCAGTAGCCAATCTCATCGCCGAAGAAGCAGAGTCCAACGTGCCCAACGATCTTCTTCTCATTATCGTCGTCACTTCAGAGCTGAAGTCGCTGGAGCTGCCATCACAGTCACTAAGGCTCGCGAGGAAAGCACAGTCGCGCTCCTGTGCGTGCTTCTGGTAGTGCTTGATGAACTCCTTCTTGTTGAAGAACGACCGCTTCTTCTTGTCGCTCTTGTTCTTGCCCTTCTTCTTGTCGGAGGTGTACTCGCCCTTGTGCTTGCCGGCGGAGTACTTCTCCTAAGATCTCCTCCAGGGGTAGTCAGCGATGAAGTGGTCTATCTTCCCACACTCGTAGCACTAGAGCTTGTCACCTCTTTTGTGGCTCATCCTGTTGGAGTAGAGGCATTGGAACTTATTGGACAGTAGTCACAGCTTCACATCATTAAGTCCTTCAAGCTCCTCCTCTATAGCTAAAATCAGAGACTGGGCATAGCCAACAGAAGGGTTAGAGTCAGCAGCACCACCACAGCTAGGACCAGACATAAGAGCTAGGCTCTTAGGAGTTGTTCCACTCATCTTGGCATACGCTAGAGTGTCAACCTCTGAAGCCTTTAGTTTGCTGTAAAGCTCATCTATGGAAAGGGTCTCATAGCCAGCTGATTTGACTATAGACTCTTTCTTCAGTTGCCAAATACTCCGATCCAGAGCATAGAGAAGCTTGCAAGCTTGCTCATGGTCAGTCGTAAGGCAACACCCCATTTCTTGCATTCGCACGGATCTTGTTCACAATCGATTGGAAACGACTGAACATTATATCGATGCTCTCACCAGGTTGCTGGGAGAAGTTCTCATACTCTCTTGTGCACCTGAAACAACCTAGCCTTGACCTAACTAGTCCCCTCATGAAAGTTACTGAGGGTAGTCCAGATCTCATGTGCCGTCTTCAAGTGCACAACCCTATCAAACTTAGGGCAGCACAAAGCAGTAAGCAAAAAGTTCTTGGCCTTGTTGTTTGCTTCGTATTCCTATTGCTGCTATTGGGTAACTTGGTTCTCGATCATTTGATAGCCCGCATCCTGACAAATATCCTAGATGGATGAATGTTGGCTCTGAAGGAATGCAGACATGTGCTGCTTCCAATATGGAAAATCTGAGCCATCAAACCCTGGAATCTTGCCAACAGATTGATCCATGGTCGCCTCTCTATGGATCTAGAACCGGTTAACGTATAGAAGACCCTAACTTGGCTCTGATACCAATTGAGGACCGAAAAGGCGACCTAGAGGGGGGGTGAATAGGTCGTCTCTTAAAACTTGCATCCCCCAAAACCCTCTCTTCTCTTTTGTGCAAGGTTGCATAGCAAGGCCAAGCTACTAACCCTAGGACACTCAGAGGAAAGCTATACTGAAGCACTACACACCACTTGGTCAAACACTAAGAGAAAACAACACAAAAAGAGCTAAGAACAGCCTGCAGAGAGCCACCGGACAGTCCGACGCAGAGGCACCGGACGGTCCGACGGTGACCCACCGGACAGTCAGGTGGTTAACCACCGAACGTTCTAGGCTAGCTATCAGATGCTCTGGGCTGAGGGTTGATCCCTCTGCTCGAGCACCACTAGACGGTCCGGTGGCTCACCGCCAGACGGTCCAGTGCTCGCAAAAGGCCCTATGGGGTTGAGCCTCGGGAACTCCGCCCTGGGCTAAAACCCCAGGCACCGGACGGTTTAGTGCCTCGCCACCGAACGGTCTGGTGGATATGAAACAGGGCAGCCTGAGAAGAGAAAACAGCGCGCGAATCCTCAAGAATCGATCCAAATCTCGATCAAATGGACTCCAAACTTCACCAAAATTCACAAGGACTTTGTCTAGGCCATGGAGAAACTATTCCCAACAAATCAAGGCAAAGCCCTAAGATTTTCTCCATGGATTTGACTCATCCCCAAAGTGAATTCCACAAGCCAAGAACAAAAAGCACGGGGCTGCTCGTGGAGCTGAGATTTGGCACTCCAAAACCACAATCTCACCACGTCCTAGCAGTCCAAAACATCGGCAACAGAAGGATCTCGGGCTTGGTCAACCACAAACACACCAAAAGACCAAGGAACCAAGATCGAAAGCCAATCAAAAGAGGGGGGAACAAGAGCACACAAGGAGCTGCATGAATTCCATCTATTAATGGCC
This sequence comes from Paspalum vaginatum, assembly GCA_030272315.1. Taxonomy (NCBI): domain Eukaryota; kingdom Viridiplantae; phylum Streptophyta; class Magnoliopsida; order Poales; family Poaceae; genus Paspalum; species Paspalum vaginatum. The sequence continues at coordinate 21,831,388 of CM059017.1, forward strand.
CAAAGGGGTCTCCAGATTACAAGATGGGGATTCGATCACCCAAGCAGCCTCCCACTTCCTACCCTCTTTCTATGGCCCTAGATCTCTCTAAAGCACATGGAAATTGTTGCTCTTGCTTGGTGACTGAAATTAGAGCTCTAACCCTAGCCCTAAGTAAAGTCCAACTAGCCAAGAGGAGTGTCTTTTGGCAGCCATCTCCTTATTTATACCACAGCTCTATTGCCCTAAGGAAGTTTGCACTTAACCCCCTACATTGCAGACTCTTACACTAAAATGCTTGTAAAGGCAAGAAAAGACCGCAATAACTCGGATGGACGGCCACAATGGAGTCCTCGACGTCTTCCGGTTTCTCTGCCTTCGCTTGATGTCCTCCACGTGGTTAGTAGCTCATCCCTCAGGGCTAACCTACCGGTTTTGGGATACCAGCAACCAAGCCCTTGGTTATGATGCTCGAACGGGTAAACGCTTGTTGGGCCTCCAGTCTTGAGTGATTTTACGGCTCCATGACACCGTCCCGCACCCAAGGTAACTCTTATGGGCTGAGCCTAACTTGGGCCGCAACCCAAGCCACTTGCTAGGTCCGCTCGGTAGGGATTTTGTCACGCCATGGTAGGCACTCGGGCGCCGCCACCTAGGTCAGGCTTAGGTGGATTTTCCTTCAGGTCACGCTTAGATGGTGCTCGCTCATCCTTCATCAAGTCTTCAGTGTTGACAAGCGCTCATCACAGCCAGGACGAAAGACCAGGACTTGGTACACTTGAGTCCCTCATGCTTTTCGGTATAAGATACAATGGTTAGGGCAAGCATGTATTCTTTCAACTCCCATTGTTAAGGCGCTAATAACCTTCTTTGCTTGATATGTAGTTGATAGGCACAAAGTTAGGCTTCGAAAGCAACCACATTAAGAGTTTTAATAGATCATTGAAGCTAGAGTCAGACCATCCATACTTGGCCTTCAAAATCAACAGCTCTTTCACAAACCATAGCACTGACCAATGACTCAGACAACCCTTTGACTCCTCATACACACTTTGCTTTGCAGCTTCCTTTACCTTCTTGAAATGCTCTAACCCTTTCGCATGATAAAGAAGGATATCGGCCTTAAAGTGCTTAAGCATTTCTTCAAGGTCATCAACATCGCTATCGTCATCATCATCATCAAAACCCATGCCATCAAGAAGGTACTGGTTCACAATCACCACCATCTCTACCTTCGCCTCCACTATCCAACATTTAAAGGTCATCAACATGGAAGAATTCCTTAAGATCTTCCATATTCTAATCCAGAACGATGAACTTAGATGTGCCTTGGTTGGTACAATCCGTTCCTACGCCCAAACTATCTTCCTCTCCATGATGTATCCAGATGTAGTAGTCTGTAACAAATCTGTGAACAATCACATGCGATCTAATTGTCATCGGATCTGAATAAACCTCAAGATTCTTGCACTTTTTGCATGGGCAACAGATACGCGGAACCCCCTTATTCATAGCATCCTTGTTTGCAGCTTCAATGAAATTTTCTAACTTCTCACAGAATGTCTTCTCCTACCTTTGCCAGTCATATATCCATGCGCGGTCCATCTATAAAATTAAACTTAATGCATTAAGAAGATGTATCCAATGCAACAGGGTGTTGTTTGGTTCGATGGCTTAGCAGAGTCTATATTATCCTAATTAGTTATGGCCAAAACAAAAACTAACAAAATAACTTCTATTTACGCAAGTATTAAGATTGCAAAAGGACCTTCCTAGCTAGGTTATCTTAATTAGATCTAGCTAGAAACTCAAGATAATGTGATACATATACACTACTTAGCTTCGAGCTAAAATAATCACTACACTTCTAAGCTTATATATACATAGCTATATAATACTAACAATTTAATAGCTTCTATTTACTTAAAAGTACTTTAAGCTTGTAATTAAGGAAGGGCCTCATCATAGCTAGCTAGATCTAGAAACTCAAACTAATGTGATATACCCTAATTAGAGCTAAAATAATCACTATACTTTGAGTAAGAGAGTGTATATACATAGTTACCAAAGGTTGGTTCTTAATATATCTACATCTACACCTACATCTAGAAAGAAATTGCCATATGTATGAGAGAGAAAACATGTATAAGAATTCTAAATCCCACATCATTTGCTACATGATAAACAAATTAGCTTCAGTGATAGTGTAGCCATACCTCAATTAGCTTGGACTCCAAAGGAAACAAAGAGAAAACATCCCCCCTATTTCTTAATTCTTGGGCAGCCATTTATGAGCCAAGCTTCCTCCAAGGGTTACACAGAAACGTGAGGAGGAAGAAGGGGTGTATTTATTGTGGAGGAATTAGCAGAGGCGGCTCAAAGCATCAACCGTTTCTGCTATGCCACACAGCAGGGGCGGCTGGTGGATTGGACCGTTCTTGATAAGGATCTAGTCCATTAGCCACCCCTACTGTGTGGCATAGCAGAAACGGCTCAATACAACCACCTCTCCAGACATAGCAGGAGCGGTCGTTGTTTTTAGCCGTTTCTTGTAAGTCTACTTACCAGAAACGGCTCACGCTTTGAGCTGCCCCTGCTAATAGCAGAGATAGTCCATCTTTTCAACCGCCTCTAGTAAGCGTGTACCAGGAATGGTGGAAAAGCTCGGGCCCACTTGGAGTATAGCAGGGGCGGCCCTCTTTCTCCGCCGTTACTAACTTCCCAAGGGCAGCATTCCTACTTGACACTTCTATAGTAGTGTAACACTCACACACGCACATTGATTGACTCTAAGATCTCAAGATGACGAAGTCACACAGATTTTAGTGTCGATGGAACATCACTTCCGTCTGTAAAAATGACGTCATTAAATTCTGAAATAAATCTAGAAAAATGTAATAGCTAACTAAGTAAGCTATATTTTGTCTCATCTCAACAACCCTTTCCCCAACGATCATATGATGAGCCAGTAACCATTATCCCCAACCTTGATGAGCTTTGAGCTTTAGGATTTGGGGAGGACATACATATCTCTTGTGAAGCTAGAAGGAGCTTCGTGATGGCAGTTAGCTAGTGGTGATGGCAGGTACTTCACAAAATTGTGCTCCAAGATTTTGACCTCCTAGCACAGTGTTTGGATTAGTTGTTCCCTTTGCCACAGGATGAGATCTCAGCATTGCATACAGTATCACGTCTTCTCGAACCTGAAGTAGGTAACACATTTGTGAGAGCATAGTCAATTAATAGAACTGCTATTAAATCACGAAGTACAAACTTGTAGAATAGATGAGAATATCACTAGCGCATCATGTGAAAAGCGAGCGACATCATCTTTTCCTAGTGGAGCTGATGTGTTTGCGCTTCTTGGTTGAATCAAGTTGTGTTGATTGGGTTGTACAAATGGTTCGGCACCATCTTCCCAACCTAAAGCAAGTAACACATTTGTGAGAAAATGGTCAACAAATAGAACTGCTATTAAGTCACAAGTATAAATTTGTAGAGTAGATGAGAATATTACTAGTGCATCATGTGAAAAGCAAGTGGCAGCATCATCTCTTAGCTCAGCTGGTGTGTTCGCTGCTTGTAGGGCAAATCAGGTTGCATTGATGGGGTTGTACAAATGGTGCTGCACTATCTTCCCGAACCTGAAGTAGATAACACATTTGTGAGAACATATAGTCAATGAATAGAACTGCTATTAAGTCACAAGTACAAACTTGTTCGAATAGTTGAGAATATTACTAGTGCATCATGTGAAAAGCAAGTGGAAGCAACATTTCTTAGCTAGGCTGATGTGGTCGCGCTTGTAGGACGAATCAGGTTGTGTTGATTGGGTTGTACAGATGGTGCTGCGCCACCCCTAGAGAGAAGCAAGTAGTTATGCTCTTCACAATGGTTATCGGCAGAAGCATCTTCTTTGATTTGAGCTTCATCATGTGCCTCATCTATATGTTCCTCTCTTAGGCTCTACATGAAACATTGAAATAATATATACCGGAATTATATATCTAAATATTTGGAGAAACAAGACCAGAAAATGAATAAATGTTTATAAGAAGCACACCTGTGAATGGAGTCTTGAATTTAAACCTGTGTGCGATGCAATTTCCACATTTTGCCTTTCTCATTCCATCATTTCCTTTTGGATTTCTGCTTGCATATCCACTATACATTGTTCTAAGGCTGCTTTCTCACTTTGAAGCTTTTTACGAGCCAAAACTTCCATTTGAAGCCTTATTGGTGTGTAGCACTTCAACCCTGGGGTACCAACATCTTGAGGAGTGGGACCTAGACCCAAAATACGAACCCTTCCTCTTGGTTCTTTTTCTCTACAAGCAGAAGCAAAGGCATCAACTTGTTGAATTGATCTTTCCTTCAACTCTACACGTGCTTCAACAATTGCCTTAAGTTTGTTTTAGAAAAAGAATGTGGATGTATATGCACCAAAAGTAGTATTACTATTGTAGATATTTTGGAGGAAACACTTATAATTATTGGTTTTGCCTGGCCTAAGGCAACTACATTTTTTCTTGTATGTGTTTTGATATAAAGTTCATCTCTTCGAGGCGGATGCCCTAGTTTCTTTTCCTAAAGTGTTTTAATTCCGCTGTGAGAATGCAAAACAAAAGTGCAGTAAAGTACAATGCAAGAGATAGTTCTCCATACCATTTCATAACCAGGACAAGCAAAGCTTTTACTGCCCTGAGCGTCGGCCGCCAGTGCCTCCCTCCACCTCAAGCTCTAGCCGGTACTCCTCCCGCCAGTGCCTCTCTCTCTCTCCCTCCCGCAGCAGGCGCTGGTCCTCCTTCCTGCTCCCGTGCCAGTTCACCTGTTATCACCAAAATTTAGCCGATTGGTATTTGGACCAGATCGACTCATGGGCTGAATTTGATCACCGAAGGAAGAGGCGATTCCAGAGGCCAGTGGGCCATGTATCTTTTATTTTTTATTCGAATTAGGCATAGTCTAGTTTAAAGGATTTTTAGAAAGAGTCAGACTTGAGGTCCAAGTCTATGGACTATAAATATGTACCCATATTCTACGTAATAAAATTGATGACATACGTTCCCTAGCAGCAGATTATCTCCAACTTCTCTCGGAGCATCGCCACCCCTAACAACTAGGGTTTTTCCAGGCAATCGTCATGCTGCTCTAATGTTTCTTGGATTCATTAGGGCATTACGACATGAGCCATATGGTGAACCGTGTACTGAAGCGTTTTTGATGGCATGGTTTCCTAGTTATCCCGATGAATCTCGTGTCCAGCCTAGCTCGACACGAGATCCATTAGTTACCTCGATGAATCTCGTGACAAACTTGGCTTGGCGTGAGATCTGTCTTTACCTTTGCATGTTTATCGATCTGTTTTGTGTATCTATGCTTTAGGTAGTAGATTGATACTCATATATCTCGTTCTGCGCTACCTATTCACTTGTTACAATCCACGACATACTGCTGCAGCGTGTGCACACGACCTATCGATAGATCTGCGTAGCTCGTGCACCCTAACTATATATTTCGTAATTTGTATCTGTTTAGTTAGATGGACTTCTTTGGAGGTCTTGGTTTGAAGCCGATCTAATTATGCAGTTCTGTTATATCATATTTTTAGTTAGGGTTTTCATGTCTACTCATCTTTGGACGCGGTTTTGGCTTTTACTCTATTTATTCATGCACGTTCAATGGGCTATTCGATGTTTCTGCATCTGCCGACTAGAGTACACGACATCTCGTGGTTGCCGATCCTAGCGATCAGGCAGTAACTTAACGTTTAGATCTGTTGTGTATGCCTTACAAGGAGAATAAGAGCCAACAGTCGTGATCATCTGACCTTCCTGGCTGCAAGGTGTGATGCCCCCGGCATCTCAAAAGCCTTAACACCTAATTAGATTAGTGATGATCAAGGATTTGGACTTAATCATACTTAAGAGAAGGACAACAACTAGGCCAGTAAACCACTAAGTCGAAAAATTTCCAGATGAATACGCAAAACTTTGCGTTGCTCGGTTAAGTAGTTAAACATTTATTCATTTTCATGCAAGACATCAAATACAAAAGTTTTAGTTCAAGATATTGCCTTCAAATTTACTATTTTGACCATTTTCAAATTCAGGTGTTAAGGGCCCAAAAGTTCAAACCAAATCCAGTTAGCCTACACCCAAGAAATTTTGCTAAGTTTAAGGTCGAAATTCCTTCCCAAATTTCGTTCTAAAATTACTTCCGATTTGACTATATAACTTCAAAATATTCCTTTGGACAAAACGAAATTAAACTTATTATGTTTCAAATGCACCTGGCCTTGAATCAATTGGACTTCGTTTGGTAATTCAAAAGTTGGAAACAAGAAATGCTCCACATAAATTGAAACTGCAGTTTTACCAAACCCCTGAATACAATTGTGTTTGTAGTTCAAAATATAATGTGATCTAGCCCAAACTTTCTATACCAAACTTGTAGGAAATGTGATGAGGAACTAACTTTGGTATTTTGATTGTTGACATGCATAAAGGTTTACATAGTGTTTTGGGTTGATTTTTGTAAACTAACAAATCTGCCAATGATTAACCTACTAGGTAAATTCAAATTTTGAACAAACAAAACGCATGATCAAGCAAAACTTTGTATATGAAAGTTGTAGGAAATGAAATTATAAACAACATTGGTATAAAACTCTTTACATGAAAGTGGCTATAAGATGGACTTTTGGAATTTCGAAATTTAGGAGTGCTGTTGGTCAAACTAGGGTCACGGCTTTTGAATTCAAACTTCTCATAAAATTTGAATATAACATGGTGTCACAAATTAAAACAAAGTTGTAGATCAAGAAGTTTAGATCATTTTTTGTATTTTGAGTTTTCACTAATTTGGCCGTTAAATGAATCAAAAACTCGAATTTCAGATAAGGGTTCTAGCAGTCAAACACCATTTTTGCTATTTTCGAATTTCCTTTTCTTCCCTGTGTCACCGATAGCCAGGCCCTACCCGTCGGGCTTCGGATTCCTGCTAACCAGAAAACCGCCATCGGCCCCGGTTTTGCAAAACCGGTTTGGGTTTCCGTGGACCCGGCTCCATGGATTGTCTCTCCATTCCTTGACTTGGTCCCACCTGTCATTGGCACTGGGTCCATGAATCATGTCCACCCACGCGTTCCTCCCTTCTCTCCCTCTCCCGCGCGCCCACGCGGCGGACGCCGCCTGCCATGGCCGCGCCCTGCTCGTGCCCGGCTCGCCCTAACTCGGCTTCAAGGGGTAGCGAGGCCTGCTCCCTCCGCTCACTCTCTCCGCTCCTCCCTGCCTCTCCCGCCCGCGCTCCACCCACCACCGGAGCTGCCCGCGCCCTCCTAGTCCACGCCACTATAGCAGGGAGCTCAAAGCTCGAGCTGAGCCGGCCGTTCCACGCCTCCCCGCACCACCAGAGCACCGCGCCGCTCCTCCGCAACCTCTGCTCCACCATCCCGCACCGGCGTAGGCCACCGGTTCCACCTCGTCGCCGCCCACCACGCGGCCGAAGCTCGTCGCCCCCTCCTCGTCGTCACCACGCCTCCCCGCGCCCTATTCCGTCGATTAAAGTAGGGGTAGGGGGTGAGATTCCCTAACCCCTCCTCCCACTTCCCCGCTACCTCCGGTGAGCCTGCAGGGCTCCGCTTGACTGGGAGGGGCAGCGCCGCCGCTGGCCTTCCTCCCTGGCGCGAGGTAGAAGAAAGCCAGGGAGAAGACGGCCACTTTTGCATTTGAGCCCTTTGGTTTTCACATATTCACGTTTAGATCCAATGCGTTATTCATTGAGTCATGCAGATCTGACGTTTTAGCCCCTGAAATTCAGGTTTAATCGCGTAAAAGTCCCTAGACCTAGGGTTTAAATGCATTTCCCAATTCAAATTTTAGAAATTCGAAATAAATCAAATAAAAATCAGAAAAATTCAAACCTTGTTGCATTATACTCCTACTAAGTAGATCTACAGAATAGGTATGATGGTTAGGTGGGAAATGACCATCTTACCCCTGATTTTGTGCATGCGTGTTAAAAGTGAATAAATGATAAAAGTAGAGTAAACAACCTCCAAAAATCATGAAACTTCGACTATGTGCCATCAATGTTATGTAATATGCACTAGTATTTTTGGTAGCCCTAGTTTTATTGGTGAAATGACAGATCTACCCCTAGGGTCCACTTTTAGATATTTATTGAATAATAAAATACATGCTTTATGATTTGTGCTCAAATAAATCCCTAGTAGATATATTGAGCTCATTTAGTTTAGTATAGACCAGAAATAAAGTTTCATGTGCATTAGTTGCTGTTTGTTGAGTGAATGGGAAATAATTAAGGCTATGCAATTTAACCTAATAAAATAGAAAAGTAGGGTTTAATAGGCTCCCAAAAATCCCACCAAGCTTCTTACAGCCATATTAGTGTGTATAGGTGACTCTAATATAAATTTGTGGCTTGTGTTACGCGAGAAGTCTAACATTGCAAATTAGATAACTATACTATACCCGTCGTGATGGAAACGTTATAACAAAATGAAACATACACTTCTGCTTAAACCTAATTGGGTGGTTAAACAATTCAGTGCATAACATAAGCCTATCCTAGGCACAAAAGTAATTCCTATTTAAGTAGATTATCAATCACCTTTCTGCCTATCCATAAAATGGTTGTTCAAATGTGTGTTTGATATTCATGCATCCCACTCGCTGCATCATGCATGTCATTCATATAGTAACGCTCTTGCAGATACGCGACCGGGAAGCAAGTGCGTGGAACTACTTTAAGTAATGATGTCCTGAAGCCCAACTAAGACCCACTCACAACCTGGAGGGCCCATCAGTCGTGTTTGGAAGAAGGAGTTGTCCAAGTGATCAAGGGGTTGCCTGGGGCAAAGCCCCACAACCCGACAAACTAACCTAATTTAGTTTGTTGGTTTTGATAAGAATAAGCGAAGGTAGGCAGGACCATGAATTTCCCAGCTAATCTTATCTTGATTGATGATTACGCATCCGCATTAGGAGTTGATTGAAAACCCTTGCATTAAACTCCCTGGCTGCCTTGGCCCTAACACCTATACCTAGAGATCGTAGGACGAGTTGCCTAGAATTGCTAGGTGCGAGTAGACACGAGTGAAAGGAGTCACTCGTCGCGTAGGTGATTTCAAAGATTACAAAACTTTTACTATTGGGAAAGTAATATTATGCTCATGATTTAAATGGAGACCGGGCGGAGAATAATCTTATTTTGTGGTGTGTGTTGTTGTATCATTTGGGTCCGCCCGTGTCGTTTAAGGCCCGTCCGCTGTTCGCCTATTGGTCGGCATAACATTACTAGATTGCTTAACCGGGATATGGGACCGGTGAAGTCTTACCTGGGCTCGTCCGAAGTTTTCGAGGTGCCGCCCATCCACTTGGTGGAGGCCGTTGGGCCCCGGAGCACTTGTACTCCAGGGCGGGCTGACCCAGTGCGCTGTGGTAACGCTCCTGAGTGGACACAACCCGGGGGTTAGGTGGGGGCGCTCTAAATATTGGGACAAGACAGGTGGAGATTGGGACTATATGTGGGAACGCGATGGCTAGTAAGCATATACCCCTAGCATGATAGTTATTCTCAGGAATTAAAATCGATTCGAATCGCTGATGCCCACCAGGTGTGGGAATGCCAGTACCTTTGACATTCAACGTAGTAACTACTTGAATATATTATACTTATTACTCATGTTTACAAATATTACATGCTTGTATTGTATTGCTTACATTTCTGCAAGTTATTATTATCGTTATGGAGTATATACACATGACGAAATTCGTTACTTTATGATATTATACCTCTATTTAAAATCAATGGCTAAGGATCCACATGCTAGTAAGCAAGCTTTACGTCAGCCGTAAGCTAATCCATTAAGTCCTACTGAGTAATTAGTACTTAGGGTTTGCCCCTACCTTTTGAGTACAGGTACCGACGACATGTGGACAAGTGCTTGGAGGAGAGTTGTACCGGTGGGCTCGGTGCTGCTCGCCTCGATCATCATTGCATGAAGACTACTAAAGTAATTTGTTTCCGCTGCGAGATGTTTTGAAAACGCTTCCGCTATCTGATTCGAACTTGCCTTTCGCATGGCATTATGTTGAAACTTGTATATTATTTCGCACCGGTTTGTAAAGTATATCTACTTATACTCTATTTCAACTGCCTGTGATGATGTAACTGTTGTGGCTCCACCGATGGCTGGATGTGTATGATGTCGGTTCCTTTGGGAATTGATAATATCGAGAGCCGAATGACTCTCGACGGACGACCGTGTTTAGTTCGGTCTAATTACACTGCAAGCCAAAGGTGGTAGGTGTGCTTAGCCCGGATTAAATAGGCGGTTCCGCCACACAAGGTCAAGCCAGGTGGGACACCCGCATCACCACGCACAATCAGGATCGATTTCCCTACAGAAGCCTATCAGAGCCGCACGACAGTGAGACGAGTGCAGCAGCAGTGCAATCCCTGACTCCCATGTGCTCTGTGCCCGAACCTCGCTGCCCGTCGGTATTTGGGTGCAATACACTTTTAGCACGCCCAGTGGGACCTCACCTTCATCAACACTATTGTCAAGCAATGGCGCCGGATACTTTCAATAAGGGTGCTATGAGGATTTCAGCTAGACATGATCCGACCATGTGGCCAAAAGATAAAGATGCACCACCCAAGCCTGACCAACTTCTAGGTGAACACAAAGAAGCTTATGATCGCATACTTGCTGGATTAGCTGAAGAAGTTCTTGACCACTTCACCTAGACTCAGAGCGATCACGTCAAGCGCATGGGGTATCCAGAAAATCTATTGGATGGCGTGGATATCTCAACACCGTCTGAAGACCACACCACAGCACTATGATCGGAGATGAACGAGATGGTAAGCAAAGCCATGCTACGCCAGCCAGAAGCCATGTTGAATTCTATGGAAAGCTTGGTTGCATGAGTCATCAGAGAAGTCTTGGCCGGTGAATACCAAGAAACCGAACCACAAATCGGCATTTTCTTTCGAGAGACCAAGTTCTACACTCGGCCGATTTACATACCTCCTATCAACGCTTTAGAAAATACCAAGGCTGAGTTCATTATGCATGCGCCAAAACATTATGGAGACTAGCCTACAAGCTATGACAAGCCACCAGCATTCATACCAGATGGGTTCTTCTGCCAACTCATGTACAGGCCACTACGTGAAGGACAAGAACCTCCACACCAGTTTTTGTCAAGTAAGAAACATCACCATGCGGGCCACGTGGGCGGTGGCAAAGACAAGACCAATGATAATGAGATTGCTGATTGGCAGGCTTGATTCGGATCAGGGCCGCTTTTTAACAACCAAGCTAGTTTTTCTATTCCTAATGGATCGGCTACTCTAGCCGATATAGACGAATACTTCAAGAACCGGTTTGGGTTTATGCCAGCGAAGGGTACTGTCATTTATGCCAAGCCGTATCCTGAGGTGTATGATCAATTTCCACCTCCACCAAAGTTCAAAGGTCTAGAATTTTCCAAATTCAGTGGCAACGATAATACTAGTACTGTGGAACACGTCAGCTGATACTTGGCACAGCTGGGAATCGCAGCATTAGCTGAATATATGAAGATTCGACTTTTCTCTTTATCTCTCACATGCTCAGCTTTTGGATGGTACACATCGTTGGCACCATGATCCTTCATGACATGAAAGTAGCTGGAAGAGCTGTTTCATGCACAATTCTTTTTGGGTTTAGCGGAGGCTACTTTTTCAGGATTAATGGCAATCCGTCAATGCTCAGGGGAGCCTATTAGTCAATACATTCAGCGGTTCAAAGAAGCCAAGAATATGTGCTATTCTCTCCATCTGTCAGAAAAATACTTGGTTGAAATGGCATATAATGGACTGCTTCGACACACGAGAGCTACTTATGGATTGACTGATTTCAACTCCGTTGACCATTTATTATCCAAGCTGTTTATGAGCACAATCACGCAGAGTAGTACTGTAACGCTCCAAAATTTAGCACCCGAAATTTTCTTCTAATCTCTCCCTAATTCAAAAAAAAAATCAAATTTTCGAAAACTTTGGATGTTGCTTATTTGTTTTGAGTGTGTTAGTACGAGCTCAACAAAATTCCAAATATCGCAAATACTATCCACCAAAATTATTTTCAAAATTCCTTTCAAAAATTCAATTTCAAAATCCTCGCGCCATTTGGACCCTCCATCTCCGCGCCACTTGGACCCTCCATCTCCGCGCCACTTGGACCCTCCATCTCCGCACCACTTGGACCCCCATCTCCGCGCCATTTGCACCCTCCGTCTCTGCGACACGTCATGACAAGCCCTCCTCCACCGGCTATAAATAGCCCCCGCTCCATGCCTCCATCCACACGAAACTCACCACCGCCGCAATATCAGCCCCCGGTTCAACCCGGGAGTTGTGCGCCGCGAACGCCATCCCCCTTCTCCTCCCTTACTGTGTTCATGCACAGGAGCAGAGTGCCTCTACATTCTTCGTCGAGAAGCCACCATGGCTCGATTGCTTCGGCAGCGAGCACCTCCCCACCTCCCTGAACCTCCGCCTAGCCTCGCTCCCCCATCTCCATGCCCGCATGGAGCTGTCCACGGAGCTCCCCGCCCGCAGCCATGGCCGCCCGTGGCCCCACTTTCCACACCTCCCATCGTAGCAAGAACCACCAAAAATGAATCCCCACCACCTCTTCTCACTTATCGTGCCATCAGATTGAAGTACGGTGGCCGGATTAGGCCCACGACCAAGCTCCGTTGAGCTCCCTGCTTTGGGGGGGCGACGCGAAACGGGAAGGCGAGCAGCAGCCTGCCCCGTGCTTCCACCTCCCTCTCCTATGCCTATGACAAGTGGGCCCACCGTTTAGATGCCCACACTAGCAAGTAGCAGCCACTTATCTAGCAACATGAAGTTGCAAACACTTCCGTCGTGTACCATTATTTTCCTCAATCCATTTATTCCCAAATTAATTTCTTGTCCATACGGTATCCAATTCCATGGATTCTTCTTTCTAAATTCATCAAAAATCAATATTTACCATCCACATTATTTTTATGATTTTAGAAGCCTCCAGGGCTCGCCTACAAGCCGGTGCCACATTCGACACCGTAGGCGTGGACCGTTGACACCAGCCTGAAACTCTGCTCGCAAGCAGTCTAGAAATATTTTCTGTTCCTCCAGAATCCAAAAACACAATTTTATTCTCTAGTTTCCAAATATTCGGATTTTGGAATATTTCAGGAATATTCCTTTTTCCTTTTCTTTATCCGTATATACAAAATCCATACCTTCTCCGTTCCAACTCCGATTTGGGTGATTCTTTCGCCTAAATTCATCTAAAATCAAGCTCTACCAACCCATACACTCTACATAATCTTTTGTCCTGGCCGAAAGTCGCCGTCATGCTGCCATGACGCCGTCCTATGCCCAGTCAGTGCTTCGCACCGGTTGCACAAACATTGTGAGCCTGGTGATCGATGCCGTTGATCTCCTATTCTCCATAAATCCTAAAGATTCATGTCTTAGTCTGTCCGAGTCCTGAATTCAGATGATGACGATACCGAAAATCATCTGAGCAGCATTGCTCTATCAACCACTCCACAAATAGATCTTCTCCAAAACACCAACATGCGACCGCCACCCCTTCGACGTTGTTGACCCCGCATCTCGCGTTCACCACCCCTGCCTTGGCGTCTCCGTAACTGTCATTACCGAGCCTGCCAACTCGCCCGAAAACTCACTACACCCCAACCACTTGCAGTAATACAACCAGTAAGAACCCAGCGGACTCTCATCACCGCAATCCAAGCTCTGCACCACCAAATCCGTTGAGCTCATATTATGCCTCGATTTGCGTATTCATTGTTTGTGCACGTAGGAGGCCTAGAGAGGCCAAGCAGTCCAATCACTGGGACATTCAACTAGGAAACCGGAGAAAGCATACTGATCATACGTCAGCCCCTCACCCTTCGAGTTGTAAGGCAAACCCACTGAAATCCCCACTTGATGCATAAATTTTCTATGTTTTGCAAACACAACCCTTGGCCTGTTAATCACATAAAACTTGCATCTTTTGCTTGCTAAGGTAACCCAGCAAAATATATAGCCACTTAAGCCTATTTTAGATATAGCGCGCATAGGTGGGATCGCTCATTTAAATATCTATCATAATCTTGACGGTTTGTTGGATTATGGATATGGAATGTGTTGGGTATGGAAACATGGATGTGTGGTATGTCAAAATGGGGAAGAACCCCGACAACCGGATATGTCGAAATACGGCTACACACCGAAACAGCCATAAGGGCAGGGTATGAATGGGTAACTTAGAGACTCGCTGTTACCCCATGTCCCGGGATTTGTGAAGAATACCGGATAGATGGTTGCTCGTGGTGTCGAGCATTGGAAAGTGGGAATGGTTCTACTTGAGCTCTCCGTAAGGACCGTTATGATTTTCATCTTGCCTGACTCTTTTAGTACAACCACTCGCTCTGTATGAGGCATTGGCCAGGCCCAAGCTGGAGTGGATAGCCTAGTAGCTTCTGTGTTGGTGCACAAGGGGCTAAGGGAAGGGTAGGTGTCAACGGAAGTACTGCGGGGTACTGGAGTGACTCGGATGCCTGAACCCCTAAAGTTCTGCTAGGAGATGAAACAAAGGCAACGGCTTGGTCTGGAATTCGGGCAATTACGACGTTAATGCGCCGTTGAGTCCAACTTGTGGGAATTAGTACAACCTCTAATCAGAGTAAAACCTATTCAAATAGTCCGTGTCCAATGGTATGGATGAGTTACAGCTTGGTTCTTCAGTTAGCAGTTTTCATAAAATAAAATGGAATTGGTTTGGGACTGGATAAAATGGTTTTTGGTTCAGCAGTGGGTGCTGGATGTATGGAAAATGTGTTGGCTGGAAAGCCATGGGCCACTTTGGACCAGAAAGTCCAGTGGCAAACCTTTTTGGGAAAACTCAGTTTTCAGAAAGATTAAAACTTGACAACTATCTCAAACCCTGCATACAAATACTTTTATGCAAAACTATCTTAAGCTCTAGATATATCCTTGCATATAGTGTTAGCCTTTCCAAAATTCCTTTGGAGCAAGGTAGGCTGCTGAGTACGTATGTACTCACCCTTGCTTTGTTGTTGTTTTTCTCAGTGCTATGGACATATATTGGTCCGAGAACGAGTAAGTGTTAAGACCTGCTTCCCAACTGTGGCGTGAGGAAGATGGGCCTACGTTTTAAATTCCGCTGCTTAGAATTTTCAGGGCTGCGCCCCTTTGTTGTCCGACCCGTTTAGGGCGGATCTGTACCACTCTGTTGTAAGAATATGATTACCAAACCCTAGGATGGTAATAAAGCACATTTTACTCCCATTATGGAAACTGGGTGCTTCAAGTACCAATAGAGGCCATGTAGAGCCGTCAACTTCTTGCAGGACAAAGAATCGGCCGATGAAGAGGCCAATATAGCATTTGTGCAGTGGGGCAGATCGAAGCAGCCGTTGCCTTGTCAATGGCTCAAGCGTCTAGAAGCACCAGCTGGATATGACTTTGACGTAACCAAGACTGAGCAGATCTTTGACCTCTTACTCAAGGAGAAGTGCTTGGAATTGACATCGGATCACAGGATTGCGCCAGCAAAATAACCGAAGGGTCGCAAGTACTGCAAGTGGCATAATACTTCTGATTCTCACAGTACAAATGACTGCAAAGTGTTGCGCCAGTAAATCCAGGCTACGATTGAGCAAGGGAGGCTAGTCTACCCCAAGAGCCAGATGAAGATAGACAACACCCCATTCCCTAATGTTAATATGATTGGTGTGACGTCTATCTCTCATCGGTAGGAAGCGCCGATGGGCCCAAACCAGAGCAAGATCAGGATTGCCACATCGACTGAATCATCTGAATTCCTGCAACAAATCCAAAATGATGTTCAAGATGGTAGGGTCATCACTAAGAAACAACCGAGCCCTTTTCATTTGACCATCAACATGGTGGATGTTGCTTCTAGCTCAAGGGATAAAGGCAAAGCCAAGGCCAACCTAGACAATGATCGACCAACTCTTAGAGGATGTGACATCAGTTTTATGGCCGATCTAGATGATCGGCCCCAAAAAATGTTAAACACGACTAATAAGGAGATGGCGTTGACCGACGACGTCCATCTAAGTAAAGACTTCATCCACATCCCACCTTCTAAGAGCGATGGTGTTGAATTCACAAACGAAGGGAAGTTGGGATTTGACTTTACAGCAACCGATGAACTAGAAGCAGTTGATATCAGATCGAGCGATCGACTAAGGCCAACGTATGTTAGCAAGAAGTTGAAACCAGATTTCAGGTCGCAATTGGTAGATCTCTTTAAAGAATTATCTGACTACTTCACTTGGGAATATCGTGAGATGCCAGGCCTAGATCATTCCATAGTTGAACATCGGCTACCTATCAAGCTTGGATTTCGACCTTACGCCCTGCACCCTAGGAGATACAACCCCATACTGTTGCTTGAGATTAAAGACGAAATACAAAAGATGACGGAAGCTGGGTTTATCAGGCCATATAGGTATGCTACGTGGATCTCAAATATCGTACCCATTCGCAAAAAGGTGGGTAGTTGCGAGTCTAAGTCAATTTCAGAGATCTCAATAGGGCAACTCCCAAGGATGAATATCCGATGCCAGTCGCTGATATTTTAGAGGATGCTGCTGTGGGACACAAGATGATGAGTTTTTTAGATGGCAATGCAGTCTACAATCAATTTTTTATGGCCGAAGAAGATATTTACAAGATCGTCTGTCGCTGCCCAGGTAATATTGGTTTGTTTGAATGGGTTGTCATGACCTTTGGCTTCAAGACTGCTGGAGCTACTTATCAAGGGGCCATGAATTACATTTTTCATGATCTCATTGGTCGGCTGGTTGAGATTTACATCGATGATGTGGTTGTGAAATCGGTCCTGCAAACTTCACATTTGGCCAATTTATGACAAGTCGTGGAACATACAAGACTTAACGGTTTGAAGATGAATCCAGAGAAGTGCGCATTTGGAGTAACTATAGGAAAATTCCTTGGGTTCATCGTTCACGAGCGAGGAATCGAGCTCCGTGACAAGAGCAGGGGTGCTATTGCAACAATGGTGCCTCCAATGACTAAGACTGAGTTACAGAGCTTCATCGGCAAAATAAATTACATTAGGCGGTTTATATCGAATCTTTCTAGACATATTGGACCGTTCATGCCTCTTGTCAAAATAAAAAAGGACGATGCTTTTATATGAGGACTAGAGCAACAGAAAACGGTTGATGATATTAAACAATATTTAACATCGCCTCCTGTATTGGTACCAGCCTCAGTTAAATGAATCATTCATCATCTATCTGTCGGCCGATGAAATGTCCATCAGCTCTGTGTTGATTTAGGAATTTGAGGGCAAGGAAAGAGTGGTTTCATATCTCAGCAGGAGCCTCTTGGACACAGAGACTAGGTACACTGAGATGGAATGCCTATGTCTTTGTTTATATTTTTTAATGCTAAGAATAGAGTGGTTTGCAAAGCCGATGTTATCAATCACATGTTGTTGGCTTCTATTCTCGAAGGAACGCGTAGCAAATGGATGTATGCTCTTTCTAAATTTGACATTCGTTATCTGCCAGCTAAAGCCGTGAATGGGCAGGCTTTGGCCAACTTAATAACGGAAAGGGTCGCGCCATTAGTTTAGTTCGGAAAGGGTCGCGTCGTTAGTTCAGTTTGTAGGTATCAAGCCATGGGTTCTATTCTTTGATGGGTCTACCTTTGAGGTAGGCTGTGGTGTTGGGCTTTATATTGTTTCCCCTCGGGGGCAATGTATGAATTCTCGGTTCGATTACCAAAAAAGTATACAAACAGCCAGACCGAGTACGAAGCCATTTGTAAAGGCTTGGAAATTTTATATGAAGTTGGAGCTGAAGCAATTCAAGTCTTTGGAGATTCTGAGGTGGCCATCCATTAGTTGACGGAGGACTTTGATTGCAATAGGGACTCTTTGTATCATTACTTTGTCAAATGCCAAGAATTAATGACCAAGTTCTGCATAATTATGCTCTCTTGGATTCCAAGGGAACAAAATGACAAGGCAAACAAATTGGCGCAAATAGCTTCTGGGTATTTGTCTCAAGCCGCCGACGCTTATTGAGAGCCAATGGACCGGCCTCATTGCCTCTGGAGTGATGAGTGATTGTCAACAGTAGCAAAGACCCAGAAGGACATGGGTACAAGACCTGCGCTTGCTAGACACTTATCTGTTCAGTGGACGATGTCTAATTTTGTTCCTGTGAGCTTTGCGTAGCACCAGCTTTGGGGGTGTGATTTTGAGTTTTTAAGTGCTCCTATTCACCCCCCCTCTAGTCGCATGTCTCGGTCTTACACTTGTGTTAAGATTCTGCAACCGTCTTACATAGATTGGAGAGCCGATCTCTTTAATTTTCTAAAGGATGTGGCTTGGGGGGGCAGCCAAGGGAATACGACGTAAGGCGCTACGGTATGTGTTGATTAGACATGATTTGTGTTTTAGGAACATTGATGGTCTATTGCTCAAATGTCTTGGTCTAGATAAAACTTTGAAGATCATGCATGATGTACATGAAGGTAATTGCGATACTCATCAGTCGGCTCACAAAATGAAATGATTAATTAGGAGATCTGGTTTTTACTGGCCAACTATGCTGGAAGACTGTTTTAAGTGTTACAGAGGTTGCCAAGAGTGTCAGAAGTTTGGAGCCATACAAATGGCACTGGTCGATCTATTACACCCAATCATAAAAACCTAGCCCTTTAGAGGTTGGGGTATGGATATGATCAGTTAAATTAACCCACCTACCAGTAAAGGGCACAAATGGATCCTAACAGCCACATATTACTTTACCAAATGGGTGGAGGCTATACCAATGAAGAATGTTATGGCCAAGGATGTAATCAATTTTGTTAGAGAACACATCATATATAGATTCGGTATACCTCAGACCATCATGACGGATCAGGGTTCTGTTTTTATAGCAAAAGAATTCAAAAATTTTGCCAAGGAGATGGGCGCCACCTTGATCCAGTCGTCGCCATGTTATGCGCAGGCCAATGGGTAGGCTGAAGCATCTAACAAAAGTCTAATCAAACTGATCAAATACAAAATTGATGAGTATCCTGAATAGTGGCATGATTGGCTAGCAGAGGCACTCTGGGCTTACCATATGTCTTGTCACGGAGCTATCAAGTGCACACCATATCAACTTGTCTATAGTCAAGAAGCAGTAATGCCATGGGAGGTCAGTATCGGCACAAGATGGGTTAAATTCCAAAATTGCTTGATAGCCGATGAATACACATCTCTAATGAACATTAACACAGAAGATTTGACGGAACTTTGGCTTTGGGGTCTGAAAAAGATACGGGAAAATAAAGCAAGGGTGGCAAGAGCCTACAACAAGTGAGTTAAGCCGAAGGAACTCTGGGTTGGTGATCTGGTCTTGGAGCTAGTGTTGCCAATTAGAATGAAGGACCCAGCGTATGGTAAGTGGTCACCCAATTGGCATGGTCCATATCGCATAATTGAAATTGCTCCTGGGAATTCAAACCATATGGAGACACATGAAGGGGAAAAGTTTAGCAGGGACATTAACGGAAAGTACTTGAAAAAGTAATATCCAAGTCTGTGGGTAGGCTCCTAGGTCTCGCATGCTGGGGGGCATCTGTATGCTTTGCCAAGGGTCGATGCATTGCCATTGGCCACACAAAAAAGAAAAATGAAAGCCGATGCATTGCCATTGCCTTTAGGAAGACAATTGACTCACATTCTAAAAGGAGGATGACAAGGGTGATATTCACATCAAATGGTGAGTCTTTATTGAATTTAGTAACCCGCACATCATTTGGATTGAAGTGAGCTCAAAATATAAATTTACATGGTATTCCCCGCCTCCTAGGAAAATATAACCCCCGTCGGCCCGTCAACTCAACGGCCGACAAGGCGATGGTGAGGGTAAAACCAGGGGGGTATCCTATGCAGTAGGCATGATCCCCCTAGGAGTTTCTTGCTAGTGGTCAGAGCATTGTATATGGGTTGAGGCCTACGTGGTCAAATGGCCAGGTTGAGACGCCTTACAGTACCATGGAGAATAACCCTAGCACACTCAAAGGGTGAACTTCTTGAGGATTTATTTATACTATGGCACCCTATTCTAACGGCCACGCAAGAATTCTGAGGATTCAATTGTACTCTGAAATTATAATCGGCTTTACAGCCGAAACCTTGGGAATCATCCAGGGTTCTGGTTTAATCCCACGACTTGTGAGATAGATCGAACGACGACGCTCTTTGTCATGTCTGACAAACAAACCATCGCCTGGAAGGTCAAGCATGTCCGAAGGGAAGGTTACATGAGCAATATTAGTATAACCTTCCACTGGGAAGATGCCGACTCAAGCCTGCTCCTTTCGCCTAGTCTCTGTGGTAGCATCAAGTTCATCCTGGTACGCCTTGATCTTAGAAGGCCAGTCAGGCTCAGAGGGGAAAGGATACTCCGGCCACACTCTACTGAAGGTTTCTAGCGAAACGTAGTGGAACTCTTGGGAGAAATCGGCGCAAGTAGTAGTGGATTGAGGACTCTTTGGATCCATGAGGAAGACATCAGCCAAGAGGGGCTATTTATACACCCAATAAGGGATGGTCGGCCGATAAAGGCCAAAACTGCAAAGACCTCTACAATAATTCCCACCGGCTTTGTTCCCAAGGCGACTTTTGAGCGAAGTGACTACACCAGCACGCGTGGAGGAGGTGAAGACAAGTTTGAAACAGTAGTTGTCCTTGTATATGCCTCGAACAAGAGAAGCACCCGTGACTTCGTTGTTGCAGAGGAGGAGCCAAGCAGGATGCAAATCAAAATTGGTGGATCAGTCGACCAAGCATGAAGCAGGATTTGGTGAATTTAGCCGATTGGTATTGGACCGGATCGACTGATGGGCTGAATTTGATCGCCGAAGTAAGAGGTGATTCTAGAGGACAGTGGGCCATGTATCTTTTATTTTTGATTTGAATTAGGCATATTTGTTATCGCCAAAATTTGGCCAAGTAACATATGGGCCGAATTGCTAAACGGGCCGAAAAGAGCCGATCTATAGGCTAAGAAAATCGGCTAAGGGAGGGCCGATTCTGAGAGGGCCTGCACACCGTGTATCTTTTTTATTCCTTATTTTAGTCGAATTAGAAGTTACCCTAGTTAAAGTTAGGGTTTTGCTAGGTAGAGTTGGACTTGTCGTCTAAGTCTCCGGACTATAAATATGTACCCATACCTACGCAATAAAATCGACGACATTACGCTTCCTACAGCTCGTGTCTCCAACTTGTCTCAGCGCATCGCCACCCCTAGCAACTAGGGTTTTCAAGGTAATCGTCATGCTGCTCTAATGGTTCGTAGATCCATTAGGGCATTACAAGGTGAGCCACATGGTGAACCGTGTACTGAAGCGTTTTTGATGGCACTGTTTGCTAGTTATCCCGATGAATCTCATGCCAAGCCTAGCTTGACACGAGATCTATCACTTACCTCGATGAGCCTCGCGATAAGCCTAGCTTAGCGTGAGACCCATCTTTACCCTTGCATGTTAATCGATCTTTTTACGCACCTATGCTTCATGCAGTAGATCAATTTGCATGTATCTTGTTCTACACTAACTAATCGCTTGTTACAATCCACGACATGCCGCTACAGCGTGTGCACGCGACCTGTTGATAGATCAGCGTAGTTCGGCACCCTATCTATTCATGTCGTAATTCTGTATCTGCTTAGTTAGATGGGTCTCTTTGGAGGTCCTGGTTTGAACCCGATCTGATTATGCAGATCTGTTATATCATGTTTTAGTTAGGGCTTTTTCTTGATCGGTACGTGGTTTTGGCTTTTATTCATGCTTATTCGTGCCCGCTGGAACATCCGATGCTCTCATGTCGGCCGACTGGAGTACATGACACCTCATGTTTGCCGATCCTAGCGATCCGGTAATAACTTGACGTTTGCATCTGTTGTGTACGCTTTTCAGGGAAAACCAGGAGCCAACGACCATGACCACATCACCTTCCTAGCTGCAAGGTCAAGCCAGGTGCCACATCCGCACCACCACACATAACCAGGATCGGCTTCCCCGCTGTGAGCCGATCGGAGCCGCAGAACAGGGAGATGAGTGTAGCAGCAGCGTGATCCCCGGCTCCCGTGTGCTCTGCGTCCGAACCGCACCGCCCGCTAGTATTGAGCGTAACACACTTTTGGCAAACCCAGTGGGACCTCACCTTTGTCAACACTTTTGTCAACCAATGGCGCCAGAAACTTCCAAGAAAGCTACAATGAAGATTTTGGCCAGACACGATCCAAGCATTTGGCCGCAAGACAAAGATGCTCCACCCAAGCTCAACGAACTACCAGCTGAACACAGAGCAGTTTATGATCGCGTAGCTGCAGAGCTGTCTGAATAAGTTCTCGACCACTTCACTTGGACTCAAAGTGGTCATTTTAAATGCTTTGGAAACCAAGAGAATTTGTTGGATGGTGTAGATATCTCAACACTGTCTGAAGAGCGCACCAGAGCACTACGAGTGGAGATGAATGAGATGGTGGGCAAAGCCATGCTGCGCTAGGTCTGAAGCTGTGCTGAACTCTATGGAAGGCTTGGTAGCTCACGTGATCAGAGAAGTCTTGGCCGGTGAATACCAAGAAACCGGCCCCAAGATTGGCACTTTCTTTGGAGAAACTAAAGTTTACACTCAGCCGATCTATATACCTCCTATCAATGCACTAGGGAACAATAAGGCCGAATTCATCATGCATGCACCGAAGAATATTGGAGATCTACCAACATGTTATGATGAACCGCCAGGTTCATACCAGAAGGGTTCAGTTTGCTAGCTTGTGTACAGGCCACTCCGTGAAGGAGAAGAACCTCCACAGGCCACATTGGCCGTAGCCAAAGACAGAACCAACGATAATGAGATTGCTGATTGGCAGGCTCGAATTGGGTCAGGGCCGAATTTCTCACAACCAGGCCGGTTTTTATGGCATTGGCGGATCGGCTGGTCAAGCCGATCTAGATGATTACTTCAAGAATCGGTATGGCATAATGCCAGTGAAGGGATCCATTTCCTATTCCAAGCCGTACCCAGAGATGTACGATCAGTTGCTGCCTCCACCAAAGTTTAAGGTGCCAAAATTCTCCAAGTTCAGTGGCAATAAAAGTACTAGCACTGTGGAACATGTCAGCAGATATCTTGCGCAACTGGGTGTCGTAGCATCTGCCGAACATATGATGATTCGGCACTTTTCGTTATCTTTGACAGGCCCAGCCTTTGGGTGGTATACCTCGTTAGCGCTAGGGTCCTTTACAACATGGAAACAACTAGAGGAACTCTTCCATGCGCAATTCTTTTCAGGATCTGAAGAAGCTACCCTCACATATTTGATGTCCATACATCAACGCCCTAGAGAGACAGTCAATCAGTACATCCAAAGGTTCAAGAAAGCCAGAAACAAGTGCTAATCCCTCCAACTGTCGAAGAAGAATTTAGATGAGATGGCTTACAGTGGGTTACACCGAAACACCAAGGCTGCATATGGGCCCACAGACTTCAATTCCATCGGCCATTTAATGTCTAAGGTGTCTGGCTTTGAGTGTGCTCACATGGAACAATACCAAGAAAAACCTCGCAGAGCCATCAATCTTGTGTAGGATGAAGAATGATCCGATGAAGAAGACGATGTGATGTTCGTGCAATGGGGTAGACCAAAGCAGCCGCTATCCTGTCAATGGATTAAACGGCCAGAAGCATCGGTTTGGTACGACTTCGATGTAATGAAGACTGAATAGATCTTTGACCTCTTGCTCAAAGAGAAGTGCTTCGAGTTGACGCCAAGTCATAGGATTGCACCATCAAAGGAAATAAAGGGCCGCAAATAATGTAAGTGGCACAACACTTTTGATTCACATAATACTAATGACCGTAAAGTGTTGCGCCAGCAGATCCAGGTTGCAATTGAGCAGGGAAGGTTAGTCTACCACAAGACATAGATGAATATAGACAACACTCCATTTCCCAACGTTAATATGGTCAGTACTACATCTTCTACTCATCGGCAAGAAGAGCCGATGGTTCCAAACCAGAGCAAGTTCAGGATCGCTTCATTTGCTGAGTAATCTGGATTCTTGCACCGGGTCTGATACGCTGTTGAAGATGGTAGGGTCCTCACCAAGAAGCAACCAAAACCTTTCTATCTGATTATCAACATGGTGGATACTGGTTCCAGCTCTGGAAACAAAGGCAAGGCTAAGGCCGATTCAGATGATGACCAGTCGCTAGAGTTCTGACCGGAGGAGCATTTGCTGTGGAGGACATAGCCAAAAACTGCAGGTCACGTCTTGAATCGGGAGTTCTGATCGGTATGTATGCTCAACATCATGAACGACATGAGCAACGCTGCAAGCAAGAGCAAGAAGAAGATTATACACGCCAGCAATGGTATTAGCGTCAAGAGCATCAAAATCAGTCAAGCTACGGGCCACGCGGATACCGCTACGAGCGGGAGGAGCGGTATCATCTCAGTCAACGGTGAGATGAAGAATGACGCCGTACTGCATATCATCATGACCCGGATCGGCACCATGAAGAGCGTCAACAAAGCCGTGGGGTTAGAGGACATTGGGACTGCCCGTTCTTTAAGTATTGCTGGGGCCAAGGGATGGAACGCTTGAAAACTCTAGAGGATTGCCCTAAGTGCTCAAACCATCGTCATCCAGAAGAAAACATAACTGTGTTCCAATGATTGGGTCATCTGTGATAATCACCATGACGCCGTTTACAGTTATCGCCGATGGACGTACACGTAGGCATCCAAGTAGTTCAGAGTCAAGGCGATCAGATGAGCACTGTTTGCATGGGCTAGAGGAGTCGAGCACGAAATGAGAGGAGTGTCACAAGCCCAAGTGGTGCCCAGATGGTCTTTCTCATTCCTAGAAACGTAGAGTTCAACATCTGTGTAGCCTGGAAGAAGCCAAAGAAAACTACCTTCGGCTGTTGAAACAGGTGAATTCGGGTCATGTCGCTATACCATCATGCAAACACAAGCTTTCCTCGATGTTGCCTAAGCAGCCAGCTATTTGGCAGAGAAAGCAACAAGGTCAAGAACAGCTAGAGGATCCAATGGAGGATGAAGCGGAGGATGATCTCATGGGGGATTAAACGGTAGGCCCATCCGCCAATGTAAATATGGTGTTTTTCTTGCCTAATGAGTTTCATAATCCTTCTGCCATCCAGGAATCAGTGGCTCAACTCAGTTTGGGGCCGGCAGCTATCGTATTTCAGAAGCCGGTCGATAAAAGGTATCATCATTTGAAAGCATTATACCTCAAAGGATACATTAATGGGAAGCCTATGAACAGGATGATGGTAGATACAGGTGTAGCAGTTAACTTGATGTCATACACAGTATTCAAGAAGTTTGACAGGAATGATAATGAGCTCATCAAGATGAACATTGTTCTTAATGATTTCAAGGGTGACCCAATCAGAGCGAAAGGCATTTTTAATGTGGACTTGACAATTGGAAGCAAGTCAGTTCACACGTCCTTTTTTGTCATGGACACTAAGGGTCCTTACTCGGCATTGCTTGGCCGAGATTGGATACATGCCAACTATTGCGTACCATCAACCATGCACCAATGCCTCATACAATGGGATGGTGATGAGATTGAGATTGTGCCTGCCAATGATTCCGCCAATGTTACTGTTGCAGAATCTTCGTTCTGGGGGGCAGAAGGAGCAGAGTGCTTGACTGGACGAGATCAGTTGGATTGGGATTTTGTTGAAGGATCAGAGAAAGGATTAGTACCGATACCGGCGGCCGGCGTTGATATGTAAAGACGAATCTCTGGATACGAGGCCAATCTCTGCGATCGGCCAAATTTTGTAATAAATTATTAAGAATAATATATGGCGAATGGCTAATTTAGATGATCGGCCCCTAAAAAGGAAAGTGTGCAATGTGCATATACTACATGTGGGTTTTCAGTGTGGTAAAGGTTAAAAAGTCGATCTCTTCAATTACTTGAAAACCTCAGCTTGGGGGGCAAGACATACTGACGTATGTACGCAAGACAGATTCAGATTGGCTGATGTCTCACCATCGGCCAGAAAAATAAAAAAAAGAGAACCGATGCGTTGCCATCGACTTTAGGTACCCCCTTCAAAAAAAATTTTAGGGATAGCCGATGTTTTGCCATTGACTCAAGGGAAATACAGGGAAAAACAGAGATGTGCTAGAAGTTTACACATTGTCATCAAGTTTTACATGGCATCGTGCCTGGGGGGCACGACCAAAATATGACTTCCATGATGTCTTTCACGAACTACTGAAGGAATTTTTGAATAGCCAAGATAGCCTTCAGACGAATAGAGTCAACAGAAGAGATTATTGCATTATTAGACTCGTTGGTGCCGGGTGTCAATTGTTTGGTTAAAGCCTTGACCTCGGCAAGCCTTGTTGATAAGTCCTCTTTCAGCTTCTGCTTGTTTGTGTTAACTTTTTCAAGGGCAGATGATGTAGCCTTGATATCATCATCGATTGTTGAAAGCTTCTCCTGAAGGCATTGGATTTCTTCGGCAATGTCACTCCTTGACTTCTGCAAATCTGTGAGCTTTGATAATAGAGCTGATGAAGCCTTGTCATCATCCAGAGCAGCTTTTTATTGGTTCAAAGTCACACATTTGTCCGCAATTTCTTTCCGTAAGGAGGATTCGGAGTCTCGCACCGCAATAAGAGCTGTGGTTGTTTATACCTCTTCCCCAAAGAAACCAAGGTATGCTACTAGATGTATTACTCACCTTAGATCAGTTGGCAGTTGGTCCACCGCTGGCTCCAAGGTTGCACGAAGTACTTCACTATTCTTGACCAACTGTATGACCAGAGTACCGAGCAATCTGGCCATCTCTTGAAGCTGACTGGCTACATCGGCTAGCACGGACTTGGGAGGTGATGAAACTCTCTCTTGTTCTTGACCAGAGTCGATGTCCAAGGTTGAAGGATCAAAATCAAGCAGAGCTATCAGATTGTCAAACCATAGAAAATAACAAAGTCACATAAGAAAGCCGAGTAAGGACAATCTTGCCAAACAATGAATTTACCTTGGCATGTGTGGAAGTTCCTTCATCAGCACATCTCTACATCTCTGTATTATTTTTGTCCTGCTGATGGGAAGAGCTGACATCATTCGAAGAGAGACTAATTGCTGAAAGTTTTGGTGCTTGTTTCTCTCGAATCGGCGAAGCACTGCTTTTGTTAGTTGAATTCCCTGACTAAAAGAAAGGATAAGTCTGGTTGGCTAAGGAGATAAGGAAATTGCTGTCGTTAGGAGACTTACATCAGAACCAGCATGGTCAGAAACGGATGTAGTGGGAGACCGTGTCTTGGAACTTCTAGTTCTCTTGTAGCTAAGACCCTTGGCCGGTGATTGACTTGCTGCATCCCATCGGCGCTTTAAGCGTTCACCAGAAAGAAACACCTTATCAAGAGAAGGCGCTGATTGTCCATACAATGGTACAGGAGCTGTGGGAGAACAACTGAAGTATTCTCCTGATTCTTTGAGGGGACTGGTCTTTCCTCACACTATACAGAAAGAGAAAATCAACAGTGGTGTAAAGGCTACAATAAGAATTGCCGTGACAGAATCAAATTACCTCTGTTGATGAAACATCGTCTGATGGGTCGATGCAGCGAAGCATGGTGCCAAGAGGATCTCTGAACAAATGAGACTTCCAAGTTCCCCACCAGGTGTCGAAACCATCTGCGGTATGCACAAACTCCATATCACACGGGATGGGAACACAGAATTTAGAAAAAAGGTTGTATGCATGGAGGGTTAAAAGCTGCTCGGTGAGATCGGCACGGTGCTGAAATTTCTGATGAATGATGAAGCAAGGGGCGATTTGGTTCAGACCGAATTGTCGTGCAGCTATCACCGGCTGGTATGACTCATAGCCAAATGTATAGTGATTCTATTACTGGTACTCATGCTCACAGGCAACAGATAGGGATAGATCATAATGGTGTACATCTGCCGAGTGTCATTATCATCGGCAAAATTGTCATGCCTAAAGAAGGAAGGATTCTCGAAATTTTCTGATCTAGAATAAGCATTAAAGGTGGCTATGGTACGTTCATGATAGAATAGCTTGAACCATTTAGCCATCTTAGTTTCGTCAAGTTTGCTGCCCGGAAGCTGATACAACGCCTAACCAAAGAGGGTACATCAGATGTTTTTGCCCGAGGGAGTTGGGAAAGATGTGTCTTGTAGATGCGGGAATTTTGGGATGTAGCGTTGAAAGAACAATTGACACCAGATCTGCAGAAACCACTAGGGGCCTCCCGATTTGATACGCTCATTGCTCAGAAGTCTGCTAGTGTTCAAGGAAAGATGTCAATACAGTATCCCCAGAAATAATTTTCCCAGTGCAAATTGTTAGCCATTAGCCAGAGGGTTGGCCAGGTCCAGATAATTTTTGGTTGGAGCAAGGGAAGGATCGCAAAAGAGGAAGTGGTCTAGCCAGATGTTCAGAAAAGTAGTATGCTCTCTATGGTCAACTGAACCTGAACGTTTGTTGTGATACTCAATATATTGACCCTAGTTTTTGGTTGTGGCCTTGTCTACAATTTTATGCTTGCAAATTTCTAGAGAAAAAGGGGAAGGACAAACTAAATGAACATCCAGGCCCAAGATCATTGTTACATCCATCAGGGTATCAGTCATGGGGCCAAGGCCGAACAAGAAACAGTTCAGGGCGTCAAACCAGAAATGAAATATTGCTCTTAAAAGTTCTCATGTTTTCTATTTGAGGCAGAGTAAAAGAGTGATATAGGATAGGCCCGATCTTCCGTGAGGTACGTTGGTTTAGGGGTGGAGACTCAACGTTGGTGATGAAGGCTCCGAGCCAAAGGTTCGAATCCTTGCAATCACGACACCACTGCTCCAATGGTTATCGACCACGTGACGTGCGCAATCGACCTTGCCAAGAAGGTTATCGTTCCTGCAATGCAACCGAAGAACAAGGAAAAATGCAAATCTCAATTGAGTTGCACAAGTTGGGGTTTCACAAACCGATGACAATGAAATTGTTCGATGACAGATTAATCTAAGCAAAACCAAACCCTAACTTGGGCGGCGGCTACTGTTTATATAGAGTTTAGTTCGACCAACAAGGCCTATACGCGTCTATGATGGACTCCTAGATGATACATGGGCCAACAGCCCAAAAAGAGGGAAAACAGCCCCTGGACAGATTCTGATCCCTAACTTGCGACGTGAATTCCTGATGACTCTGAACTCCAAATTACCTGAAACTGGTGGCATTGGAAAGGTTATCTTCTTATCTTTCTAGGCATATGTGGATTGTAAAAATCGGAGTCCTTTTGTGGCCTAGGTGATGATTTTACTCATGACTGGTCCTGGAAGCCGAGGAAGTCGATTCCGAGGAGAATTGGGCCTCCATCTTGACTTGGACATTCTTCTTGCCCTCCTCCTGGTCCAAACTGCTCTCCAAGGCCTTTATGGTCCTCTCCTAAGTTCCTAAGCACAATATAATCAATCATAGCATTAGGTAGCATACCATCCTCACTAGTATATGTACTGACACTTAAAAACGAGCTCACCTGTTGGTTCAATTGTTTTGCACGTGCTCTTGTAATAGGGGATTGCATAATCATAGGAGTGATGTCCTCATCAGAGAGAGGGCATCAGCTATTCCTATCTTGTGCCAAATGGAAGATTCATAATGCTTGGCCACTCCTTTATACCAGTTCACCCATCTTTCCATGGGGAAAGGCCAAGACCTAAGTTGGTTCGTCTAGCGGTCCGGATCTGGATTTTTAGCTACAAAAGGGATGCGATTGGTTTCAACAGAAATCAAATCTAACGGAGGCTCAAAAGATTGGGGACCTAGACTAAAAGATTTCAAAGAAGCAGACTGAGGAACTAAGATATCATTCGGCTGCATAGAGGAAAAGGAGCAAGCATAAATAATATAGAACATCCTTTTCTGTAACAAGTGGAGGCCGAAGCAGATACCTTTAGACCGAAAATTTTCTGAGGGAGTAATTCCGCCAACGCGGAGCTAGTTGTGTCTGCCATGAGCGGAGTCCTAAAGGGCGGTTGATGGAAGGAATGAGGTTGTGGTGCGTGAGCAACTGAGAGTTCAAAACTCACCAAATGGGCCGATAAAAGATCGGCTAAAACTTGCAAATAGGTGGGGCCAAACCTAAAACTGTCGGCCGATTAGCACAAGAAAGGCCAAGCCTGACATGATGCTATCAGGCCTTTCGCTTCTTCCCCGAGTCGTCAAACCACGACATGTCAATGCTGGAGGACAGGGAGTTGAGGACAGAGCCGACATCGGTGTAGCCACTGGTCATGGAGGACTCGGAGTTGGTGTCGTCCCTGAACTTCCAGTAACCTCCGTCGCGGTCCAACGGCAGCTCCAAGAACTCTTGCTACTTTGGTGAGTGCTCCAGAGAAGGCCATGGCGATGGCGATGAGGGAGGAGTAGGGTCGGGACCCCAATGAGCCAGCCAGGCTCTGTCCGCTTCGGTGAGCGGCTCATCTTCCTTCTCCGAATTAGCCGCTTTGACTAGTGGCACAGGGTCTGTTCCCGCTGCCGGTAGGGGAGCAAAACACAGTGGTACGTCCATGAAGGGCAGCGGTGATGGTGGTGGGCTTGGCGATGGCTGCGGCGCGGCACTCCTTCCTACAGATGGCTCCATCAGCCAAAGTCTTTGCTTTGTGGTTGGATTTCTTTTTGCCGATGGAAGGGAAGATGGGGAAAAGACTGTAGCCGGGCGACGGCTAAATAATACTTTAGGAGGAAGACGAAAGGGCGCCAGGAGCGGGTTTCAAGGAAACAGTACTGACGGACGTGATGGTAATTACGGGACCATGTGGCTCTTCGTTCTTTCGCATTTAACTTAGCTTTGGAATAATTTTTTATTGCCAAAGCTAGGGGGCATGTGTTATCGCTAAAATTTGGCCAGGTAACATATGGGCCGAATTAGTTAACGTACCAAAAAGAGTTGATCTGCAGGCTAAGAAAATCGGCTAAGGGAGGGCCGATTCTGAGAGGGCCTGCACACCGTGTATCTTTTTTATTCCTTATTTTAGTCGAATTAGAAGTTACCCTAGTTAAAGTTAGGGTTTTGCTAGGTAGAGTTGGACTTGTCGCCTAAGTCTCCGGACTATAAATATGTACCCATACCTACGCAATAAAATCGACGACATTACACTTTCTATAGCTCGTGTCTCCAACTTCTCTCAGCGCATAGCCACCTCCAGCAACTAGGGTTTTCAAGGTAATCGTCGTACTGCTCTAATGGTTCTTAGATCCATTAGGGCATTACGACGTGAGCCACATGGTAAACCGTGTACTAAAGCATTTTTTATGGTACGGTTTGCTAGTTATCCCGATGAATCTCGTGCCAAGCCTAGCTTGTCACGAGATCTATCGTTTACCTCGATGAGCCTTGCGATAAGCCTAGCTTAGCGAGAGACCTAACTTTACCCTTGCATGTTAATCGATCTTTTTACGCACCCATGCTTCATGCAGTAAATCGATTTGCATGTATCTCGTTCTGCGCTACCTTATCGCTTGTTACAATCCACGACATGCCGCCGCAGCGTGTGCACGCGACCTGCCGATAGATCAGCGTTGTTCGGGCTCCCTATCTATTCATATCGTAATTCTGTATCTGCTTAGTTAGATGTGTCTCTTTGGAGGTCCTGGTTTGAAGCTGATTTGACTATGCAGATCTATTATATCATGTTTTAGTTAGGGCTTTTTCTTGATCGGTACGTGGTTTTGGCTTTTATTCATACTTATTCATGCCCGCTGGAACATTTGATGCTCTCACATCGGCCGACTAGAGTACACGACACCTCGTGTTTGCCGATCCTAGCGATCCGGCAGTAACTTTTGTTTGCATCTGTTGTGTACGCTTTTCAAGGAGAACCAGGAGTCAACAACCACGACCACATCACCTTCCTGGCTGCAAGGTCAAGCCAGGTGGCACGCCCGCACCACCACGCATAGCTAGGATCGGCTTCCCCACTGTGAGCCGATCGGAGCCGCACGACAATGAGAGGAGTGCAGCAGCAGCGCGATCCCCGGTTCCCGTGTGCTCTGCATCCGAACCGCACCGCCCGCCGGTATTTGAGCGCACCAATATTCCAGTTTAAGGTAGGATTTTTAGAAGGAGTCGGACTTGAGGTCCAAGTCTACGGACTATAAATATGTATCCATATTCTACGTAATATAATTGATGACAAACGTTCCGTAGCAGCGGATTGTCTCTAACTTCTCTCGGCGTATCGTCACCACTAACAACTAGGGTTTTTCAAGCTAATCGTCGTGCTGCTTTATTGTTTCTTGGATTCGTTGGGGCATTACGGCGTGAGCCATATGGTGAACCGTGTGTTGAAGTATTTTTGATGACACGGTTTGCTAGTTATCCAAATGAATCATGTGTCAAGCCTAGCTCGACACGAGATCCATTAGTTACCTCGATGAATCTCGTGACAAGCTTGGCTTGGCGCGAGATGCGTCTTTACCTTTGCATGTTTATTGATCTGTTTTGTTTTGTGTCACGCAGTAGATCTGTCACGTCCCGTTTCCAACGAACAAAACCGTGCAAAATATATATGCGCCAGGATCAAGTCTCACATATACATGATAAATTATATAGGTACCACATACACATGTCAAAGATAAAAGCGTATATAACATTTAAACATCTCATTATTACACAGTAACACAAGTCTTTAACTCAAAATATAGCGTAGCATTTGTGCTGCCCCCGGCATCTCGAAAATTTTAACACGTGATTAGATTAGCGGTAGTCAAGGATTTGGCTTAATGATGTTTGGAGAAGAGCAATAACTAGGCTAGTAAATCACGAAGTCAAAAATTTTCCAGTGAAATATGCAAAACCCCTGAATGCACTTGTGATTATAGTTCAAAAGATAATGTGTTTTGGACCAAACTCTCTATAACAAACTTGTAGAAAATTTCATGAGGAATAATTTTGGTATTATGTGTGTTGACATGCATAAAGGTTTGCAAGGTGTTTTAGCTCATTTTCTATCTTCTAGTGAATTCTGTCCAAATAGACCAGAATGGAAAATTCAAATTTTGAGCAACCAAAAGACATGATCATGCAAAACATCATATAGAAAAGTTGTAGATAGTTAAAAACTACACAACATTGGTATAATACTCTTTCTCTGAAAATGAGTATAAAATAGACTTTAGGAATTTCTAAGTTTGCATTAAACCTTGGTCAAACTGGAGTCAGCAGGTTCAATTCAAATTTAATCATATTTAAACTTGGAATCTGATATTACTCCTTTTGACAAAGTTGTAGATCTTAAAAGTTAAAATGTTTCATTCAATTGGGTCCTTTTCAAATTCGGAATCTAGAATACCCAAAAACTCAAATTTCAAACAGGTCTTCCTGTAGTCAACAGGGGTTTTCCTATTTTTCGAATTTTATTTTCTCCGTGAGTCGCTGACGAGTGGGTCCCACTTGTAAGGTCATCGGTTTCCTGCTCACGAGGTTGGGACACGTCGCACCAGTGGGCCCCACCATCCCACGCCTCCGCAGACTCGGTCCAATGCACCGTAAGTTTTTTTTCCCCATCCGTTCCCACCTGTCAGTAACCTCCGGTTCATAGACCCGGACCACCCACGCCCTCTCTCTTCCTCCTCTCCTCCCGCTCGCCCACGCGGCCATGGCCGGCCGCCACGCCATGGCCACGCGGCGAGGCAGCTCTGTCGCCCTACCCAGGCCACCCCGCGCCCCGAACGAAGAAGCGGAGAGTTCGGCCCTCATCTCCCCGCGCCTCACACGCCCTCTCCCCTGCCTCGCCTCGCTCGGGACCCCGCAGAGCCGCCGCCCGCCATTGGAGCTGCGCGAGGTCGCGTCCCAGTTCTCCCGTCCTTCTCCCATCCACCCGCCGTGTGCCTCTGGTTGGCCTCGTCCCACGCCACCCCTTGCGACGCTCCCAGGCCGTCTTCGGCGCCTCCTCAGGCCTCTCCACCCACCGCCCGCCATGGCCACCACGGCGAGCCTGGCGTGGCCGTGGGAGACCACCTCCCGGCCCTCCCCGTGCCTCTAAACCATCTCCACCGGGTGCGCCATCTCCTCCCGCAGCTCCTGCGTCCTCGACGTCGTTGTTCCCCGTCTTCGCGACCAGATCGAGCCGCGCCATCGCCGCCCTGTACGCCGACGCCCCTGCCAGTTCACGCGCGTCCCTCGGTCTCTCCCACCTCCCCGCACAATGAAACCTTAGGGGAAAGGTTCATCGACGCCGGGAACGCGTTCCTAGAGTTCAACCGGCCGCTCCAGTGCCTCCACGCCGCCGGCATGCGCCGCCTTCTCTTTCCCCACGCGCGGCCTCGCCCCTGCCCAGAGGTAGAAGAAGGTGGTTTCGCAAAACGCCCCCTGAAATATTTTAATTTTTCGCGCTCAAATTGTTAACTGTGCACTGAGTCAATGAGTTCTTCCCTGCAGGCCCCTGCAATCTATGCATAATGATGGTTAGGTCCGGAATCTGGGGTTTTTCCTTTCTAAGATTTGATATTTTCGGCATAAACTTTCAAAAATCATATAAAAT
Source organism: Paspalum vaginatum (assembly GCA_030272315.1). Lineage (NCBI taxonomy): Eukaryota > Viridiplantae > Streptophyta > Magnoliopsida > Poales > Poaceae > Paspalum > Paspalum vaginatum. Next base: position 21,866,098 of record CM059017.1, read on the forward strand.
CAAATAAAAATCAGAAAAATGCAAACTTTGTTGCAAAATACTCCTCTTATGTAGATCTACAGAATGGATATGGTGGTTGGGCATAAAAAGACATGTTTGCCCCTGTTAATGTGCATGCATGAAAAACCTTAATAAATAGGAAATGTGGGTAAAATGGGCTTCAAAAATTATGAAATTTGGGCAGAGGCCTTATTAACATATGTAGGCTCGGTATAAATTTTGGTAGCCCTAGCACTGACTGTTTAATTACTATTTTGCCCTTGTCTTATATTTAAGCAAATATTTAATTTAAGAAAAGTTTGCTTTGGTGAAAAATGCTCCATGTGACTTTAGGGGCTTGATATGAGCTCTAGGTTATGAACATGACTCATTGCTAGAGTAGGAGGTGGTGCATGTAAGGTTTTGGCTCTGTTTTGAAAATGGTAGAAATAATGCATATTTAGGTAAATAATAGAAAATGTGAGACTAGTATATCCAATAAAAACCACCACACTTACCATAGTAATCTTAATGACTAAATAACTATTGCATGTTTGATCGGCTCACATCACCATGTTAGCTTTATGATTGACAACTTGATTTTTGTATATGTGTTCTTGTGAGATTGCACATACACGATTGCTTCGGGTCCATAAAAGTAATATTAATGCTAGTGTCAGTCGGGAGGTTTTGGTTGAGCTAGTAATCCCTTACATGCGTAACTAGATGTTTGCCTTATATTTTGCTTAACCAGTTGTATGCTTGATGATCGTGCATCTCATTCACTGTGTCATGCATAGCATTCATATAGCAACGCTTATTGCAGATACGTGATTGAGAAACAAGTGTGGGAGCTACTTTAAGCAATGGTGATCCAGAAGATCAAGTAAGCCCCAGACACGACCTGGAGAGCCCATCAGTCGTGTTTGGAAGGAGGAGTTGTCCAAGTGATCAAGGGGTTACCTGGGGCGAAGCCTCACAACCCGGCAAACTAACCTAGTTTAGTTTGTTGGCTTGATAAGAATAAGCAAAGGTAGGCAGGACCATACTCAACCCAGCAAACAAATTATACTTATGATTACGCATATGCATTAGGAGTTGCTTGAAACCAATTGCATTAGACTCCCTGGCCGCCCTGGCCCTAGCACCTATACATAGAGTTCGTAGGACGAGTATGCCTAGAAATTGCTAGGTACGAGTAGACACGAGTGTGTGGACTCGTCACGTGGGTGTTTTCAAAATCACAAAAGCTACAGTTATATCACTTATATTTGTTGCTCATGAAGTAAATGGAGACCGGGCGGAGATTTATTTCAGTATATGCTTTTCATAAGGTTACACTTTGGACTCCGCCCGAGTCGTTTAAGGCCCGTCCGCTGTTCGTCTGCTGATCGGCATAACATTGCTAGAGTGCTTAACCGGGAAATGGGACCGGTGAAGTCTTACCTGGGTTTGTCCGAAGTTTTCGAGGCTCCGCCCATCCACTTCCTGGAGGCCGATGGGCCCGGGGGCGCTTGTACTCGAGGGAGGGCTGACCTAGAGAACTGTGGTATCGCTCCTGAGGGGGCACAACCCGGGGGTTCGGTGGGGGCGCTTTGAATCTTGAGACAAGACAGGTGGAGATGGGGGCTATATGTGGGAACGCGATGGCTAGTAAGCATATACCCCTGGCATGATAGTTATTCCCGGGAATTAAAAATCGATTCGAATCGCGGATGCCTACCAGGTGTGGGAATGCCAATATCACTGTCGGGCAACGTAGTAATTACTTAAACTCTCGGTATTTTAATACTCATGGTTTTTGGAATACTACATGTTTGAATTGAGTTGTTACCTTACTGTAATTTACTATTATGTTGGTAATTATACAGACAATGAAAACTTGCTGTTTATGTTACATATGTTACTGTTAAAAACTAAAGGCTAAGGATCCACTTGCTAGTAAGCTGCTTCGCGTCAGCCGTAAGCCAAATCCATTAAGACCTACTGAGTAATTAGTACTTAGGGTTTGCCCCCATATTTTGAGCGCAGGTATGGAATTCATGGTGTGCACTTGTGTTGGAGGCGGAGCGTGTCCTCATTTAGGATGAGATGACATGAGTGGCACGAGGGCAACATCGGTGGGCTCGATGTTGTTACCTCTAGTGCAAATCTTTTGGTGGTATCATGGTGACCTATAAACTTATATTTCCGCTGCGAGAAACTTTCGAACTTGCTAACTTATAACTTTATGTTGGACTTGTATTTTATGTAAAAACTGGTTTGTAACTAAGTCTAACTTTATGCTATTCAACTGCCTGTGATGATGTATCTGTTGTGGCTCCATCGTGAGTCAGATGTGTATGATGTCGGTTCCTCTGGGAAAAGGTAATATCGGGGGTCGAATGACTCTCGACGGATGACCGGGTTTAGTTTGGCCTAATCACATTACAAGCCAGAGGAGGCTAATGTGCTTAGTCCGGATTAAATCGGCGGTTCCGCCACAGCATTGCGAAAGCGTAAAACAAAATATAACTAGGGCGCCACATGAACATCGACTGGTGAACGAAGCGCCTAATACTCGTCGTAGTCTTGCACATAATCTTTAGCATCTCCATCAACTGAGCAGCGGTTGGATTTTCCCCCCAACAAAGAATAAATATAAAGAAGCAAGCGTGAATACAGCAACTCGTACTCAACAAATATAACATAAACCATGAGGCTTTAAGTTTAGCTGACAGACTGCATGAGCTTTTAAATTGAACATCTTTATTTAAAGTTTGTCTACTGTTATTGATTAAAGAACAATTAACCCAAAAATATTGCATAAAGAAGTAAATAACATTTAGTTGATATAACCATCACCATAACCAAAACCTTTAAACACCGCTAATCACTGGGAAGGGTCTGGGCCGCTCATAACCGTGAGTACGGCTGACACGTCAGTTTTACACTCTCGAGAGGTTGTATATCTTTACTCACAAGTCATGTGCTACGCTAGGGGTTCATCACACTCCTTAGGTGAGATGACTAGGAAGCACACTACGAAGCCTTTACAAAGATCAGTTCAATAAGATGTAACCGCTAAGTATTCAGGGTCGCAACGGTGGTGTCCGCCTCACAAAAGGAGAAGCACATACATCATGTAAAGCACACTCAACCTAAGGCAGAGCAGCGACCACAGAAGCTAACCTCCCCTCTTACCCCGTAGGTAAGTTACAACAAACTAAAACAATCTAATTAATCAGCTAAGTCCGTCCCATTCTGAACTTATGGTAGCACTGTGGTCCCATGTGGTCGTTTTGTGAACTGGTCCTTAAGGAGAGAAGCCGCAAAAGCACACGAGCACATTGCTCAGTCATCCCTAAACCAGGTTGCTAAAAATCAGATTATTAAAATGGACATGAACTGCTTCATGGTCAAACCCAACAATTGATTGCATAGAACCATTAGTTAAAATTAATTAACCAAAACGACATGAGTTTGCGCTTGCACCTAGCACAATATAACCAAATGCATTCCCTAGATTAGCACTCAGTTTTTACTCTAAGCACTTGGCTGGTTGGAGAGCTAAGCCTAGGGTTTCTACAGGTGGAAGAGTCACATAAATGACCAGCCACTTAGGTATTTATAGCCGAGGCCTAACTGACTCAGTTTACACTAAGACCCCTGTATTAAAAAACGCCCGTAGGAGCTAAACCGGAAAAGACCTAACTTTCTCGAGAACGGACGACCGCGATAGAGTCTTGATTTTCTTCGGTTGCACGCAATCTTCTGGATGACATCCACGTGGTCAGTAGTCCAAATCTTCCGATTGACCCCCCGGTTTTGAAGTCAGAAATCAAGAAACTTTAGGATTTTTTCTGGGCCTGGAACAGCCCACTCCACTGTGTCTCAGCGAATTGAGCCCATTCGCCAAGTCTCGGTAACATGGTAGTATGGTGGCAGATTTGAGCGAATCCGCCAACGTCTTCGCACGTCTTCGCGCCATACACTCGGGTTAAAGCACCACGGTGGTACCCGGCGTCCCCTGTCCATCAGGGTCACCTCGCAGTCATTCGGAGATCTTACACTTGCCATTGCCGTACCGCTCCTCCATGTACCGAACTCTCATGGCCGACCGATGCCTCCTGTCCTTTGGAGGTCTTTCTTCTGCATCTACCTCCAGTCCATCAAAATGCCTCCAGTCCATCAGAGGATTTGTGCCCAAGTACTTCTGGGTCTTGACTTCCGTTGACAATCACTCATCACTTCAGAGGCAATGGAGCTGGTCAGATGTTAAGCCTGCTAAATTTTCTTCCCTCCCTGTTCGTAGTTGAAACAGATTTAATTCGTGCTGTACTAAGGCATAAAGAAACAAGTAAATTCAGATAGAGAACAAATTCAAACAAACAAATTTTCAATCTTAGCACATTCGTATAGAGAAAAAAAGGAAAACAAAAGATATATTAAATGAAAGACCTATATTCTGGCAAGAGAATTTCAGCTACGACAAGCCTCAGATTGTATTGAAATTCCTAATGAGGTTATAGTCCATGAGACAGCTTTCCATTAAGCTCTTAAACTGCACATTGAAGGACTTAAACCTGCCAAGGGAGCATGTAGTTTCTTCATCTCTTTTATTTTTATTTCACTAGAAATAATGAATAAAAGTGTGCTACCATGGTACAGATCATTCTTTGATCATAGTCCTTGAAGCTCCACTGCTGCTAGACATAGGATGGACGGATGGTGCTGACAAAGTGCACTAGTAGTCTGAACAGAGTGTCTGAAGAATCTAAATAATAGATGTGAAGTAGTTACAGCTCGTTTGGCAAGTGATTGGGAAGGGGAAGAGGAATCGGTGGTGGGAGTTGAGAGAGGGAATTAAGATGGGAAATTGATTTTTAATCCTAATCTTTTGTTTGGTTCGTGTGGGGAATGAAGAGAGGGAATTTAGATAAAAGGTATGATTAAGTCGTGATGAACGGTTGAGATGTATTAATCATGTACCCAATCACAATTCCCACCCCTCCCCCTGGGAATTAATTTGTGGAAGTTGATCAACTAAACTTCCATTCCACTTTCACCGAAACTCCCATTCTCACTAAACAAACAAGACAGTTCTAAACTTATTTCCTAAAACTCCTATTCCCTCTCACCAATTACCTCCAACCAAACGAGCCGTTAAGGGTTTAAGGCATGAAGCAATTCTGCACAATGTTTCCAATCGTTCAAATACAGGATGGGATATGTAGTAGTAGATCGGAAATACCTTCAAAACTTGGAAGCTAATAGGAACCTGAATCCAAATTTTAAAGAATAAACATATGATTGGATTCTAATCGTTGGCTCTAGTGCATTCTATGAGAAAAGACAACAAACTGAATTATCCATCGGGCACCATTAGAATGCATCATGCAGAATCATCACTGTTTTAGCAAATGCGAAAGAGATCTCAAATACGTTGAGTTCCATTCTCAAGAACAAATTATTATATATATGGTTCGCATATCAAAACATGCATAAACATTTTCAGTTGGCATTGTTGTCATGGTTTTTCTTCAGATTCATATCACATAAACGTATTTTTAAATGCATCAGATAAAATTAAATTATTATTGACATCATATTTATTTAATTTTGAGTACTCTGATATAATTACTGATAGAGTACCGAACATCTAAATTCAAATACGGATCGGATCTTTTCTCAATAAATCCAGCCTTAAATAGAAACGAATAATACGTGGATCTAGTTTCATCGTCATGCAAACGGGCCGCCACCCAGCAGTCGGCAGTCGGCACACAGTACTAGCGCGGTCTGCAGCGGATCTGCGGATCACGCGCCAGGAAGGCCAAGCACGGTCACGATCACACGGACCGTGAGCCAAAAAAACCACGGTCACGGCACACGGTGAAAACGCGCGCGTCCGGCACGGCATCCCACCCGCGCCATCCCGGCCAATCCAATCATGGCCGTCCAGCCGAGTACCCCTGCCGCCAGCCCAGCCTCCACGCCCCCGAGTCCCAGCGCCCAGCGGCCCCCTCCCCTCTCACGCGCGCGCCACGGCTTGCACGTGCCGCTGCCCTCATTTCTCCCGTATAACCCCCCGGCGCCGCCGCTCCTCGTCTCTCCTTTCTCCCCTCTCTCGCTCGCCAGCTTTGCGGGAAAGACAGCCGCCACCAGACAAACCCCTCCGCCTCTCCCCACCACACCTCCCCGCGCCTCCTCCCAAAACCCTAACCCCTCCCCCGATGGCGTCGCCGCCGCCGCCGCCCGCCGGAGCCGCAGCCGCAGCCGCACCCGCACCCGCCGCGGCGGCCGGATCGCCGCCGCCGGCACAAGTGGTAAGCCCGCCGTCCCCCCACCCCCCGATCCGCCCGCCGCCGGGGCCGACCTCGCCCGCCGGATCCGCGCTGACTCCATTCGTGCGCCGTGGCTGGCTGGGCCCTCTCTTATTCCGCGCAGGTGGGCAACGCGTTCGTGAACCAGTACTACAACATCCTGCACCAGTCGCCGGAGCACGTCTTCCGCTTCTACCAGGAGGCCAGCCGCCTCGGCCGCCCCGCCGGCGCCGGCGCCGACGGCATGGATACCGTCACCACCATGGACGTAAGCTCCTCGCCGCCCGCCGCCTCTCTTCTTCTCCCGCGGCCCAGATCTGGGCGTCCCCGGGCCCTCTGGTTCTCACCGAGAGGGAGGGGGATGTCACGTGCCTCTGATCTGTGCGCTCATGCTCGCGCCTCTGGTTCCGCAGGCCATCAACGACAAGATCGTGTCCATGGGCATCGACCGGGCCGAGATCAAGGCGGTGGACGCGCAGGAGTCGCTCTGCGGCGGCGTCACCGTGCTCGTCATGGGCCACCTCACGGGGAGCAACGGCGTCAGCCGCGAGTTCGTGCAGTCCTTCTTCCTCGCGCCGCAGGAGAAGGGCTACTTCGTGCTCAACGACATACTGCGCTACGTCGGGGAGGGGGAAACAGAGGAGGGTGCCGGGCAGGCGCCGCCGCCGCCACCACCACAGCAGCAGTCGGCGCCGGAGGCCTCTGTGGATGCAGAGGCTGCCGCCCCTGCTGCTATCCTGGCGAACGGCACCGTGGGAGGGGATAAGGAGAGCGTGCCACGCGAACTAGGTGTGTGTGTGTGTGTGTGGCAGTGGAGCATCTTTTAAACTGTTTCGTGCCTGTGATACGATCCACGTGTTTAAATTCCTTGCATTTGTTTGTAGATGCTTCGCCGCAGCCAGAGCAGCAGGTGGCTGAGCCTGCACCTCATCCGCAGGAGGTGGAAGGTCTGAACGGGAAGGAGGTTTACACCCCACCGAATGAGGTGGAGAAATGTGTTGTTGAGGAAACTCCAGTTCCGGAGGTTGTCAATGAAGTGCCCAATAATGTAGCAGTTGCTGCACCAAGTTCGTCTACCCCTGTACCACCTGAGGAGGCACCAAAGAAGTCATATGCTTCAATTGTACGTTTTCGAATGCTGTTCACTTTTTTGCTTCATGCGCAACATTACAGAATAAGATCGATAGCTCAAACTGCGTATGAATTTCTGAAAGTCTCTTATCTGATCACGTTTTCCTGTTGCTACCGGGATTTATGCTTTATATTTTCTAAAATTGTAGCGGGTATCTGTCAGCAATTGAGATTGGTTCTACCAGATTCCCAATTTTGTCTGGAATCTGGTGTTTAACATTCACGTGAAGTTTTGTTCTTACTTCTTAGTGTCAATACTGCATTAAATAATCTATTGATTAATTGTTGGCACACCACTTGGTAAACCTTCTAAATGTACTTCATGGTTGGGAACTCGAGCAGTTCATATTTGCTTGTAATGTGCTGTTGTATTTGGGTGAAGTTTTTAGTTGTGTTGTTTGTTGTGACTTGATTGATTTTGACGGGTAATATGTTCTATTTCATGCCCTTTAGGTTTTTTCTATGATTAACATATTCATGGCATTTTTTTTGTTATTATGCTCTAGGTAAAAGTCATGAAAGAATATCGACCACCAGCTCCTGCAGTTCCTTCCAGGCCTGCACCACCGAAACCGGAGAAACAAACCCCTCCTGTCCCTGCTCCGGTTGCTGATGTTCCAGTGCTCACCCCTTCTCAGGGTGGCAGCTTTCAAGATCCCGAAGGTATTATCTAAACCCAGACTTGCTGCTAAAGCTTACTTCATCTGGCTCCATCTGACATGCTTAATCATCTCCAAAGTTGATGCACATGCGATATACGTGCGGAATCTGCCGTTAAATGCCACACCGCTACAATTAGAAGAAGAGTTCAAGAGATTTGGTACCATTAAGCATGAAGGCATCCAAGTTAGGAGTAACAAGGTATGTTGTTCTTTTCTCATTTTCTAGAGTCTTCATGAGCCTAACACTTAACTTGGTCTTTGTATTTCTGTTGATAAAATACAGATCCAAGGGTTTTGCTATGGCTTTGTAGAATTTGAGGATGCCAGTGCTGTTCAAGCTGCAATAGAGGTATTAATCTTACATTTTGTTCAAGTTGCTATTTGGTATGAGGCACATTCCAGTTATCTAATCAGGCATTCCCTGTTCTCATGCAAGCTTGTTTTATGATTATTGGGCCATTGCATAAGGGCCTCATTGGATTGTACCGACCGTTGTCTGCTCTATTGGCATGAATAAATGCTGTTGGAATGCTTGCTTGTAGCTTTGAACTAATTCCAGTTCCATGACTGCTGGTGTCTTATATATTTAGCATGTAACCTCCCTGTCCCAAAATGTTGCTATATCTAGCATTCAAATTTTGTCCTACAGTATAGCTACTTTTGAGTCCAAAGGCCAGTTAGATTCCATGAAGTGCCCATGCTACCCCTTCCTAGGTGCTCCACGCATTTAAATGTTTCTGCAATAAATGCGGTATGCATTTCCTTTTTTCAACATGAAAACAATATTGGGAGGTAAAGTTGACATATGCATATCATGTGGGCATTGATGTGGGGATAGGTTTAATATGGGCATATTTGACTTTCCATGGCTCTCCTTAATATGTCTGAGAATGGCTAGATGTAGCTACATTCTGGGATGGGAGTATGTTCTTAAATTCCCAAGACTAATTATGTCTGTTCTACTGAAATCTGAATGTTTTGATTATTTTGTTGATTTCTTCTGCTCAGAGGTATGGACTTGGGTCTGGGCATATGGTAGGGTGTTACTGGGGTTTGTGTTACTCCTTAGCATTGCGAGCATTTTTTTAATGGAGTACTTTTAGCAAGTCTCCAACAAAATTTGCATGCATTAATGATAGGCTATGCGACTAAAGTAACTGTTACTCTGTATTTCTTTAGCTGATAATGACTCTTGATTGCAGGCTTCTCCTGTTATGGTTGGTGAGCGGCAATGTTATGTCGAAGAGAAACGGACTACTGGTTCTCGTGGTAAGTCTATAAAATAATTTGCCATTATTTGGGCAAGCCAACATTTTGGTAAGGCAGTCAATGTTGGTGTTTGGTTTGCTACCAACAAGAAACTAAAATTTTGATTTGCCAAAAGTTTGGTAGGTTTTGCCAGTATTTTGGCATGGCTAATATTAGCTTCCAACCAAGCAGGCCCCTAAAGCATAATTTATGCTGGTATGATGCCAATTTTGTTTCAAAAAGAACATGCATTTTATTTATTTCTGTTTCCTTTTCCTGGATGGTGGATCTTGTTAGGCTTCAACTCTAGCCCACTAACTTGCTTGTCACCAAAAAGCTTTGTTGTTGAAAAAGAATTTGTGTTTATCTGTGTTCTTTTGCGTGGAATGGTAACAGTAAATAAAAGTACGGTTATGACATGCTGCATTTTGGAATATAGTTGAATATTCTGTGAAGTGCTATTTGTAGTTCATGCTACATAAATATTCTGCTATGGCAGATAGAATCATCATAGAGTACAACTTATTTTTTGGTCGTCTATTATGGAATGGTATGTTATTTCTGTAGCAAAAAATGACTTCATCAGAAAATAATGAGACAAGGTCTCAGTTGTAGAGCCATGTTTGAGCTACATTTTGCATGATAAACAGTTCACCTCTCACCTAGTTTTTTTCATTTTATAATTTCATTACAGCTGACACATTATTATCCGTCTTTCAGGCAGTAACAGAGGAAGGTTTGCACCAGGTAGAGGTGGTAACTTCCGAGGTGAAGGAATTAGGGGCCGTGGCCCTTACAATGGGGGCAGAGGCTACGGAAGGGGTGAATTCAACTATCGATCCGATTATGGGGGCCGAGGTGGTGGCAGGGGCAGCGGCTCATCACGTGGCGGTGATGTTGGTTACCAGCGGATCGATCAGTCTGGTACAGCCAGTGGTCGTGGTGCCCGGGCCACAACAATTACAAAATGAGTTCTCGGTAGCTATGTGTCCGTAATAGTTAAAGAGTTCTATGGCCACCATCATGGTTGACCAAAAGAGTGGCGGTTGTGGAAGATTCAGGTTCATGTGAGGTTTATCAATTATCAGCCAAAGTTGGGTCATAAATTGATTGATGCTTACCTTGTTTTGTGGCAAGGTAAAGCAGTGGTGATATCGGTTACTAATTGTAGAATATACATCTATTGAGATGTAGTCCTAGTATGTTTGGGCCGAGCAGCTGATTTGCGTTTTCCCTTTTTACTTATTCCATAATTAGAGGGGTTGATTTGATGTGCCAGTAACTTATAGTTTTTTTGACAGCTGTGGAATAAGTTTTGGTTTAGAGCTGCAAAATATTAGTAGGATGATTTTCTTGTTTCTGGAATCTGCCAACGATAGGGCATGCTTGTCTTGTGCCTGTTGAATGTTCCTTTTGAGCTGCCATTTGTATTGCAAGTTGCAAGAGGAAAGGTGTGGGCAACATTTGTAATACTGGTAAGCCACTCCATGGGGGACGTTTGGCTGTGCTGTATTTGTTTCTAAACCAGGGATCTAGTTATAATTTGAAGTAAATTTCATTTTATTGTGGAATAACCCTAATATGTAGAACGGAGAATTTCTTTTCAACCAGATGTTAATAACCGAACAAAGCTTTATTTTTTTTTTGTGAAATACGCCTAACGAAAACATGCCTTGCGCCCTTGTCAAAGCAGGTTGCAAATATTATGACACAAGCACCTGCGATGGTTTGGTTTGTGCATAGTCTCGAAAGGCAATATTTTTTTGTGACTTTGTGTTCCTTTCTTTTGTGCAATCAAGTCTTAAGTTTTTTTTAAAAATATTAGCAAATAGCATATGTGTTGCTATGGGCACACAAACGGGGACTCACGTGTTAGCGTGTGGGAGTGGGAGGGTGAGGATATCCTCACTGCTACTTTACTAAGGGAGTGGGAGGGTGAGGATATCCTCACTCCTACTTTACTAATTTTCTTTTTAAAACAAATATTTTAACTCAATTCGTGAGATTTTTTCTCTATATTAACTTTTCTCGCACTCTTATTCCCCTGTATATTTTATTCACATCCAATTACCCAATATTTTATCTATCCACCTCCAACTACCATCTTCTTAATCTTTACAAATCAATAATACTAATAAATGATATTAAAGCACTATAAAATATTATGAGCTTTACAAAATATATCAATTCAAAGCGGAAACATACATTAAAATTAGACTTAAAAATATTATTAAATAGTGCATTTCATAATGACACTGAACCCAAAAACTTATATTGACTGTAAAAAAAAATTCAAATTGTGCATCGCTCTTCATCCTGAGTTGGGCTGCAACCGGCCCAGCCTGTCACCACCTCGGGCCAGAACAACCGCCGACGGAACCCACTCCTCGCTCTCTCCGCTCACCCCACTCTCCTCGCTCTCCCCCCTCCGCCACCAGCCGCCCCTCGTCATCCTCCTCCCTTCCGCCCCGCCTAGCGGGCCGCCTTCTCCGCACGTCGTGCGCTCTTCTTCTTCACCACGCCGGGATCCTTCCTCGCCACGTGATATTCCTTCTTCTCCTCCGCCACCACCGGACTCCTCTACAAGCTCGTGTGGCAGCCTCCTCTCCCGTCGCATGGCAGCCGGCCGCCACCTCGAGCCCATCGCGCGGCCGCCTATTCTCCAGCCCGCGGCGGTCGATCCGCCCGGCCGCCTCCTCTCCCGGGGCATGGCGGCTGGATCCGGTCGGCCGCCGCCACCTCTCCCGCTCGGATCCACGACGTCGCGCCTTTCCCACTGACGTGCCCGCACGTCCCTGCCGCCCGTCGCCCCGGCACAGGGTGGAGTAGGTGGGGGGGATGCGGACTGAGGTCCTAGCCGGCCACGCTGGTGGATGCGACGGCGCGGTAGAGAGCCAAGGATGACGACGCGGCTGCGTGGGGTTGGGGGAGGCACGAGGAGACGCGGCTGCGCAGGGCCCCGCTGGCTGGTCCCACCTGTCGGGGCGCCGCAGATCTGCGGGGCGGGGGCGACAAAACGCCCGGTCGGTCGGTCTGATGGAACCTTATAAATTTTTGTAGGGGTAGACATAAACGTCTAATTTTTTTTCAACCAAACCCTAATCTGTGTAAAAATAGATATTTTGTTTCTTTTCAGTGTAGTTTGACTAAGTCGTAGGCGTTCGAGTTAGTGTAAGCGTTATGGCTTTTTCCAACAAGGAAATATATTTAGGAGCGGCACCTGTTATTTGCATAGCGAACGACATATGTGTATAGGGAAAAAATATAGATAACCCCCCAACTATATGGTGGACGATATTTTATCACCTCAACAAAAAAGGTACGAAGTGCACCCTAAATAATCTCAAACCGGATAGATCAACGCCCAGGGTGGTTTTGGGGGCCGATTCGCTGACGTGGACACATGTTTGATGATTGGGCAGGTTGTTTTGGTCTCTACTGTGGCCTAGGCCCACATGTCACACCTGGTGCTCCTTGGCTACTCCTCCGACGCTCCCTACCTGCGCCGCCCCTTCCTGCCCCCGCTCCATGCTTGCGCTGCCCCTTCTCGCCACCGCTGCACGCACGCGCCGCCCCCGCCTGCCGCAGCTTCGCTCCCATGCTCCCGCCTGTTGCAGCCTCTGCTCCCATGCTCCCATCACCAAGCTCCACCGCGACCGACTTGCACCAACGCAGCGCGTTTACGCCCCTCTACCTCATGCCACTGTTGCGCACTCGTGCCGCCACCACACTACGCCACCACTGCGACCGCCACGCGAATGTCCCGCCACCGCCGCGCGAATGCCCCGCCACCGCCATGGCTGCGGCTCGCGTCACTGTGCACCCTGTGCCTCCACTCCTCTCGCCAATGCGCGCATCAGTATCGTCTCGACCTGTTCCACATTTCTGCCAAGACCTCAACGCTGGCAAGTGGGGGTGGGGGTGTCCACGCGGGAGGGCATGCCGGCAGCGGCGGCTCAGAGTGGCCGCGCGGGAGGGTGCACTGGCAGACGCAGCGGCGGCAGCCATGCGGGAGGGTGCATCGCCATCAGGGGAAGACGCTGCGGCAACGATGGAGTCCCAGCGTTCCTCAATGCTATGGCCGAGGTGGTCAGCGCTGAGGCTTCCATGTACCCTTGATGTCATCGCCTTCCGCCCTCTCCGTCGACGGATCCGCGAGCACCGCCGCCATCGCGCCATCGCGCCCATGCGCCCTGGCCCACTTGTGTGCCTCGCCTCTGCGCCACTTGCCCCAGTGCACCGTCCCCTGTGGTGCGGGCGTGGAGCGGCAGCGGGGAGGAGTGGCGCAGGCAGGGAGTGTCGGTGGAGGAGCAAAGGAGCACCGGATGGAGCCCAGGCCACGGTGGACAAGCCTCGGACCAAAACAACCTGCCCAGTCCGTGAACCGGTGTCCACATCAACGAATCGGCCCCCGAAACTGTAATACTCCGTAATTTTTTCTAAACACTTAAGTGCATTTACAATTTACCCTAATTTTCTTTCAAAAATTTGATTCAAATTTAAATTTGAGGCCTTTTTAAAAATTTGGAGTTTTCCAGGGGCAAAAATGTGAAAGGGTAGTTTAAATTAAGCCCTTTCACTTTTGTATTTGGACCCCTGTCGAAATATGTCAAAATCTAGGGTTAAAAATGAAAAGGGTAAAAGTAAAAAAAAAAGAAAACGGGGAAAGCCCCGCGGGCCAGCTGGCCAGCCCGCGGCCACGCGCCCGCTGGGCGAGGCCCAGCCGGGGGCGGCGACCCGCGTGGCGGCCAGCCCCCCGCCACCCGCGCCCCCCCGTCAGTCGGCACTGATAGGTGGGACCGCGGGGACGGGGTCTTCTTCCCCGCGGCGCGCGGGGAGCGGCACTCCCCCGCTCCCGCGCCGCGCCGTGCCCCAGCCCCGCGCCGTTGCTGCCGCCTCCGTCGCCGTCACCGCCGCTCCACCGCGCCGGTAAGCACGCCCCCACCCCACTCCTTCCCTCTGCGCCACGCCGAGAGCCGGCCCGAGCTCGTCAGAGCTCGGAGCCCGCATGGCGCCGCGGCCACCGCGGCGTCGCCGCCGCGGTCCCCGCGCGCGGGAACCCCTAGGGTTCCCGCCGGTGCGCGCATCGGGTGCGCCGCGACAGCGCCCACCCTGCGCAGTAGAAAATAGGTCACCGCGGGCACCACCACCGCCGCGAGGCTACCTCGCCGGCGCAACGCGCCGGCGGGCGCCATGCCGCGGCGGGCGGCGACCGCACAGCGAAGAGAAAGGGGGAAAGAAGGGGAAAAGGAGAGGGAAAGAGAGAGGAGCTCGCGCCACGCCCGAGGCCACCGCCGGCGAGGTCTCTCGGCCTCCGCCGCGCCGGATGGTCGCCGGCGCTGCCGGCGCGACGACGCGCAGAGCGCGTCGCGCTCGCGCAGGCGCGCCGCGCGCCGGGCGGCCGGGCGAGCCTGGCAAGGCCGGTCCGCGGGGCCGCTCGCCCGGCAGGCTGTAGGATAGGCAGGCCGCCGGCCCACTTCTGGCCAGACCAGGCCGAAAGAGAAACCGAGGCGATTTTTGGAGGGGGAAATTAGAACTCTTTGCTTTCTTCTTTTCGTGGGCTGGCCCGAATTTCAACAGTATTTCTGTTTTTCTTTTTTCTTTTAAATTTAATTTGTTTATCTATTTTGCTTTAATGTAATATGTTTTATTTTAATTAGAAAAATTATTTATTAATTCATAAAAATAATTTGGTAATTCCAAAAAGAAAGTAAATTAGAGTTTATATATTTTAAAAATTTAGCCTTTATTTAAAAATGCAGAAAAATTCATAAAGTGCATTAAAAATATAAAATTAATTCAAAAATCCATTTTAATTATTCAAAAATTCCTAGAGAAATTCATTTAAGCTTTAAAAATTATTTAAAACTATTAAAAATACCTGGTAATTCATTTAAAGCTTAGGACAATCATTTTCATTCAAAAAAAATATCCATATTTAACCCCAACCACCCTTTTTCTTTAGAAAATGGTACATTTTACTTTTTCAACAGGTTGATCATCTTCATATTTAAACTCCTGCATGTCATCAACTTAGGCACGTTGGTCCCACCGCTTCCAATTGAAGAGTCTTCCACTGCAACGGAAAATCCGGAAGCCAGTGCGACCGAAGCATCCTTCATACCTGCAGGAGGAGACTCCGAGTCACCGACAGAGGCCGATCCTGTGACTCAAGGCAAGCCCCGGTGCATTACCCAGTTTTCTTAAATTCTTAATTTAAATCGGAGTTATGGTTGTGCATTAGAGTTAGGAGTTGATTGAAACCCTAGAGCATGATGACTCATGACCCAGCATATAATCCTATGCTCAGTAGAAGGCTTAGGTGGCAACAGCCTAGGAAGGAAATCTTTTACAGCAAGTTATTGGTTGAGAATAAGAAGATGGATAATAAATTGACAGGCATGCGGCGGGATCAGTTTCGCTTTCATGCTTTACATGTTATGATTAATTGCTATGGACCCTGATCCTTCCTGTGTCGCATAAGGCCGTCTGATGTGTGGCCTGGTTGGACCGAACGCGCCTCATTCACTTACCGTCCTTAACGGGCTCCAGTAAGCCTTTCGTCCTGTTGTACCTAAGCGCGGAACTAGACGAGACCAACTGGAAGGAGGAGGTTGGGCGGGTGTCGAAGGACTGACACCCGGGTTCGGTGAGGATGGTTCTGGCTAGGTGGCACTGGATGTTGGGTTGTCGTATGTGGGGTCGGTGTACACACATATGACTGGTGTCTGAGTATCCCTCTCGAGAGGTGGAAAACCGATTCGAATCGTCTGTGGCTTGCCGATTGTAAGCTGCCTGATCGCGACTAACATCGTAGTAAGAGAATTGATCTTGTTAATAATGAATGTTTGACAACATGTTTGTCTTGGTGGGTCCTGGTGGGTTAGTAGAATAGGAATAACTTAGTATGATCAGGTAATAACTAAAAGGGTAAACTAAATTCTAAAGCTAAGGATTTACTATTTGGCCTGCCGCAGTGTGAGTTGACCTAATCACCCCGGCCTTGAGTTAGGAAGTCGGGTTTCGACCCAGTGGTCGGGTAAGTCTTGCTGAGTAACTAGTACTCAGGCTTCTTGCCTATGCTTTTTCAGGTGCGGAATACACGTGGTTTGAATGGGACCCTTATCTGAATCCTCCTTTCTTCTAATCTAAGCTTGGCTACCTCTGGAGCAGTTAGGTGTGTGCGTGAGTTGAAGGAACATGAGAACTAGGCTACTTTTGTTTAATGGCTGAGGAACTTATCAGCCGGAAATGTAATAAGTACCAAAACTTATGTGTAATATTTTAAGTTATGTAATAAATGTAATGTATATGTTGTAACCTGTGGACTCCTTCGAGAGTCGCCCCAAAAATCAAGCTCGATCCGGATGGGAAGGCCAAGTCAGGATACCTACATCCTGAAGGACTACCAAGGTTAGTCCGGATCTGGTGATTAAGCACTAAATCCGGGTTAACCTAGGCTGTTCTGCCACAGAAACCACCTTGGGGGGTGATCTATCCTATTTGGGATAGTTTAGGGTGCATTTCATACTTTTTTTGTTGGGTGGTGAAGTATCCTCCACCATATAGTTGGGGGGGGGGGTTTATCTATACTTTTTTCATGTGTATCGCATCTAAAATTTAGGTTCTCTAATATTCCTCACATATGCAAATGCATCCTCCACCTAACGAATACCTTAATCGATAAATAACAAATATCTTCCACACCTCCCTCGCATTTAGTATTGCATTGGAGAGTATAAATCTGCATATCTTCTCTTCGATGCATTTTTGTCTCTCCTACACATGTGGTTTGTTGGAGATGGTTGATGCATTTTTGTATCTCCTACATATGTGGTTTGTTGGAGATGTTTGCATTGCATAGTAACTACCTGTAAATATCTTAATATTTGCATATCTATTTTTATATTGTCTATTGGAGAAAGCCTTGTGCAAGTTACCGTAACACTAAAAATTTGTTTACACAAAGTAAAATAGTACCTATGTGGAACTGTAGAAGTGACCCTAAAAAATAATATCATATTGCTAGGCTGTCACCCTGCGCTACAGCTATAATCTATAAACTTATAAAGTTCCAGTTTAATTAAGAGAGTTTCACCTTAATTAAACCATATATGGAATGCGAAAACAAATCCTAACCCCCCCCCACGTCGTCCACCCAAGGACGACTCGGGGGCGACTCGCGTCGCCACCCCCGTGACCCTCTGCCTCCGGCCTCCCCGGCCGCCGCCGCCGGCGGGCCGGCCGTTGGCGACGGCCTGCGGCGGTGCCCCAAGGTAGGCACTACTGCGGCCTCCCCCACCTCTCTCCCTCCTCATCCCTTCCCCTTTTATTCAACTCATCTGCGCCTCCATGGCAGCTGGTGGCAGGCCATGTCTGACTGTGGGGCATCGGATCCACGCCTCTAGGGGTCGGATCTACCTCCTTGACCTCCACGCCGGTCCAGTGGGTACGACGGTGGGTGGCTCAGCTGCTCTAGTGCGGGCTGTCGCCGCCACCGAGGCTCGGGCCCCTGGTTCCTCCATGCCGGGCGCGGTGGTCGCAGCGGCCATGACAGTCGGCGTGGCGGGCCGTGGTGTGGTGACCTCAACGATGGGCACTGCGGGCTGTGGTGGGGCCATGATGGCAGGCCGTGGAGTGGTGCTTAGGGCAGTGCCGATTCTCCTACTGCAACTAGCCTTAGCGCACCTAGGGCGCTCTAGCCCTCGGAGCCCTGGGGACTCCTATTCGTCACTGACTCCTTCCTCCAGTGGTGAGTGCGCCTCTCTATTATTGTAACGTCAGGCGGAGGACCGCACATCCTACTGGCCTGGTACGCTACGCATATGGGGAGTGGCCTCGCTGCCTCATGATACTGCTGTACCGTCAGGCGGAGGATTGTGTTTTTCGCATCTTGTTGGCCGGGTTAGCTCCAGAATGCCGATGTTTTGGGGCGGCGCCGCCAGTTCTTCAGGTAGGCCCCGGTAGGATCCTCGAGCCCTCTTGTTGCTTGGTTGCTAAGGCTTTGCTGCCATTCCCCCAATTTTAAAACTGGTTTGGCCCCTAGACGTTAATGCATTTCGCTAACACAGGGATCGATGCTTTTGGGGCTTGTGGCGTGTCACAAACGAAAACCATGCAACGGCGATGCCCACAGGCACCGTGCACCTTACTTGGGGCGTTGTGGTAGTGCTCCCACACCCTATTAGGCGGATGTCCCTTTGGTCGCTTGCCCCTGTACTGCAATTCCGAGTTGGATCACTAGCGAAAGCCTCTTTGATGAGAGCCAATGGACCGGCTCCATTTTCATTGGAGTGATGAGTGATTGTCAACAGAAGTCAAGACCCAGAAGGATTTGGGCACAAGCCCTTCGATGACTAGAGGCCCTCCAATGGACTGGAGCTAGATGGAGAAGAAAGTCCTCTGAAGGACAGGAGGCATGCTTGGCATCAGTTGGCCATGGGAGTTTGGTACATGGAGGAGCGGTAAGACGATGGCAAGTGTAAGACCTCCAAAGGACTGCGAGGCGACCCCGATGGATAGGGGATGCCAGGTGCCACCATGGTGCTCTAATTTGAGTGCATGGAGCTAGACGTGCAAGGGTGAGGGTGGATTCGATCAAATCCATCACCCTACCACCAAGTTACCAAGACTTAGGGAATGGGCTCAATTCTCACCGAGATAGAGTGGAGTGGGCTCTTTCAGGCCCAGGAAGGAAACCCTAAAGTTTCTCGGTTTCTGACTTCAAAACCGGGGGTTGATTGGCAGATTTGGACTACTAGCCACGTGGACGTCATCCAGAAGATTGCGTGCAACTAAGACTCCATCGCGGTAGTCTGTCCCCGAGAAAGTTGAGTCTTTCCCTGTTTAGCCCCTATGGGCGTTTCTATAATATAGGGGTCTTAGTGTAAACTAAGTCAGTTAGGCCTAGGCTATAAATACCCAAGTGGCTGGTCATTCAGGTGACTCTTCCACCTCTAGAAACCCTAGGCTTAGCTTTCCAACCAGCCAAGTGCTTAGAGTGAAAACCGGGTGCTAATCTTGGTTTTGGAGTCCCCTACAGCCAGTTGCATTAGTGGGAGGATGATGGGTGGTAGGCTGTAAGAACTAATTTCCCTCTCTAATATAAGATTCATTCCCAATTCGAGTTCATGTGTGCAGCCCTCTTCCTTCCCCCATTCTAGTTTGGATTTTGGATGACACTTAAAGGCTTTAGGTGATTTGCTTTGACCATGAGTTAATCCTATTCTTTTGGCTCTTTTGGACTTGCTAGGACGTGGAGATTATGACTTAGTTCAGCAGCCTGTACCGGATAGTTCAGTGTCAGGTCTGTCCTGGGTCTCTACCGGACAGTCCGATAGCTGCTACTGGACTATCCGATGTCACCGGACAGTCCGGCCCTTAGCATCGGATAGTCCGGTGTGGCCAGGGCTGCTGCCCTGTTTCCGCTATTTCATTCTTCCACTGCGTTTTTGTTTTGACCTTGTGTTTTCCCACAGCTGACCATACTGTTCGCTTGTTGTGTTCAAGTAAGTCGCATTTTGGTGCGGTGAGTGTCGAGTGGTGAACTCACAAGTTTTATTGCTCGCCGTGACTTGCGATCTTTGTGGTCGTTGAGTTGCATGCTTTTCCTCGCCTGGTGTGTATCCTTTCAGTGGACGGCACATTGCGCTTGCTAGACACGTATCTGTTGAGTGGACGGTGTCTAGCGTGGGTTCTTGTGAGCTTTCGGTGCATCAAGTTTGGGGGTCGTGATTTGAAAATTTTCAAGTGCTCCTATTGTAACGCCCTAAAAAGTTAAAATCCCAGAACTCATCCCTAAATTTCATCGTTAATTCAAGATCAAAATTCCTAAAGCCTAAGTGTTTTTTTTTCTAAAAAAGAAAAAGGGAATAACCCCCCCCCCAAGTTGCTTGGCCAGCCCAACCGAGCCCCAACCCCCCCTGCCGGCCCATTCCGCTCCCTCCCTCTCGCTAGGGCCGCCCAGGCCATTCCATCGGCCCACCCACC